>CM024789.1:23167604-23767604 GCA_014281875.1 Nibea albiflora | reverse complement strand
TGGTTTGTCGTCATTGTTTTCAGTTATTCGTTCTCAATTCGCCATAATCACTTAACTCTGCCATGTTTAAGAGTACACAGAGTGTAAATACAGTACTCTAAATCGTGATTCAGCGCAATTACATGATAAAAAGCTGTTATTATATGGTATTCGTCAGAGTCTCTGGGAATAATCCAACAAAAAAGCGGTTCCATTGTGCACAAAGAAAAACAATTGATTTAATTCAAAAGCTCTCACTGCGGGTCTCCCAGTGAGCCTCATATTGGAAAACAGTAGTGCAGCCACAACCAATTTCTCTCCCTGACCTAAATGTATTTTAAAGACAAGCATTTGTTTAAACACTGCCCACCTCCCTCACCGCACCCCTGCTATTAGCACATTTTATTGCGCCACAAAATGGTGAGCCTCTTTCATTCCAGCAAATGCTGTTACAAACCCCTGTCGATACATTATGAATGAATGTGTGTGCGTGCGTGAGCTTTGTGTGCGTTGAGACTGGAAGTACTTTGACTTCGTATGGAAATGAGTGAGTTTCATCATACGCAGTGTGGATCGAGTTGTTTTTAATGGACTCTGAAACTAGCTCCCAAAGATTCAGAATAGAACTCAGCCACTCTGCCGCTTGTATCTGAAAATATCAATTTTTAGGTGGTGAAATATCAACCATTTGGGAAACGAATGAAATCCAATCTTGACAAAGCAAGTGAGGCGGGGAAAATGTATTTGTATAGTAGATTACATACACAATGGCAATCCAAACTAAAGAAGAGAAAAAAAAAAGCACACGGTAGAAAATTACAGTCACATTGCACAGTAAAACGAGATTTAATATGGATTTGCAATGCTAGAAGAATGCAAGCATATGTTATATATACAGTAATACTCGCTCTCCTTCACTGCACAGTTTTGTTTTTTGTTTTTTTTAAATGTCTGTCCTTAAGATGCTAAATGCTACATTTATGTTCATCAGCTAGCAGTTAACTTTTTCTCTCACATGTTTGATGCTGGCTGCGTAGACTGTGGTTGTTTATCAGGGTCTTTTTTTTAATTAAAACAGTTGTATGATGAATCTGGAACCAAAGCTGCTAAGGGCCATGAGACTGAACCAAAACAAGCCGAAAGACACTAAAACACTGCATAGAGATGAGTGAAATTGAGTTTTGTGATGATTCGCTTTGGGTTCACCGTGTCATGTCATCCGTTATTATTTAGTTGTCTTTGGCAGTAAAGTTTCGGGTTGCAACCGCCTTCACTCACCCTCTCCTTTCTTCCTCCCAAGCATGAAGAAGAAACTATGGTGGCCACGAACTGTGGAACAAATTAAAAAAAAAAAAGCCCTATGAGCTTTGGCAACATGGTGTACTTTGTGGGGAGCATCTGTAGATATAAAACACTCATTCTTAATTTTAGATTATACACTATTGAGTTATGAATATTACATGTTTGCCATATGCCACTGTTTTAGAAGTGTTCCCTTAACACTATTATTTTTTATTACATATTTTCTGCGATGCCACGACTGTCTCAGTGAAATATGCTGCTTTCACTTGTGTGACTTCTGATCAAGAGAACACAATTGTCAGACTGAACATTTATTTATTTATTAATGTGTTATGTTTTAACAGAATTAAGGCCCTACTCTTGGACCAATCGCCAATTAGACCAATTGAGTGTTCAGCCAAGGCCAAACCATTGTGTAGCCCCCATTACAATACACACGCTCGTACACCAATGCATACCATAACCAGACAATAGATAATAGACAAAATGACAAATGGTGGACCTGCACTGCATAGGCACAAGTGGTACTGAAGCCTAAGCTGTTCTGGCAAGATTTAATGTTGTCCACCTTACAGGGAAATGCTGCAGACTCACTGCAGTGTACCAACATGACCTCCTCCCATGAATCCAAATGGTTCCTGTGAACTCTTAAAACATCCTCTTCTCAGGTAAACTTCCCTCTTGGGACAAGCCGCCCAGCTCTGAAACTTTTTTTTTTTTTTCAGACCACTTTGATACGAGGTAAGAAAAATGCCCCTTCGGCAGCGTGGGGGGAAATGATTTTTGTGGAGCTGTTTGTCTCCATTACACGCATGAACTTTATTTGCCATTGTTATTCATTCTGAACTACTTTAATTTCCCCAGAAAATTTTGACAAGGTCTGTCACACTCCCCGCGCAACATATTTCAGTGCTCACAGTCAGCATTAGTTGAGCACACAGACACGGTTTCAGGGCCATGGCGGTCTGGCTCAGCCTTTTGGTTCAGTTTGAAAGCATTAACTTATGGCTGCTGTTTGTTTTAATGTCAGGCAGCTCTCGTGGCTTTTTTTTTTCTTTCTCCTTCTTTTTCTCTTTTTTTTTTTTTTTTTTTTTTTATCCAGCTGACTCCATTTGGCCAGATGGTGTAGTCACATAACGTTGTGGTTTACAGATCTAGATTTGTTTGCTTAAGTCTTTACAGATGTGAGGGAAAAGTGGTTGAAATAGTGTTATTCAATTTATTTAAAGATTTTTTTTTGCTGCTGTTTGATATTTTTGGTAACAGAACCTTGTGCCTTTTAGTACTGCTTGGTCTTCTCTCTCTCTCTGTCTCTCTCTCTCTCTTTCTCTTTCTTGCATAATCTGCTTCCCTCCCACCGCCCCGTCCCTCTGCAAATATGAGCTCAGAGCACAACGGAGCCGTCTTAATTAAAAGGCTGTTTGCACAAACGCTAAAAGTCCTGATAACATGATGTTTTCTATCCGTCTAAAATGAATGCTGCTCAGTGTGATAGCACAGCTCAGGCTGAAATTAAAAACTGTTATTATGAAAGACAGACGGATAAATAAGAGTATGTGGCCCACCAACAAGTGCTTTATCTATATTTAGGTGCCAGTTAATACAATCCTATGTAATATATAGGATATGGCTATATAGAAGTGGGAATTAAGCAGTCCAGGACATTTTGTCCAGGAGTGATTCTGAGCAGGCTTGGTTGTAATACGACGGAACAAGATTACCTTCAGACTCCCAAGACAACCATATCACTGTGGACTCCTCTCCAATGGATCTTCATTTTACCCTCACTTGTGCGAGCTCAGAATACAGTGCATGAATCCATTTGTTTGGGGCTGAACTTGTTATTTTAAACCCAAAGGAGGCAATCCAGCATTGTCTGTCAGGGCGCCATGGCCTAAGACTTAATCAGCACCTCAGAATCAGCATTCCTCCTCCTGAACCCAAGGTTCACCGTCACTTTGAGTCTCCTTTCCAGTATCAACAGGCTTGCTGTGAGAAGCCGAGCAGTGTGAAACCCTGACATACTGCTTGTACTGCTGGAGCATACTGTCCAGTCCACCTTTTTTTTAAAAGATGGGACCCAGCATCCCATCTGCCAGTCCATACGTAGGCCAGGTGAATAATTCTCTTTTCCTGCTGAGAGCAGCCTTGGTAAGGCCCCGTCCCCCTTTTCTGGGTCGTCTGATGTCTTGCCAGGGGCTGACCAATAGATATACAGTATATAAATATGATAAAATGTTTCTGCATCCTCTTTACATCCAAGCCTCCACACGCTCCGAGTGTTAGCTCAACTGACATGCCAGTTTATCTTATTCCAGCGACATCTAACATTGACTGGTAGCCCCATTAAGCATAATTTACCCCCCCCCCTCCCCTCTTCTCTATTTCTCCCTTGCACACTCCGTCTATAACGGATTACTAATAAAGTCACTAAGCAAGAGTGATTCTCTTTTACACATAGGAGTACATCTTCTCCCCCTTCTTGTTCTCTCCCTCCTCCTCTTCCTCTCTCGCTCTCAATCTTTCCCTTCGCACTCTATCTCACCGCCTCTCTCTCTGCATCACACACAAACACAGGCACACACACAAATGTGCACACACAGTTCAGATGTACAACAAAATTGTTGATCCTTGTCTTCCTACCACGGAGGATTCTCCTGGGTATTGAAGTATGTGCTTGCTGGCATGATGTCTGGAACAACAGATGGGGAAAAATTCTCCCAGGTGAAGGAAATATCAGAGGTCTTCTGTTAGAGAACATGGGGAGAAAAATGAAGGGTGGGTTGCACAAGCAGACACGCAAGCAGGAGTGATATACAGTATCACACATGTTTCAAAAACTCAATAGATGGAAGCTCATTTTAAGAAATACCAGCAGATTCAAAATGTGTATATATATATATATATATATATTTTTATTTATTTATACTGCAACCATCAAAGAAAAAGACAGGTACAACGTGTGTTTGTTTGGGTAGTTTGACATGTATTTTAATGTATTTTAAAGCTACGGTATGAAGAAGTCATTTGGGTCTTTTAATATTTATTTTACAAAGTAGAATCAAAACAGAAAGAGCCTCTAGTCCTCGAGACCATCTACGTGTGTAAACAACAACACACGCTTGTATATTTCATGAATGCATGCCCAAAAAAAAAAAAAAATCAGGTTAGCAGGTCTTACCTCTCGTAGACATTCAAAGTGCTGAATGCTGCAGATAAAAAACATATACAAACAAATACGGGGGGATTTCAAAGGATAACATTATCTGTCCAATAGCAGCCTCCTCAGCTGGTATTCCCCGAGGGAGAAAAATACACAGCAGGATCCACCAGCTTTTTTTTCTACACTGACAATAAGTTATTCCCTAAGCTTGTAGGATCCGGGAATATTAATCCTCTGTAGAGTAAACTCACAGCTACAACGCCTTAGCCCTAAACTGTGGCCCTATTCTAAAATCTAAATCCAGTAATAAAATCAGCTGTTACATGTGATCCATGCTGACATTTAGGGATGCGCATTTGGCTTTAAATCAACTTCATTTGCGATAGCGCTGAATGTCACAACACCCCACATCCCAGTGTTTTTATGTCTTAATAACTATGACCTTTTCTGTTTTCCAATTGGACGCGAGGCAACAATCAATCTGCTGGTTCCGGTACAAAAAAACAACAACAAAACAAACAACTGATATATGGATTTTCTAGGAAGGAAATGGCCAGCTGATCTCTGTGGTCAGAGAGCGTGGTGGTGGGAGCTGCACTGTGTTTGTACGACTCTCAGCGACCTTAGATTATTAGCAATAAGGCCGACTCTCCACAACATCAGAACATCGGAATGACTTGTCTGTGTGCACACATTCTTACTTTTCAAGGCTCAGAGCACACAGTGAATGAGATGACCGCAAAGCCACCCCTCAGTTCCCCCTCTGGCTCATTGAGGCTCAGCACAGTGTGACTGGGAGCCGTTTTCACACCTCAGTTTTATTATGGATTAAACAAGCATGTTATAATGTGATAATCAGTGAGCTTAACAGGTGTTTGCTTTTGGACGGAGCTAGGCTCGCTATTTCCACCTTATTTCGAGCAAGCGGCAACCTCCGTGGCTGTGAAATGGAGCCAGTGTGTAAGTGCCAAAAACTGCAGTTCCTCAAACAGCCACTCGCCATGTTAAAACATCTTCACAGCAGAAATAAACAAAACCCGGTACAAAATTTTTTTTTTTCCTCCTTCCTAAGTTCCTTGTTCATGACAGCTGTAATGAGGGTGAATTTTATTTATGTAACTCACCCATTCAGATTGTGTTACGGCTTAAAGTGAGGCAGAATTAACAGTGCGGCGGCTTTGATTGACGGCGTGCCACTACAAATGGCCACGGGTCAGATGGTAGAGCGGGTCTGGGTAGGGCGTCTTTGATCGGACCACTCATCCGTGGTCCAATCCCCGGCTCCTCCAGTCTGTATGTTCTTGCCTTGGGCAAAAACCCAAAATTGCTCCCAAAGGCTGCGCCATCGGTGTGTGAATGTGTACGAATGGTTAGCTCCTTTAAAAAAAAAAAAAAAACTGATGAGCAGGTGGTACCTTGCATGGCAGCCAATGCCTTCAGTGTATGAGGTGAGTGTGGGATATGTGGCGGTATGTTGAGGTGTGATGATTATTTGATTAATCTATTGATTGGCATCCATTTTGATAATCAGTTAGTTTAATATTTTTTCAATAGTAATCCCAAAGTTGTCATAGTTTCACAGTATTTTCTCACTTTCTACCATTTTTTATTCTACTGACATTAAAAAAAAACAATTGGTTGATCAATTGATAATTCAAATGATCACTGTCTCAGATCATCATCCCCACCTCTGAATGAGTTAGCAATCATGACCTGTAAAATCCTGTAAAGTGTTCCATTTCACTGGGAAAAATCTGAAACAAATCTTCAGTGGCTTGAAAGCGATCACCACGCCACCTTCTTTTACCTGACCTTGTTTTTAGTACCAGCACGTGAGCTCAAAGTGATCCCGCTTTTGTCTTGTGTCAAACCACAACTATTGTCTTTGATATTAGATTAATGCGTTTGTCACTGACGCGTCTTGCTCGAGTCTATTTTAGTTTATCTTAGCATAAAAAATGAATATTAACCACATGGGGGCAAATGGTAAATCAAAATGTGGCATCAGACGTATTTATAAATGTCGGGGTTGAGAGTTGATCCCTCATTAAGACACCTAGCCAAATAAATCAAAACATGGAAATAAATACAAGAAGAAAAAAAAAAAAGCAAAGGCAGAACTATAAAAGATGTTGCTTGATTTCATCGTGACAGCCAAGTCAAGCAGCTTAAGTAAAAGAAGAAGAAAAAAATAAAACATTCCAAACACAACCACCCAGTGTCAGCTAGGCGGTGACACCATGAAAATGCAAAACTCCATCTTATTTCATTTTCATGTTTCTCCCTTTGTTTCCCGCAGAATGTTGTTGTGATTTCTTTTTTAACCTCGCCTCACCTCGCTCAAGTGTTTGTCTTTGCCGTCTTAAGTAGACTGACTCGCGGGTCGCTATCAAGTGGATGTTTTTACTATCTCTCTGAATAAAGATTATTCAGTCTTTGCATATTTAGGCACTTTGCTCAAACGGGGAATTGACTTTTCCGGGAAATAGGGCAACTACAAACAAAACAAAGCTCTGGATGCCTTTTCTGTTTACCATGGGACTAACAGAACTGTACAGTGAGGGAACAAACTGTAATGATGCATTTTGGAAGCCCGAGCCATTTAATTAGTGAATAATCTGGTCTGCTAGTGTTAATAAGGCTGCAAGCTTAGTTTGAGTTTGTCACAATGAAACAACCGTATCAAAAGAACAAAGCAGCTGTTTTATGGGAAATATGGATGCTGCAAAACACATACAAAAACACATAATTATTCGGGAAGCTGCTTCTTTTTTTAAAAATTTTTATTATTACCGCTCATTGCCAGTCGTGCTGTTTTTTTTTTTAAATGGCATCAGTGACAAAGAAACTGAGACTTATTCGAGCTACAATTTCCTGATTGCTGCGTTTATCTTGAAATGAAATTGCCCAATCAAAAGCCTTCAGCTGTTAGAGAAACAATCCCTTCATTATAATTTTGAGAAATAATAATAATTTTTTTCCCCCCCCTGCATCTAACTCTGTGAAAATGCGCACAGCGACTGAACCCCGTTGCAAAGATGCTCTCATCGCCACGAAGCAGACACTGAGATGTGTGGAGTGCAGGCCTCTGAGGAGACGAGGTCTGCAGCTGACAACTGAAGCATTTTGTATGTAGCAAACTGAGTAATACACACACACACACACACACGCACACACACTCACACAAATGTGTTCTAACAGACACACTTGATGACACCTGCACTGACTCGCAAACAAACAAATGCAAAGGCAGATAGTGACAGGTGAGGTCATGTGCATGCTCTCACACACACACTCACCTAAACGCACGCAGACACACACACACACACACACACTTCTCCAGCTCCTGGGTTGATCAGAGACTGTTACAGTGTCACCTCGCTCCCCAGCTCAAACCCCCCAGGAGATCGCTCTCTGTCACTGACGCCACGCCTGTAGACAGCCTCACACAGCCACTGTCTGCTACCTCTATGTGTGTGTGGTGTGTGTGTGTGTGTGTGTGTGCGCGCATGTGTTTGTTTGTGAGGGAGCGAGAGAAATGTTCCCTCCCTGTGGAAAATTTGTACTATTCCATCAACTGTTTTCCAGCAAGTTTTTTGTGCAATACAAATCCAGCAAAGCAACAAAGCGTTAATCACATCGATATCACTTTAACTGCTTATGAAATAAAAAAAAAAGTAAACAGTTCAAATATAGTTAGCGTTAATGCTCCTGAAAAAGGCTGACAAAATCAACTTTAAAGAGTCTTTCCCAGAGCTGCAGTTCAAAGTGTCTAAATTTACATCTTGTTTTACAGTTTTTTTGGTTACGTAAACCCCAAAAAAAATGGCTGTTTGCAGTTAATATTACATTGTTTCCCAGCTGAGAAGGACCTAATTCTTTTCATCTCTCACAAAGCCCGGGGAAATGTGAATTCTACGCACAGAAGCAACAAAGAAATAGCACAGACTCTTGTAGTCTCCGTGTTTTGACATCTCTAGGCAGAGTGCCACAGCTGAGCTAATGGTGTGGTAAGCGATAAAATGTAGGTTTATGAGGGATTAGTCGGCTGTGTGTGCGTGCGTGCGTGTGCATGTGCGTGCATGCATGCACAAGAGACACACCACACACACATGCAGGCATGCGCACGGAGGCACACGAGATTCCCCAAGTTTAGCGATGCATTAGTGGTGTTTACGACAGCTTTGAGTAAGCTTACCCTATGCTCCAGGACGGCCCACCACCACCACCCCATTCCCACCAGCGGCAGTGCTACACACAGTAGCCACAGAGACCAGTATGGGGGGGGGGGGCTAAAGACTGGAATTCACAGTCACAGATGGTCAGGTCGCTGAGATTTGGGAGGGTTGCTGTTGGTGGAGGTAGTGGTGGGCAGAGTGGGGGGGGGGGGCGGTGAGTGTGTTGTGGTAGATGCACTGTGTGTCCTGCTCGTCCACACTTGTTTTTTTTTTTATGCTGTGGGTTGAGAGGGAGATGGATGGAGAGAGAGGGAGATAAGGTTTTGGGAAGACAGTGTGGGTGACAGGCGGGTGAGGTATTGAAAAAGATGAGGAGGAGAGAGGGCAGCAGACACAGGGATGCCTGAAGAGCAGGAAAACCTAAGACACTACTGACACCCCTCCTCCGAAATCTGATTGGTCACCCTCACCAGAGTCAGACGTTAAGGTTAATGTCATGGATAGATTACTGAAGAGCCTTACCGAGCACTGGCCCCGGGCCCCGGGGACCAGATTCTCTGCATGAAGTGACATTTTTTATGACATTTCTCTTTTAAAAAAAAAAAGAAAAGTCAGTCAAATTTCAAACGACCTCAAAGGGACGTACGCCAATGTCACGGAGACGCAGAATGGCCTCGAAAAGACGTCAGATTATTATAAAGAGATGCAAAACAGCTACAGAGAGACACAAAACGAGTTCAAAGAGACAAAAAAACCCTCAAAGAGACGCATGATAAGATTATGAGAGATACAAGACGACTTCAAAAAGACACCAAATTACCACAAAGAGACGCAACGCGGCTTAAAAGAGAAGACCAATGTGTGTTTCATCTCGTTCTGTCAGGGTGTCTGCTCTCATGTTGGAGTTGCACGTGACTGCATCGAGGAACCCTGATGATCTGTCCATACACTCGCACACCGTGTTGATATTATTTCACATTAGAATGTTTAAAGTTGATCTGACACCGGTTTATTACTCTGAATTATGAATAAACAATGTAACTATTAATAATGTAGCTTTTTATTGGCTAGAAGTATTAACACGTTTGTGCTCATTCATCTTTGAGCCTCCGATTCAAAGGTGCCTGATCCTACCGGCGGCCGCAGAGGCAACAGGAGGAAAGTAGGTGCCGCGCACGGGCGAGTAATAAAAAATGAAAAAAATCATAAGACTGAGACGCACATGGGGAAAGAAATTATGTTAAGTAGGATTTAATTGGCTTTTCCAGTTTGCACTACAGTAATCTTCACTCCATGCATTATTGATCTATTATTAAAATCCCAAATAGCCTGCATTTAGCGGGAGCACACACACACACGCACTCATACGCTCCGACAGTCCACGGTTGGGATCTCCAAGTGTTCATAGCCCAAAGCGCTTCTTAAAACAGTCCGCGCTCAACGCCGCAAAGCATCTCATTTATTGCAAACAGATTTTGCGTCCACGCAAAAGGCTTGTGCAGTCCATCCAACAGAGTACACTTGGATATGCTGTAATGCTACAGTGAATCTCTGTGTGTGTGTGTGTGTGTGGTGTGTGTGTGTGAAGTATTTTGGCTGTTTGTTCTTTGCTGGGATGCCAACACGCTTAGCAAAAGGTGTGTGTGTGTGTCGTCAGACACATGCAGTTATTCTCTCCACGAAAGAATGCCTCGTCTCATCTCGAGTGACGGATTGAACGCGGCGTCTTTGCAATGGACTTTTTTTGTTGTTGTTGTTTTTGTATCTCCTGTAAAAAGACAAGCTGGTGTTTGATATAGGGCACACACATGCACGCACACACACTTAACAAGCAGTGGAATCTTCTTAAATCTATACTAATCCATTATCCTCTGGGTGCGCTGTTTCCATCTCCTAACGGTGGGAGGGACCTGTGTGTGTGTGTGTGTGTGTGTGTGTGTGTGCGTACTATACTGACGTTGTTAATGTCAACCATCGTCTCTATGCACTCTGTGGGTGTATAACTACACATATTCAGGATACTTAGAAGAAATGTGTGTTCATTTTAGGTTCATTTGAATCCTCATTGTGACTCAGATTGCTGCTTCTCTTTTCTGGATAGCACACAAAAAAAACGCGACAACATCCAAAGCCAAAATAAATAATAAATAAATAAAAGCAACAAATGATCCATCACGCCCTCTTCCTGTGCACATTCTTGCGCGCGCGCGTGTGTATTCAGACACGACTTTATGGGTAATGAGGCAGCATCTGTTGTGATTCTCTACTGCGACGAAACACCAATCAAAGATGATTATGATGTTGAGTTACCCAGCAGATAGCACTTATTCAGCCTCTGCAGGAGTCGACTGTTTTAAATGGAGCCAGAGAAAACATTTTTATTGGGTAGGTTTTTTTGGTGGAGCTGGTGTGTTTGGTGTTGGTCGCTGTCAAAGATGCGAGCAATATAAATGATTCCTGAGCTGTAATGAGCTCAAAATGCCACCCGCAATGAATTAAATAATGGACAGTCACTGGATGCAAAACACCATTGATGAAAAGCACTCTCCCCTCCCTGCACAGTTCAAAGAATAGAGTGAATCATCCTGGTTGGATGTCTGCAGACATCAGGCATCGCCTCGCCTCCTGTCGACCACGAGGACAGATCTAACAGGAAGTGTGTGAAAGAGTAAACGAAGGCATGATTGAACGCACAAACAAATGAGTGGGTATTAAAACACAAAGGGATGAATGGGTGCAAAATGTGATTGACTGTCTAAAACAAAACAAGAACTCCTTCCAACATTGATGCATTATGTACAAAAAAAAACTCCCCTCTTAATGATTTGATGCTGAAATGGTTAGTTGATTTATTGATTGCTCAACAACAGAAAATGAATCACCAACATGTTTGATAATTAATCATTCAGGTCATTTATCAAGTAAAAATTTCCCTCAGTTTTCTTCTTTGAGCTTCCCCAGTGTTTGGGATTTGCAGCGTTTCTTTTTAATTAATCTCATTTTAAATTGAATATGTTTGTGTTATGGACTCTTTTTTTGAGCCAAACAATCAATTTGAAGATGCCACCCGGGGCTCAGGGAAATTGTAAATGGATTTTTTTTTTCGTAAGATTCTGTATTGATAAATGGAAAAATAAAGCAATGAAGCAGCGATAATGAGAATCACTGATACTTGCAGATCCACAATCCCTGTCAACCTGCTTTTTTAAAAGAATTGTTCATCTTGATAGTTTTGACTTGAGATTTTGGCATTTTATTCTTGCATAAATGCTATATGCTGCGACGGGGGATGTTCCCTATGATGGTTGATGCTGTAGCTAGTGTCTTTGCTCACAGGCAGAGCTCTTTAAAGAATAAAAACAGGCTCTTTGTGGTCCAGTTTAATAAAGGTGATGATATATCAAAATTGTTGGCTACTTTGGATTCTTTGGCTGTCAGTATAGTGGATACAACAAACAATATTAAGTATTGATGGGCTCTGGGAAATTATTATGGCACTATTTTCTGATATCTTGCAGGTTAAGCTATTAGTTAATTGATTTTCTCTATTTCATCTTTTTAATTTCTTTTGATATTACTTGATTTAATGTCATACCTTGTATTTCTTTCCGTGTTTTTAATAGATCAAAGAGCATTGCGCTGTAGTTACGGCACCGTGTTTGCACTGTACTGTACAAAAAATAACCTTCTCTTAGTCATACTGTATCCACATTCTCAGGAGCATCAGTTGCACAGTTTGTTTTTCACAAGACAACACCTTAAAGAGACGTCAACATGTATGAATATCCTCATCACAAATGCCCTGATTCCATGAGCTTTAGGCAGATATATAGGAGCTCTAATTCCATGAACACATGTTGTTAAGGGATTGTTGCTTTATAATACCCCAGAGTCATCTAGGCATGGTGTGAGCCCCCTGTGATTATGACAAACTCTTAACGCTGACAGCTTTTACAATGGAGCCATTGTCCTGATCTTGAGGCTGATGGTCCTATAGTTTGACGTATACATAGGCATCATAATTAAACGGCTTCTTTCTTTTTTGTGTATTTTATTTCTATTTATTTTTCTCACTCCACTTTTTTTTTTTATTGTACACACTGATCTTATCCATCAGTGTTAACTCTGATGCACTCAGGATGCAGGGCTTCACTAAGTGTAAGTGTGTTTAGGGTCGTTTAAATACAAACTATAAACTGTAAAAGACATCTTTTTTCCATCATTTAGAAAGCATGTCATCTCTGCTTTTACTTAATTTTGATGTACACTGAAAATCCATTCATCTTTTCTTCCATCCCGTATCTATGTTCCTCCATCCCGGACACATCCATTATTCATGTCCCTTTCTGCTTTATCTGTCTCTAACAAACGGGCTCCACTTGAGTTGTAAACAGATACATGCTACCTCCTCGTTCATCTATTTACCCATATTTTCATCGCCCTGTCCTTTCTAGAAGAAACACATTTGTTTTTTTTCACATCTGAATCATCTTTTTTTTTCACTTTCCATTACACGGCTAGATGAGATGGCTGCCCTATCCATTTACACAGCAATTACAGGCCACCTGTGCCAGAATGCTGTTTCTGCTTATGGCATTACCTGCTTTCTTACGCTTATTATTACAACTTATGTAAGAGAAAATCAATATGGAATATTTCTATATTAAACTGCCAACATGTGAAAGGCAGATCTGTGGAAAGCGAGAAAGCAAAAAACAAATCTGAATGCAGTGTCGACATAAATGAGCGCAGTTCTCATCTTTTACTCAGGAAATGAAACAAGAATCCACTTAAACCTCAAGCACGCTCCCTGCTCCTATGTGACATGCAAAATACTCAACATGCAATTTAGATCGAAGCCACACACTTATGTGTGTACTAAATATGAAGCTAGAACTTAGCTTAGCGCTGCAGAGAACTAGCTAGCTCTTTACTCGCTGAGACTCTAGACATACGGCTGCAACTGAGAAAGAGTCACATGACCAATGGGCACAGCTGACACATTTGTGAGAGCCTAGAATAGTGAATCAAGCAACAACCTCTGTAGCTGTGAAGTGAAGCCAATGCAGAAGTATCCAAAATTGCAGTTTTGGGTACCAACACGTGACTTATTTGTGCAACCAAGCTACATTTAGTCCGCCTCAGCTCCACCCACACTCCGCCTCTTTGCCTTTTATTGGGTTGGGTGGGAGACGAGCAGAGGCAGGACTGTGAAGGTGGCGACAGTCAGAGCCACCCATGATGACATCATGGTAGCATGTCCATGTTTTATACTGACTATGCTGTCAGTGAAGTTTATTCCATTCATGTGTGGGACCCGACAGGAGCCGATCAGGCGACTTAGCCAATGGAAGGATCCAATGGATCCACCCAATCTTAACAGTCTCTACATTCGGGAGTTTTCATAGAAATGAATGGGGCACCATCTTTTAGTGCAGTTCAGAGTTTAGGTCGGCTTGTCTACTTGTGCAGATTACAGAACCAGTGAAGAAAAACACAAGAGCACTCTGTAAATTTCTAAAACTCTCTTTGGCAAAGGGAAGAACTTTATAGCTTAACCAATCAACCCAACCCAACTTATGTTGCTTTATTCTTTCACCTCTATTTAGCCTTTACAAATTCTGCTGGGAACAAAGGAAACTTAGTCTCCCTTCAGTTATTCGTTTTGTTTACATTTCTGCTTTACAGTTCTATTAAGAAACAAACAGATTTGACTTCTTTCTTTAATTTGTGATAATGCTGTCAAACAGACTTGCACCAGCTTTGAGGACACATCTTAATGCCTTTGACAACTATGACACAATAAATGTCAGATGTATAAATTGTGTCATTCTCATTAAATCAAAACAACTTAGTAAAACTCAGTCAATTACATTGCAGTAGCTAGTTGATGAGTCTTCTAGCAGTAATTGCACTGACCTCGCAGGTCATAGCGGTCTGTCGAGTCGCTCTTCCTCCTCTGCTAATTTAACCGCCCACTTGCTAAAACTTCATGCTTAGCGCACAGGCGCGAGAGTGCGTGTTCAGTCTGTTTATCTGAGGTTCGTCAAGAAAGCAAATTAGCATGTTCAAAATGTCTTGCCAGCGTAATGATGATAAACGCGCAGCAAACACCATTTTAGCCACTCCGCTTACGTCTGCATGATGTTTTCCCTCTTTTTCAGGGTTTATAAAGAAAGCCGTTTTGACATTATCACTTTACATCTTCAAGGGAGTCAGTCAAGAGCGATAAAAGTGCTCGCAACGGCACACAGATGCACAGAAGACAATGAAAAGGAGTGTGGTGATGCTTCAGAAACACAGCGTCCTGGAGTCTTCCAGTGTTTTGATGTCTGCCTCTTTGATCTTGTTGGATGCTCCACTAAACTAGATGGCACTCAGTTGAGACCCTACCTGTGCCAGTGCTACACAATTGTCAGAATATGCCAGTTTCATAACTCAGAGTTTCACCAGAAAGTTAGTCATGTTTTTTCCAGGCCTCATTACTAACTTGTTTCATATCAGGCAATGAATATACATACCTGGGACATATGATATGATTGATTACCACACCACGCTTATCTTTTTTGGGAGCATTGAGCTTATCTTGTACCGTTGCAGCAATCCGCAGCTCTGCTGTTATACGGTTGGGCAAGTCTGAGCTTGACACTTTTAATGCGCACGATTTAATGGATAGATTGATCTGCTCTCTGCTATGTCATGACCACAACGCCTAGTAGCCATTTGGTAGAAATTGGTATGGGCTGGAACGCTCCCCAGAGTCAGGTGAAGCGAGCTGACAACTCAAGTTGACAACAGGTCCTTACTTTGCTGTAAGTGCAATGATTTATAATATAGTATATGATGGATGACTGACATAAACTGCACTGGGTAGTGTCGTTTCATCACAAAGGTTAACGTGAGTGACGTGGCTGCTAATGGCTGCTGCTCTACAGTATGTGTCTATCTGTGAACATTTTAAGTGAAGCTAGCCACGCAGTCTGATGAAAAGTTGTTGTGCGGGGGAAACAGATCATCTGTTGAATATGTGACCAAGAAGGAAGCTTGGATTTAATTTGTTGGATCAACTGGTTGCTTTAAAATGAAATGCATGTTGGTATTTTTTACTAACTGATCAGCGCTTGGGCGGAAGGTTTCTGATTCAAACCCCGGCTGTGGAGTTTGCCTAACCCTAACCCCGTGTCTGCAACTCTTTCCAGGTACTCCCACTTCCTCCTACAATCCAAAGACATGCAGTCGACAGGGGAATTGGTAACTCTAAGCTGCCTAAATGTGTCAATCTGGGCATGGGTGGTTGTTGGTCTCTTTGTGTCAACCCTGTGATGAACTGGCAACCCTTCCAGGCCCTGGAGCCTATCCGAGCTGACATCGGGTGAGAGGTACCCTACCTCTCCCTGATGTCAGCTGGGATAGGCTCCAGCCCCTGTAACCCTGACATGGAGAACAGAAACAGAAAATGGATGGATGGATGGATGGATGGATAAATAGATGAAAACAGAATCTTTTCATGAAGCGGCACAACGTAGAAACCTTGTACAGCTGCCCATGTGATCACACCAGATCTTGCCAAATCCTGCTTTAACTGCTGCAACACGCTGGCATTCTGACCAACCTTTCAACCGTGCTGCTTTTTTGAGATTTCCAAACACGGATACACACGGAAACAAATAAAAGAGACACGTAGGCTCAGCTCGGCTCTTCAGTCAGTCGTCACATCTCTAGCTTTTAAAGGAGAGATCCACAGTGAATCACTGTCAGGGCACAAACTAGAGATTCAATACTCTCTGTGGCAACCCAGCAATCAGTGATATCAGCCGGCGTTTTGCATCATCTGTCAGACGTAAAACACCTGCAGTGACATCACCAGTTAGGGTATTGACAGAAAATCTCCACCCACAGAGAGCAGTGCAGCAGCTGGTATGATTCAGTGTGGATTAAGGGAAACAAATATGTGACTGTGGAGGGGGTATGTTTTCTTCATCTCCAGGGGAGGAGGATACTGTGTAGCTTGTCCCTTATAGACTATTACAGAGGTTATTAAGTATATCGAACACCCCCTGCACCGTGCGGTATGTGCAGCTGGGATGAGCTGCACTGTAATACATTTACTGTAATTACATTTATTATATCTCTTAGACTGATCCCGGTACCATGTTCACTACTCCCGTTGTAATGGGCACAATTAGTTTGTTCTATAGCTGACACTTTGAAGCGGCCACTTAATAATAACCCTGATTAGTCATCACTGGCAGGAGTCTGTACTTTTTCAATCCTACTTGTGTGATGCACTGCATTACTGGATTGGTAGTAGAAAAATAGTGCCCATGGCATGGAAACCACTTGTTTTGTACCATTGTGGGGATTTGTCACAGTCATCCACATTTCAGGCACACAGTATCGTGGATTACCAGACAATAGTGAAGCGGATCTGGACCCTAAAAGAAGTACAGTACGAGATGTAGGATGCATTTTGCTTTCAGAAAATCAATATATGTATTGTTTCATTTTTTTTTTTTTTTTTAATTAGCCAGCTGTTGTTATATATTTAGAAATGTTGGAATGACAAACTGCACAGATGGCTAACATCCTTCACCGTATTAGCATTAATGCTCTTGAATATAAAAGTTTTATTTATGAGTCTCTGTTTGGAAGACAGATGCAACTTCTCAGTAAACAGAAATAAGAAACGCCAAAGAAACTCAGTGTGTGTGTGTGTGTGTGAAAGAGAGAGAGAGCAATTTAAAGGTCATTGTCACAACGAGGCCTACTAAGGAGTGTGTATCGCACACAGCCTGACCCAGCATAAAACCAAGGCAATTAAAGCCCGGCCACGGACAGGGGAATCGACATGGCACAGCAGTCGAGCGATCCAACATGGCCCCGGTCGCGCAGAGTAAACAGAGACTGAGGGAGAGGCTGAGGCAACTGGCAGTGAGAGAGGGGAATAGGTTATGCAAATGACCCTGGCCTCCGACAGAAGGGAGTCAATGGAGTTCCTCCACGCTGACGGGAGCAGAAAGTTAACTACACAAACAAGTCACTGGAGCTCTGAAGCCATTCTCTCCTTCACTCCGCCTGTCTCTTCCTCTCGCCTGACTCGTTTAACTAAGCTCGCTCTCTGCATCTCTCTGCAGATTGTAAAGTTTTGACCTGGATAAAAAGACATTTGGCAGTCCTGATTTTTGTATTCAAATCTACCATAAAATAAATTCACCTTAACGTATTTTCAAGTATATTTTCACCCTCAGATGCCACATCCTGGGTGTCCATTGACCCACCAAATCCTTTATATTCCATTCAAGCCGCGCGCCCTCTTATCTGTGCTAGTAGTCTGCGGCTGACTTGAGAGAGAGAGAGAGCGACAGGACGGCTGGGTGTATGTGGGTATATTTTCATGCCATTCTGGTGGGAGAGACTTGGCCTGGTTTTCAAAGCCTGGTGCCAGATGGTGGGAGCAACTTGCGAGGCAAAGGAGGAGAGAGAGGGAAAAAAAAGAAAAAAGAAAAAAGCAAGCTTGACTCCATAATGCCAAGACCAGATGAGAAGATGTAACCCAAATCACACACACACACACACACACTCATAGAGACACGCATCATCCTGACCACAACTTCAAAGACCACGTTCTTCCACGGGAGCCTAAGATATTGCTGAGGCATACTATTGTTAAAATCCAAGCAAAACCCTCTGTTCATCCCACTTCGAGGATACAGAACACGGTTGCTCCCCTTACAGGCACGGTGCACCATCATCTACCACTAAAGCAATGTCTTTTATAAGCAATTGCGTGTTTCACCGCTGGACTGTGTAGGTATTTCTCTATGGGAACAAAAATATACATGCGCTGCTGCGTTCAATATATTCCTTCCTGCGCTTTTTCATTAGTGCAGCATAGCAGTTCGTGTACACTGGCATGATAGAAGTTGTGGGTATTTCTGTAATCCCTGAATCAAATTAGGTGGGGGGATTGACCTCCGTACCCCGCCTGGCAATCCCATATATATGAAGTCTACCTCACATGGCACTCAGAAGACTTACAGTAGATTACAATATCACATCAGTGTTTCATATTTCAATCATCTAGCATCACTCTCATGCCACAAGAGCTGATAGGTGAATATGTATGTTCAGTAGTTCATTATAGGCGAGGCACCGAGATATTGGTGCAAATATTGTGGACAAGTATGGACCAATCATTTTTGAGTTCTCTGCACATGCAACAGTCCGTGTGGAGAGTAGGATTTATTAGCCAAAGTGCAATGTCTTGGAATGAGTCGTGGATCGTGATTGAGCCCCTTTAAAAGTCATCTGAATTCATGGACGGATGACTGTTGTCAAATGTGTCTTTCTCGCCATTCTCCCGCGTTAAGTTGCTAATCTGACTTGTTGTGGTTATTCGCTGGCTACGCTGGAAGAAACATTGGCTGTTCTCCAAAGGCTAATTCATAGCCAAGAGGGTTCCCGAGATTGCATATTGTCTTTTGTACTTTACAGATCCACAAACACAGTTACAGAGGGCAGAACAGTTTTTTTTTTTTTTTGACTGACCAGACAGACATCATACAGGGACAACAAGGCCTCTCATACAGAAGAGAAGGCAATTTGTGTCAGTCTGGTCAGACAGGTGGATACAGAGGAAGAAACAGAAAGAAAACAGAGCCTTCATGCTGCCTGTCAGGAGGTCACGGCAGAGATATGTACGGGGTTACATCATGCTGAAAGATTGTGTTCTGTGTATTTTACGACAGGGCAAATATCACATAAAAAAAAAAACCCCAGTGAACAGGATAGCCAATGAGGTGTCGGTGTGTATTTGAATTTTTAAATGCTTTCTAATTCACATTTGTTGTTAGAGATATACACCAATGTGAAGGGTGCCGGAACGCTGTTAAAACGCCCTTTGTCATACAGTTCCTTAAACATTTGACTGAAATGATTTAAGCAGTACCTCGGGGAGATGCCTTTGATGGCAGTTAATGAAATTATTTATATTTGAAAGACGCGAAGTGAGTGGAGTGAGTGACGGCCTGACAGGACAAATGAAGTGTTGTGCTGCTCAGTATAAATTTATAATGATATTAATGTTATGAGAACCACAAAAAGCATTACTGCAGAAGCCAATGTTTCAGAAAATGGGCTTAATTGAGAAAATGAACAAATGGTTTGGTCTTGAGAAAGCCAGTGTTATGGTATCATTTCCCAAACATTGGTGTTATAAAAATTTCATATCCAGTTCCCACAGCCGTGGGGGCTTTTTTAAACTGCCATGTCAGGCAGCGCCCACCACTGGGAGTGAATACTTTTTTGAATCGTGCTCATCCTGTGACAAGGAACACTGAAGATGTTCTGGCACCTTACTGACACCCTTTGTATTGGTTTTCGCTTTGATTTGTCACCTGCAGTTATGTAGAAAAGAGCCCGGTGATGTGGAAAAACTGTTATGTCATTGAAAGGCTGCAAACTGTAACCAGGGAAGAGCAGCATTCTGGCACAAAACTGTCTGCCAGGACCATTTAGCCTCAGGGAGATGCAGGGGGGGAAAGCTAAGCTAAGCTTAAGCAGACTTTGTTTGCGTGCAGTCAACACACCAGAACACTTCTGATACCTACATCTTGTCCTTCGCATACATTCATATGCAGATACAATTATAGGGACGCAGGTCTTGATTTTAGGTAGGGGTGAGTGGGTCCTTGATGGCAGAGGTGTTTGTTAGCCAACATATGGTGAGGCCAGACAGCTTAGACCCTATTTGAACCAGTAAAGGAGTACAAGTCAGGTCAGGCAGCCCAAGCACAGAGATTGTGCTGACATGACCTCGAGAACAGATGATCCTGACTTGCATTCACCCCTCACACCTCAGCACTACCCTCCCTCCCCCTCCGCGCACATAAACGCTGCATAAGATGAGCCGTCGTATTCAGCACTGTGCATTTCAAACAACCACCGAACACAGGTGTTGTCATCTGCAGGATTTTCAAGACCTGGCCTGAACTTTTCTTTCCACAGATGACTGGGGATCAGACAAATCGGATGAGGCCGGCGTTTTGTTTTCGAATTGCCTTAATGCTGGTTTTGGATGAAACACTCTTGACGTGTAATTGCGTGCCTTTAAAGAGGCAATTAAGAAATGGCATTAGTTAACTGCAGATCTATTGCAAATGTAATTAAAGATTAGATTGCAATCAAATAAATTAAATTATTTTAATCAGACTTTTTGTGTTTCAAAAATAAAGTAGACCGGCATTGCAAATCAAGGCTCATTTGTGCACGATTTAACAGTAAGGAATATATGATATATCACACTGGAAATGTGACTTTTTATCCATTGTTTACATGTATTAGCACATTCCGGACACAAAATGTAAATTTAAGTGTTTACAGTGCAGAACGGTTTTAATCACCGGAGCTCATTGCCACTGAATCCCCTCTATTTGTTCAGTAATTGGGTTAGAACCAAGATGCTCACTGAACCCAGTCGGTGGACTGTATGTCACTTACAGTAGCAATATGAACACTGTCCTTGCACCAGACACACCAAATGACCTGTTAACAACTGAGCTAAACTGAACTCATGGATGACTGACTTCACAGAGTTGTCAATCATGTTGAGGCTGTGCCTGACAAGCTAAGGCTTTAAGGCCTTTTTGAGTGGAAGTGAGGCCACGTTGCAATCTTCTAAGTGTAAAGCTGGGTGACAGCATCATGGCAGATTATACGACTCGACATCAGGTGAAGGTTGTGGCGAGCCAGAGTCTTCTTCCGTTAAACGCTCATCAAAACGGCGCTAAATGACAGCAGTGTTCTAAGCTGCTCTTATTCTACCTGGTTATCTTGGTGCTGCTTCATGTTTAAGCGATCAAGAGTTGCACAATCAGGGTAAATTCTTTTGATGTGTCACTGTGCGTAGATTTTTTTCCACTCACTCTCATACTGAGGAGTTAATGGGGAACTCTTGTAGTTGTGTGAAGCTTTTTGTCTGCAGAAAATCCAATTGACTCAAGTGATGTCTGTAATACTTTAATGTAAGCGAATCTACAAGATGTATGGATTGACCAACCACTTTTCCTAAAGCCACAGCGCTGGCATGGCTAAAACTCCTAGCTGGATCTTGTAAATGGCTTGAGTTTTCTGCACATTAACACCAGAAGAATTGAGTCTTCATATATATTTTTGTCAGTTCCATGATCACTGTGTATTAACGTGATTTAAGTTCCTTTACCCTGTGTATTTTTATGTGGTGCTTTGGTATAGTTCAAATGAACCATTTCACCAGGTTAGCTTGCAGCCAGACAGGATCAGGCGCTGCTGTGAAACACAGCAGGGTTGTGCGGCGCCGGCGCGGTAAGGGGGGGGCTGAGGTGGGTTGTTTTGGGGCGCTTCTATTTGTGTTGAGCGTAACCGCTGTGAAACAATCGGGAAATGACTTTTTTATTTCTTTCATTAACTGGCTTCATCGTGGCTGGCGCTCGCTCATTCTCGTCGACTGTCTTCGTCTCTCTCACGCTCCCTCTCAAACCCTCAGACACAAATCAAGTTAAACTTTTAACTTGTCTCTGTTGTGCAGCGTAAATTGTGATTCAGACACAGATTTGGAAGCTGGCTACATGAAATAAAGTATCAGAGTTTAGTCCATGAATCCACCTAGATTGTCTCTGTTTCAGAGACAGTTCGGGCTGACTGTGGAAGGATTACCCGATCTGAGTGTATGACTGGCTGGTATGAAATCTGTCAATTGAACTGAATTGAGTTGGGGAGCAAACAACTGGACCGGGTCTGCTTGAAAAGGGCAGTCTAGGTATGTTTTCAATAGTTGGATTATTTGTTGTTTGAAAGCAAACAAAAAATCTATTCAGATAACGATTGTATAATTGATCTGCTTAAGCCATGCAGATATTTATGCAGATCATTTGGGAGCCAGGTATGCACATCAGTGTGGTTATCTTCCCTGATTAATAGGTCGTAAACTGTAACATAAATTACAATGTATCGTCTGCTGTCTTGGTCTTGACCAAATTGACCAAACTACAAATTTAGTGCAAGCATTTAGATATTTATTCACGCTTTTATTAGGAATTACACAGCGTATACTCTAAGATCGCTTCGGTCCTTGTGATAAACAATGACTTTCTTTCTTTTCCTTTCGTCTCTGTGTGTATCTGTTGATCAGGGCGGTGAGCAGCTGCATACAATGGTCCTTACAAGAATCACTAAAGATGTATTGAGTTGAAGTGAACTGAACTGAATTGAATCGAAGTGCATATTTGAAAAGCCTGCGCTGTGTTGCCTCACAACAATGTAACTTTGTCAAAAATCAATACAAACTAGAACATGGGATAGATTACGTGACTCGGGAAAAATTTCACAAGTCTGCCACTTGATCTGACTACAGCCCACAGGTGAATGGAACCTAAACGGATGCCCGGTTTGTGAAATGTGCGGAATATACATGATTAATGGCTGAGGAACTGCGGTCCTTTAAATAAGCCCGGTCAAATGTTTGAGTGATGGGTTCAGGGATTGGCAGCTGAAATGTTCAGGTGTATATGTCTAACATTACGATCCACTACTTAGCCTGATTAAATATTTTCATTAGCATAAAGTTGGGTAAAGAGGCACCGAGCTGAGACGATGAAACATCTGAGACTCGAAGTGACTGTAACAAACATCAAACTCAGCTGTGCTTGATTTGAGAGCGGCTCAGTCATTACTACTCCGTACTACGGAGTCTGTTGTCAAAGCATTCACGTAATTTATTATCAATTTATAGCTCTGCTATGAGAGGGGCTTTGTCTTCATTTCTATTCAAAGTGTGCTTCTGTGTTCAGCAAGGCAAATACAGCCAAGCTGAGAGACTCTCTCCAGCCTCTCCTCATTTAGCTCTATACGACAAAGGGAGATGAGTTGCATTTTCAGGATGCATTCATTATTCCTCCTCTGTCTCTCTTCCTCCCTCCCTCTCTCACACACACTCTATGTCCTTGCTATTAAAATCTGTGGGTATTTTTGTTCCCATTAAATGAATTATACCCATTACTCTCTCTGACAACTCTGCATTGAGTGTGCGCGCCCCGATTTAACATTGTTCTAATTCCTCTCACTATTATTGCAATAAAACATTCATCATAATAATTAACCATTTTGACATCTAATTTAAGCTAATTAATTTGAGAGAAAGAATGCTTGTGTTATATGGAGCTCTGTGAATTGCTGTGAAACTTCTGCTAATCAGGGGAACAGTGATGAACCTTGGTGCTTTGAGACCGCAGAGAAGCACACGCGTGCACACGCATGTTACACGGGTCACCTGTCCATTAAAAGACAATGACAGTGATCCATCTCGATAATGGCTGTCACGGCCAATGGCGATAGCCGAGGGTGGCCATTCTTCTGTGTGCCAGCGTAATGAGCGACACTTGAAAGAAATATTCCATTCTTACATTGTTAGCACTGTAAACTATTTGGATAGAAGCAATCTAGCTTTTCAAAATCAGGCTATTGGTTTTCTCCTTATTGCTCTTGTGTTATGGATCCCTCTAGGCAGCACATTGATATACTATAATTTGCGTGTCTTTATTCTCTGCATTTGGCCGAAAGCTTTCTTTGTCAAAGAGACATGCGAGCGCAAACAACGGTAGGCAGATATTGTTATTGGCACGTTGTTTTCTTTATGATGAGGCAAACTCTTGCGTAGGGCGCATTTTGAATTCGAGTATTGATCGGTTCTTTGAAACTCCAGACCAGAAAATATATAGTTATTTTGCCAGTCTGTTTGTTTGCCATTGAAACGGGCACCTCGTGCAATAATAAACTACAGCTGATAAATCTTTTTTTTTTTTTTCTGCACAAAAAAAAAGTTGGACACTATAGATAGACAGAGAAATGACACACGGTTCACGTCTTACAAAAACTGCGTATATCATCGTCAGCTAAATTATCTGTCTGATTTATGAACATTTCAAGCCGATGAGTACACCATCATGCACCTTTTTTTCTGTAACACAGCGCAGGGTCCCGCTGTGGATGCGCATCTTCCACCACTGTGCCACCATTAGGCGTTATTTAAATGTGAAATGTCTTCAGCAGTATACCGACAGGTATATTTATCATACATGCTAATAGAGTGTGGAAACACTCATTTTGTCTCACGTAGTACAAGTCATTAATTAAACTCACGCCCAAAGTGATTTGTTAGAATGCTCTCAGAGGCACGCCAGTGATAAATACTTCGTGTCCCAAGGAGAACAGATTGTCGGACTGCAAATATAAATTCCTATTAAAGGTTCATGGGAGTGAAAGCTCTTTTTGTGACATAAGGCAGGCGTATCGATTTAGTTGTTGAGGTTTCTTAAATGAGAGCCAACTTTTGAATGGCTTGGGATGACATTTGTGTTTTATACGTCTCCCGGGTAATATAGTGTTGCTGTGGTTAGCACTGTCGCCTCATAGCAAGGGTTGGAACCAACTGGCAATCTCTGCTGCTGGGGAGTTTAGCCGGTGCGGAAGTGCTAAAAACTGTAAGTCCTCGAGCAACCAGTTGAGACAGCCAGTCTCCATAAGGGCCCATATTAAAATTCCAAACTTCAACTTCTGGTACAGAAAAGAGTTTCACCTATTTAAATGATATTAATGTTTACTGTTACACGTTGCCACTTTGACATGACAATGTTGTCGAAGATGACTTAGAGCACCCAGGCATCATTTGGCCCGCTTCAGGTCAGCCGATGATCCATGTCATTAAGATTGACCGGGAAGAAGCAGTAGCCTACATCCAACATGGCGCCAGCCATTTCTGGCTTTGAAACAGCACTTTGGAAACCTATGGGTGATGTCACTCATGCTTGGTCCATTCTTTATTACTGTCATTGGTTGGAACCAAGCAGCATGCATGCTGTTACAGGTAGACTTTTACAGCACCCAGGCGCCTGCCTACTTTAGGTCCACAGATGATCCACGATGATTTTTAGAGGCAGGACTGCCAAGATGGCGATCACAAGAGCCACCACACTCTAAGCTTCACGATGATTCTTCAGAAACCAATGGCTGATATCACAGATACGACACCCATATTTCTACAGTTTATGGTTGGAACATGTCGGCCAGCCGGGGCCTTCCTGTTTGCATGTTCTCCCCGTGTCTGCATGGGTTGCCTCTAGCTTGCTCGCTACAGACAGTCATGGTCACCAGATGATGGATGTTCTATCCTAATGGCTTTCATGATGTCCAGCGTTTTTCCCTCAGAGCCAACAAGAGCTAGTATTTGATGGATTGTCATGAAATTTGGGACACATACATATTAAACACCAGTATTTCTGAATTGTCATTGTGAGCATGTTCTCATGCCAGTGTTAGCATTCAGCACCGCTGTGACTAAGAGTATGGCTGTGGACTTTTGTTTTTCCATGGCTGGGCATCCCCTGTGTTTCACCGCGGCTTATTTTGTGAGGTTTCTGCAGTTTTGTCCTCAGAGATGAAGGGATTGTAAAAAAGCAATGTTTGTATGCTTGAAATCCAGTTATGTGGAGCTTTTCTCAATTTGAATATTTTTTTTTTTTTATTTTATTTTATATATTTTTTTGCAAATATCTGTCCTTCAACCAGCCACGTATCAGAGTCGCTTTCACACTGTACCCTGCCTCTCACAAGTACTTAAAAACGACGACTCCACATCATGTTTTTCATTCCATTTTTAAATTCAAATGCCTTACCAGCACAGTTTTTTGAAAATCCATCACAAGCTGTGATGAATTCATACAAATATGGAAAGTTTTTGCTCTGTTTTAGAACTGATGGTTTCCTAAATGTAGTTTGTCAGGGAAAGTGCCAACACATGCTTTCTGAAAATATTCAGTCTCCCATTTGTTATCGGCTCCTGGAGTAAACGCATCATCATAGATCGGAATGGTATTTTTCATTTTTTGAATCGTGATAGAATTGCACAAATTGTTTCTGGGGATTTTTTTTTTTCAGCAACTTATATCACAAGAATCAAAGGCTGCTCATATTCAGAATATAGACCGTGCAGGAAAGAATTAATTATCGTTTGAAGGACATGCTGTTACAATGTTAGCAAGAATGAAAACATGTATTTCATGGAAATAATTCAAATTAACAAACCAAAAATATCGAAATAAGTGAACGCCTAAGTAGTTCTTTGTGCTTTTGTTTCCTCCTCTGAATTCATGTTCTCCTTCTATGCTGTCCTTTATTATCAAGGTTTGCTCTTGAGCTGTTTTGACATCATCCTCCAGTTCTATTATTGGTTTTATCTTCTCTAGAGCACTGATATATTTGTAGAAACATTTCCCTCTTGTTTTCATTTAACATAGGTCTCCTTGGACCAAATTATTCTGTTGTTTGTTTGTTTGTCTTGTTTGCTGTGTGTTATCATCTATCCATATTCCACAATTTAAAGGTCCATTGTAGGAAGGTTCTATTTACAGATCATGGCAGCAACTATGTTTCCATTAGAATTAGCCTTTTGTATCTGCTCTTCCATGGAGTCCACTATGTTGAGCCTCTACATATCTACAATAGCCCACAATGAACAAACCAATCATTGCTTCTAAATAGGGCCTTTCACATTTTTCACAGGTTTCATCGCCGCTGTAATTTCTTTTTCACAGAAGGAGAGGGTGAATCAGTGGGGTTGCAATCAGCAACTATGCCTCTAGACACTGCTAAATACTACACGCCGGCCCTTTAAATGGGCATCCCATTGATTTTACATGCAACTGTCAATTTACTGGTGTATGATGTCTTTTGTGGACTGTTGTGAAGCTAAAGACCAAACTCTGAGTGAATAATCCTGATGAAGCCACAGTGATGTCACCATAATTATCTCAGCATGGGTTTGGAGACAAAGCATTCTAACAAAGAGACCCGGTCTACAAATTAGGAGCTTAAAACATGTGGGCATGGCGAGATCTTACGAGGAGTTAGCATCATGGGAAATGTAGGAAGGTTTGACATACAAGACTAGACATTATATACATTTTCTTTTCTCTTCTTCAAACTGTCTCCTGTGAGTCCCCCAACTTTATGAATCTGCAGCAGTACATTTTTGGAGTACCCTTTTCAGGGACCCCTTCATTATTGTGTTGGCCAGCAGTGGTGCACGCAGGGAACAGGGGATTGCCACCCCTTTGCTCTTAGTGCCAAATTGCCTTTTTTGAAACGTTCATTTATTAGGCATGTGTGCGTCCTCATGTAACACTTCTGTACTTCATTTTCACTTTAATAACAGCAGGTGCCTAAAGGGCACCACCTGACTAAGTACCCTGAAAGTGCTGTTTTCATTGGCCCAAGTGCCCCCTCTTGTTAGCTCAAGTGATGTTCTTGTGTGTTCTCAGGGCAAAATAAATAAATAAATAACAGAACCCTTCACCTAGCACTGCACGCTTTTTTTGTGCCCCTTAGAGAGCCTGACCTCCAGTCTACGACCTGTGTTCATGCATTTCCGTATAAGTTTGATAAAACCACCCCAGCTGAATTCTCGCAGTCGTGACTAAACTCAAATTCACCACACGTATCTCTGTAAAAATCTCTCATCATGTTCTTTTCGGTGCAGCGTCCTGTTGCCATTTCCAGACATGCTTAGCCATTAGCGCCGGGGAAATTGATGGGATGCACGCAGTGGGGTTGGAAGGGGAGGGGGCATACAGGTATGGAACAGTGAAACATTCATGGCTCCGTCTGCCAGACTTCCGTGGCTAACTGCATTAGTTCTGCCTCAGTGACAGTTGGAGACCCCACAGAGGAAGAGACTTAGCCACAATGAGCCACCCAGGAGAGAACGAGCGGTCGACTGTGTTTGCTTCTGAACAAAGTTTGTGTTTGTTGGGAGAGGAACCTGTGCCGTCACGGGTGTTGTGAACCTTTATACACGTTTGCTTTCACAGTATTGCCGTCAACGCCTGTGTGTCTGCGCAGGTGTTCTTAGGAGATGAGCTGAGATGTGGGGACAGTCGAAATGTGGATATTTCTAGAATCGGCTTGTGGAAGTGGTCCGGCATACATATGCGTGGATTTGAGTGTCTCACTGTGAATGTTTTTCAGGGAGATGATTAAGGTTTATTAGTATGGGATTGTACAGCCGCATAACCTGATAGTCAGATGTCGCAGCGGCTGTTGCATGAAATTCATTGACTTTATAAGAAGGGCATGCTGGGTTTTGGCTGGCAGGGGGGCACCGACAGCTTTGTAAATGTTTGTCTGTGCACTTGTGTGTCTGTCTGTCTGTCTGTGTGTGTGTGTGTGTGTGTGTGTGAGAGAGAGAAGAAATCTGTGTGTCTGGCCTCGGTGTAAACAATGGCTAAAGGAGTCTCAATAAAATGTCACCAGGTCGTTTGACCTTGTTTGACAAATTAAGGAGCAAATAAATAAATCGGCTTGGATTGCATCACCACAGGGGAGTAATGCATAAGGACACACACACACCACACACACACACACACACCACACACACACACACACACACACACTGAGGTGTAATTAAATACAAAATGCAGAGCTCTAGGATTTCAGGACATTGTGTCTCAGGTTAGTTTGAGACTGCAACGCTGATAAAATACCTGAGTTAACATTTACTTCATAAGTAACTTGGTGAAAGGCCAAAACAAATCCCTTGGCTCTTGTCCAGGCAATGCACAGTGCACTCTGCAAGGACAGGGTCTGTAATTTGGCGAAGATTGTTGATAAGAAAAGCACCAATCCACAATCATAAGTGGACTGTTTTTTTTGGGTTTTTTTGCTGTTCAACCAGACCAACAGAGTGATGAGCTTTCTCAAGTAAAGAGAAAAACATCATCTGATGGTGTCACATTGCTTTTAGTCTTCCAGTAGTCAGAGCACTGCACTTCTATGACCGGCAAGGTAAAAAAAAATAGCATGGCAGAGTGTGAGATATTCTGACTTTTGCTCCCTGTTGGTCAAGCTTGAAAATCCAGCGTCTACCTGCAGTACACTTCCCGTAATACAACTTGATGGCAGCTTTTGTTAGACTATTCCTGCTGGGGTAAATGCCAACATTTTTCAAACCCACCCCCAGTTTGTGATGCAGAAAAAAAGAAAAAGGTGGTACTCTTGTAGCCCGAGCTGAGAAAACCCTGATTACTTGATGATTCAACTGGGTTATTTTTTTTCCAAAAATGTTTCAAAACCTTTCCAAAAGCTCCCTGCAGAGGCACAGAAGATGTTATGTTTTTTTGTTTTTTTTGGTTGAGTACCACACATGGTGACAACGGACAAGGGAACTTGACTTGATGCGCAAAATCAGTGCAGTGCCCCTTTTAAGTTAAAGTTGTTTTACCTTTTTTTTTACTCTTTCTGACTGCTGGAAGCTTTGTACCAAAGTGGATTTAATAAGGGATTCATGTCTTAATTCCAACCAGGATTTTTTGAGGAAATACTCAGGTCATGAGAAAAGGCCCGCAGGTGGTTTCAGGGGCATGCCCCTTTCAAGGAAATCTAGAAGACTAAAGTGCATTTTAAGAATAACTTTAATAATAATAAATGAGTTATCACTAAAACACATAACCATAATTGGATTTAGAGCTATCTCTCCTGGCCTGGATTTAATTCATTTTTAAGGGTGAGGTCCTTTAGATAAATGTGAATTTATGGGTGAATTGTGTCAAAAATGTAGCTCACCAGAATACCTTACTCTATTTAAAGTAATTGAAATGAGTACAACCTCATACACTGACAGAGGTAACATGCTACATGCACATTAATATGACACAGAAAAACATGATATTTACTGTAATACTGACAGAGACGCTGGGGAACGTTAAATCTTGTTCATTTGCTGTGTCGTGTGTAGTTTTGAAAGAGGACGTGTGACTTTCTTTGAGGGCACTATGACCAGTTCAATAGAGGGCATCTCATGCTGGCCATGTGTGCAGTTAATTTAAGATGAAACATTACGGTCATATGCTGGGGGATCCACTGCACTGGCCCTTTGGTCGGTCCTGTTATCTCTGCTTCATTTCCTGTACATTTCCTGTCCACAAAGATACTGATAGATGGAGGCGCAGGGGAGGGAACAAGATGGATTAGGAAGTCTTGTCATTCCAACATCTTGAGCAGCACAATGACCAAATGAGACTGACTTCTCTCTTTCTTCTCTCTAATAATAATAGTAACAATACAGGAGTGGGTAGTGGTGAGTAGGTCAGTGTAGTCACACTTTGGGATATACTTCCAGAGGGAGCTACATTATGGAGAAGCTCAGTTGCCCCAGGTTCAGTCCTTGGTGGAGTCACAAGGTTTGCATTGAAGGAGCGTTGGCTGTAGTGTGGCGGTGGAGCAGGTCTGTAAGGTAGGAGGAGGCCTGGTTGTGTGAGGAGGAGGATTTTGAACTGGATGCACTCTGGGACCGGGAGCCAGTGGAGGTTCTGGAGGACAGGGGTGATGTGGTCACGGGTGCGGGTGTTGGTGAGCAGGCAAGCAGCAGAGTTATGGATGTATTGGTCTATTTAAGATTTTGGATGTTGTGCCATAGAGGATGCTGTTGAAGTAGTTTATTCTGGAGGTGATGAAGGCATGGATGTGTGTTTGTGTGGATGGTTTATGTGGTGTTAGAGGTTAAAACAGTTTTTCACCAGTTTGCAGTCCAGGATTTTGTGGGCGGTCCTAAAGGGTGGCTCGATGACACGCTGAGGCCACCCTGAGCATACCCCTGCACTCCTAGCAGAGAGCTGGAGATTCAATTCATCTCGCTAAGTGTTTTAAAGTTAGTCATGTCATTTTCTGAACTCATCTGACACGTTTCAGTCGCTTCAATTCAATTGCTGCTTAACTCCTCCCATGAGCGGGCGCCACAGTCCTGGACCTGAGAATCCTGCTCATATTTACCCGATTTTGACACCTAATTTCATAAACTTGTCGAAATATTTAATCCTTCAAATTTGGCTGGGTGGTTAATAACACTCCATTCTTTGGTCTAACAAACTCAGGACACATTTACTCCAACTTTATATGATCTAAAGTTTCCACAGTGCCTCTATTCATATGTGCATAGTAGATTAATGTTTGTTTGCCTTGTCATACTCGTTACTTGGATTCAAATGGTGTTGACTGACGTGATGTAAGTGTTTGTAGGTTGCAGCCCCCTCGCCCACGGAATGAACAGAATGTCAGGACCTGTAAAGGTGTAGCTCATTACATGTATGTCACATCATGTAATGAGCAGCTCTGTTCGGCTCTGCTGGCGAGATTATGTCAACCTTTGCTCACACCACACCATAAAACTGAGCAGTTTTACAACTGTCTCCCTTTTTATACTTAGAAATAAAATTAAAAATACAGAGGACATGAACTCTGTGCCCTCAATGGGAGCTCTGGGCCTGCTTGTGTACCACTGTTCCCCTTGAAACTCTTGAAACTGTCTTTCTTTTTTTTTCAGGGTCTTATTAGCTTTAACATGAACACAACACTTACCACTCAAAAGTTTTATTTTTAAAAAATATATTTTTCTCTCCTTGAAAATCAGTTTAACTTAACCTTGACATCAACACTCCGTACTCTCTCTCTCAACAAATGCCTCAAGTTTCTTGGTGAATTATGAATACATGTGCACACTTCTTTTGGAATATTAACATCAATGCATTCTGAAATTAAATTTTGAAAGCCCAGTAATACATGGAGAAAAGGTGTGTGGTCAAAAAAAAAGGAAAAGAAAAAAAACTTCCTTAGACAGGACATGGCACGAGGTGTGTAGGACTGATTTAACGTTAGCCAAAACTGAAAGAGCGGTCTCATTTTACTTGTAGCATTTTTTATACACAGGCAGTCCAGATGCTGTTCAATCCCATAGCGCCCAACTTGGTGTACAGCATGAATCTGTGACCAGATTCTGAAAGAGAGATTCACTCTGCTTATCCAACACGTCAGTGGATTAGCTTTCCGTCACTGTTAGCGCGTTAGCTAAAACATTTCTTTAGCAGCACAGATTCAACACTTGAGGCTTCACGCGCTGTCTAGCTGTAATATTTACAGACAAAATTGAGTTTTGTTGCAGTGTTCACCTCTGTGACAATTGAAGTTTATTTAGCTCATGATGTAGGGGGAGTTCCCGTAAGGTGAAATCAACTGATTTCAGGATACGTGATTTTCGGCACTGGAGTACTAAACAAGTGGAAAAAGGTTGCAACCTATTATCCAATGAGCGCTGCGTTCAAATAATACAATGCAATACAAAACCTTTATTGACTGAGAATTAGCCGCTGACAGTTTTCATAATGGGTTCATTGTTTGAATCGTTTATCCACTTTCTCAAATGTGGTAATTTGCTTTTCTTTCTGCGTTTCGGTTGAACAAAACAAGTAATTTAAAGACGTAACCTTACGTAGTCGGTAAAACTGTGATGGGCACATTTTTCATACTAAATGATTCATCAAAGAAAACAGACAGTTTTTATTTATAACAAAAGTACTGATTATTTGTAACGCTTGATGAAATAGTGAGTAAAGGCCATTTGTTTGTTTTTCTCTTCAGCTTTTTCTTTTCTTTTTTTTTTTTTTTTTACTAGAGGCATCACACCTCTATGCACACTTTTGTTCACTTCATTCAGCTGTCTGGTGCTGGGAGGAGACATTGTCTATCAACAAATGAGAAGATCTCTGAATACAACAGTGATTTGAGCCCAGCATGAGACAGCACACTACGTTCTAACCCGCACAAGCATAAAAGTATGAAAGGAGACATATTTTACACCAAAATATCACATGTATGAGTTATCATAACTGGGAGATGCTGTCACTGCGGTGCAGCCGAGCTAATGTCTTCATCACTTATGATTAAATACAAAGCTATAGTCAACCGGAGAACTTATTAAGTGCATAGTAATCAAGAAGCAATTTTAGCAATTGCAGTGTTAGAGCCTGTGGGGAGATATAATTCAGTGTTTAATCATATTTCAGCTCTTTGAATATCCTACAAAAGTGCAACATTCAGCTGTAAAAATGCTATTGAAGTCAACACTGACTGCTCCTGCATTGGTGTAAATAACTAAACCCGGCTGCAAAATTAACTAACTCACAAATAATGTACCGACGCGAATCAGGCAGCTAACTGCCAAACCTAAAATTAGTTTAGAATTGATTGGCTGTTATAATTACTTCAGGTTCAGGACTTTGGAGAGACTTTAGATGCTTGAGTAAAAGTGAGTGGAGGAGCACAGCTACCATAATTTGTACCATCTGCGGAATAGCGGCCTCTTTGAAAACTACAGAGTAAATTATGCACAATCCTCTACTCATCTTTCAAGTTCATGGAGAAATATGCTCAACTACAGACACACTCACACACGCACGCGCGCACACACACACAAGCAAAAACCCCTTTCCTCCTTCCCAGAGCTTCTCTTCCTTTATCTAATCTGTGTTTTATTGAATATGGTAATTATAATGAAAGGCCTATCTTGCACTTGGTTTAATTTGTTTTTGTGCCTTTTTTCTGCACTCTTGCTCTCTCCCTCTGGTGTTTGTGTGTGTGTGTGCGCGTGTGTGTGTTTGCTTGTGAGTGATAGAGACACAGCATGTGTGCTAATGAGAGCATGTGTGTGTTTGTGTATGAGACAGTAGTCCCTGCTCTGACACACTATGTTACAGTGGGACCTATGTAATAGGGAAATAAGACATGGCTGCTGATGTCACTGTGGTTTAACTGTGGCTCGAGGGAAGAAGACACACACACTAACACACACAAACACACACATATGGCATGCGGACAACCCAAGACATCAACAAAATTCTTCCAGCATCAGGCCTACGGGGGGTTCAGGGGATTAAATACAACATGTAACCTTGGAGACCCGCCTGTGGTTGGCTGAAACATTTTCGCTCTCGGTGCTCCTGTGGGGTTGTTTGTTGTTTGTGTTCTCGTGTTTTGTCGATAAAAACCTAGAATGCTTGATTATGCTTAAAAGGCTGAACCGTGCCGCTCCAATTCTGCCACCCAGGTAAGGACATATTTGACGTACCTTGTTCTTTTATCCCCCCCCCCCTATTCACTCATCAGGACCTCAAAGGCGGAGTGAAATTAAATACAGAGAGGAGAAAAGGTAAAAAAGGTTGTCGGTTTCTTTTCAACTTAGTAACAAAACAGATTCTGGAAAGAAAGAAAAACACACATAGGCAAAGTAAAAAATAAAAAAAAAATGCTCCTCAAGCCTATTTTCGCTTGCTTTCACAAGAATACCACGAGAATCAATTCCTCCTTTCTGGCCCTTATTTTTGTACCAACCCATGATTCTAATAAAAAAAAAAAACCCATCTTCAAAGAGCTTAGATATCCAGACACCGCCATGATGGTAGCCTTCTCACCCCGTTCCTAGTTGCTATATTTTAAGTGGCAATACAGTGAGAGGACGCAGCGGGAGATGTATAGTTAGTGCAATGGGGAGTCTTTTGATATAATGACTCCATTTGACTGGGGTCTGGGGAGCCTTGTTTGAGGGCATTACCTTTTTAATGTTAAGCTGCTTCCATTCACTCCATCATCTCTGATGTTAGTCAGTGTTAATAAGTAGGAGAAAGTTATCATTTTTCATGGCGTTTGCCGTTACTGGAAGTCACACTGAATGGCCGCGAATATGAAACCTGTGAATTGTGTCATTTTGTGTGTGTGTGTGTGTGTGTGTGTGTGTGTGTGTGAGAGAAAGAAAGAGAGAGAGAAAGAAAGAGAGAGAGAGAATGTGCAGGCAATATAATACAGCAGTAGATGGCCGTAGCCTTCAGTATGAAATTACCGGTTCTGTACTGTAGATGAAATACTGCACGATGTTCCCTCCAAAGCAGCCTAGTATGCCAACACACACACACAGTGTCTTACAGAATGGTCCTCCATTTGAGAGCTCTTAGCGATGTGATTTAGCCATCTTCCTTGTACTCAAGTTTCTTTGTGTGTGTGTTGCCTTGTAAATAAAATAAGCCGTGTTGAGCTTTTCTTTCTTCTCTTCTTTAAATGTCTCTCATGCAGGTCATAGCGCATGTCAACCCATTAATTACACAGAGTTGGGTTGTGTATGAGGTAGTGAGAGTAATTTCACTGCAGCGGGGTGCTTACTGTTCTGCTTCGCAGATGCATCCCAAGTTATATCCAGTGATGTAATGGCATGCAACAGATTGGTGTGTCTGCGCTCTTATTATTGTCTTCCAACGTGTTTACGCTGTGCTTCCACGCGTTGTTTGCTTCCTCCCGTGTCGCTTTCCGTTTGCGTACGCAGCATCACTTGCCGTCAGAGGGACTGCCTTTTCTCTCTGAGGGCGCATGTGGCTTGTTTCCTCTTGTCTTCGCATGCTACGTTGGATGAAAGTTCCACACAGGTGTCACACAAGGGGTTTCCCATTGTGACTGACAGCTTTTTTTTTTCCTTTTTTTTTTTGTTTTCCCCCTTCACTGCTGCTTTCATTTCTACTATTTTTGGTAGGATGTACCTCACCTCTGTGTACGAGTATCCTGTTTTTTCTTTCACAGACTCTTGTCAAAGACAAATTCATTCCCTCCACAGCATAATTGCTAAGTAAACAACACCTGATCAAATGTTTCACTGAACAAAGACCCAGCTTTGATCTCCCTTTGGTATTCGTTAACATTACAGCACTCATTGGAAATAAAAATTATATATATATGCTTGTTTGCTTCATCTCTATTACATCCTCTGTAAGCCCCTTTCCATCAGAGGTCCACTGATGAAACCTTGGGAAGGAAAGAAAGAGCCTTGAGACAAAAGCTTAGGAGCCCACGAGGAATTGCACATTACTGCCGAACAACCCTGTCTCTGGATTACAGTATTTCAAGAGTGGGATGCTATCCACAAGAGGGAATGACGGCAGCATAAGAAACAGTATGCTAATCCACACAGTGAAGCGGAAATCATTTTAAAGAATCAAGAAAGGATTTCTGGCTTGTAAAGACTGAAATTTGACATACAGTATTTCCTGAAATACCACACTGAGGTTCTGTAGTGCAATAGTTGAAGAGGTTCAGAAAGCTTAATGAAACGCTTTGACATTTTGGGAAATGGGCTTATTCGCCTCCTTGCCTGGAGTTAGATCACTCTCATGTCTGTCTGTATCTATGCCCATCCGCATGGAGCTGGAAACAAAGGTGATTAGCTTAGCTTAGCATAAAGACTGTAGGACTAAACAGCTAACACGTCACTGTCCAAAGTGAAATGCAGCTACCAGAACCCCTAATTAACATATTGGCTCATCTGTAGACAACCCTGTACAAGCAGGAACAGGAGGACAGAGGCCAGGAGTCTCTGCTGGTGACCTGGAAACTTCACAGTTTCTACACTGGTGGTGTTTCATGTGCTTCAATTGTGTTTTACTGTTATGTTATTTAGAATGGGCCCTTTATATCTAGAAACACTGCAAGTCCACTTCCATCATGTTTACTATATTGAACCGCCATGTTGCTGCAATAGCCCAGAAAGTACAACACTTACTTTTTTTGTGTTTTTTTTTTTTTCTTTTCTGGCCAACATACTTATTAACGCCAAGAAGGGGATGGTGAGGCAACAGGGTTGCAATCAGCAAATACACCTCTAGATGCCACTAAATCCCACTCACTGATCCTTTAAGTCTACTGTCTTTTGTTTCATGTGGGTAGCTACAGTGATTATGATGAACTGTGCCTGAAAGTACTCTTTGAAGCAAAGAGGCAAAGGGCTGAAGCTGCTGTGTGAATGACGTGGCGCTCTCATTATGCAGACATGGTGCAAGACTCCAGGCTGGTGTTAGCCCTAGCAAGTATATGCAGGGCATAACACTCTAACTTTGAGAACTGTTGTTTGGTCTATATTTGAGTACAGGACTGAGCCAGGCTAGCTATTCCACCTCTTTCAAATCTTCATGCTAAGCTATGCTAATTGACTCCTGACTTGATCTCCATAGCATGAGATCAGTATGATTGACAACATGTGAAACATGTCAGGAAGAGTGAGCATCAAATAACTTGGCCTCAGGTCTTTTTTATTGTAATGCTCCCAGTAAAGCAGCCTCGGTCATACAGTATGTTGTGTTACGTGTGCGCATATAGACTTTGATCAGCTCTGAGGCATATAATTCAGTCTTGGCTTACATCAGTTTTGACAGGGCCAAATCATCAATAGCACAGGTCTGTTTTTGATGGTTGAGTATCATGTAAGTAGTCTGCCTTACAGTGAGTCTGAACTTTCAACACACTGAGCGTGAAAAAAGTTTCAGAACAAAGTTCAGAGTGAGTGCGTGCGCTTTCTTTGATCTTGTCAACATATCATGCCAATAATGAAGGGGGCGTGTGCTAGCTGGATATTTCCATTTCATCTAATGTATCCCGCTCTCACTTACCAGCAGTCTCACGAGTAGTCCATTTGAGTATGAGTATGATTGAGTATGTGAAGCTAGAGCCAGCAGGTGATTAGCTTAGCTTAGCATAAAGGACTAGAAGCGAGGAGAGGGGGTAGCCACCTAAAGGGAGGGAGTTACATACCGCAACCTTTTGTCGACCAGCAGCAGGGTGCAGTAACTTCCTGAGGTCTCTGGTAGCCTATAACCTTACAGTGATGATCCACTAAGTCTTAGCTCTTTGTAAAACCACACAGCATGTCCTGTTAATATTTTGATTTCTTGACAAAGAAATACCTTTATATCAGTGATATTTAGTGGTTCTGACGAAGCCAGTCAGCTACACAACTGACAGTCTGTATGCTAAGCTAAGCTCTCTCCTGGCTCCACCTTCATACCTAAACAAAAGGGATGAGTGGTGTCGATCCTGTCATTTAACTCACCATGACAGTCAATTTTTGAATTATTCATTTTAACCTGAAATGATTGTGAAGTTATGACCTAAGGCAAAACACATCTAAACATCTAATAAAGGTGCTGTTTTATGTGGCATGCTATTTTACTAATACAGTGCGTTTAATGCATATTTTTAACTGAAATGTGATATCAGCCTGAGAGGGAAATTGCCACTGCAACACAATTAAGAAACTTGGGTCACAAACTTTCCGCTCATGTTGCAACCGTCATCCTATTCTGATTGCAATCAACATAAAATATCTCTGTAGAAAATTTGTTTTTGCAATGTTTCCATACGCATATAAATGTGGTGGCACTGTCACAAGGGAAGGAGCAGGCATACACCAAAATCAAGAGCACTGATTGGCTGTAAAACTGACAAATGTCACTTATCTCAGTTGCAACTATCTGTTTACTTGTAGCCCTTTATGGCCAGTAAAGGTGAAATCTATCATGTGTAATGTCAAAATATGGAGGTGTTACACAACATGCGCGCGTTGACAGGTGCTGACTGGTACACCCACTGCATTTGTGGATGCGTTTGTGTGTGAGTGTGTTGTGTGTGTATCAGCACACGCATGTCTGGAGGCCTCGGTCCTCTCTTGTCCATCTCCCCAGGCAGAAGACCCCTGTCTCGCCTGCCATTTCTCAGTCTGACAGCTGAGAGCTAGACAGCGGAACAGGAGGAAGGCGGGAGGGAGGGAGGTAGAAGACAGGGAGGTAGAAGACAGGGAGAGGCAAGGCTTGAATATAAGGAAGGTGTTGAGAGAGGGAAAAGAAGTAGGCATACAGCGGGAGTGCCTATGCCTAGATCGTCCCCTCCCTTCCCCAGTCTCCCCCTCTTTGGGGACCAGGTGTTCTCCTTCTGAGGGGGCACGACTGGAAAGAAAAGAAGCCTGCCCTCATGTTTCACTTGGCATCTCTGCACCTGCATCCGCAGGGTTGGGAGCTGGGGAGGGGGTGCAGAGACAAGGCGTCAGATAAGGCTGGTCTCTAGAGGCTACTAGCTTTGTTGTTACACCACCCTACAGCAGACCTCTTTGCCCCCACCAACACCCTCTCCCTCTGCCTGACACATCTCCTTGAAATGAATGCCAGGCTTTGAGTCAGCAACTCAAGCGTTTCCCTTTTCTCTGACCGAACTCTTTCCCTTTTTTTTCCAGCTGGTCAGGTATTTTCTGTTTAGCTTTTACTGATGCTGTTTTTAGCTGGTTTCGTGACAGCTGGGAATGAGGAAGGCATTGTCTGTTTTTTTTTTTTCTTTTGTGTGTGTGTATGTTTTTTTGTTTTTTTTTGGTGTGGCCTGTATTTACATACGCTTCCACACTTTCCATTGGTTTCGTCTTATTATGCAGCGTGGTGTTTGGCAGTCAAGTCACACACAAAACCTCACTTTTTTTTAAGTTGTTGATTTTGAATTCTATTTTAACAACCTCTAAAATTGAATTTGTTTTTCCCTGCATCCGTGAAGGCTGTGTTCTTGTTCAACTATCATACCAGCATTAACCCTGCTCTCTTGTTTTTTTTTTTGTTGTGTTTTTTTTGCATGCAGGCTGCTCTTGCTCTCAGTGATGTTTGTTCTTTTATAGTCGTCAGCCCAGCTCTGCGGTTAGCCTGTTTGTCTCTGTCAGGCATGTTGCATTAGCCTAGCGCTGGAGGCTGAGGTCTGTCCTCCACTGGGTTGTTCCCCCCCTTGAGGTCAAGGCGTGAGTCAGAGGCCTGATTCCGTCACCCCAGGTTACCAACTCACTACTTCCTGTCCAGAATATAGAATGAGAGGGGATGGTGGCTGAGGGCACGACGTTTCAGGGCCTGTGAGTGTGTTTGTATTTGTGTGCGTGGTGTTATTGAAAAAGCAGAGTAAATGTGATCTCAGCTAAAAAATCTTTTTTTTTTTTTTTGTCTGCCTTGGTTTGACAGAGCCTGGCAGGGTGACATATTCAGAATTGTCATTTTAAATACTGTCCACTGGCATTTGTCTTCAAATCATTTTCGTTGCAGCAGCACGCTATCTTCAGTTACAAAGAAAAATGTGTGTAGACCATGGACAGTCAAATAGGCAATTAGTGTTAAAGTAGAAATGCTTGATACATTTTGGTTCATGAATGTTTGGTAAGTTGAGCCTCGCATCACCTTTGAAAGTCATGTTAGCAAACACTTGCATTTTGTAGACATGAGCAAAGTCTTCAAGCTAACCCCTTTTAGTTCTGCTAAATTGCTCCAGTGTGTTCACACAATCTAACTTCAGTGTTCGGTGCTGGCAGGTAGCATAAACTGGATTTATCAGAGCTTTTGTTACTGAATAGATGACTGGAAGCTGACTGGGGGGACAGCTAGCCAGCTAACAATCTGACCAACGGCAGGTGCAGTGACTTCCTGAGGCGTCTGGTAGCATATAGCCTTACAGTGTTCCAGTAAGTCACTCCACCCTGCCAAAAAAAATGTTCCATCATGTAACTCCCTGTAAAACCACACACATTTTAATATTTTGAATTGTTAATGAATTAAACTTTAATATTTAGAGGTTCTGTTCTGCTACCTAGCTTTTCTCTGTATGCTAAGCTAAGCAAGTTTCTTTTCCTGGCTCCACCTGCATACTTGAACTATCCTTTATTCATTTTAACCTAAAATATGATTGTGAGGTTATGTGCAATTGGAAAAAAAACATAATAAAAGTGCATTTTCATGCATGTTAAGATAGCTTTAGTTAGCATAAACTGGATTTTTCTGAGCTTTTGTTGCTGAACCACTGTCTACTGCCAGAACAGGAAGTTGGCATTAAAGCTAAAACAATTAGCTAAAAACAATTAGTTAAAAAGGTAAATTATTAGTAATTTTATATTGAAAACTTTGAATAATGCAGCTTTTAAATCAACCAAAAATATTTTATTTGAGACTTATAGAGTTATGCAGAGTTTTATTGCGAGTGGATGCTAGGCACGCATGCAATCACTGGCTTCAGGAGTCTCACAGAGGATACAATATGTGAAGATAGGACTAACTCTGGCTTCAGTGGTTTGGAGAAGGTCATCTTAGGAAACTGAAAGAGTACCTGACTCCCATTCATTCGTGTGGACAGATAAGAAAAGCAGAGATGGAGGCAATTTCAACTGGAATGTCTTTCTGGTACAGTCTGTTCACAGTGTTATCAGACTGTAAAAGAAGCTGTCAACAGCATCTCTAATAAGACCTGTGAACTATAGGAAACATGAATAAAAGTAGAATGTGTAAACCACTGATTAATTAACCACATCATGTTTCATCTGAAATATAATTAAATATGTTTTGTTCTGACGTTGAAAACGTTGACATTCAGAGGATTCATTTCTTGAAGCGATTTAATTAAAAAGTAATCTTTGGAGTTATGAGGTGACATTATGCATTCAAATGATTGTTTTAGGTTGTAAGTTTGAAGGTGTGATGATTTCAGGAAAGTGAACTGAAACTGATTCATGCTGACAGGTCATTGCTCTTCTGTAACGTCCTGATCGTGACAATCCAGACAACTATTTGGCCCAGGTGGCAAACACAATGTCAAACCCGTCTTCCTGCCTAAGGTGAAATGAATAAAATGAAGCTGTTGTTGGATGGAGTTTGGCGGGCGAAAAGATAGCGGGCATTCCGTTAAACGCTCACAGAGTATGTGCAGGTCAACGGGGCAGCGAGGCTACGTCTCAGGTCAATAGGTTGGTGCAGTCCAAGCCGGCCAGCAGATAAGGAAAGAGATGGGAGGAGAAATGGGCATCGGAGCGCACACTGTAATAGCTGTCTGGTCTTGCCTGATGAGGTGGCTGGGGAATAGAGCCCAAGGATGCCTGAGAATATGTGTGTATGTGTCTGAAAGTGTATGTGCGTGCGCGTTGACTGATAGGATGGCGAGGAATAAGGAGGCAAAGGAGGAAGGAGAAGCAATATGTGCGTCCAGCTTGTACATGTGAGTCTGCATGGGCGTGCCATGTAGTGCATGTGTGAATAGCAGGGTGTGCATGTCTGAAGAGATGGCCGTGGTGAAAGGTGATAGGGCCGGGCTGTGTAAATGATGGCTGATGGGGTCTCTTGAAAGTCTATTTAGCCAGAGTAATGAAGTGCGTCTACCAGGGGAAGAATATGAAGGACAGGCTCTGAGGCTCAGACAGACAGCTAGGTCACCTCACTCAACCTTGTATGGAGAGAAGAGAAGAGATGGACAAGATGATTCAGTTGTAATGACTCTTATTCTCTCTGTCTGCCATGGAGGCGCCTTGAAGGACAACCAGATCAGGTGAATTCAGAGCCATTGATAGAATGCCAGTCTCCACCCGCAGGTCGTCTGGCTCGCCCTGTGAAGTCAAGATGTTTGCCCACACTTTCTTTCAATCTTGGTAAGCTCTGAAGATGGGGGTCAGACGAATCAAAATCAATCCCAGCCTGATGCACTCTTGATCGCTCAACAATGTCTCATGGTCCAGGACTGCATTGTACTCCAAATAGATTTTTAAGTAACGTATGATATGTTTCTCTAGCATTATAAACTGTGAAGTATCTGAAACTGACACTGAATGCTTGGGATAGACTTGTGCGGCCAATATTTGATTGAAGGAAACATTTCAGGAAAGAGTTCATCATCTAACAATGAAGATACTTCTATCAGTAAATAATGTGCCTCTATCAGTGATGCATTATGCTACATTAAAAACAACAAAAAAAAGTACAAACATAGTTATGCTTCATTCGGCATAATAAAATATGTGAATGAAATTGCAGCCCGAGGCAGCTCACTGTGTACTGCCTCTTCTGAAGGCAACTGTTGCATCTTACTTCTTTTTAAAAGGCAAGCTTTTCACCCTGGCTTCAAGTGAGGCGTTTCAGAACAGCTGTAGACACTTCACAGTCTCAACTGATGTCGTCAGACAAACTTAAAAGTGTTCCCCAACCTTTCGGCTTGCTCACTTATTCATTAATAACACAATTCCTCATCAAAACCCGAACTCATTTCTGACTTCAGTATTTTATTTAGGCGAAATTATTTCCCAGTGATGCACTAACCAGGTTGGCAAATCGCTGTAATAGTTGGGTAATGCATGGTCACGCATGTTTAATAACAATGAGAAAAGGATCAGGTTATAATTAGAGTAATTCTATCAGTAATAATGGGGGAATGTCAGCGTAAAATCGTATTAGAGTAATAACCCAGGCATGATTTGGTAACCGCCAAATCAGGGAAAACCACAGTTTTACCCCATGGTTACCAATATATTATTATTAACTTTTTCTTTTCTTTCTTTTTTTTCTTTCCCACATTTTCCAGTCTCATAAACGTACAGTGAATTGTGTTTGGGTGAGATTTTAATCAGAATCCCAAAGGCCAGTCATCCGAGGAGGCAACCACAAGAACAGCACATGCACTCGTCACATGTATCCTCCTCGTTAAAGAACAGATGTCCCGTGATAGACGTAAACACATAGTCTCTGTTTTTAGGTTGTCAAGTGACAGACTGTAGTGTCTGCCCCATGACCCCAGACTTCAAATTGCAGCAGTAGACTCCAATGTTCTTCCTCTTCTTCTTCTTCTTCTTCTTCTTCTTCTTCTTCTTGCGTCTATATGATCTTGTGCCAGGCCTGGGATTGGGATGTAGAGGGATGGCATCAGTGATTTTTTTTTTTTTTTTAAGAAAACGGACAGAAGGCTAGAGTGACAGGCACCAGAAAAGTTTTTTGATGAGCTATTGAGGTCAGCAAATGAGGAAAGTAGAGCAAAACCATGGTGATTACATCTTGAAAGTCCATGGGATTCTTTTGGGATAGCTGAATCTGTTTAAGAAAATTCATGTGCTAAAAACAACAGTGAAAACGGTGGCTGCGCTCTGTGATGATTTAAAGCAATGGGCAGGTCCTTGCTTTGACTGGGGAAATGGTTCAGCATGTTTCATCCAACTGTGACAAAGGAGTCGCTTTATTCCAAGTTGACAACGTTATTTTTAGCCATGCTAGTGGCATGGCTCTAGGGATGACAATGTCCATGACTTTGGTCCAAACTGAAATATCTCAACAACAATCAGATGGATTGCCCTAAATACTTGGTACAGACATTCGAGCTCCCCAGAGGCTAAACCCCACTGACTTTGTTGATTCCCTTACTTTTACTCTAGTTCCACTAGCAGATTGGCATTTTTTAAAAATGAATTATTTCAACAGTTATTGGATGAATTGTGATGGAATTTAGTATGCTCACTCATGTTCCCCAGAGGATAAACTCCACTGTTGTTAGTGAACCCCTGACTTTTCCTCTGACACCAGCAGGTCAAAACTTCTTCGTATCCTGTGAAATATATAGAGAGACTTTGTACAAACATCCATGGGTCCATGATGAATGCCAGTAACTTTGATGATCCACTAACTTTTAAGGGCCACCATGAGATCTAATTGTACAAACATCTGCAACAAATAACGTTTCATTTGTTCAAAATTTGAGAGTTTGAAATTTGTTTTGGTTTTCTGATGAAATATTTGAGAAACCCATCAACCTCAGCTGTGCTATTTAATGCTAATTAGCAAATGTTAGCATGCTAACCTAAGATGGAAGACATATCTGCTTGGCATATACTAGCATAGCATTCTCCTTTTGAACATGTTAACACGTTGTCTCATGTACAGCCTTGAAGAACTCAAGGCTGGCCTGGCTGTGGACATCTCGTTCACTGATCGTGATATTAAGAGAACGCAACAAAACACACATTAGAGAATTTCAATGACACTGTTTATTTATCACCACTTGACCTGTGTGTGGGTGTGTGTGCGTATGTGTGAGTGTATATTTGCAATACTTTACGCCTCACCTCACAAGTATTGCCTGTATATGTCCACATTTATCTGTGTATGCCTCTCATGTATGATTGTAAAACCTTTGATATCTAGCTCGATTGTGATAGTACCCCTTCCTGTACATGAACACATAGTCTGCTAGTAAAAATTACACAACAGGCCAAAAACAACTCAACTGGTGTCTTCGCTACACACAACAAGGCCCAGCGTCTGTAAACGGTGAAAAGTAACAATCAAATAAGAACATCAACTTAATCCTTGGTTGGTGTGAAGGAGTTTGCTTTTTAGGCTGAAGCACTCCTCCTCCTTTGAATCGATACAAGTCTTGATTTTGTAGCACTTGGTATTATTAGATTGAATGACATTATGAGGTGTAGAAACTAACCAATGGTTACACAGTTTTCAGAAAAAAGTATATTGTATATATATATAGTTATATATAGATTTATATTCATTTATAAGCTTTTTAAAATAGCACAGTAAACACTTTGCACACATGATAAAAACCACTGAGTGTGTCTGATTGTTTATGTATAGGCCAATGGCATCGAGGGAACCACATCCTGGTAAAGGGTCGTTTCACTTTCTGTGCAGTCAGCTCAGGAAGGAAATGAGGAACTGTTAATCACTAGTTTGGAAATGAGAACATTCGTTTGTGAGATTTTACTGATCAACTAAGCATGGAGACTGTTTCATCTCCTTTCTCTACGCAGCGTATATGCTTAAAAAAAAAAAAAAAATCTCCTTCCTGAAGTGGCTAAACCTGAAAGAGGACTGAACCCTATCTCCGGACCGCATGTTCCTGTCTGTAACGGTAAGTTGGAATACATTAGAGTCTGCACACTTTAACCACACAGAAAGAACAACAGAAATGAAAAAAGATAAGTTATATAAAGACAGTCAAGTCAAAAAACCGGAGATGCAGAATTTAGAGTACTGCACATCGTCTCTGCTTCTCCCCCTTTCCTTCCTCTTTTTTTTTCTCTGTCATTTTATACCTGTACAACACCTGCTCTCTCTCACACACACACACACACGCACACACTCTCTCGCACTCTGTCTAATCGTCCGTCTCTCTCTCTCTCAGTCTCGCTTTCTCTCTCTCTCTCTCTGTCAGTCTCCTTTGTTCACCCCCCCAACACAGTCTCTGTACAGTTGGCTTAGTGGTGACCATAGAAATAGCTAAAGGGTTCCGTGTGACATTGGTTGAAGTTTGTACAGAAACATTAGTTTTGTTTGTTTTTTTTTGTTGTTTTTTTTGTTTTGTTTTGTTGTTTTTTTTCTTCTTCTTCTTCATGTAAACAGGCACACACAGATCTCTAGAGGCTAACTCCTCAGTCCCAAAAAAAACCCGAAAAATCAAAATCAAACAAAACACCTCTGTGAGTGAATCGGCTCCTCTCCCTCTTGTTTTTATATTCCTCTGTCCGTTTCAGTTCCTCTCTTCTTTCTGCTGATGACTTTATAATTTTCACATGTCGAGTGTTGCGGCCCCGGTCTCAGTCCTGCTGAGGGGAATAAGGCCTTGGATTGCTCCTCAGATATCTAGAGGTTTACAGCTACTCAGTATGTATTTCTCCTCTCCTTCCCTGGCGACCACCGCCAAGGCTTTGTTACAGTTCGCCACCCAAGATAATGAAGCTTAACCAAGGTTGCTGTTGTCCAGGTTGCTGTGTGTTCAGTTTCATTTCGCTGTCTCTAGCATCAGTGTTGGTGGTCTAGTACAGAAATTCACGCTGTCTCCGACAGGTCCACGTGGAACGAGCTAGCAAATCCTTTTGCGGGCTGAAAAGAGAGAGAACACACTTGTTAAGACAAATGGCACCCTTTCCCTTGAGACTTTTTAGTGACACAGCCGGCTCGAAATACCATCTCTTGAAGGATACATGCCACAAAGGACTCTCTCTGAAGTTATTTATATAGCCTTAAGGGCCGGTCCTCGCAGTGTAATGGTAAAACTAATTTGGGAATGGAGTAAAAACATGTCCATCAGTAAAGATAAATGTTCAAAATTCGGTGGCTACATAATGCATGCATAGAAAATACACAGCGCACTAATTGCTTCATTAATTATCTATAAATGGATCATTAAACATTTAGAAACCCTTTATCAAGGCAATCCCGGTGATCAGAGCATTGCCGTAGCCAGTAGTAGCATACGGTGCTATTTTTAAAAATAGAACCTGATGCCTGTTGGTTAATACAGCCTCAGCCTCTGGGACTGTTCTCATATTTTTTACAGACTGATGAACAACAAAACCTTTGCTGTGGCAGCAGTAGGATCAATTTATTTCAACAGACCAGGAAGAACGGGTGGAATCGTAAATCAAAAAAAAAAAAAGAAAAGGAAAAAAAAGTAAAATGAAATATAATAAAGTTGTGAGTTTTGGACTGAGCGAATGTGGAGTGCATTTATCCTAACCCTGCGAGGCAAACGAGATGAGCAGACGCGCAGGCAGCTTTATTTGGAGCAAAGCAGGCTCTAGCACCTAAAGGCTAAACACAAATTATTATTTTTATTTTTTTTCTCGCAGACCTGATGTGCAAGAAGAAGATTGCTTGGCTGTGTTTGCTAAGTCGCAAACAAGAGGAGGGAACAAAAAAAAAAGAATAAATAAAATTAAAAAAAATAAGCATGTTGCGTTGCTCGTCGTTTACCTGAGAGACAGCCCACAGTCGGCATGCAGTATCATGGAGGATGGTGGTTAACATGGTGGTGACTTGACTGGAAATGACTTCTCTACTGAATGTGTATATCGAATCCATTCTCTACTCTTAGAGCTAATAGAATATTCATGTAATGTGAAGCTTGGAAAGCAATTGAAAGCGGCAAGAAGGGTCCCGCCATCCTGTTCTAAAGATCCTCATTCTGCTTCTTCACAAATGCAAGCTGAATTTATTCCAATGGATATCAATAGATTTCACTTATCAAATGAAGCCCCCCTCGTTTTGTAATAATCCCCCCCCCCCCTCTCTCTCTCTTTAGCTTCTTGCACAAACTTGTGTGCGTGACTTTTCCAGCTGAAGAATCTTGACCTCTGGGCTGACAGCCCACCTCACCCACCATTCTTTATGTCAGGTATTGATCCGTAGGCAAACAAGTATAGATACTCGAGACTTCCTTTTCAGAACAAAATGGACTTCAATCCTTGTGAAGAAAAAAAAAAAAAGAAAAAGCAGAAGCGTGGGTTGTGTGCTTCACCTTTGGAGCTATTCAGTAGGGAAGTCATCATGCTCGAGCAAAAACTCAGTGGTTGAGCAAATGGAGAGAGATGTCCTTCACGGGCGTGAGATGATCTACCTTGTATTCCCTAACTGTACACTAAAATAATGTCTTCAGCCATACGTAGGATTTAATTGTCGAGGTATGTGGAGATGGCACGAATCGAAGCGTGAAGTGTGCTTGTGTTGCTGACCTTTACTTATATGAGCATCAGAGTTTTTAAAGAAAAGGCTTGTTGGAGAGAATTTCGAGGGTAAATTTAGTGAAATGGGGGAAAAAAAGGAAAGAAAAAGGGGCCACAGCAGTTTAACATGGGTCCAATTTAAATTTGGTTTATTATTTTTATAATAAGTCACATGTTTACAAACAGTATTTAGGCTTATGATGGAGGCTAGGTTGAATTTGTGGGTTTTGGAGAAGGGGGAGTTAACAGTGATATATTACATTTTACATTCGCCAAAAGAAAATTATAATTTACAAAGAAAACCAAAATGAAAAAATACAAAGAAAACATAAAGCCGTATTTTAAATAAAAGAAATCCTTCATAATAGAAGAAATAAAAGTTGATGAACAACATAAAAAGTCCAGATCAGAATCAAGAGGCAGATTCATCGTCCCCTCCTTTAGTATCTGTACTGGACCAGACCAAAGTCATAGGGTCCCAGGGAACTTTCATACTGATACTCACAGAGAAAGGTGGGTTTGTACGGTAGGGTCCCCCTATCATACTCTTTCCTCTCTAGCGTGCTGGAGCTGTACTGCTGCTGTTGCTGATGGAGGTGATGGTGAAGGCTGTGGTGTGACTGTGACCTTTGACCGTCCTTGCCAAAGGTGGAGAATGACCTATCGCTGGACGAAGCGGTGGACGAGGTCATGGTCGAGTTGGTCGGAGAGGTTGACGGACGAGGGTACCTCAGTGTCGGGCAGCGTGGCGTCCATGCCGGGTACGTGCAGGTTGCTGCGGTAGTCCGGCCCCTGGCGACCGTCGGATGGCACGAAGGACGGCATCCAGCAGCGGTCGGAGTGGCCCAGGGCCTTGCACTCCTCCGTGCAGTTGGAGAACAGGTCAGCACCTGCAGACAAGGTACAGATTGAGGGATGGAAAATGGAGGTGCGGTGAAGCAGGGAGAGATGGAAAAGTGGAAATACGGATGGAAGATTACAGAGATATAAGGGATGATGGGTAAAATGGAAACAGAAAAAAAAAAAACAGAGAAAAGGTAGCGGTATAGATATTTGAAGTGGAAAGTCGAGACAGAGGGGGAGATGGGGGAAAGAGACCAGAAGAGAGCACATAAGTTAGCAATCATTTGCCAATGTCGCGAGCAGAAAAAGTGCAGCAAAAGCTATTCATCAAAGAGACAAGGCCAACATTGATGAAGCGAATTGTTTGTTTTCCTCCTCACCTCATTCATTCCAAATGAAATGTGCAATCAAAGTGATGTGGTGTTGCGAAAACATTTCACCCCCCTCTCCACATCAACATCCTCAGACTCACAATTGATTCCCAAACACCAAGAGATAAACTGCGGATCCATATTCCATCATCCTTACACAAAAAAACCCGCACAATTACCTTAAGAAACGCGCCACAAAAACCTACAAAATATTTGGCGTGCGCGTAATCGCGCTCTAATGCCAATCATCCCTATACAAACCGACAAAGGGTGCAATTGACACAGAGCGACTACCAAAAAACAAAACACCAGCGTAAAAAAAAAGATTAAATTAAAATCTGAAATGATATAATAGAATAACGCACACACACACGGCCGGCATGAAAGAGGTACCAGTTATGTTAATTACGCTCCCTTAGAGAGAATAAAGAGAGCAGGACGAGGGGAAAGGAGAGTGTGTGAGACGTTCTAAAAGGGAAGAGAAAGGAACCAGAGACATGAACAGAGTCATCATAGTAATGAGACTCTGCAGCCATTCTCTGCTCGGTGTTCAGATTAGATTTGGGTAGCCGCGCCGGTTTTCCAGCCTAGCCGGGACAATGTGGGGAAGCGTCGGAATGACGGGATCAAAGCAGGAGACGGAGCGTTTTGGGGTGGGAAGAGGGAAGGAGGAAAAAGATGGAGAAACAAAGAGAGCGGACAAACCATAATCTGTAATTCCCTGAGGCTGAGAGGGCTTCGGATCAAAGGGCCCACTTTACACAAATCTATTCTACTGATCCCTCCACCTGATAATGCAACTGTTTCTCTATTACTAGAAGCAGGCGTGTGCACACAAACAATGCAATGTAAGCATATACATATCAATAGATATTACGCTACAGAGAAAGATAAGACTATGCAGAGTGTATACACAGAGAGAGCGAGACAAAGGAATAATGTCTCCTGGGAGAAGTGGGAGAATACCATATATCACCTTTAATAATTAGGAGGATCAATACCAGCGCACCAGTGCAGTCTGGAAACATAAATAATATTATGTGCCAGATATAAGATGGTAAAGATTTTTTTGCTCCTGCTGCAGCTTTAAAGGAAACAAAAACACTCCACTCCGTGTCCTTTCAACCTTCTCCTCCCCTGCATATTAAGACTGAATCTCAAAATATCAGCCTGTCACAGATTATGGATTATATCAAGGAGCAAGTACGGAGAAAAGCGTCACTAGTCATAAAAACAAAACATAAAAACGGCGGCATACTTCATCACAGTTTTCACTTTTGTTTTGTTTGTTCTGTCAGATTGGATGCCGCCGCTCTACTGGTCTGTGCATTTCAGACATGTCCGTGCAATATGACGCTAAGTCTGAGACGAAAACGTCGAGGAAAAGCAAACAAACTGTGGATTGGAAATGCTGCGTTATCATGGCGAAATGATCTTCTTATGATGATCAGGCATGGAAGTGAGCCCACCTTTTGAAATCCCTTTTTTTTTGGTTCAGGTCCATTTTCTTTCTTAAATGTCTCTGAACTGTGTCCCCTTTCTGTCTAGCCACCGTAGTTCAGCTGAGACAGCAGAGGAGCTGTTTGAAATCACCGATGTGCTCATACAGAATGACTCGCCTTCAGTTATTACTCTGCGCTATAACTTAACGTAACCGCAACTAAATATAGAGACATACGAATGACTAAATATGAACCATTGCTTTTTTTGCATGAGACAGGAAGCAGATTGATTTAAGTGTATAGAATATGTGTTTGTGTGCTTGTGTGTCTGTGTTTTCCTTCTTGTGTCCCCCTGCTGCTGCAAACCAAAAAAAGTGAACCCTTGAAAATCAGCACTGAAGACCAAAACGAAGGAAAATCAGCGCAAAAATCCAACCAGGGCAGCTACTGAATATGAAATCAAAACATTTATATCTGCGATTTAATTAATAATAATACTCCAAGTTATTCTAACTGCAAATGCCATCCAGTTCACATATAAATACCAACCAGTGCATTATTAACAACACCTCTGTCAACACATCGTCTCAGAGCCACCACTGTGGCTGATTCTATTTTTTGCGTATGTGTGCATTGTGTGGATCTAATCGTGTTGCTAATTCAGGCCTCACGGGGAGCGAGACAGGCAACAAAGACTGTGCACTGGCCGGAGAGCCAGAGGAGACATGCTCACAGACAGGGGACGGCGAGGGCCAAACAGACGGGGGGGGAGTCACAGATTTCACAGACAGAGACAGCAGGCAGGAGAAGCAGCAAGACTGCAGGAACCATAAGGAAGGAGAAGGGGAGACCTGGGCAGTCGCAGATGGAAAGAGCAATGGCCAGAAAAAAAGACAGGGGGAGACCTTGCAGATGGAGCTGGAAGACGGGTTACGCAGAGAGGAAGAGGGATTTGATTTAAGCACCAGAAGTGAACAAATCTTCAATTAAACATTAGCCGTGCTTCAACCCGATCACAGGGAGCTGTTTTCAGCATCCGTCCAACCACTCTCTCTTTCTATACCCTCTTATCTAGCTATCCAGGGCCACGTGGGGCTGGAGCATATCTGTTTAATAATGAATAAGAATACATGTGGAGAATGTAAGAAAAAAGTGGCTGTCAAATTACGCTTCCAGTTTGAGACACATGGAGGCTACGACCAGCCTCTGAACTCCTCTGGGTTATTTGCTTGAGAGAAACTGCAGGGGAAAAAAAATTTTTAAAAAAGGATTTCAAATAACTGCAAATAGCCGCATATAAGAGCTGACAGCTACTTTCTTTATATTTTATTTGTGTTTGATTCAGCAAGTTTTAAATATGTCTGTTTACCTCTGTCTCATCTGCCTTGGCCCCACAGAATCAGCACCAGTCAGTGCTTTCGCAGCCAAAAGGGTCCGTTTGTTTTTATCACCGCCAAGCACGCTGGTTACTTTTGTCAATGTCAGGCTCTCGACGCTGGAAGAGAAGCCATGATCGGGGAACAAAGGCAAGCAATTTCCTACAAGAGCGAGGCAACTCGAGATCTGTGTAAATGCTAATTCAGACCCTCTGACGCGCTCCAAGAACGAACATAAACCATGGCATTTCTGCTAATTCCCACCTTACAGTTAGTCTTTAGCCTTTTAATGGACTTATTGCAAATTAATTTCCTCCTCCGACACACGAGGGTGCTGACCTCAGGCCCTCCAATCAAGTACGTGCTGTTGCGCAGATGAAGCGGTTAGTCGCCACGATGCACGCGCTTCTAAGTCAACCAGCGAACCAGCAGGGGGACTGAAGCACAGGTGCGAAACCCAAACGCGACTGTGCAGACAGACGCAGACATGCATGCCGAAAGAAGAAAAAAAAAAGATGCGGAGTTAATGTCAACGGATTCCAGAAAGCTTTTGCAGTTTGTTCCATATTTCTCATATCTCAGTATATTATTTAGCAGGCGTATTGTGCTCTGGAGATGATTGGTAAATATAGTCTGCAGCAGTCACTCTTAAGCGTACATCAGGCTCGGCGAATCTCTTGTCACGCGCGCCCAAACTACTCTGGGAATTTTTGCCTGCCGGCTCAAAAAGTAGCGACATCAACACACGTGTTTGCAAACGCGCACGCCTTTCCTCCTTTAAAAAAATAAAAAATAAAAATACTGTCTTAACGCGAAGATATGTAAATGTACACGGGTAAACAGACAGACAAGCCGTGACACCGTGTGACACCCAGTGGCTGTTGATTCCCGTGAAGCACCTTTTTCTTCCTCGGGCAGGAAGCAAAACAACAACCAAAACGGTGACTGGCAATGACAGGCCCTGCCAGCAGCCCTATCTCTCATCGTGACCTCATCAGGCAGGAAGAACACACACAGCATGCACCCTTGCGTGCGCACACACACACGCACACACACACACCCAGGGAGACGTAAAACCACGCTACACAATGCAAACATAATCTACTTGCTAATAAGCAATCAGCACTTCTGTTCGTTTTTTTTTTTTTTTCCCCGACTGCTTCTTCTGGGGTTTTTTTTTATTACATCTCTGCGTGTTTCCGAAATCCCACGTTGGTGTGATTTGACTAATTGCGCTGGCTGACATACATCTAGCAACTGGGAGCGGGGAAAATGAAGGAAAACAAATCCTGGGAAAACACGAGCCCCGTGTTTGAATTCACTTTGTGGGTATATATCTGCTGCTGACTGCACTCGTTCGTCTGTTTGTCTCACCCCTCCCCTCGCCCGTCTCTATTAGTCCCTCTGTGTCTCTTTCAGTCTTTCGGTGTCTCTGTCTCTTGTTATTTTTTCCAACATTTAATCCTCTCTGCCTCTGCATCTTCCTCTCTCTTTATCTCCCTCTTTTCTCCCTCGCTCATGAAAAAAGAAGAAGGAAAAAAACAAAAAAAACAAACACTTCTCGTCCCCCAGGTGGAGGGTGTCTTCTATCCATACCTCTGTTTTTCATCTTGTCCTCCACTGTTCCGGAGAGAACGCAGACACAAAACGTCAATATTTGGACAGCAGCTCAGGACGGCAGGGGAGTCGCATGGCTTCCTTACACGAGTTGGCCAGAGAGGCTGTGATGAGTAAACCAGAGACCTCCCAGGGCCCAAACAGAGCACGATGGTTCCCGCCATATCCAGTAATGACAGGCGAGTTTCTGAGAGGCAGCGACCATTTTCGATGTTTGTTCCACAGCAACTGCACTGGGAAGCAGAGCCAAGATGGCCACTTGCCCTAATAGTGTCTGTTTGATTAATATCAGCCCTTGGATATTGTTAGAGCAAAGGTTCTGGTTGACCACTTATTATTGATCTCGGGTTTGTACACTTTTCAACACTTAGTCTTTGAATGCAGTGAGCCATAATGCAGCATAAAGCCTCGGCCAGACTACCTAATACAAGCATGCATACACTGAGACCTCCTCACTGCATCATTTAGGGGTAATTCTGGGCCCTTACAGCTTTCTCATTTTCTTAATTTTAGCCGTCATCGGGGCCTGAATGTTAGCTGTGTTTATCCAAACCATATTAGCAACTTTCGGTCTGGCTAAGGAGGAGTCCAGCGCAGCCTGAATAAAGGTTAGGCTGGTCACATTTGGGGATATTAGAGCACACGCATTAGAGCTTGTATGACCTCTCCACTTGGCTTTACTAATGTTATCCACCTCGCTGCAGTAAGAACAGCACACAGATATGTAGCTGCTGCATAGATCATTTTCCGTGGAAGGGGGTTGTGGCTTACTTGGAAGGATAACTCCGTCTGAGTACGACAGGCCATCAGTTCTACATTTCACAGGGAAACCTTGCAGTGAGTCCAAACAAGTTTGGCTGATGTGAGCTTTTGGTGAAAACACGCATCTGTATATCGTGTAGTTTAAGTTCTGTATAGCGTCAGAAGGCTGTGTAGTTATAACCAGTGGTCACAGATCAGATTCAGAACAGTTGAGCATTTCTTTGAGGATTATCAAGACTTAGCTTCACATTGTAGTTTGTGTTTTTTAATGGGAGTCTGAGCTTGACTGGAACAGATGTTCACTGACATTAAATCTCTAGGCAGAAAGGATGATATGTGTGTTACTCATGGCCAAACCATGTTTTTTTTTTTGTTTTTTTTTTACGACTCCCAGGACTTTGCTGAAATTTCCATTAGTCCTAATGCCTCATGTTCAACTTCAGTAATACATATCCAAGGCCCCTGTCTGAGTACAACAAAAATGTCTATCACTTAGCTAACCTGAAGTGTGTTCATATGTGTTTTGTGCTGAAATGAAGAAGGCTCGTGTCGCCCTTTCATCCATCTCAGGGCTGTTTTCTTTGCTATTCAGTTCATTCACAAAGCACAGCCTATTCATACTAAGAAGATATTCATCAAGACACTCAACAGAATGTGTATGGGTAATCACTGCTTTCCATATTCTTAGTGTGGTTTTGATTCGTTTCCACACTGAATTAAACGCACTCCATTCTTCATCTACTTTAGCCAAGTTATTAAAAAAGGTCTTTCTTTTAAATGCTTAGCACGAGACGAGAAAGACACGTTGCAGAGATCGAAGTCGTCTATTGAATTAGTTAATCAAATGGATTGATCTTTCCCTTTGTCTCCTTTGACTCTTATTTTTTTTATTGATATTCAACAAGCCAGTCAGCTCAGAAGAAGAGGTGACATCTCCACCTGTTAGAAACTAAATTCAAATTGATTTTTTTTTTTTTTTTAATAGGGTGATGTTTTTAGGCAATGGATTTTTACCTTTTCATGTCGCAATGACACTACTTTCGCTCTGTTTGCTAGATGGATTTGACGGCTTGAGTGTGAACTTTGAAACGTCGCCATTAGAGGAGGTACAGTTTAGGAAGTGTTCTGGCCTCATAACATTGGACTCAATTATTATGGCATTCTTCAAGTGGGGTAATATTCCGAGTTTGCTTCTCAGATACAAGGATTTACTGATCTCGTTTGTCTTTACAAGATTGCCAGCTGAATGTCTTTGGTTTTTAAACCATTGGTTGAATAAAAGAAGCAAATTAGACAACCCTGGGAAGAGTTTTTAACTGTTTTCTGACTCTGAAATACTCATCGCAGCCTCCGTCTGATATAATTCTTGATGAATACTGGAGATGTTTTCTTAACTGTACGGTTTTCTGTGAAGTGACCTTTTTTTTCCCCCCTCTTTTTGTGCTATTCCTTTGTTATCTCATCACTATGTGAGCACAGTTATTGTCTTTTGTGAGCATTCTTCTTTCCCTTCACGTTGAGCAAGGTCTCTTCATTTCTTTCATTATGTTGGGCTTTTAAAATAAACCTGAGACCTTCTTTACGGTGTCATGGATCACAGACTTACCCCCCGGTTTTGTCAGTGTCTCGAGCCTTGGAGGACGGTGTTTCAAAACGTGTGTATGCTAAATTCCTCTGACAGCTCACTGACATGGGAAACTGCAACACGTTGCCCGCCACTAATTCATAATCAGCCATCTAATACACCGTTGCCACAGTGATTTAATTGTCCCATTTGTCACGGCTGTTGTTCTCCCCAAAACAAACGTCATGATAATGATCATTTCCAGTCTCCCACCCGTCACGCCACCTTCCGCAGCCGATCGAAGGTTTCGGAGATGCCACAGTTTTTCACTGATGAATATTTTATTCTCTCTTATCTGTCACCTTTTTTGTTTTCCTTGCTCACTCTCGCCGTCATCTCCTGTTACAGTGATGAGGGAAATAATGAGGAAAACGGTGTCTAATTCGTATCAAACCACCTGAAAAGAGCGGCGGGTGTGGGGGTGGTAAAAGGTGTGGTAGTCAATCAATAGTTCTTTGGCTCCTGACGCGGCGGTGCCTCACTCCAGACACAGGTGCTCTCAGAAAAGCCATTTGCCCACTTTTTTAAAGGTAGCTGCTGATATCCCAGCCTCACAGGCAGTGTCCCTTTGATTTAAAACCACGTCAGGAGACTTATTTTCTAAAGTGTCAGACGAGCGGCCGAGCGGGAAGCTACGGCAGGTGTAGTTGATGATATGCCAACTGGAAATGGTTTTCCCTTGATTTGAAATATTCCGAGGTGCACCAAAAGGGAGAGTGTGCCGCGCGGTCCCGCGAGGAAACCTTGCCTCTAACCCTCCTTTGATAATTGCTATGCAAAGGTTCTAGAAATGAATTACTGATCAGCCGAGTGTTGCGGAGAGCCAACGTGTGGGGGAGACAGAATGAAGGATGAGACCCTGCCACAAACCCTGGAAGAGAATATGCGTGTGTCAGACACACGCACTTGCATACAGGATGCAAATATGTGTCCTGTCGGCACATGCTAAACATATGTGTGCATATGCATGTGCACATGGGGATTTGATTATATGCAAATATATATATATATATATATAGTCTTGGCTCAGACTTGTTCAGTTTGGCACTTTACCACCTTCATGCAAAACCAAAGAACACGCACTCACATCAAACTCTCATAGGTGAGCGCACACAGTAACGTGGACAAACATAGCACACAACCCACATGAGAAAAGCTGCAATATCCTCATCCCTGTAATGTTTACCCAGTAAAATAAGTCACACATATACATAGAGACACAAATGAGCAATGAGTATGCCTATACTGAGACAATATACACGTGGCAGCATGCCAAGCTACCAAACTGAATCTCATTTAAGCTTCCCCGGGTACCGTCTCAAAGGAAAGCTCCTTTCCAATACAGACATCATCACCTTGCCTTAGTTTCTCCTGCACAACACACACACACACACACACACACACAAGTGGATTACATACAGGTATCATGTATACACCTACATATTAATTCAAACAATGGTATACCTTTACACACACGCACGCTCCGTCTAGTTTTCTTGCTTACAGACGTCTGTGAAACTCAAGTCCCTCTTTCCAAAGTACCATTCGTGTGATATTACCTCCCATGGAGTGGTAAGCTGTTCCCTTCTAAATCCAACATGAGGAACAAATGTTGGTTTCCTCGTATGAAATACAAAGTACAGCACCAACTGGGTACACTCCCAGGCCAGTGCCAAATGAGCATGTTCAGAGCCAAATAAAGCTGATGAAACATGTTATCTGTTCATGAATGCGGCTCTGTTACCAGCAAGAAGAAACTCAGGAGTCCACATATAGTGAGTTTTAAGATGCAGTCGCAGACCCAGGACATGACCAGATTCCTTACCGAGGTCTGAGGTTAACTGCTCGATGAATAGATTAAGATGGATATCACATATTCGCACAGCCTACATCGCTTGTTATCCCTTCTCTTTCCCGTGTGTCTCCATCTCTGTTGAGTACAACTGGAAAATAAAAAAGCAGCCAAATACCGCGCTGACTGTGCTGTTCCAGACATTCCTGGATCACATTCTGACGGACTATATTCAACTCTGAATGCATGTTCAAACATCCGTGTTAATATTATCTCACAGTACAATTAAATAATACAACTAAAAAAAAAAAAAAAAGAGTTAGCCTTTGGATGTCTTCCAGTTCCACATTTTCAGTCTCACACAGTTTGACCTTTCCAGTCTGTTTCATCAGCGAGGGCGTGAAGTGACACTGCGACTGCTGCATATTGGCTCACTAGTTGGGCCTGGTTCATTAATAATGTCAAACACAGTGGAGCCTGATGAGAGCCATTCACTATCCTACAACACCTATCTAATCTGCTCTATTTGTATTCCCAGCACTGATATGATATTTGGCAGTCTCCGGTCTAGACAGGGGTCTTACGCGCGCTGTGTGGAACAATCCCTCAGAAGGAAAGGGCAATTCAATACGAAATGAGATTTTTTTTTTTTTTTTTTTTTTATTGCTCTACTTTTTGTCTGACTCCGCTTTGATCAATAAACAGGTACTAACCTAATATAATTTTAGAGAGAACAAGGGGTTGCTTATGATAAGATGAAAAAAAACAAAAACTGCAAAACACAGAAGAGAAATGTGAGTCAGTAAATAAATCTGAAGTGAGTGTGTGGATGGGGAAATGATCCCTAATTCCAACATTTTACCGGGCGCCTCAACTTCTTGCCAAATCTTCAACGATGTGGATAACAAAAACAAAGAAAGACGCTAATGTGCTTGATCAGCTGAATCTATAACCAACAGTACAATACACCGACTGATTGAAACGCATCTCATTATATCAATTTAAGCTCCCATGCCTTTTGCTTTTCATTGAGTGGGCCTATTGATTTGTGCCACTAAGGCACTACAGGCCTCGCGCTGCCTGCGCTGCGAGTCGCTGTCCTTTCAGCACCACTCGGCAAAACGGCGGAGGGGTTAGGAATGAGCGAGAGCGGAAGGAGGGGGAGAGGGTGGGCGACAAGAGGCAGAGGAAGAAAAGAACTCTCCCCCAAATTTTCCTCCCTTTTCAGCCGGGTGTGAAATACAATCAACACCTCTGGGGCCTGTTCATGCCAGCCAGCCAGCCAGCAACACCGGAGCCCGGGCCTTTGCACACTCTCAAATTAAGGAAATTAAAAGTCACTGATCCGCACCAACAATTCAGCATTATCCCACTCGCAATCACAAACACACACACACAATATGGAAACAGATTAGGAGTCTGAGTGAGTGAGTGTGTGTGTGTGTGTGTGTATATAAGCAGTGAAATGACAGTGTAATTATGTGATGTGCGGGAGGACTCACCGGCCGAATGACCTCGGTTGGTGGCATCGTGGTCACTGTCGCCCTGTTCGCTGTCGCCATGACCACTGTCTTTGGAGCTGACGATGTCTGCCTCTTGGAAGGCCGAACTGAGAGGGGACAGGGAAGGGAGAGAGCACGCGGGAGGGTCAGAGAGAAGGGAGAAAGAGGACCAGGTACAAAATTGGGGACGATGAGGGGAGGGGAGGAGGATTAAATGAGGGGCAGAGAGACGGAGAAAGAGGGGGGGGGGGGCATCAGAAATCAACACCACATTAATACAGTCACGGTGGCCGTCAAGACTCTAAATTGGATGTTACACATGGCATGTAATGAAATCCAGCATTAGAGCTTTAATAGGCGCTGCTCTGCCAGATATGGGACTGATGCCAAATTGAAGATGAACGTTATGGACAAGTTGGGAACCATGTAGCCTCTCAAAACCACAGTTAACGATGCGGAATATACAGGATCTACACTGATGGGTGTAATATTCAATTTTATTGATATGTGAATAGGCCGCGGCTCCGTGAGGCCTATTCGATGTTATAGGTCCTCTGATGGGGGATGGTACAGTATGGGGCTCACTATAATAGTGATACAGTGTGTGTGTGAGAGAGAGAGAGAGTGCTGAAGTGTGTGTGTGTGTGTGTGTGTTTCACTACCTGTTGACACGTCTGGGTCTGTCCACCAGATAGCTGAGTTCTGCTCGTTGGTGTTTTGTCTGGAGAAAACGCACAGAAACACAAATTCCATCACTTCTACTGGCAGGTACACACATCAGTACATACATGGGGGAGGAGGAGGAGGTGCAGATTAGACAAGAGGAGTCGAACTGACCACATACGCATGTCAACGTGTAATTGTGTTAGAAGGAGCGGTTGCGCCGACGGTGAGGCGCATCCACTTGGCGAGTGAGTGGGCGAGAAGAGACGGGGAGCGGGGGGGGAGCGGGTTAGGGAGGCGATTGAATGCGTAAATGATTGAGCCGCCCGTTGCTGAAACTGAACAACCTTTGTTCACGGTGCTGCCGTGCTGGCTCGTGCGCGGAATACTTAACGCGCAGCAAAGGCAAGGCTGTGACTGGCTTTCTGGCTCCACTCCAGTCACACCGCAATCAACAAAAAAGCCCCAACTCCACAGCTCCCCCGAGCAGAACGCACAGACTGAACACAAAACAGGGCCGTCAAGTAACTCGTCTCCTTCTTTTATTTTGGTTATGTTCCATAATCTAATAAGAATATATCAAGTGAAGTGTTCCGGGCTTGAGGGTGGCCAATTAAAGACGCCTGCTGATGTAACCAAACTACCTTCAACGCACAGATAGGCTCCCTTTCTGATTAATTTGAGATTTTTATGTTTCACCTCCAGAATTCTACATTATTTGGACTCTTTGTTATAAGAGCCTAGCCTTGCCATACATATAATAGACACATATTACCCAAATATTCACACTCTGGTCACATTTTGAACAATAAAACAAGCTTATCCAAGCGTGCGCACTTGTGCCATAATGAACCAAATGAAACCAACATCACCAGACATGAATTAAAAACATACATTCCAAAGAAATGTGCCCCCCCCCCCCAGCTTTGTGATCCTGCCGGAAAATGATGAACTTTATACCGAAAGTCACAATCTGTCACACTCTGCCGATAGCCCACGATTTAACGGTTGGTGTGACAGCAGTCCATTGCGAATAAAACTAAAAGGCCACATGAGATTTTAACAATTGACGTGTCCAATCACCATTACGCATGACAATGATTAAAGGCCACAGAGCAGAACAGCCAAGTCAATAAACTCATAGCACTTCTATCCTCCCGGAGACTTTTTTTTTTCTTTTGCGGCGCGTGACCTGAATGGATAACACACTTTGACGTGAAGCAGTCACAGCTGTTGATTTCTAGACAATCTTTAAAACGAGGTTAACCCTTTAAATCGCGGTTTGAATGGTCATGACGGGGAGCTCAGTGGAGCCCTGGGCGACAAAGGCTGATTCAGGCTTCTCTTACCTCATTAGAGAGAATACTGCCATTGGATATGATGTCCGGTTGTTGGTCACTGTAACCCGTGACTATGGCGCCGCAGGGGTTGGTGTGATCCGTGTCATTGCTGCGGGACGGGCTGCACGGTTTGAGGAACATCAGATCCGTTTTGGCGGACTCAGGTGTCAGACACACCTGGTAGCAATAGGAGTTCTGATTCTGGTGGTGGTGGGAGCCGAAGCCCCCTCCCACGCCGCCCACACCAGACTCCTCCACGGGCACCTGTCCCACGGGGCCGACCCCTGACGTGACGTTGGTGCTCTGAACTAGCATGATGTCGGATTTACTCAACTTCTTCTGTTTCCGGCCGCGAGCCTGCCTGCTACAGCACGAGCCGCAGCACAGGCAGCACTCACCGGCCAGCAGGCACGTGTACAGGTTGAGCTTCTTGTCCTTTTGGCAGCGCACGGCCAGCACGATCATAGCCAGGAGGAAGATGAAGGACACGGAGCCCAGGGCGATGATGAGAATGAGGGTGAGGTCAAGGGAGGTCTCCTTTGCCTTGGAGGCCGAGCCGCGGTCTCCGCTGCGGCCTTCAACCACACTGTCCACTAACATTACACTCACACTCGCCGATGAGGAGAGAGGGGGCTGCCCGTGGTCCCTCACTTCGATCAGCAGGTCGTAGTAACCCTGCGGGTCCCGCTTGGGAGAGATCCGGCGCGCCGTCCTCAGCTCCCCCGTCCTCCAGTCCATGCGGAACATCCCCATCTCATTGCCCCGCAGGATGCTGTAGGACAGCCGTGCGTTCTCGCCGTCGTCCGCATCCATGGCCACAATGCGCGTCACCAGGTAGCCGGGCTCCGCAGAGCGCGGCAGGTGCTCTTTGGCTGTGCCGTTTTTCCCGATCGGGGCTATTACGGTGGGCGCGTTGTCATTCTGGTCAACTATGATCACATTTACAGTGGCATTTGAGAAGAGCTCGGCAGCACCAGCGTCTTTCGCCTGGACCATGAAGCTAAACTCCTTCAACTGCTCGTAATCAAAAGAGCGCAGCGCGTAAAGGTAGCCGGTGTCCTGGTTTATGGACACATACGTGTCCACAGACATGCCCTGTATGTCACACTCCAATATGGAGTAAGTAATGAGAGCGTTCTGTCCTATGTCAGGGTCCAGAGCGCTCACGGCGTGAATGAAAGCACCGGGCACATTGTTCTCAGTCACATACACATCATAAACCGCCTGCGTAAAACGGGGCGCATTGTCGTTCTCGTCGGAGACGTGCACTTTAATGGACTTGCTGGTGGCGAGCGATGGCTGACCCTTATCTTTGGCCACCACGGTGATGGTGTATGAATCTGTGTTCTCTCTGTCTAGCGGTCCGTCCGTCACGATGGTGTAGTAGTTCTTAAAAGATGATTTCAGCTTGAAAGGGACGTCTCCTAATATCTCGCAGCTCATCTGTCCATTATCACCAGAGTCCCGGTCCGAGACGCTGAAAAGTGCGATCACTGTGCCTGGGGCGTCCTGCTCGCTTACGGATTCAGTCACAGTGCTGAAACCGATCTCCGGTGTGTTGTCGTTCACGTCCACGAGTTTGACCAACACTTTGCAGTGCGCGGGGACAGCGTTAGCTCCAAGATCTTTCGCCTGGACGTAAATCTGGTGCGTGCTGCTCTCTTCATAGTCCACCTCACCCGCCACCTCTATCCTACCTGTTCTGGCATCAATATTGAATAAGTCCTTTATCCGAGGCGCGTTGTGGCTGCTGAAAGAATAAACTATTTCCCCGTTTTGTCCCTCGTCAACGTCCGTGGCGTTGAGTTGGATGACCAGGGTGCCCACGGGAGAGTTCTCCCGCAGGTTAACCGAGTACACAGTCTGATCAAAGGTGGGCGCGTTATCGTTAGAGTCCAGAACTTTAACGACCAGGAGAGCCGTCCCGGTCCGCTGCGGGATGCCCCCATCCACAGCCGTCAGCACATAGCGGTGCACCGCCTGCTGCTCCCTGTCCAGCGACTTCTCCAGCACCAGCTCTGCGAACTTGTTCCCGTCGCTCTGTGTCTGCACGTCAAGGTAAAAATAGTTATTATTCGTTATGGCATATGTGCTGAGCGCGTTCGTGCCCACGTCCGGATCGAAGGCATTCTCCACCGGGAAACGGGTCCCGGGGATGGCGCTCTCCGATATCTCCACGGAAATGTCTGTCTCGGGGAAGCTGGGTGGATTGTCATTGATATCCATCACCTCGATCTCCACGCGAAAGAGCTCCAGCGGGTTCTCCAGAAACACCTCCAGGTGCAATAGGCACGGGATAGTCTGCTTGCAGATTTCTTCCCGGTCAATTTTCTCCTTCACCACGAGCGCGCCGTTCTCTAAGTTCACCTCCAGATAAGGTGTTCGCGAGCTTGGCACCGTCTGAAAGCGACGAGCGGAAAGTTTGGTAATGTCCAGCCCCAAATCCTCTGCAATATTCCCAACCACGGAGCCAGGCTCCTGCTCCTCTGGAACGGAGTAGTGTAGCTGAGAGACAGCTCCATCCAGGATGGAGAGTAGGAATATTAACCGAATCATCTCCTCTCCCTCTCACAAAGTGCACTTCAAGACGACACAAACAAACAAATAATACAAAAAAAAGTGTTATTCCGTTTTCCTCTTATAATAAACGAGCATTTCCCTTCTGCTCTGTCCGTAAAAGGGCAGTGAAATAAACAGCAACAAAGCTGTCCGATTCTGAAATTCCTCTCCTGTGCCTCGGGTCAGTGGAACATTGTGTCGTTTCAGCTGTGAGAAGCACAGCCATTTGATCCGAGCTTCTCTGTTTTAATCAATTCTGCACCGGTCTGTGAGTTTTGGCGTCAGCGCAAACATTGCAGGCTGGAGCCAGGACGCATAGCCAACACTCCCTGTGCACAGAACAGACTGCCCCTTCTTCGCACAAAGTCACAGAACAACGTGGCAAAATTCCACACGAGCAAGAAAAAAGAAAAGAAAAAAAAAACCCTCCTATTTACGCACCGACGACACCGGTAACGAATGCAACTTCTAAATAAAGCCCGGCGAATAAAGAGGACTTTCTCTCTTTCGTTCTCTCTCCCTCTGCCTCTCCTCTCTCTCTCTCTGTGTGTGTGAGGATGTAATCACTGCGCCTAAGCGCTCAAAGCGGATGATGTTCTCAGCTCGGCTTCTGTAAGGCGAGTGTGAGCGGCGGGGTTGGTTTTGCGCACAGCTCCTTTCCCCACCAGCCAATGGTATTCTCAAACACCGGGTGTAATGGCACCTGATTGGGGCTCCGCAACGCCAGCCAGAGAACACATCGGGCCCTCATAACAAAACCAGTTAAGTTCCGCTGCGCTCCCTCTCCTCTCCTCTTCTCCCTCTCTCTCTCTCGCACTCTCCTCCAGGCCCGGCCTCAGTTGTAGCAGGGAAATTAAATGTTTTACACATCCAGTGAATTAAGAAAGTCGAATAACGGCGGGTGACAGTTGGAATCGGAGTGGCCGGGCGCAGATAATGTTGCAGCTGCCATGCTGGTGTTTCAGAAATACAATATTCTGCAAAAAAAGCATTTATTTATGATGATCATGGATAGGTGTTTTCTCCCCCCCCCCCCTTCATCTCCAGTGTGACAAATTGCTCTCAACGGGCTAAATAAAGAAGCATGACCCTCACCAGGTTGCCCTTGACGCAATTATTATTTTAACAGTTTGGTATTAAAGCGGCGCTCTGTATATCAGTGCGTGAGTCAGACTGTGGCAAGGATGCCCAGAGCCAAAGACCACCGTGTAAAGAGCCTGCGCAAGTAAAGACAGCCAGTGACGCAATACCCCATAGTGCCATGGCTATGCTCTCTCTCTCTCTCTCTCTCTCTCTCTCTCTCTCTCTCAGATGAATCTAGCCACAATAGGGGAGGGAGAAAGAACAAATCCAACATTTTTGAATAAAGTAATATCTCCAGTGTTTGGTAGTGAGCATCAGTATGATACAAGGTTCCATCAGAGCAGGATCACACATGACTTACTTCAGTTCAGTGTAATGAAGCGCCATACTTTAGTCCTACCGTGTTGCTAATAGCCTGGAGCCTATTAGTTCCCCTATCTTCCCATTCTTATCATTAACCCCCTCACATGCTGCCCTTAACTGGAGTTCCAGTTGCATCATGTGCTAATTTAATTCATAAAGTATAAATTAAATATGCAAATGCGAGAGTTGCGAGGGAGACGCAAGTAGTGGGGGTCTAACTGCTTGCACATTTGGAGGATGATGACAAAAAGATGAAAAAGGGCGTAATTGAAGATAATTAGCATAAGTCTCTAATTCCGAATGTAATAGACGGGGCGCAACAATATCGGCCGTAATGCAAAGCGACGTGCCCATTGTGCGGTGGATTAAAGCGCGAGTGATTCGCGATTCTGCATCTCGCCATACAAGTCAGAAGAAACAAAGAGGAGACGTTAGATGAATTTCCACCCATGTCTGAGCCGGAGCTGTGTGACTGAATCGAGCTGACACTGGAGTCGGATCTCCGAGCAGAGCGCACAGTACCTCCCCTCTCTCTCTCTCTCTCTCTCTCTCCCTCTCCCTCTCTGTTAGGGTGTTACAGAGACCAACGTCGCCCCCTCGCGTCTGCCCGCTCTCTTTTTTAAATTTCCTGGAAATGAAGATGGGGGGGGCACTGAGAAGAAATACCGAGAATAACGGAGCGTATTAAAGTACTAAGCTTTCTCGGTATTATTTACATACGCATAGTACATTGCATGCGTTTTCCTACCCGTGCCCTGCATTCCTTCTACATGCTTCTTCCACCACTTCCAAGACAAGCCAGCATGACATGTCAAAAATAAAACATAACCATGTCTAAAAATCTATAAAAATGTATCCAAAAGCCATAAATATACTAGAAGAATTCCAATCAAAACATGTCTACGTTCTTATTTTTACATAGTTTGCATGTATATTTTACTAAACATTATTGTTACGGGAATTTTAAAGAAAACCCTTGAATAAGGAGGACCGGGTTCAGAGCATCAAAGTTTAAGTTGAATTTATTGTTCTTGCACAAGAGGAGTGTTTCACAGTGCAACACGCCAAATGGGTTACAGAGAAAAAGGCTCCCTGAGGAGCTCTGACAGTTGGTTCTTATACATTTTCCTAAAAAATGGGCTGTCTCAACCATTGCCAGTTGTTAACAGACAATTTGCATATATAGCTTGTAAACGCTTATTCTTCAACATATCCCCTAATCTAAATGTCACCTCTCTGACCTGTCTCTGACCATTGTTCTGTTCCTCTATTTATACATTAACCTGAACTTTCCCTTACCCTGCCAGTCTCAGTAACATCAAAGGGAAGTGCACTTAAGACATGTAATAAATGGGAACACACAAACATCGTATAGGTTGAAGCACCTAAATAGCAGTGTAATCCTAATCCTTATAACAGTTATTTCATTTCTGTTGTCATATTGTTTTCCCTTTGAAGTGCTTTGCTGTTTTGTAAAAGGACAATGCTGGCAGAATATTCCGATTCGCGATGTTAAAATACTCCATTATAAGTAGAAGCACTACATTCACTTCCAGCAATTGAAAATCTGAAGGTATTTTCAATCCGGAAAGCAAAAGTACTTGTTATGTAAATGTAGCCAGTGAGTGTCACTTCATTATTATACTACTGGATTACTATAATTGATGCATGATGCATGCATAAGTTACATTTTACTGTTGTAGTTAGTTTAGATGGAGCTATTGTAACGACGTACATTTTAAAAGCTGATCATATCTTTTCTATATATGGGGAGGTAAAACAAATAAACCCCTCCCCATGCAATGCAGTATATAGTGTGCAATAAAAAATATCATCATCTAGTAAAGTACATGAAAACTGCACTTGAGCACAGTGCTCGAGTATCTGTAGTTTTCTTAGAAATCTGCCTTTCATTCCTTCTATGGTCAGGGCCAGTGCCAGGATTGTAGAAATACATGAAATCCTCTAACTCACCTAAGAAATATGTGACTAGATACAAAAACCCTTTTTTTTATTTCTTTTTCTTTATTTCTTTTTTTTTTTACAACTATTTTCATTAAGCTGTTATATTGTGTAAATGTTATCTCCCAAAGTAATGGTCTAAATGCTGCTTTGAAGAATTCATCACACTGTCAAGATTATAGTCTTGGTGAAGAAATAATAATTCTCTTTATTTCCTTAATTTAACTGTAACCCTTGAGGTTGTTTTTCCTAAATAAAAAAAAACACAACATACTGACTCCAAAAAATCCTAATCAGCCCACTATGTGTGCATTTTGTGTAACTGTACAATGTAAACTCCTGCTCAGGTTATTACATCCACTAAATTCTCAGATACAGTACCGATAGTGTGCCTTTTTTTTGTGATGGTAGCTACAGTCTTACCTATGACCATGATTCGTTTTTCTTTGTGTGTACACCTGAACACGACTGACCCGTTTAAAGGAAGTTGCACTCCGGTGACGACTGAGCTTGCACACTGTGAAACTAAAGCTAAACCGCTCATGCTTGTTATTCTCAATCTGTTACAGATGAATACGTGCACAGTGACTACGAACTTCAAGAGATCAGTGATGACTTCGAGTGCGAGCCACTTAACCTCTCAATTCAGTTCAATAAACCTGTGTTTGTTTTCCGGTACCTAACCTTTATTTGCAATGTACATGTGGTTATAAATCCACTTCACACGCCGACAGGTGTTGACTAGACCTTTAGTCAGATTGCTCTTTCGTGCAGCTATGCTGGGTATTACATGAAGTCACCAAACTCTTGTACTCTTGTACAAACAGCCCCCCCCCCCCCCCCCCCCCCTTTTTTAACAGCAGACATTTTGAGTTGTGAGAGTAAGGAAAAGCACAGGTGTTACTAATAACATTATAGCTCAATGACAGCGTGACAGAGAGGCATGACTGTGGAAACCCTTAATTTTATCATTTACACCTGTGATTTCCTACTGTGACATGTCAAAATGGTTTCTGCGCAGAAAAAAAAACTGTAGGAATAATAAAGGTGTAATATTTCTGAGAGGACATCAAATCAGACAAATCATATAAAGACATCTGTGTTTGGGTGTGCAGGGATTTTTTAGACTTTAAGTTGTTCTTAGTTATATAAAAGATATGCGACAATGGATCACTGAAACAGGCACTAGCAAATATCCGACTGTAGTTGTGTAATATTGTTAATTTATTCATGAATCACAATGAAAGCAATAGTTTGGCATTTTGAGAAATATCCCTATTTGCTTACTTTCCAAGAGTTAGATGAGAAGATTGATGCCACTCTCAAATTTCACCTAAAACACTGCCAGAAGCCGGTTAGCCTAGCTTAATTAGCATAAAAGCAGTGACAGGAGGCAGCTAGTCTGGATTTGTCCTCAACAGTTCTGCCAATCGGCACATATTAGAGCAACATTTTACAAAGTTTCTAGCATTAATCACACGTTAAAGCAATACTGTGCAACTTTTCTAGCATAAGATAACAGATTTAATATCATGTTGATGCTACACTGACATATTACCAAGGGAATGGTGTCTCTGTCAGTAAAGTAAACTGCTGCAAACTATGGCTGCTGTTAGGCAATGTCATCCAAAGTTAGCTTAGTTTGTTAGCCACGCTACCTGGACTTTAAGCTCATAGCCGTGGAGTGTTAATGTTTGTACCATAGGTGTTGTGGACCACCGGGAAGAGGAGGTTTTCAGGCATGGGGTGTGAGCAAATGCTGATGGGGAGCAGAGCCAGTGTCATGCCAGAACAGGAGCTGGGTGAGCGAGCCATGTAACCAGGCTTAGCAGCCTCTATGGACATAATGATTGGGAGAAGAGACTGAAGAGGACGTTGGCAGAGGACGATAAGAAGAAAGAAATGATAGAGTGACTGAGCAAGAGGCTGCCAGACAAGAGTAAATCTTGGACTGACTTTTAGGTGCTGGAGAGAGCTTCGTGAAATAAAAGGCTGAACGAGAGATGTCGAGCTGGCCTTCTTGCTGTTGGACTATTCAGTAATATTAGCTGGCTGCTATGTCTTGTGTTGTTGCACTTGCTTGCAAAGTAGTCAACTTTCTAGGTTTTCATCATACGTAATTTTATGTAATTATAACAAATAGACATTACATTAACGATAGCCGTGTTCCGTCAAATGTCTTGGTGGGCATGGATAGTGTGACAGGGCCTTGAATACTAGCTCATCTAAATCGTATGCAGTCGTTTCTGTTGTTCTTAATTACTCCTTTGTTTTGGCTGTAATTACAAGCCAAAATGTCTGCTGTGAAAAAGGTTTGTTAGTGAGCTTTACAGGTGGTCGTAGGCAGAATGTTTTATGTTTGGACAGAGCCAGGCGAGCTGTCTCCCCCTCCTCCAGTCTCTCTGCTAATCTAAATAGCTGGCTGCTGGCTGAAGCTTCATACTGTATATAACCCACAGACATGAGAGCGGTACCTATCTTGGCAAATGTATTTCTCCAAATATCAAATCATTCCCTTACATTAGTGCAATATTACTTTCCATGATGAATCTACACTCTATAATTTCATATTAGCATAAAAAAAATATATACTCCACGCATAAGGTTTTTGGTTAACTGCATTTGGCTTCCTTCCTGGTTGTTTTCTCATGAGCAAGAACAACATCAATGGTCATTCTCCTTTCACTGTTGGCACATTTATAATTTAGTGGCTCCAAAATGACAAATGGAGCATAATTTTTGACAAATGATATCATAACCGGCCATGATGTGAGGGGGTAACAGACTAAGGCCTGGTCTGTAGGTAAAAGCTCAGCAGGCCATTAAAATTTCATAATATGAACAAAAAGGCAATTAAGATATCATTAAGGGGTTTAGCACCCCAAGGATATACCTCAAGCCTGTAATAGTGCCCTTCAATAGGCCTGCACTCAGCCACTGCTTAAAAACTGCACTTCAGAGACGCTATAGAACTGAGTTGTGGTCCAATGACAAACTAGTAAATGGGAGGTGTAGTCCCTTTTAACATGTCAACAGGAGTCTCTGTTGTTTGGATTTAAGCATGCAATCACTACTCAGGAAAATTAGTCCGAGCTTGCTTTAAATGCACTCTTGGTGATCGGTACAGACAAACAAGAACCTTGTTAATTTCTGCGATGTTAACTCATTGGCTTAGTGAAGCCCAGGGGTCGTAAATGCCTGGGAAACAGTAAAAGAGAACAGAATTGGTCAATAAACAAACGATACAAATGTGGACACTAGAGTCAGTCCCTCTGATTGTTGCAATAATCAAGGCTGAGAAGAAAACTAATCCATACTCAGCAAATACAATTTGCTGTTAATAACTGTCCCAATCCCACTCCATTCAGGCCTGCAAAGCCAAAATGTACAAACAGTGGCGATACAGTTGTTTTATTAGAAGCAAAATATATTCACCCTTTAACTGCAGTGCGTGTGATGCGCCTCATTTGTACCATTTGGGCTCCTATAATTGCTTCAGCCCAGAATGTACAGTGGGCTGTGAGCCGGATGAGACCATGTACAAAATGGATGGCTGTGCCCTCAGCCCAAAGTGACTGTGTGTGTGATCAGTGTCTGTCCCAGACAGCTGCAGGGTGACTCCCTGCCCTGATGGCCATTACTCAGTCTGATGGATGGAGGGGTAGCAGGAGGGAGTTGTGGGGAGAAAAAGCAAGGGGTGGTAAAAAAGGAAGGAGGGAAAGACGGGGCTCAAAAGAAGCAGTGGACAGTAGATTAGGGCAGGATGAGCGAGAGAGCGTGAGGGAACACTGGTATGGATGGAGGAACAGGGCACTCTGGAGGTTGAGGTGTTAACGTAAGATGAGGGGAGGTGAAGAAACGGGGGTGGAGAGATGGCAATCTGGGATCTGAGCATGACAGAAGTGAATGGGGCTGATAAAAAATAGAGAAGGAGGAGGAAGAGGGAGAGGAGAAGAAGATGAAGCTGATGCTACTTTAGGTAATTGGTTTATTTTCACGGAGAGAATCCGTCACCATTTCTGTAAATATATCAGCCGCTGTCAGCGAGATCATTTTCAACTCTTGCATCGTGGCAGGATGCTAAAAAAAAAAAAAAAAAAAAAAACATTTAAAAAAAACAAACCATAAAGAAAGCTGTTGCTCTAAAGCAATGGGGAAAACAAACTATATACTATATGAACAAGCATAAAACAGAGCAAGCAAGTGCATGCACACACTGAATAAAACAAGTGCAAGCAGAGATTTACGATGTAAAGCACAATTTTCAAAAACATCACTGCATGAAACATCACACATAAAACACAAAAACTCTGAGGAAAGTCTGAATTTACTTCATTAGCTCCTGCCTCGCCTCTGATAAGCTCACACGCCACATCACACACACTCGCTCTGTAACAGTGTAACAACAGTTGCGCGCCACCCTCTTGTTTAGTTTTTGACAGCAGCCAGCACTTACAGTTTGCAGCCCATGTATTGGCACTTGAGTTAGCAATATCAGACGGGCTATTTTCAAATTTCACGTCCTCTGGTGGAAGTGAACCTTTTAGAAATCACACGGAAGTCGTAAAGTAGCAATCATTGATTTTTTTTTTTTTTTACTTACAAGATAGGCTGTAAATACACCATTGTCATATCAGAACCGTGTAAAGTGCTCGCAAACATTTGCTTATTTACACGTTCAACAGATATGAAGCATTAGCAGCGATTTGCATCATGCCGTCTGGCGAATGTAAATCCAATTTTCACTCACTTTTAGCTGTCTTGACTCATCCACATCAACTCTCGAGGGGATTGTCTGTCTCTTTAGCTGCTAAATGTTTCGCTATATTCAGCAGCTAGTTGGTAACTTAGTCTGTCTCCTCTTCACCATAGGTGGCTCATCAGAGATGTTCCACTGGAAACAGCTGCCTGCTGGGACTGGAAACAAGTGGATGAGAGCAGTGAGATAAAAAAAAAAAAAAAAAAAAAGAACTTTAAAGTTGCAGGCCGTTAAAACCAAAACAGTGACCTGAAAGAGGATAAAACGCCCCACAGAGCCGAGAAGAACGGCAGGGTCGGGTGATACTGTTGATATGACAATATTGATTAGCCTAGCTTTATATCTGCTCGTGTGATTGGCGCATCTGTTTCGCCATTTATTTGTGATGAACTCAATGCGAATAGGTTTTATTTTCCATATAATGAGAGCAGCTGATGTCTAACAAAGAAGCCATTCAACACCAAGAATAAATGATGGCGATCGCGATCGTGATGATAATGATGATGGCGGTTTCAACGGATTAGCTATTGATGACGCGGATAAATGGACATAACACCTCATGTGCCGCGCTAATGATGATGGCAGCGGAGAACATGGCGGAGGAAAGAAAAGATTGCAATATAAGCGAGCGATATCTTATTACAATATTAATGCCATTATATAACAGCAGGGAAATGTATTTGTATACAATCACCATCTCCCAGTGGCATACCATCCACAAACTCATCCATAGACTGTCAAAGCCATAGAGCATGAGCTGTGCTGAGTAAAACACTTCTTCTCAGCCATGTGCTGTTAATACCGTCACTCTAAAAACAGCTCAATAAGCAATCTGTATCTGTCTCTGCTTGGCCCTTGGCTCTGATGTGCTCCGCTCGGGGTCTGTTTGGTTATGCAGTGATTGCCTCCTTCCCTGCCCTCCTCACTCGCTGCCTCCGAGTCTCACAGCCTCGGCGTACACAAAACTGCATTTCTGAGTCTCCCCAGACAGTAGACCAATCTATGTGCTCATATTCATCTTAGCTGGAACTGATCTATTCTCTGTCTAATGCACTGGCCTTTCCCCGGAGGTTAGGTGAGGCCCCCATCATATTCCTCCCACTCTCTCTTTCTCTCTGTCTCTCTCTCTCTCTCTGAGAAAATGAAAGATTTCATCCAGTGAAGAACTCTGCGCGCACACTTAAACAAATACAGCGGCCAATATTCGTGCGGGGGTATACTGTACATGAGCTCGCCGCACCTGCAGGCTCAAAGTGACACAGTGCACGCTGCCCGGGAATGATTGACAGCGGGACGGGGAGGTCTCCTTCATTGTCAGAGTCAGGGGAAAAAGCTTGAAAGATTCAGACAGGGGGGATTGGTTTCTATCAAATCCCTTTTTAAAAATGGATGATTTGTCTAAATGACTCAAGAGGCCATCTGCCCTACCCCAAGCTACCCCCCCCCACCCACCATCAGAAAATAGATGTTTATGTTCAATATCCTTGTTTCCACCCCCCCACCCCCACTCTGACTCTACTCATCCCCCCGCCCCGGCCTCATTCAATCCTGAAATTGTTTTGTTATGTGGTTGGCATAATAAGTTATGATCGATCTCTTTCTCGTGTGCGTGCGTGTGCGAGGCTATGAGGCCTATACGCCTCGAGGCTGTCCATATAATATCTGCTAAGCACTCCATCTTAGCTGGAAGACAAGAAGATAGAACAATAAATATAACCTGATACTCTTGCCGCTGTGATAATTGAAGGATTCACGGTCTAATGGATGTGCAAACTACCACAGTGATAGAGCATTTCAGTTAGCAAAAGGTTTTTTTTGAATGTGTGTGTGTGTGTGTGTGTGTGTGTGTGTTTGGTATTCAGAGCAGAAGCCAAAACACAAATGCCTTTAGCTTCAAACTTCTATGCTGAATGTTTTCACTTTCCTTTGGGCTTTTTTGAATGTTTGAGCACATCTTTGTTTATTCAAGAGTGTTGCATTCGAAGTTCGTGACATTGGATTGGTTCTGCAAGAATGTGCAGTATGTAATGCAGTATATCCCCAAACCTCATAATCACCAAGGTACAGCTTGCTTCTTCGCTGTATTAAAGCCTCAAAACTCCTGGCAGTCAATTAGGGACCGTTGTGTGTGTCAACGAAGCGAGGAGAGTTTGCTTGCTGATATTATGGCTAATTAGCTCAACTCAGCTCCCCCAAGACGGAGAGGGAGACACCGAGGTATTGTTGTGGTTTCAGTGGCGTTCCTGCATAATCCTCCCCTCAACACTTCCTCAAGTGAAAAAGTGAAGATCGTTTGCACAGTTGAGACTCGGTTGTCTTTTAGAGACAGAGGAAAGCTGAGATGATTGGAATTCAATAGTTTCCCCGCATACTTTATCTGTTCCTGGATTTGTAAGAAAAAGTAAATACAGAATTTAGCATTGAATTTCCGGCAGCTGTCATGGGTTTATTGAAGTTTCTCAGTTGTGGAGAATACTTCAGAAGCACAGTCGATGCATTTAAGTATCCTGATTATCGCCTGATACACACAGGACACTGATGTACACTGTACTGATTTGTCCAGGCGGTGTCAACGAGAAACATTGTTTCTAAAAGGAAACCAGGTTAACACAGCCACATTCCTGCTGACAAAACCTGATTTATTGCTTATGTATACACTTGACCAGTTTTCCGGTGAGAGATTTCAAATAAGTGCATGCGCAGCCAGGGAAGCCAAAGCATGGCGGTTGCACCACTCTGGTTAGATGAAAGAAAAAGATCCGCTATGTTGTTGGAGCAGTATGTCCTCCTTGCTTGCAAAAAGAATCTTATATCATTTGAACCTAAAATAAATATGTTAGATAGACAGATATGTTGCCCAGCTGAGAAATATAAATACATCACAGCGAGGAAAGACGAGAGAGTGGTCTCTAATGACAAAACCTGTCAGCCCAAACACTCGCACCGACAGGAATCTCTCCAAGCTGCAGTGTCATGTGTCACTAAATGGGTTTCTTGTTTTACTGGAACTTTTAATGTATCTAAAATGTGCCAATCCTGGTTTCAAAAATATAATACGGCGCAGTGAGGAAATCTGATGACCCACCAACTGATTGTAAGGTGAGGTTTTACAGTAATCGGGTTATTGTGCTGCACGTGTGACTGTGTTCTTCAGTTCCCAGCATGATTTCACCGCATTGTTTTCTATTGGTTTGGCTCAATTCTCATCTCAGTTAAATTCATATTGGAGCCCTGTCGTCTGGTCAGTATTGGCTTTTAGTATATTTCGCCATGAATGCATGTTTTTGCTAATCTGAACCCAGATATTTACCTTGGAACTGCCGTGATAATATTGTCGGAGTAATATTGTGAGATTCCAAAAGTGAAAAATTGATATTATGTAGAATAATGTCATAGAAATGATAACAACATGTCCATAGTTCAGTGCCTCTTGAATCATTTTGTTTCCTTGTAGTTCACACTCTTTGCACGCTTTGGAATATTTGTGGTTACAAACTCGCTCCACCTCCTTACACTTTGATTTCAGGTCTAATTTGTTTGGCCAAAAAAGAGACAGAACACATAATGAATGTTAAAGATCTATTTGGCTTACAGCATTTCTTTCAAATATTTTATAGATATCGTGATAATATATTGTTATTGTGGCCATGATAAGCACACAGAAAATCTATGAAAACCTATATTGTGTCAGCCCCAGTAGGATTTATCATTTGTAACATATTTGCGTGACCATTTCACAAAATTAAAATACATGTGTATTGATGTATTGTGATGTTTAGCAGTTCGGGCCGCATTGTTTAATATTTTTGGCAAACTTAGTTTAGCCACTTAACATTTGCTAATTAGCACTAAACAGAAAGTACAGTTGGCTGACGAGGATGTCATTAGTTTTGCAGGTCATGAACCAATAAATCCAATCCATAAATCCAAATTATTGGACCAATTAAAGTTTTAACCAAAGTTATTACAATTCACCCTGGAGGGGAACATGAAATTGCACTGCAATCCGTCCAAGAGCTGTGGAGACATTTCACTCGAAATGCCAAGGTCATGTTGTTGGTGGAGAGGAAGCCGGGGGATCACCAAAGTCTGTAAGATTTTTCCACTAGGGACCATGAATGTCAGTTCTTGAGATATTTGGGTATGGACCAAATCCATACAGCCGTGCCACTGGCATGACTAATACAAATGTGATTTAAGATGATGTGGAGATTTGCTCAATCATCCAGCTTCAGCACTCTGTTGAAGCAGGTCACAGTGTTACTTACAAACATACTTCCGTTCACCTTGTATGCAGGTCAGGCTGTAAAACACAGTAAGATTTCAGTTGATTTTTGGTGTGAGACAGTCAAAAATGACTCCCTACGATAGCCTTCTTCATAGACCCTCGGCTTAGGCCATTAAAAGTCAATACATTTGAAAAGACTGGCATCAGTCTTCCTCATAATCTCTCTGTTCACGTCTGTATTAGAGACAGCCAATTAGTATAGATTGGTGGCAGTGAATAAACTTTGATTAAGCCAGGAGACGACGGCTGGATCCCAAGTCATTTGGGTTTACTGCCAGACACTGTTCTCATGGATCTTGATACCCTCTCTTCTTATCAAAAAAAACAACACTACAGGAGAAATTGTGATTGAGGGAAGTTCCAGTCTTCACTCTTGGTTCATCTGATAAAGAGCACGAGAAGAGAGAGAGAGAGAGAGAGAGAAGAAAAGGAAAAATTCAAGCAGGGAGCCATAAATTGATATTGAAAATCATTATTTGGCTATAGTTAATAACAACAACTCTGTGGTAGGGATGGCATTGGGGGCATCAGCAAGTGGGGATCTTTTTCAGTTAAAGTCATCACACACACACACACACACACACACACACACACACACTTGGACATAATGCACACCATTCTGCACTGCCGGTGTCACCATTAGCAGACCACAGCAATCCCTTTTTTCCTCCCCGGCGCTCCCTTCTCCTTCTCAACACGATGTGAGCAGACACACCTCAGCGTGCCTGAGCGATCGCAAGCGTGTGTGTGTGTGTGTGTGTGTGTGTGTGTGTGTGATTACCACAACAGTAACAATCAACAAGAGGCCGATCCATCAGCTGTCAGTCCTGCTGTGAAGTTTTAATTAATTACATGGAGGGAGACGAGGTCAACGCTGCACACCACAGTGGATTGCTGGCCTTGCCTTCCCTACAGGGGATCAATAGGGCTTTACACACGTCTGTAGACTTCTATACAGAGAGTTATTAAGGAAGTGGGACCGGGCCTATTGTGTCTCCAGCAGCCTTGTCAGAGCGAACGGGCGTAAAGGATGTTGGCTTGGTTTAAGTTCACAGTAGGGGAGATAGTGAATGGGACTTAATGGAGCTAATGGATCTGAGAGGAGTGTTGAAGAGGAGACAGACAAGAGAAGTAGAGGTACACGGGGAGAGCTAATGTAGTGTGGCACGTGCAGAGAGGCAGTTGTTTGTGTTTGCAATTTGCTAGGATTTCACTTATATATATATATATATATACATATACATATATATATATATTATGGCATGCCATTCAGGAAATTATTCTTTGAATATATGGAATGAAACTCTGAATATATGGAGTAAACCTTGAATATATTGAATGAAACTGAACTGAAGTGTATCTGAACTGAAAGAGAAGCTCTTCATATGTTGTTTAGATACAATAAGAATCACCCACATTCATAGACCAATGCAGGCTGAATATTTAGTATTAAACGTATTTAATGATCGGCGACAGCAGCTTCTCCTGTCCCGGAGAAGTGCCGCGTCAGAGCGCGGGGCCAGTACGCATGGCCGTTCACTGTTTTACCTTCATTAAATCACCTGAAAACTATATCAAGTTAACCATACAGACCTCTGCACACAGCAGAGTGTTCCGTTAATAGTTCTGCTTTTTTATGAAAGAGACGCCATGTTACCAGGGCTCACCATATCTGCACTGAGATAGCTAATATGATCTATATCATTATATGCACTCTGTTCAGGGCTCTTATAGTTTATAATAAAGCCTAGTTATTCTTTATTTATTTATATTTCTTTATCTTGTGTCTTGGGTACTTCTTATATTGCACACAGGGGCTGTTGTGGGACACTCCTGTGAGGTTGAAGGCATGCTGAGGTTCAAGATTCACTCCATATATTCCGAGTTTCATTCCATATATTCAAAGTTTCATTCAATATATTCAAAGATTAATTTCCTGAACGGCATGCCATTATATATATATATATATATATATATATATATATATATATATAATATTTAAGAGTGTAAAGAGTAAATCGATGTTTAGCGTTTGTTTCCCAGGCTATGAATCATTTCAAAGGGTATATCACTGCACAAAAGGTCTGGCTGACATCTCTGGTGCGCGCCCCCGCCGTCCTCATCAGTCAGTCTCGATGGATCGTTAAGTGAAAATGAAGCACTCGCAGAGAGGGATTAAGATCGCCACTTTATTATGAAGTGCAAAGGTACGAAAACACTTGAGACACTGTACGGACGGCGGCCCGGGCACCACAAACACAAGAGCGAGAGGGGAGAGCGAGCAAGGACGGGAGCGAGGGAAGCAGGTTTGAACCGGCAATGCATTATTCATTGCAGTAAACCACACAGCTCATTGATTTAATGGAAATACGATTCTTATCTTTAGATCTCTCAAGACAAAGGCCTTATTTCTCACCATATGTCACTGTCTGATTGGATAATGCTCTGACCGACGGGCAGAGACAGTAAATGTCATCCTGGAGTATACGGTCCTGGCACTGTAACGGGATAGATACCTTTTTATTGTAAAGTCTACTTCATGAGCACTTAACTCCACGGGGTTCACATTAACTCCATCTCTGTGTGCACCTCGTTCTGTAATGCACACTATTTGCAAAAAAATATATAGATATATAAAGCTGAATTTCAGGATTATCGTGTTTTATAAAACAGCAATCAAAGCACAGTCACAGCTATCGCTTTTCCACGTAGGGACTTTGCCGTATTATTTAGTCCGATTATTCCTTTAAATTCCAGCTATTAGTCACTTTGTAAGTGTAGGTGTAGCAAAATCACACATAACGTGTACTGACAGCTCAGATTGGTGTGATTTAAACCAATACCCAATCTGTCTGTTTTGCATGAGTGCAGTCGTGAAAGAAGCCACCTGGGCTGTTTTGAATGGTTTTTAATCCGACGTGTCTTCATGAATGACGCGAACGTCTACTTGCATGAAGCCTGTTTTACATCACAGCTTTTCAACGCTGACACTGTGGACTCCCACTCGGATGGAGACGACCACAGCCCCCACCCTTTTATTTTTTGTGGCACCATCATTGTCAGCTGGTGACCTATCTGCAACATTGCCATGGGTCTACACACTGCTCTCTACCGCTGGATTACGGGATAATTCTCAGACTAGTTCTATAAGAACAAGGAGCACACTTAACTAAATCAAAATTCTTTCTATACAATATGTATATTTATTTATTATTTTTATTGCCTTTATTTAATGTGTACAGCTAAAGATAGGCATGGAAATGTGGGGAGAGAGGGGTGGGGATGACATTCAGCGAAGGGCCACAGGCTTGCCACTGCAGCAAGGACTCTGCCTTGGTACATGGAGTGGATGCTCTACCAGGTAGCTGGCAGCCCCGAGGAGTTGGATTTCTTACACTAATTACAACAATTGGGGGTACTAATGGTGTTGAAGTACCTTAATTGCCTTTTTGAGCTGTGTCACAGCCAGTGCTCCGACTGCTTACTGACTGTGTTGGGGAGCGGGCCCAATCAATGGTCCAAACTAGGGCTGTGTGTGATTAAATGTTGCATACTCTCGGTTGTCAATGCCAGAAATACTAAATGGTTGAAGTAATTAGAATAGTAATATCTTGAGCACCGCACCGCAGGAAGATATCATCCATACGCTTCCCTTTTCAGCAGTACCACAACACAGTTACTGGGATTTATATGTCCAAAGTGTGTCCACATTAAATACGTGTTTTCTTACTTTTTGGACTAGTTGACTCATTTCCATGTAGATATTTATTTAATCAACAACACGATTAGTCATCAATAACATTCCTAGTCCAAACTCCAATAACTAACTGCAGTATCTCTGCTCCCCGTGTCACCCTGTAAGAGGGTACCTCACAGTTTAAAAAGGCCTGTTTTACATGGAAAGAAAGCCAGTGTGCCATACAAAGCGATTGGTGACTATGCATATATATGCGTCTACTGTATGAGCAGAATCTTCGGACAGGTATGTTTAGGTCAAGGATTAGTCTGTATTGGGAAATAGGGATGCATGTCGGTTTAAGCGGTTTATTCCAACATGAAGTTTTTGAACATGAAGGATTATATTCTGTAAAGACGGGTATGGAGAAAGTGTGTTTCGTCTGTGCCAATATTGACAGATCCAGTTAGATGTTTGGCTCCGGGGGGCTTAGCTAGACTGAGATGCACTAAAGCGAGAAGAGCCAGGGGGCGATGCTCAAGTGTCTGTCTATTTATTGCAGACAGAAACGCACACACACACACACACACACACGCGCACAGATCTCTTTCCTACAAAAACACACGCATAAAGCAGAGCCACACACTCATCACCAGTCATACACTCACACCGGCTTGCTGAGGTGAATCAAACCTGCATCTCAACCTCAGTGGAGGGAATTTTTTTTTTAACCCCTTAAGGCCTACGGTGGAGAAATACCTCAATACATCTCCCCCTCCCTTTACATAGCCCTAAGGCTTTCACCAAACAGGGCTTAACCCTTCCACAACGAAACACTCTTAACTCTGATTCCAATATCACTTTTTTTCTCCTAGTGGTTACCCAACATAGCCCGAGGCGATCGATGCAAAAGCAATGGGCTTCTTTTGATTCTTCCGTGGGTTCATCCTCAGGTGGGTGTAATTCTCTGGGTGGCAGTGACTTCTGAAAGTGGCATAAAAGGTGAAGTTGTAGGTGGAGAGTAAATGACACTGGGGGAATGAATGATGGGCTCAGGATATATCAAGTTGGTGGTTAGCTTCGGAGGCACAGGGCTCATGATTTGTAGTCTGAATAGACGGAGCTGAAAGGATTTGAGTGAAGCGGAATGGGAAAGGTGAAGGTTTCAGATTTTGGTGAGTGTAAAAGCCACAGTGCAGTTCAGTTCAGACACAGCTTGAAATACAGCTAGAGAGACTTTGAAACCTTAAAACAAGCTGTGTTTTACAACACTGACACAGGCTCCATGAGATAAGCAATCAACCCTGAGAAGATGATTGAAGACAACACCGGCTTCTTCTTCACAGTTTAAAAAACGATCCAGTCTCAGCAGAGTGCAGTTGGCTGCAATCTCGGTGAAAAGACTGAAATTGGCAAAATGAGCGGTTTGTTACACCGCGCCGCTATCATCTGCTGCCCCAAAAGGTTAGATGAGTATGTACGTGGGTCAGCCGTATATGAGAGGACCCGGTGTTATCAGGTATTATACAAAGGTAATTTCAGACTGGTAATCTCACTGGTTAAAGACACACTCCAATGGTTTTGATAACTCCTGAGCTTTTCTCTCTCTCTCTTTTTCCCCCCTCGTTCTTCTCACCAACTGTGAGATTGTTAACAAGATTTTTCACTCTCTCCTGTTCTCAGAAGTATTGAAGACAATGAGTTGCCACTCTAGACAAAATGTCAGTTCAAGCTGTGTGAGAGACAGTCTCAGTGTATAAAGGCCGCGTGCAAGATGGAGACTGTCAGAAACACTATTTGGCATTTCTTTAAATCCCGAAGATGAGCTGTTTATTTTCTGTGACAGGGAATTCTACAGGCTCTATCAATTAGGGCTCTTTTCCAACAAGTCTGACAAAATGTGATGCCTCGTTTGTTAACTGAATCGGGCGCCCTTATCAGCAGGGCAGCATCATTTGTTACAAATCACTGTTATGATTAAGGTTTGGTCAAGTTTTGGTCACGATTAGACAAAAACAACTTCAGCTGTGAAAAATACCGGCGTTGATTAAAGCAGACCTATTATGTTCATTTCCAGCCTGATTTTCTTAGTGTGAGACTCCACCACAATAGCTTTGCTCTTCAAAAGCATTCTTATTTTTCTTACACCCGCCCTACATAGAGCCCCTCAGTTCATCATATGTCTAAAAACCAGCCAGAAGCTCCTCTACTATAACTGCCAGTTGTATCTGCTGTTAGCTAGTTAGCCGTGCAGCAGTCCTGTTAAGAAAAAAGATGTTGATTTTTTTTTTTTTTTTTTTTTGCTTCAGTCAAGTTTATGTGTCAGTGTCAAGAGATGGTGGTGTGATGGGCTTCCCTGGGAGAGCAGTTATGAGATTGGTGCCTTGCTCAAGGACATCTTGGCAGTGCCCGGGAGGTGAACTGGCACTTCTCCAGCTACCATTCTGTGCTACTACTGCAGTCTGTATTGTACTTGAACTGGCCAACTGGCTCAGAACACCGGGGTTAATGTCTCTAGAACAACAGCTTTAACTGCCAGAAGCATCAGCGCTTCGAACTCCCATTACACTTGCGGTTTGCAGCTAAATTAGATAACCTCAAATTAACGGGTATGTCCATCAGTGACTTCTGTGAATAACATAAACTTGAGGCAGAAAAGGCAGAGGACACCAGAGAAAATGTCAGAAACATGTAACTTCACAACAGAAAAAAAAAAAAAAACACTTTCTGTGAGACGATAACTTGTAGAGTAGTCCTGAACTGAGCAGTCGAATACCTCGACTGAGCAGATGGATTAGATTAAATTAGATTCAGTTCAGTCATTCTGGGCGGTTGGGGAACACCTCAGGGTAGAGTTTCGCAGGGTGACAGCTGACGGAAAAAAGCTGTTCCTGAGCCTGCTGGTTCTGGAATGGAGAGACCTGTAGCGCCTCCCAGAGTGGAGGAGGGCAAACAGTCTGTGACTTGTGTATGAGGTGCCCCAGGCAATGCTGCACACCTTCTGCATACACCGCTTGCTCTGGACACCCTCAGTGGTGGGAAGTGGTGAACTGATGATGCTCTGGGCCGTTCTCTTCTCATCTCTCAGTAAAAGTTTACTAGAATCCGAGGAGACAGATACGTCTTCTTGAGTCTCCTCAAAAAGTCGACATGCCAGTGACCCTTTTAGACCGGGATTAAGCTGTTAAGGGTCCACGAAAGTTCCTTGAGGATGTGGATACCCTTAACCTTGAGGCCGGAGACATGCTCTACCTCTTTTCAGTTGCTACAGAATGGGGTGTGTATGTGCTGCAACTGATTTTTCCAAAGTCCGCAATGATCTCTTTGGTCTTCTTGGTGTTGATGGCACATAGGCATGTCCTCGCTTCCAACTCATCAAGTCAGTGCCCCTACTGTAAGCTCCCCTCTAGCATAATGTCCCATTCCTTTGTGAATGAGATCATACTGGGAATTCAGAGGCCTCGTTGATAAAGTTAGATATATGTGAAGGCTAGACTGACCATCATTATGAATTGCTTAAGGGTCCAGCTTGAGTTTGATTACATGTTTCCTAATCTTTTTTTTTTTAGCTCCAAAAATAATTCTTCTCTGTTCACAGCCCAGTAAAAGCACCCATTTTAAATAAAACACCTCTGTTAAAAAAAAAAAGAAAAAAGGCTGCGATAAAATCACAGAGATTGTAATTGATGAGTTCAAACTGGCTAAAGTATGAGCCATGGCTACAGCCGGCTAATGGAGAAGAAAGTGTTAACTGACAGAGGTGATGATTATCTCTTTTATACCCAGCTCTTTGTTGCTTTTAACCTCAATTAATCTGCGCCGCTTTGTATCCTCTACACTGGGCACTGCGCGGCTCCTAACTAACTATCAAAAGTTTCACGCTTTCCAAATAAATGAAAAGCGATACAGATAAAATACATCATGTAAAGGTCTTTGACACAGTGAATCAGACCACTCTGACTGATTGCATTTGATTTGGTTTGTTAGTTAGTTGGCTGAGTGACCACTGTTGCTGAGAAAAGAGGCACATGAGTCCAAGGCAATGTCTGCAACACCAGAGCTGTAAATCAGCACAGCATGACACGCTTGCTAAAAGGCAGCGCTGAAATCCAGGAGGACCAGGATTACACAATCAAAAGGACTGAACATAGACCATTAGAAATGAAGAGAAAAATACTCTGTATCTCAGAGAAACAAGAGAGACCAGCCTAACGAGTGTATTTATGTAATATGCCCACTTGTGACACTCCCTATCAACACATTGCTACCCATTTGATATGCATTTTATTTGACTACATGCATACATTAATTAGAACAAACAAGGTTTAAACAATTCCCCGGCTTGTCTGGTGTGAAATTAACCACTTCCTTTGAATTTCTTTATCTGGAAACCTCACAAACGACGGCCCGCGCGGCCCGCATTGCTCCGTCGAATTAACCAGCACATCGAGAGGAATTAGTGTTGTTGCCACTTCGTACTCCTTCTCTTTCCTTTCTTTCCCATCTCATCTCATCTCTCCTTTCATCAGGAGCAGATGTTGAGGTCCACTTGACGGATAAACAGCATCTCTCATCGAGGCTGTAAAGAGTCTAAAACAGCCCCTTCACTGTCACTTTGAATGTTCATTATCATGCTTTATCCTGACTGTCAGCAGCAGAACACAGTTGTCTTTTCAGCAGAGCCTATTAAGGACGACAGCCTTGGTTGGTTCTAACATGCTAGCTAGAAATTAAAGGAACCAACTCAGAGCAGACATTGAACTAACAATCTGATATAATGCATGTTGATTTGTTATGCAACACACACCACTCCCTTTGCAATGCCGGCAAGGAATGAATGTGTAAAAGAAAACAAATGAACCAAGATAAACTAATGCAGTCATTTTACATATCCAAACACATATTCACTGCTGCATGAGGCGTCGTTTTGAGTAAGTACCAGTGATAAGCTCTTCAAAGCTGCATTATTTTAATTGAAAGGTGCGCAGTACGAACAATAGTACAATATGTCTTTCTTTGTAAAACGCATATTGTTTACATACATCATTAAGCCAGTAAATCACAACGTGATCCGTCTGGGCACATAAATGTTGAATGAGGCCTTAATCTGCAGTCGCTGTGGAGAGCAAGTCACTGTATTGGTTGGCTGTGTGCTCGGCTTTACGGCCTAAAGTCTGCTTCAGAATCAGTAATGGAAAATTCCAATTTTACCAACTGCAGTTAAGTAAAACTGTGTTCCAGAGATGACCGCGTCTAGTGTGTTCACCCAACTTGTCAAAAGTTGATTTAGTTTAGATCTGTCTTTTTTTTTTGTCCAATTAATGGTCAGAAGTTGTGTTTATCTCACAATCGGAACATGAGATGGGCACAGTGGTAAGATGTAACTAAGTAGTTTTACTCACATGCTGAATTTAAGTACAAACTCGAGGTATACCTCTACTTTACTTGTCTCTATGTACATTTATTTGACAGCTTTACTTACTTGTTACTTTGCAGATCCAAACTATGAATACAAAACATAAATCAACTATGAAATAATAATGGCATCATAATATGTGAAATAACCCAGCAATACAAATATTTTAATATCAAGTCATCTCAAGTCATAGCCCCCTCCCTTATCAGCTGCAACATTAAAGTGAGGCGTATACACGAATGAATCACTAATAATAACCCAGTAATATCTGAAATGGACCACTCTTCATAATGAGATTGGTTCAAATAATAAATAAATTGCTTATAAGACTCCCCACTGTTTACATAAACACACAGTCCACCATGCTTCTACCTTTGAAAAATGACACATCTTTGGCTGAATTTAGCCACAAATTGCAGAAAATACAGGAACCAACAGCAGCCAAGTTTCCCTTTGGTCTTTAACTCACTTTAATTAGCTAAAATAATCTCTTAAACTGTTGAAATTAATGTTCAGCATTGTTTCAAACTGAGAATTCTGCCTATTTCACCTGGCTTTTATAGTGGCTGAGATTAGTGAAGCTGTCATTGGCACACTATTTCACTCATTTAAAAGAAACACCACATGTGTAACCCATGAACATGCAAATCAATGCGAGGACAGGACCTCGGCGCCATTTGCCATCAGTAAGCAGTGCTCGCAAATCACTTATGTGAAACGGCCCCCAGGGTGTTTGGTCAACCAGGAACCAGACGGCACATGGAGCCAGCCATTGTAACCTAACTCCACTCACATTTCGAGGTACATTTACATATTTCATTTTCACAAACTGATTTCGAGACAAGGCACAACACGGCAGGATGTCTTTAAATAGGTGTGAAGCCAACTGCATATTATCTTCCTCGACTTGCCCCAATGCGACACCTACTGTATGTACGGTCAGATCAGGGATAAACCAAGCGAGTAGCTCATGGCAGGTAGTTCAAGGACCCTCAGATTAGAGCGCTCACAATATAAACAGAACTGCTCGATGAAAAAGCTTGACATCTCAGCTTTCACTGAGGTAACAGAGGGACTGCTGGTATTGATCAGCGAGCCCTGCACTCATAAATTATCATCAAAGTCTGCTATGAACATGTATAAATTATGCAAACTGTGCTGGGGATGGAGAATAGATGGGAACCACGCTGTTTGTCAATTGGGATGATGCAGGCTCATTGATCACGCGCCAACATCATACGCATGCTGTTGAAGATTTCCCGTGATTCACACTGATGGAAGTCAGTCATATTCAGCTGAGATCCATTTTACTCCGGTAGTGTTGCACGTCTCTCCATAATTGTGTTATAGTTTTTTGGAGTGCATCTGATATGTATGCAAGAGTAAATTTTGGAGTTTCAGAGATCCACGGTAAGCCTTGACTTTTTTTTTTTTTAAATGAGATGATTTTCTTATTTTTGTCGTTTTCAGTCAAAACATTTCATTTTAGGAGGCGTGGAAGACAGAGATGCCAAACCATAATTGTCGATCCAAGACTACTGCTTTGTATTTGTAGCTATCCAATCGTCTGAATCAACAAAGTGTCCCCGAAGTAAGCTATAATGGCATTTTGACTTTCAAGTTTTTGTTTTTTTATGCCTTTTGCACAAACAATATCAAATGTGCGCTATTTATCCAGAGCAATGCACTGCAGCATTTTGTCAAATGTGCCCCTTATGAGTACACCAGGAGTTTCAACGCTGCAGCAGTTTGTTTGCCTGTGTGAACGCCATGGGTGCATGCAATTGGTCATTAATGTGACATGGGGGCCACCCAGTCACAAGTTTGGTCTGTTGGTTTCACAGATATATTGCTGTTTGCTTGTTTGCAGCTTGATACCACAGCCTCATACACATACACACAAAAATACATTGCCTCAGCCCTCTGATCTGTGTTCCTGGAAACTAGCAGCTGCTGGCCGTCACACACATTGTAGGGTTAATTGCTCAGATGGTTTTTGACCAAACATCAAAGTGACTGGGTCTGCTATCGGTTATAACATGAGCTATAAAATGGAGATGATCTTTCCTTATGAGTTAATGACAGGTTCCAGTTTCCACCAAGCGACGTTATCATCCACACTAGATCTACATAACATAAGATGTAAGTGTGGAGCTTTTGTTCAAGAGACAAAGGAGCTTTTGTGGCCATATAAATGCAGCTAGATAAAGACACGCTGTGTAGTGTGACTTCTAGATGAACAAATAAGTGTTTCTGTGCCAGCTGTTCATAATTGAAAATATACGCCTGTCTCACTCCTGTGCCTGCAAACATTACTGACATGAACAAACCCACAAGCACAAGAAAAAGAAAAAAAAAAAGTACTACTTCCACTTATTTCTGACCTTGCTCGTTGCCTGTGAACCTCAAGATCCGTCGATGAATTTGAAAGTGACAGCAGGTCACAGCAGGTTTTCCGATGGCACCTCAGCCCTTTTTGTTTACATTTAGATCACGCATTGTGTCTTTAAAGAAATGAGACTATTTATGTTTAATGAAAATGCATGTTATAAACAGATGTAGAAGAAAGAGCAATCATGATTAGAGGCAAGGCAGCCATTAACGTGATTGCAATTTAAATCATGCACAGATTCATTCTCGTTTAGTTTTTGGCTCTCTTAAGGGCAAATCCTCTCAATCATCTGGCTCAATTATACACTGATTGTTAGTGAGGCTTATGTCCTCATCACGAGTTCCTCGCGATGTGGAGTCACATGACCTAATTGTATCGGTTGGTTGTGAGTGCTTGTCCCTGAGCCAAAGAGTTTTATTTAGATGAGCCGGTGACAAGTGCAAGATCACAGCGGCAGGTAGTCTCGTCTTAGGTGTCCAATCAGAGCCGCGGTGGAGGAGGTGTAACTAATTTGAGTTGCAATATGAGCCCCATTCACATGCGAGGGATCATTTTGAATCTCATAAACAAACAAGAGGATATTAACAACAGTTTAAGACCGACTTTAGAAACACGTGAAGCAATTACGAATGCAGATTTTTCATCGTTTCTCATTAGTGATTGTGATGCCTTCATAAAAGGATTATAAAGCAAATAACATAATGCTTGGGGCAGTGGTAGCTTGTATCTCGAGCGAGTAGAACTCTTACAGCTGCTGTTATCAGAATAGAGATCACATTTCCCATAAACACCGCTGCTCCCTGGTACAATAAGGTTTGCCTCTGTGTGTGTTTTTCTTCTCCGCTTTACTGAAGGAAATGAACCCTTGTGTTTTCTGCTTTTGGTGTGGAAATCACCGCTTTATCTTGCATTAGTGACAAAGCGAATTTACAGAATTGTCTTCTTTGTGATGCTTTACATTCATGGCTGCAGCCAGGATTTTAGAAAGTCCGGCAGATGCATCCATCCGTACCCCCCTAAGATTTTCAAAATGTTATTTTGGATTGTTTATCTTTTATTTATTCAGATAAGAGTTCAATTAAAATGTCTCTTTGTATTTTCTTTTAATTTCCAAACAAATCAAAATGTGATTTTCTTCCCCAAACCTGTTTATTTCTTTTCAGATAATCCTCCAGGACATTGCCCTAACACACAACTAATCATTGCCTCACGTACACTGCTCCTCTACCTTGAAATCTTCCTCCGCATTTTCTCTCTCTTTGTCCCCGACACCAGTTCTCCCTGCGGTTTGAATGAAAAACAAATGCTAAAAATTACAAGCGGACTGCTCGCTCTCCCTCTTTGAACAATGAGCCCAAGCCCTGCATCTATAAGGCTGTTTACAGAGGCTGGGGCAGTGGAAGCCCCTCTTCCACTGCACCGTGATCAGACTGCCTTTGTTGCTCCTCAAATAAAATGAAAAGCATGTTAATCATGGAAGTTTGTCACACTGTCAAATTAATGGGCACTCCCCAGTGAGCTCAGGGTAGTAAGCAATAAAACTCTTTCACATTGTTTGTCCCTGTCTCTCTAATTGTGTTCACTTTTTTTTTTTTTATGTAGCTGTTTCAAGCTCATCTTTGAAGTAAGTAAGCGAGGCAATTTTCCCTCATCACTTTTTGTCGAGTCAAAATCGAAGTCAGATCAAAACAAAATCAACTGATTAGAGGCTGCATCGAGACTGTCACCGACGCCATCTTTGATCCAATCAGCTTTCACCTTGCCTGCCGGTCTTCCTGTCTCCTTAAACCAGCACTCATTCCCACTGGCATTGTGTATCTGCATATATTCATTTACTTACTCCTTCACTCTTTATTTTCTCTGAATAATCTCCCTTCATTCTCCCCTTTCTCCTCTACCACCCACTGCATTATCTGTTAATAAGCTGAAATGTGTTTGTCACTGTGGAGATATAGAGGTGGCGCTGCCCGTCCAACCTTACTTGGTTTATAACACCTCTTATTGAGTCTGATCAAAAGGCAATTGAATCCCGGTCAAATATTTGTATTTCCCCCTCGTCTGTTTGATTTAACTGCCAATGCTGTCAATCCTGCTTTTGCAGCTACCTTGCTGAACCTTGCCACAGCTCACTGCCCCGCAATCTAGTTTCCAGATTTACTGCGTAACAGCTTCTAATGACAAAGAGAGTCCCCGGATCCCCAAGTGGTACATTCAATGGCAAGGCAGTCAAGGTTATTCAGGAATATAAAGCAGGGATTTGTTGGAACAATAGGCTTTATAGAATGAGTCTAAAGCAATGTGCACAGTATACCAAAATACCAAGTAAGAAGTTTTTTTTACTTTCACTGAGTGAGACATCAAACGTAGTGATGTACACGTAGAAAAATGTGAAAGTTGGGATTGATGTGATACCATTTACTTTGAAATAGCTTTTTGTATAAGACTTTTTTTTTTTCAATATAGCTATGAAATATTGCAAAGGACAAGAAAATTCAAACTTGTGCAGAAATGTGCTGCTTTGCGAATAAGACCATTCTTATACGAACATATGCCCACGTATATATACTGTATAACCCTGCTGTTTTTTCTAAGTGCTGCTCAAGAAAGCAGAAACAGAATCCCACCACTATTTCTCAGGCCGAAATGAGTGTGCCAGAGTTTTGAATGGTACTCATCTGTTTCCTTTACGAGTGTTGAGGCAGCGGTGTTACCCCCTGGCCAGCCGTATCAGTACTCTCTATTACACTCCGAACTAGAAGAGAAGGAGTGGGGTTATAGCTGTTAAAGCCTGCTAGTAGCCTGGTGCAACCTGATTCTATGGCCTGTTGGAGTGGCTGTAGCCGTGGTCAAAGACACCCCAGGGAACGGCACGCATAGACTCTCACACACATACCCAAGCACACATAGAGACTGACTCATACTGTATGTAGGGCAAGCCCTCATTCTTTTCCTTACATCTAACCATTCCCATTTCACTTTTGCAATCCAGCATATTTCCTTTTGCTTCCACTGTTGCTTTCTCACCTTGTCCCCATCTTTTTTTTTTGTTTAGCATTTATTACCCTGCTCCTTTTGTATCATGATTTATCTTGCCACTGCCACCATGCCAGCCTTAGAACATTTCTAACCCAAGTGAAGCTGGCAGCCCTGGACATTGCTAGAACCCCGGGGAGGGAACTGCCTTCTACCAAGTCCTGTAAGGGAAAACACTGCAGGTGTTCTCCGCCCTGACATCACTGTTGCAGCACATTTACTTTACCTTCACTACTGCTTTAGACAGATGGTTTGGATGTAGGGTGCTGACTGATCACTTAGGGGGCTGCAGTGAATGAGCGCTGACACATTATTTGTGGCACTATCCCATCCCCAACTGTCCTGCTGAAGCATTTCACTAAGACTCCCATCTGTAAGTTTTTTTTTTTTTTCCCGTGCCCAGAGCTACCCAACAGCAGAGATGGTTGCAGTACTGAGACATCTCACTTGACAGTTTTGACAACCTGTCACACATGATAAAGTAACACAATAAGTGACATAATCGTCGATGTAACTGAAGACCGTAGCTTGAGACGCTCTGTTTCCTGAGTTTTGTCTTTTCCTTTTCTATTCGAAAGAGGGGAGTGTGTCCTTGGATATGAAAAAGATATATTAAAAAAAAAGACTGGTCACCCTGTGCAAACAGCCCCATTCATCCTGCCCCCTCCCCCCATTGAATTACACATTTTGGCAACTGAGGGGGCCAAAGTTTTTGGATTATACAGGCACTTGTTTACTTCTAGAGAAGAAAGATCTCTGTGTCATGCTGTGTGGTACGGAGGAAGAAACATATCCTTTGTTACACCTTCAAGGGATTTATCTTCAAATACAATTTGCAGCTAAGCTATTCCTGCTCACCCAAGTTTGTGGGCATGGCACTGGAACACCAGGGGATCAGTGTACTCTTGTATCTGGATAACCTCAGCCACTCTATCTGATGATCATAATAGATGTGATGGGGTCTACAGAGAAGTACTTCTAGTACTTCCCCCCTATCTACCCAACTCTATGTAGACATGGTTTATAGCCATGATAGCATACATGACAGTACCTGATCCATGCTGCTTGATCCAGGGACAATTTATGTTCACTCAGTGTTATGAGTTGTTGTGAGTCAGTCTTATGGTGTAGGTGTTTTCGGTTGAACTCTTCCCTGAAAGGTTGCTGTTTGCATTTCCTTTTCCATCTCATTCTTCCACAGTCGTTGATGGTCTCTGACTTATACACTTGTGTTTACAGAAATGCTACCAGTCTCACCCTGGCCAAATCCTCACGAGGACAACAATATCACAGGCAAATGGTGCAATAGTTGCATGGCCCATCCAGACGGTTACAGCCAATGACACATGCAGCTGCCCCTTAAAGGGAGAATTATCAGAGCTGCTTAAGATAGCAACAGGAAGAAAAACTGCATCAATTACGCCCTGCACATGTCATCTCATGCTACAATGAATGCACAGCTGTACTACGCTGCGAGCAGTAGATCTTCCTCTGTTATGCTACCTCTAAAAGGACTTGCAGTGATGAGAGAGCACCTGCAATACCAATAGCAAGGCTCATGCGTATCATTCTCAAGAGACTTGGGCAAGTACAGGCCTGGAGTGTGGTGGTGCTATTACCAATGCCTCAGCGCATCAGCAGAGATCTGTAATTTCAGTTGTTTGCCCATCAAGGTCACAAAGTAACTGACATCCATCACTATGACAGCACGGTTATTGTCTATATGGTCCATGGACATGCCTAATACTATATACAGGGCATGTCTCTATGGACTATAACATATAACAGGCGTGGCCAACTATGTGGCACAGAAAGCCAGCTTTAATTTCAAATGAGCCCTCACATGACTTTGTCCCCTCTTCTTGAATGAGTGCTAATCAGTTGATGGAGTCGGTTGGTTGGAATTAAAAAAACAACCTGCAGGTGGTTGGCTTGACATGGCACATGTTTGCTCCCCCTCGTGCCTTTGGTTTGCATTGCCATTAACACAGTAGGGGGTTCAGGTATCAAGTTTCAGCCCCTAATCCCATAAGGCCACTAGTCTCTGAACTTCAGCGGATGCAGTCTTCAGTTATATGAGGCTCAAATTTAGGGGCTTATCATGGGTTGGCTGGCTTAGCGTGCATTATTCAAATTTTCAATGTGCAAATCTACAAGCTTGAGAGTTAAAACCCATAAAGCTCCGTTAGAGGGCTTTGCCTGTGTTCATACAAGTAGAATTATAATACTTAATCATTGTTACTTAGCAAACCAGCGCAGTGTCGGAGGTGGGGATCCTCCACTTAAATAATTACCGGCCATGGTGGTATCTGATTAGGACCTATCAGAGAATGTTTTCAGTGCAACCAACAGCACAAGAGTGGTTGGAAATAACTACCATTAGGTGTTAGTCAGAAGTCATCAAGTTTGATTACAGTAAAACAGTTGTTGCAAATTAAATTCTTAGAGCATAGGCTCCCCCTAACAAATATAAAAATCGTATAAGTGGAACATGATTAAAATATGTCTTAATTAGTATAATGTTATATATCAGATGTGATAGACTGGTGAGTAATAATGTATGAACTGTGAACAGATGAGTAATTCTATATGCATAATGAGGTTGCAGATAGGTATGTACGTAAATATATATCCTGGCATATAAACAGGTTGTAGACACTTAGGTAACGAGGTAAGTATCCAGGCACGGTCAGTGCAGTAGAATCATTATGTATTTACATTTTACACGCTACCCTGACCGCACACGCTAGACTTTTTTTTTCATATGGTTGTAGCCATTAAACTGCAGCTTCTGCGCCTCCCAGAGGGTCTCCGCGGGGTCTCAGGACCCTTGCAACCCTCATTTTTTTCACCCTCCCCTCTCATTTTAATCTCTCACGTTATAAATACACGGAGAAGGTAATTACCAACCATCAAGGTACATAGGTCAGCACAATTACACCATTAACATGCCACCCTGGCTGCCTGCACAGAGTTAGCCTCTGCCAATAGCGAGTCGGCACCTGGGCACTAATGAGTAGCTAGGTAATTAGAGGTTGGCTTGATTCTACCTCACTCGCAGACAAACACACGCACACGCACATAAACACACGTCTCTACACATGCAACACGTATCTAGGTTTGGGTCTGTGTCTCTCTGTCACGTTTTCTCTCAGCCTGAATGGGTGAACTTGCCATATGTCACAGCAGTTGTGCTGCGTTAGTGCAGTGGGCGATACGCTTTAATGAACCCGGGTTGTGAGGAGGGAGGGGGAGGAGGTGTGCTTCTTCCATTTGTTTTAAATTGTAATTAATGTCAAAGTTTCTGGAGGTGGGAGGGTCAATGACAGTGGGGGGCAAGCGAGAGCATTAGTCAGTGGTTAACCAGAGTGACTGATTGCAGGTGTGAAGCAGGGTTACGCTACATAGAACATCCATGCTCACCAAGCACCGTGTACACTGTGTTCTGTGTTCCTGCTGAATTTAGCTTCAGTATATCACGGTCTAACATTTCATATGGAACCCGGGAACTGGCACAGAGACTTGCAACTACTCTCGCAAGTACATGGTGTTTCAATGAAGTACACACCTGCTTCTAGACCTTATCTTTTCGCAGGAAAATTACCACCTTCACTATATCATAACAACATGACTGTGATATCACAGACAGTTCTTGGCCCTGGTGTGTCATTTGAGGTGGAAAAAAGAAGCTCTGCTGCTTAACATTGTTTGTCCACATTCTCTATACTTGTCAGTTTACTTTATTATCATGCTCAGTGCCATTTTTTTTTTCTGACTGTAAAATATGTAATGATGCAGCGTAAAATTCATTTGCGACGCCTGTCACTGGCATTCCCTGGCAGCAGGAATCAAATGGATGCAAGGACAGTGGAAAATGTACAAATATCATCAAAACATCTTGTACTCAGTGTTTCCCACTGGTGGTTAAACGAAAGCCCAGGCAGCACTTTCTGTGTAGTGGGAGCTTCTGTGATACTGTCACACTACACTGAGTTGGATTCATCACTGGAGATCACTCTCTATCAAACCCAGTAAGAATGAAATGATTTCTACCAAATGCTTGAAATGTGCGTACGTCTCGGTCTGAAGGTGTTCCCAGTGGTGAGGGAATCAGTGGAGCATGCGATGACTAAAATCCAAAGAGATACTAATCAAATACAGTAAAAATGTAAGCACTTTGGGGAAATCTTCTTAAAACATCTGCTTGCATTTATAGAGCTTTGTTTCTGAGATGAAACTACACAAGGTCTTTAAATGTATAGTGTGTAATTCTGCCACCAGGGGCCTATCACAGCAAAACAATTTTAAAAAATCATGTAGTTTGATAACGCAGTGAAGTATTGTGGGCTGCCGCCACCACCAATTTTGATGAAAATCTCTCTGACATGACTCAGGAAAAATGTTCACGGATGAGATCATACGTTAAAGTTTTATTCACATTTACATTCAGTCAGATTCGTCTCATGTTAAATATCCAAAGTGTCCCTGGTAGTTTGAAAACTAGGGGGCGTTAAGAGGGTGACGCCATTGATAGGCGACTAAATGAAATAATAAAAACTATAGATTCCTCTGGGTTTAAACACTGTCGAAAATATATAAGATACAGTAAATACACAACTCAACAAAATGTACAACATAGGCTTAGTAATGTTAAGACATTTTAATATTATATCTTCAATGCTGTGGCATTACGGCTTCCTTTCACAGTCCAATGACATGCAGTTGATAGTACTGGCGATGAACTGGCGGCTTGTCCAGGATGTGCCCCTCCTCTTTCCCAAAGCCAGCTGGGATAGGCACAGGCCCCTGTGACCCTGATAAGGACCATCAGTGAAAATGGATGTATCTTTAACGCAAAGAACATTTACAGTAAAAATGCCACTATGGAAATTCACATAGATTGTCTCTCTAAGAAAGCGTATTGCTTCCCTGAATAAGTGGCGGAAAATCATTTACTTACAGCTGCACTAATCAATAATAATATGTTATTATATATTTATAATGTAATAATGTCAGTGTTGTGTATACAGCTCATTACTCTACCGCAAGTGGCCCCAAAAAAAAAAAAAATCAATTAATACACTTTGAAGTAGAAGCAGTAAAACCAGCGTAGTGTGCCAGTTCTTTCTTTCTTTAAGGTGAATAGAGAACAAATGTTAACACATAGACAGCAGCATGACAGGCAAGGTTGATAACTTATTTTTTGTATTAAAGGCATGCCAAATTAAAACATGCTAATTTGCATAGACTTCCAAAACAGAAATCTGAACACGGTTTCAAAATTCTTATTTCCTGTTGTTGACATTTCTGGATGAAATCAAGAATAGTCAAAGTGAAGTGAAATAAACACCTAGATGTACCGGGGGCATTTTCTTTCCACTAGTCTGAGAGAAGACTTGTTATGGAAGCCTTAAATCTCACTCCCCTCTATCCTGGAGATCAGCTCATAATTTACTCAAGAGCAGTCCAATCAATCACACTGTATTTGAGTAAATATATTTCGGAGTCATTTTTGTTGAAATCTAAGGCTCATCCGCTGTGTAAATACCTCCTCCTTTGTAAACGGAGAGATTAATCTGACCAGCTCTCTCTCTCTCTCTCAGTCGTACGAGAAGAGAACCTAAGCTGCCGTGAATCACAGTTATTTAAGAGCACGGGGCAGGGAGGCTGTTAATGCCACCCTTGCCCTCCTGTCAGGTGATAAGACGGCTCATTGCTATGCACATGTGAAATGAAAAGACATAAACTGACGCACACAAATGTGGCACCTTTCATGATGAAACGCACAGGCGCGCGAGCGCGAGCATAATCTCGCACAGGCGCGCATTTCCTCCGTCATATTTTGCTGAAGTAGTGACTGACAGAGCACACAAATGTCAGTGCTGACACCCTCTATCCCTTCTCTTAGATGTGTGTGCACCTTATGCTCTCTAAATGGCTTAGTGTTTGTGTGCAGGCTGTGTGTGTGTGTGTGTGTTTATACAGTTCCCTTTGAGATTATGCATATGTGTGTATTCATACATATGCATGTGCCCGTGTCTATCACTGTCTTTGTCTCCATGCTTGTCTCTAGCTCCTCGCCCTCCGGATTCACCAGCCGTATTAACATTAGCCTCTCCGTATGCTGTGGGGATGGGACAGATCTTAGCTTGGAGAGGAAATGAGGGATAGGATAAATGAGGGGGAAAGAGGTCATCGTTGTCAGAGGAGGATGAGGGTGTGAATATTGTCATGCAGAGAGCACATGGGAGTGGCACGTCCTAGCTGGAGAAAGGATAAAGAGAGGAGGAGATGGGAAGCCAAGCGAACGATTGTCAAGCAGGGGAGAGAGAGAGAGAGGGAGTGGCAGGTCTTAGCTGGAGCATGGCTAAGTGGAGGGGGCATGGCTTGGTGTCACTCAGTTTGAGTCGAGTTTAACTAGTCGAAGCCAGCGTGCCGTGTGAGTTTAACATGCTGGGTACGCTTGTCATGAGAAATAGCCTCCCTTTAAAGCCATTTTCTATCAGCACTGTATATAATTATTATATCTTTCAAATTATTGGGATATGTTTTTGTAGAAATGGGAGGTAGGCCCATTAAGAATGGCTTGATTGAAGTCCATTCTTTCACTGCCAACAGGTTGGGGGGGGGTGTGAGGTCTGTGGGTGTGATGCTGATTGACACAGTGTCTAAAATGTTCAAATTCTACCTAATTGGCTTCTTTATTTATTATTTTTTATATATTTTATATGCCAATATGTCGTGTTACACCAACAGTATCACCAGACTGCATCAACAAGCCAATCCCATGTTTTGTTTTTTAGCCATTTGGGGCCAGTATGACAAACCGTAAATGCAGCATTGACAATCGTGTTGGCAAACAGTTCCTTATTTACACATCCAGCAGACATTAGCATTCATTTGAGGTTTTGCACCCCCCCCCGCCCCCCCAGGACGCATGTAAGCACAATATTCACTCTCCTTTTAGCTCTTTCTTTGGTTTCCACCAACCCCCGAGGGAAATATCTGGTTCTTTAGCTGCTAAATGCTTCATTCAGTTCATTAGCTAGTTGCTTTGCTGGAAACATATGCCTACTTTCAATGGAGTAAAAATGATGGATGCAAAACCAAAACAATGCTAAAAGTCTCATAATAATCCTGACTTTAAGATAATTACCTGTAAGTTCCTCACACATTTCCCAGTGCACAGTGATTGGAGTCCATTGTTGAAACAGTAAGAGCTGATGTTCAGCTCCCACTTGAGATCCTGGGAGATGATGGTTACCTGTAAACAGAAGGCTGTACTGTGTCAGTTGGGGAGTCATACTGGGTAATGAGGGCAGGCAGAGCTGGAACACTTCCTGAAGTTCACAACAATCTCCATTGTCTTTAGAACATTGAGCTCCAAGTTGTTCTGGCTCTCCCATCTGTAGGCATATTCATTCCCATTGGAGATGAGTCCAATGCGGGTGGTTCTTGTGAACTTCAGGAGCTTGGCAGACTGATGACTGGAGGTGCAGCTGTAGGTATACAGGGAGAAGAGCGGGGACAGTCAGATAATGTTTCCCCAGCCTAACACGTTGCTCCCTGTCAGAGAGGAAGTCTGCGATCCACCTGGAGGTGGAGTTAGGCGCTACTGAAGGATGAAGTGGAGGGCCATGTTCACAGACCTGTTAGCTCTGTAGGCAAAGTGCAGGGTGTCCAGGAGGGAATCAGCGGTGGCTTTGAGGTGTGACAGCACAAAGTGCTCAAACTACTTCATAGCCACAGTGGTCAAGGCAACAGGTCTGTAGTCACTGTCCTGTTGACCTTTCTTCGGATGTTGTAGAGGTTTTAAAGCGGGCTGGAACATGACTTGTCTCCAGTGAGGTGTTTAAAATGTCAGTGAACACAAACAGCTGATTGGCACAGTGCTTCAGAGGAATCATTTGCAAAAACTCATACATCTATTTTTTTCTTCATATTTATATTATATTTTTCCGTGCACTCGATCACTCAAAAGGGTGTTGCACTTTTTTTTAAAATGTCTTATCTGTTTTTGCAAATGAACTCTGAACTATAAATACTATTATAATACCATTTTAATTTTTTTCGCCATTTATTTGTAATACGCTCTTCATACTGTCACTGATTGTGACAAAGAAAACATTAAGGTCGCAGACCAAACCATGATCTGAAAGATGCCAGAAAGCTTTGCAGAGCTGAGGGGGGCTGCAGGGTCAGGTGGTAAGTCTCTGCGGTTCATCACTTTGAGTGCCCTCACAAATAGTGACTAGAGCAGCGTTAAGGTGTTGACTCATTTGGCGTGAGAGAGCTGACGCCATGTGACTAGAAGACCCATCCACACAAGGGGGCCTCACCGGGATGCTCCCCGTAGGCCTCAAAGATGCAACACTGCACTGTTCTGAAGCTGAAAGCTCTGGAAAAACAAGTTAATCAACCTATAGTTAGGATTATTTAGTCAAACTACTATTTCTAAGATCAAGAATTAACTAATTTCAGTTCAAGGATTTTAATACTAAATACTAGTAGTATCAACTGGGATGTCTGTAATCCACAGGGAATCTCATACAATGGCACTAAACATTACACAGAAACATTAATGAATAATTCTTTTTTCTTTTTTTTATTGGCACAAAAAGAGAAAAGAAAGAACAACACAAAAGAAAATCTTGTGACCTGTGTTCCAATCCTGACTCACATGTTGGCCTTTAACAGTGAGGCCATAATAAGAAAAATACTCACTTTGGTACATTATTAATCCACTAAGGGAAAGCTTGTTTGTGTCAGGGACATTTTTTTCTGATTTAGTTTTTATTCAATAAAACAACCTTCCGGTCAATGCCTGTTCATTTTACTTGGTCGTCCTCCTCCAACTGTGGAACAAAGTGCCTTACCAAAACGTCCACTTTACATACATTCAATCCATGAAATGCAAAGCCTTTTAGCTCCTGCGGCTCTTATTACAACTTAGTTCCCAGTTCAAATAAAGCTCCTAGTTTAAATAAAATGAACCATGGCCTCTGATCGACAGTTTTCTTTAATTACATTAGTTAACTTTCTGTCATGACATTGGTTAAAATAATGCATCTAGTTCATCCTGTCATGACACTATCCAGACTGAGTTGACATGTTGTAATTAGTGCCCACCGAACACTACTGAATGCCTGCTCATGTCACAACATTATGACATCCTACAACAGCCAGATCTGTATGCCCATATTAAGATGGTGAGGTGATCTGAGGAAAAAGAGCGTTGCAACATGGAAAGCACATCAAGGTAATAAAACAGCATGTGCAAAATATTGCAGAGGAGGAGAATATCAGACAAAAGGTTTATGTTATATATTCTATAAGACTGAGCAATAGAAGTAAAGCAAGGGTAGCTTCATCACAAAGGTGGCAAGACGTGCCTGGACTCATTAGTGGAAGCGAGAAAACCAACAGGATTGACTACTAGCAGAAAGCTGGAATAAACCCAAAGGTTTGACAAGTAGTCGCGTGAGTCTCTGGACTATCTAGGAAAATTAGGTGGTTGAATGAATCACAGTAAATCACTGACCTCTTGAGTAGTCATTGGCCTTAGCTTGGCTTTCCCCCCCCCTCTAGTTGTCTAATTTACCTGAGCACCCAAATATGCTTAAATGTGCGAAATTCTACCCGTTATTGCTAAATTTATATTCTATTTGTGTGCTTATGCTCATTTTGTCTTTTCCCTTGCTGCTGCTGTTACTCCGACTACCTTATTTCCCCATGGAAATCATTAAGGTTCCTTTGATCTCATTTAAAGGTTAATAGAGTAAGTAAAATATTAGGAACACCTTACAAATACTTAACAGATACCTGTCGCAAATGATACAGTCCCCTAGTAATTTATGGTACTAACACAGTAGTTCCCTGCGGACGGCATTAGCATCACTATGTGAGGTCTTATTTGATTTGCAGCTTCAGTCAATCATCCAGGGTGTGGAAATGATTTTTCCGTAGTCCCACCACACAACTTTCAACAACAGCAAACTGCAGCTGTCTCCTAGAATTATATTAATTTTGCTTCTGCGAGAATCTGCTGTACTTGCATATCCTGTATTTGACCAGGCCTCTCATATAAATGGACATACTGCGCTACACTGTTTATATCACCCATAATATGCAGATGCCAAATACAGATTTCTATATGTGAAACATCAGACTCAGGCAAGACTGAAATCATTCAAATGCCATTCAGTGATGATGAGTTAGCTTAAGGTAGTGCGGGGGGAAAAAATCCACTGTCCAAAGGTAAAAGTAAATTCAGGGCCTCTCTTTGTACCATCAGTGATCTTGAGTGATACAATTAAAGTCAGTTTTCTGTGTGGTTATCCAAGGACAGTGCCAGCTGGGGACATAGCATCAAACAGTCCTTGGGAAACCATACAGAAAATTCTCTGGTGTGCAAGGTTTCTTACGTGTTTGGTTTTGACTTGTTCAAAAATCCTTGATAACAAACACTAAGGTATGTAGTGTTAGTGTTTGTATGTAGTCAACAACCTTTCGTTTTAAAGCCTGCAGCCAACAATATAGTAGTCATATTGCCTGTTATTCAGTTCTCCCCTTTGTGTAAGGTTTGGCCTGATGTGGCATCGCTCTTTGTTTCAGTTGTCATCAACTACTGGTGTTTCTGTTTCTGTGAGACGATGATGAGGATCTCTCTCTCAGGACTCTCTTGGTGACAGAAGTTGAGTGCTAAAGGTTAAAAGAGGAGAAAATGAATCAAAGTAGAACTTGAACTGAATAAATGGCCACCTGCATTGAAGAGGGGACGGTAGAGGAATGTTGGACAAGATGACTTACTGCAAAAGCTGTGGCTTTGAGATGCCGAGAAAATGAGGGTTATGTCAGAGACGTAGACATGGTGTCAGCTGGATTTACATAAGAGACGCAGTGATCTAAGAGCAGCCAGAACCCGGCTTTAGTGAAGGGGCTCAGCTAGGGCTTCAATGGCATGACATGACACAAGACCTGATTTCAATACAGAGGTTCTTAAGGGCTTCGACACAAATGTGAGCACACGAGTGAACATGTGAGTTGTACGTGCAGCACCAGTCAAAAGTTTGGACACATTCAGTGTTTTTTTTTTCTTTTTCATTTACTTTATCATTTTCTATTGATTAACACAGAAGACATCAGCACTATCAACACATATGGAATTGTGGTAAACAAAAATCACCAAGCCATTTCACTGCTCAGTCTTTACGTCTTTACCACGTACTCCATGAGGACTCATGGGTAAATGTGTGCCATGTTCTGGTGTAACCAGACCTTAGGTCTGCACGTAAGACTTTCTGATCAGAAGCCCTACATCCACTCCAACCATTTATAACCACTTACACGGGTCTGGGTCAAGGTGACAGTAAGCAAAGTCGCCCGGATTTGCTTCTCTCTGGCCACATCCTCCAAGTTATTACCAGGTCACGTTCAATAATGTCACATGTCCAGGTTGCTCCAAGTGTGCCTCACAGCCGCCTCATGTTTCAATGCATTCACAAGGAAAACTTCTAAAGGGAGGCCCTCATGACATGCCCAGACGACCCTAGATGACTTCTTTCAGTGTCTGTAGTCTGAGCTTCCTGACCACCCTGTGTAGTAAACTCATTTCATATGTGTATTTGCATCTATGATCTAATTCTCTTGGCCACTGTGGTCCCACCACACGCAAGTGTCAGGCGCGCCGCCACTTGAGCAGTAGGGGGATGGCGTCGTCCTTGGCACGCTGCAGAAACTGCTTTTAGGGATGCGATCGCCTCATCAGACTTGTTTCAGTGTGACACAGCAGCGAGTCTATTCCGTAGACTGTGTGTTGATATGCGAACTGCTTACCTGTGAGCCGTGAAGCTCATTAGATTTCTCCGTAGATTTCTTTCGTTTTGGTCAATACTAGTTCATGAACATAAGTGAGGGTTGGAATATAGATCAGCTGGTAATTTGAGTCCTTTGCCTCCAGGCTCCTTCTTCACCGCAGGAGTCTGGTACCATGCAGCACGTGCACCATTTCAGATATGATCAGCTGAACTTGTGATGTTGATTTCATCTTCTCATGAGGTGGGAGACACTTGCATACATGCTGCACATAATCGTTTTGAAAAACAAAGCGTAAAACTTCCACTGTGAGTTTGCTTTCAAATAAAAAGTTTTTAAAAAAAAATATACTTCTTCTAAAGGTCTATTCAGGTCTCCCTTACACAGGTGTGAAAGCAATCCAACCATGTCGAAACACACACAGGTGCACCACCGCCTCATGACCATACTAAAAAACCTTGCCGGGCTTTGTTCTTCTCCTGGGTGCGAGGACCTTGTTGTTCTATTAGCGTGTGTCTCTCAGTGTCACACACACATACACGAGGTTGCACAGGAACACATGACACAGATTCGCATAACCACATAAGCGCGCACAAACGAATTCATTCCCTCACACGCGCACGCACCCTCACAAATTCATATACACACCACCATGCCGCGCCCCACTTCTGTTTAGGGAAAAAAGTAATTACTTTCTCTCCCTGCCTCAATGCCTTCAAAAGCCTCAGTGGGGCGATTCCCCGGCGAGCCAGTGAAATTCACTTAAACAGCTTTTGAGAGAGTAAGCAGTCTTATTGTTGTGCACTGAAACTTTGATTGGAAAGGGAGAAAAAATGAGAGTAGGAAGAGGAGGGGGCAGAGGAAGATTGGTAAATAAAACTGTTGGCCAGTATTATTTTTCCCTGTCTTTTTTTTTTTTTTTTTAAACACACATTCCTTCTACCTCTCTGAGTCTCTGTTCTCTTTGACGATTGCAGGCAGACAACAGCGGCAGGTTAGGCGGAGCTGCGTGGTATCGTGCTGCGTCTTTTAAAACACAGGTGTGCCACGCCGCGCGCGTCTCTTTTCATGAGCGCGTCGTGCTGCGCCCACGCGCGCGCGCTGTCGCGACCCCCCCTCCCCTCCGTGAAAGATCTATATCTCCTCAATCTTTCAAAATCAATTTTCATCTCAAGTCTTTATGAGCTCACAACTCTATTTTAAGATTGCTCAACCTTGACTCGCTTGGTCCACCTGCAAGATTTCCCTCTTCCCTGTTGGAGCTCTTTAAGTGGCATCAAAGTCAGCACGGGAGATGAGTAATATCCCGCAGGTTCCCACTCTGGGCGGCCAACATGAGAATCCCAGTGCTATGCCTCAGGGAGAAAAAGGACTAAATAAATTAACAAAGCCGAGTCTAAACGCTCTGATGATGCATTCCCGTGGCGGAAACATCACTGTATCACATACTCGTCTTAGGATGCACCGGAGAGATTTGCAGCGTTGTGTTAGAAATTTCATCACGTTGCTGTAGTGATAATATTCTTCTGAAGTTGTGCAAACAATATGGGTCCGTGCGCAGGCCCTTATGAATACATTAAATGGACATTTCAAGACGCTCGCACAAATACACGCGCTCTCTTGGTGTTCTTGATCATGACACATATGTGTGTATCTGGCTGCGTCTGGAGACTCTACAGCACTCTAGGGGAAATGAAAAGGGATGGATGAAGCAGCTTGGAGAACAAAGAAGGTCTATAGGGACTTTATTAACATATAAAGAGTTTGACTGTATGTAGGTTTGGTGTGTGTAGTTGAATGTGTGTGTGTGTGTGTGTGTGTGTGTGTGTGTCTTTTTACATGTGGGTAAATATCTTTGCGCATGTGTATATGCTTATTACTGCCATTTGTTGAGGTGTGTGCTGTCGAGGCATGTTCTGTGTGAACATGTTTACGTGCCAACAGCTAACTCCCCTGCCTTATGGTTAAAAACAAAAAGAAAAACAGACACTAATAAGGTTGTTGAATTGTAAAGAGAACAGAGATGCCTGGCCCTCGTGGCAGCTCCAGGGGCTAAGCATATCTATGTATGTGGGAGCTAGTCTCTATTCTCTCCTGCGATCCCTTTCCTTTTTTTTATTTTTTATTTCATCTCGCAATCTAGTGAATCTTTCAGAGAGAGCTGGTTTATCTTTTGCGTGTTCCCCGCGTGTCGGAGTGTGTTCTGAACGATTCCCTGGACTGACGTCAGCCGCAACGACACGAATTCAGATCAGAGAGCGAAACGAGAGGAAAAAGGGGGTAAAAGAAGAATGTGGCGCAACAGGAAAAAGACAGTACAAGTGAGACGGCAGGGTTAAAAGTGTAAGAGAACGAGGATAAGAGGCAGGGAAGAGAAGAGAGGGGATGAGTATGTCGAGGAGATGTTTAGCCGGAGACAGACTTAGATTTAGCAGCTACAGTGGGAGAGAAAAGAAAAAGTACAGGGGAGATATATGTGTGGGGGTTAGCTTTGCCTCTTTCCATCTCTTCCTCTCTTTGATCTCTGCGACTTCTTGCCTGCAAAGAAAGTAGGAGAAAGTGAGCAAAGGTAAAGCGAAGGAGCGAGAGGCCGAGTCATGAAGGAACAGAGAAAGATGAGAGGGAAGGGAGCAATTGAGAATTTGGGTGAAAGCAGAAAAGAAAGGGGAAGTGCAGCGACAGAGAGAGGGCGAATTCATCAAGAAGTGCAGGAGAGGTGAGAAGGAAGTGAGAAAATTAGAGAGAGGGAGCCTGAATTACAGATATGGAGAGAGAGAGAGAGAGAGAGAGGGAGAGAAGCTGAGTCACAGGCCGAGATGGAGATAGATGAGACGACAGGGAATAATGTGTGAGGGGAAGGAAAAAAATGGTGACAAAGTTTCACAGCATTAATTACTATTAAGCAAAACGATCAACGTCAGTTAGCATTTGAAATCTAATTAGCTGGTGATGGTGCAGGTGAGGCTGCCTGCATGAGAAAATGGAGCTGAAAAAAGGCTGTGACCCCCGAGGAGGAGCCGCTGCTAAGATCTGTATCACGGCATCTTTCAACATGCCACACTTCATATGCATATAATGGGAAGGTCATGGCTGGATGATTTCCTTTGGAGGAAGGATTTTAAGCATCGGAAATAACCTGATTGGATTAAGTCGACCTGGAGGTGTAAAGCGGTTGTAAAAATAGAGAGTAATGGAGTGGGAGGAGTTATGTTGGTGTCCAGGTTCCTGTAAATATAAGTCCTCTGTCTTCTGTTGTGAAGGTGAGCGAGAATTACTGTTCTTGACAGAAGACATAAAGCTGCAATACTGCAAAATGTTTATATGACGAATGGATCACATGAGCGTAAGTAATGTGAGAAGCTCACTTGTAACAAACGCAAAGACTTTCAGCGGTTACATTCATCTCTATGAGCCATTTTAGGGTCTTTCAGCTCCCCCGTTAAGGTTTTCCTTCAGTTTCAGCGCTGTCATCAGCGTGGATTTTAGCTGCACATTTTAGGCTGTTGTTTTTGCGGAAAAGCTCTAAAAATAATTACGCTAAACCCGCCTTGCACTAAATGGCATACATACATATGGCCAGGTTGGACAGATATTTTCTCAGGAGACCAAAACAGAGCTAAAAGGAAAGTGAATATTGGACTTTATTCATCGCATCACCAGAGACCCGCTTCATGAGATTGATATGAATGAATCATAATGAGAATGCTGCTTTAAAGTGAACTCGAGTTCAACTACGACTCTCAGAATTTCAATAGTCTGAGACCTTGAAAGTCTGTTGCATGCCTCGCTAATGACAAGCGATAAGCTATCAATTATGTTTTGACTCTGGGACAGTGTTAGGATGTATTTAGCAACTATTGCACTGTTTTGTTCCCAGTTGTAAAAAGAAGAAGAAGAAGAGAAGAAAAAAAAAAAACAATTAACATAATTGACATAATTAAAAATGATGGGCATAATATAAACCTGTAGCACTGTCATGTAATCCTGGGAGAAGATGTAGGCCTAATTAAAGACATCCAAAGGGGAATTTATAATGGTGAAAAATACTCCTAACTTCATATCTCTATCAGGCACGTGTGAGGCGGGAGGCCTCCGCGAAGTGAAGTGAACCTTCGCTGCGGCCCCATTAACAGTTTGGAAGAAAGACGCCTTAATCATGAAAGTGATTCACCCCGCCGCTCCATCTTCCTCCTTTCATATCCAGACACAAGGCTTTCCGTCTCATTCTGCAAATTTTAATATCTAAATATTAGTAATTCAACAAGAAAGTGACAGTGTCTGGAATTAAACAACTGTGCATGTGCCGCATGATTTCTTCCCACAAATGAAAGTGCCCCGTGTGTTTGTGACTGACTGCGTCTGAATCCGTCCCTCCATGCAAACTCTGTGGCTTAAACTCCCGGGCTCAGGTGTGTGTACGGCAATTTGCCCTCAGTTTGTTGGCACATCCGACAAACAATTGATCGGCTAATTGAACTTGGGAGCTCTTTCATGTTTCGACATGTGTTCCTGGGCAGATGATGGTGATAGGACGTTTGAAGAAGAAAGCCGCCGCCGTAATCAGAACGCCCTGTCAGCTTCAAATGGATTAGCGCTTGATTTGCGTGCCGGCACTTCAGAGTTCAATTGGGAAGGGGTGGAGGGATGAAGGGGGTGGGTTGGAAGACAGAGAAAGGGAAATGCATGGCGCTTGGTGGAATTCGAAAACAGGATGCATCCTTTGCTCATTAGCAACAGGGGAAGCTGTTTGAAGTTGGGATGTTTGGCAGTAAATGCGACAAGAAGGCTCTGCAATGAAATTTAGAAAATGTCTGACGAGCTTCGAGGAATGAAAGGAACATACCAGAATCCCCGAATGACAAAAATCCTGTGGCTAAATGTTTGCTTCAGATATTAAAGTGGAACTTATTATACTCATTTAATGTTTGTTTTTTTGGTCCTGGTGGTTGGTTTCACAGCACAATATAGCTTTAGCTATATGGAGGCAGGTATCACTGAAGCTGTAAATTATACGCAGTGTGAAATCTCAACATTTCAGCACTGTGCCATCTGTTTATCTTCGAATTTGGGATGCAGCGCTGCCTTACACATGCTGTTTTGTTTTTTTCACATATTCATTATTTTTTGTGTGTGTGAATCTGTGCATTCACAGCACGTAGACAAAGGGGACGTTAACTGAAATTCAGCTTAGAGCCTTCACACATGTCGCACGTGTCTTTGCACGTCTGGACGGTTTAGGCACAAATGTTTACGTGTCAGTTTATTTCCTCGACATCTGTCCAACGTACACAGTCAAATCTGTAAACCTGCCCCCATGTCGTTGGGTAAAAAAAGTACTTCAACTACAGCTCAGTTTAAATTCATAATAATATATAATATACTTATAAATGCTATAGATGATATATGAAATTAACAGCCCCTTGACACTTGATAATAACATAACTCTTCGTTGAATACCTACTAATATAACAAGTTGAGGTTTATCACTCTGATCATCACTCAGAGGGGCCCGCAGTCCACACACACTGTATTAATTCTGACCCAGCTTAGTAAGTGATGAGACAGGAAGCAAATAAAGAATAAATAAATGAAATGAAAAAGTGACACGGTTATTAGATGCAGAAGTGCAGACTTGACCGATGAGTGTGGCGCGGGCCAGCTCGTTAATTAATTCTAATATGAGTCATAATATCAAGCAAATTATCCAGTGTCATAAAGGAGGGCTGGCATCAGCAGCCAGACCGTTTTGTCAATTACAGGGTCGCAGTCACTTGATGCGGGGACGGCAACAGGGTCAGATGCTTAGTGACAAGTCGAAATGCAGTGACAGTTGGTGACGGGGGGAGGAGGGGGAGGGGTTCTCGAAGTAAGCGTATGCTGGTTAGGAACAGGAAATTTTTGGGTTAATTAGTTCTTTTGGGACCTAACACAGAGCAACCACTTCTGTTCTGTTCTGTTGGATAACGCCAACAGCCAACTGTTACAGAAGGTGAATCACAAGAAGACAAGACATTTTTAGTAGTTGTTTAAAAAACAAAACAAAAAAGGTTTTCTGGGAGGTTTGCTGTGAACAAATGTTCCGAGTCAGATTTGGAAATCTCTCTCAACTGCACAAACTCATCATAAATCATTCATTTGAACCTAACGAACGCCCCGCTGCCTCTACCTGAATTATCAGACAAGATTACTACCCTCAGTAGTTCATTAGAGGAACTACTGATCTAAAAATAAAATAAAGAAATGAAGGAGGTATGGTTTGATCATCAGGTTAGCCAAAAAAAAAAAAGAAAAAAAAAGAAGTCTTGCTAAAGCAAAGTGGGTCATGACTTATACAGGGACCATACTATGGAAGAACCTTCTGTTACAAATCAAGCAGTCAAAATCTAGAGTTTTTAAAGGTCAGGTCCTGCCTCATCTCTCTGGTAAGATGACCAATTAAAATCTGACAGGCAGGTTCTGGGTGTTATATTGCTTAATTATAAACGCCTTTTCTGTCTTTAATGTCTCTATACGAGTGCCTTATAAATGCTTTTAGGACCAAAATGGCACGTACAAGAGACCTGAACCGCCCGTAAATTTTTGGTTCATGTCTAAGAGACGATTTTAAATCCATGAAACTTGGTTAATGTGACAAGTTGTCTTGAATTATTCACATATTTCACTTAAGGTTAGTCATATGAGGGAAAGACGGTTGTTGAGATTGTTGTGTCACATTCCCGGGTTGTCAAATACCAACGTGAATGGGAGACATGACAGCACAACATGACAGCACAACAGGTCGGTGATCCTTGACCTCCGAATCTTGAAGGTAGTAGCTGCTTCACGAGTGTCTAGCAGTAGTTTCGGAGTTCCGTCCAAAATGAATGAAATCTACTGTTATCTGCAAAGATGTTTTGGCCTTTCATCATATTAATTGGAAAAAGAGGGAAAGAGGAGACAACAAAGAACAGCGTGTGAAACACTAATAGCCCATCTGATGACTTTATTCGCGCTATTTATTTATTTATATCCAGTATCATCATGTTCCCAGACAGACAAAAGCGTCTCTGAGATGCTGTGTTGTTTTTCGTTTCATCTGTTGGCGAGGGAACAGAAAGAGGGAGAAAACAGGGTCCTGAATTGCTCTCCCCCATGAGAGCACTGACGTGGTCTTCCCCTGGTGCCACCAGGGACGTCTTCCATCCTCCTTCGCCCACTTCAGGGAGTGTCGTCTGTCCCCAAAGACTCTGCCACATCCCCGCTCCCAGGAATAACTAGGGCATCTGGGTAAAACTTCACAGCATAATTAAAGGAGTGTTTGTGGCTTACACCCTCGTCTTGCCGTGTGTGTGTGTGTGTGTGTGTGTGCGTGTTTGTACGTTCAAGCGCAAAGATACTTTTGGGAGACGAGTTAAGTGATTAGTCGCAAACATGCAACCCAAATGTGGATGACATCCTTCCCACCACCTGCTTTAACTACTATCCTTAAACCTTGATGAATAGCGTTTCACATGATGCAACAGCCCGTGATTTTTAAAAATCCAAAAAGAACTTGCCCTTCTGTGACTGGTACAAAACTAACACAATAGAGAACTGTTGAAGAAGATGGAATCCATTTGTTTTAAATCAGGACTGCACTGGCAGTAGCATATTATCTTGTTATCATACTCCTTTCAGTCGCTCCCTTTCTTTTGGCCTCATTACCTTTTGTACACTCCTCTCCATTTGTTTTATCCTCACCCCCTTCATCTCCGCAGCTCTCTCCGTCTCCCCGTGTGTTATTCTCTCTCCTCCTCATAACTTTAATGACCTTCCCTCCGCTCTTGTCTTTTGCTGTGGGAGGTGAGGGTGTGTAAGAATGGAAGAGGGAACACTGAAAGACAGAAGAAATAAGAAACGGAGTTAGACACCGGAAGCGGGAGCAGCTGCAGAGAAGAAGGTACCGGCAGCACGGAACTCAGTCATTTTCCCAGCCAGTCAGTCGTTAAGTTAGTCAGTCAGTCCGAACAGACTGTACCCGCACAGTGGCTTCCTCTTAACTCTCCATTTCATGGATGCAGAGGGAGAGGGAGCACTTCACTTTGCAAAACATGAAAGAACACTTTACATGGCAGAATCCCCTCGGATTCCTTCCCCTCTTCGCACTCGCTGTCAAAATATTGACACAGGAAGGGCGATGCAAGCTGCATTTTACTCTCATGTATCAGACACTTTGTCCTTTTGAATTATTGATACTCCTAGAAGGGGGTTTTGTACTGGACACAGGGCTATCCTCGGGTCTTTTTTACACATCTTCAGTGGTAGTACCCGTGGAACCAATCTGTGCCGGCCTACAGATTGCCGGCTCAAAGCTCATTCCTGTTCAAACTGTAGTGTGGCTTAGGGCTAAAAGGAGACACTGTGTGGCTCTGAGTGAAACACCTGGCCCCAGGGCACGCAGTGACTTTCAGAGTGTTTGGCTAATGGCAAATTGTAGAGGTTGCTGGTTCAAGTATGCAGTGCCCGTAGGTGTAAAGCATGCCGTATCCATCCAAAACAGTGGGGAGCAAAATACAAGTGTACAATACAATAAGTGACCTGAGACTCCCCGTGAAATCCTGCATAATGCTGTGAGCAAACAGTGTATTGGAAGCAGATTATGCACCTATGTGATAGGTATACAGTAGCTGCCGACAGTTAAATCACAGTTTTCCTGCACAAAAGTGACAGCTTAGAAAATGCTAGTGTTGTACGGGAATGAAATAAGGTTTCATCTGGATTTGGAGTAGCTTTGCTCATGCCGAGTGTTAAAGCGTACACACCTGACAGGGTAAAACCGATTTTACTGCTCCATTAAATTGCCATGTCATGCAGCCATCATCACCCACACATAAAATATGTTTTAAATAACTCACTTGGATTAAGCTGTCAATACGCCACTAAGGTTTTCTTAAAACCTCCTACTGTATTGGGTGGAATATATGATGACCGTGATTATAAGGCCACTTTAAGATGATTATAATTGGTTGGACTTTATATCATATATAAAGTCCAACCAAAGTTATATTTATATTCATATTTATTTGTGAAAGAACATGACAGAGAAAGAGGAACCCCTTTCTGTTGAATGGACGGAGTTTCCATTCAACAGTAAAAAAACGCATATGAATATGGCTGTGGCTGGGAACTGAAGCCCGCATGGATGTGCCAAAAAGTGCAGCTCCTTGGGGCTGGCTACAGAACAAGTCAACATAAGGTATTATGTCAAAATGTTCAACTTCACAATCAAAATAAACACATTTACAGCCTGGTTCAAAGGGCTGCAAAGATGGCACCACACTCTGAGCTTCACAACAGCTCTTCATAAACTCATGGGTGACATCACCAATACCATGTCCATATTTATAATGTCTATGGAACCAGTACTACAGACAGAGACCATGTAAACACATGATTAGTTTTGGCTGCGATGGTTGAATCTGAATAAAAAAAGGTGCATTGCACTGTCTTTGTGAAGCTCTCCAAAGACCTTTAGCTCTAATGATCATGACAAAGACTCTAACACACATTTGTCTCACAGTAGTAAGTATCTGCTCTTTTCCAAATAAGCCCCTGCCCACTTGTGCTCTCATGCTCTCAGCCACAGAGGGCAATCTGTAGTCAAGGGAAGGGTATAAATGATCAGGTAAACTCATGTCGCTGTCACCATGGATACAGGCAGATAACTGGCTTGCTTAACAGCTGGGGTATATCTGTAAATGCAAATATTACTAAGACAGTGGGCACATGCTTCAAAATTGATAGACTATATTATTAAGTTCACTGGAGTCCTCCAGTACAGGCTCCACACAGGTGTTTGTAAGTGGGTGTTACAGTAGGACAGAGATATTAAATAAATATCTGTTTCAATGCGGTGCAGTATTGTAAATCTTTGATGTTCTGATGATAGTTGGTTTAACTTTTAGTGGTGACTGGATGTTGGTGATGTGGGCAATTGCACACATCCAGCACCCACTTCTTATCTCCCTCCAAAAACCAGAAATGTAGGCTAACATTAGGCTAGTTTTTTGATGAGTGAAGAGGCACTCACTCCACATTTATTAAAGTGCTGGAACGTGCTTTTTTATATATATATATACTTGAAAATAACCAACTGAGTTATGCAACAGATTTTCTCTAATTTTCTAAAAGATCTCCATAGAGCGTATAAACTCCCCAGCTGCTTGGGTTCAGAAGAGTTATGAGCATCTGAAAACTGGATTCCAAACAGGACCGTGATGTCAAGTCCGGCCAAATCCATTCGTGAAGCAATCCTAGCCAGACATAGTGGATGCAGCTTTTAAGAATTAGTGTCATTAAAAGGAATTCAAGCCCACTGTTAACGTTCCTCATCCAAGGTGTGCTCTGGAGTGTTCTGCAGCTCGCTATTTACTTAATCAGGTGTTATCAGTTCCTGCAGTCTTTCACGATCTTGTGATCATGGAGTTAAACACAAAGTAAACAAACTAATGATTTTTTTTTTTTTTTTTATAGGTGACAGCATATTTTGCAATTTTAATATGATAATTTGGTATTCTGCTGCATGCATGTCGCGTTCAATTTCACAACGTTGAAAGCTGTCTAAGCAAAAGAGAAGTCTTTAATTAAAATGTACCTGATTCCCTGCTTTTCACATGTGGAGGTGATACGCCAGGTGAGAAACAGTGTTATTTAAGATCCTGATAAATCACATACCGTAAAACTGAAGGTTAGCCCCCGAGTGAATAGCAGACTGGTGTTACTCATCTTCAACCTCCCCTTGTCCACACAGATGTGCAGCACCGTGGCTGTGGATTTGGATTTCAACTGACCGAGAGACTGAGTTTGAACCTTTGGACCTCGGTGGTATCTCTGAGTGCTGCCTGGGGGTATCAGACATTGTACGATAGGAGCCAGGTGGGGCGTTGACATTTAGCTAACAAAGAGATCGGTAACGTAACCCCTGTGGGGCTGTAGGTGAGTCGATCACTAAGCCATGTTGCCGTGTGGCAGATGAGCTGCTGACATTTTTTTTTATTTTTAATCATTATCACACCCACAGTCACTCTCACTCTCTCACTGTGAAAAAGTCAGCTGCACATCCATTTACCTCTCAATGCATTTACAATGAGTCACAAGATCGAACAAGTGCAGAGAGTTGGGGATGGATGCTGAAAATTTTTTTATATCATCTTCATTTTTCTTGACAGTTTCATGCTTTGAATAGATTGTCCTTGATTTTTTTTACTGCACTTTATCACCCACATGTCATGGGCAGGGTTAATTATAGTTGTTTGCTTTGTGCACTGTACAATATAAAACTACTCATCAGTTAATAGTTTTAACAACATCTAAACCTTGAGTTGCAAATGATTTAGGCCCACGTGCTCTGCACTTCTTCATGGTATGGTAATCTACAAAGATTAGGCATAAACCAGCAATGTAAACATTCCTGTGTATCGCCTGTACCTCATTGCCTCAACATTTTTGAATTTTTTTTTAAGAGTTCATTAGAAAGTGTTACCAAATCATTTCAACTGTAAAAAAAAGTGAAAATTGTCTGTTATCACTGTTCCATTAATGATTTCTCTGTTGCCTTCTAGTGAGCCCCTGTCATAAATCAACTTCATCCTTGAAAACTTCAAATATGTGAAAATGAAAGTTTTCAAGTTCTCAAAATGACAAAAAAAAAAAAAAACTAGAATGACAAGCCAAATTAGAAAAAGTGAAATTCTCCGACTCTTGTTGGAAAAGCATAAAGAAAAGCTGCTACAGATGCAACAGATAGTTGTGGCATTCTTTTGATAATATACATCCATATGCCTGCAATCCACTCAAAACAGACCTGTGACCCACTTTTGGTTCATGACCCACCAGACGCAAGGTACAAGGGAAATAAACAGTACAAGAAAACTTGCACCATATGTTAAACAGTAGTAATTGAATCAGTAATTGCCTCATTTACATGTAAATCATTGCTGGAATAGATGTATTAACATATGAAAAGTGCACCCATGTACACACACTATACTGCAATATCAAGGAAAAGTGCATCATCCCTCATTGTCCTATTACTCCCCCATTTCCTCTTAGGCATGTGCTGACACACACAGACTTTGTTCCACAGAGCAACGGCTGAATAATTTCCATTGACTTCCTGGTGCATTGGCCACCGGAGGCAAATTCATAAAAGCAAAGATCTAAGGCATTAATTCACGTGATTGTGTGATTGCATTAAGCCCATTCGTTACACGGCAGCGGTGATGTGCGTACTGTATGTGTGCAGCCCCGTGTTGTGTAATTTGATTCAGGGGATTTCCAAGCTTATTTCGTCACTTAATTAACTACAGAGGAGTGTCACTGGTATGCCTCTTTCTGTTCAGTTTCATTTTTGTTTATCTCTTGGCCACAGAGGTGCGGAGTCATTTGGAGGTCTTTTGGCGCCGTGTGAAGATTAACGCCCGTCTACTTCTGTGGAATCTACCGTTTTAACACTGATTAGAAGATGGCAAAATCCCCCTAATGAAGATTCGTTTCTCAAACACCCCCATTTTGTCTTAATGGTATCATGTAATATTTCCATGCTGAAGTGCCCATTATGACAGCAATTAAAGGCATTCCAGGCGTGTTTTCTTTTTTTAAAGCCCACACAATAGAAAATCTGAATATTGTACCCAATGATATTCCTCATAATAACATCAACCTTCACAATTACCCCTGCCTTGTACTAATTACAGACAATTAGTCTCAGCGACAGGTAGAGATATCAGACCCTTTCATCAAGTATTAGTTTCAGCTGATTATGAAGAAGCAGCACATTGCATCTCTGCACACAACTCTCCCCGTAGGCCTAATTGGCTCTTGGATGATTCCAGCGTTGTTTGTTTAGCCCCGATTACACCTGGGATAAAGGCTTCAATTAAAACCAGAGCTGTAATGATCTCGTCTCAAATGCCAGCCGTGTACGTACCACCGATGGCCTCTCACAGAAAGGTCACTACCACTCACAGGCAGCGCATTGTGCACTATCAGTCTTTTTTTTTTTTTTTTTTAAGATTTAATGCTCCAGCTTCAGAGAGATAGTGGCCTTGATGAACACTAAACATCATAAATACTTAATTACAAACTTTCTTCTCGGAGCCATCGGGGAGGAAGACAACAAAGTTAGTCATTTAAAGGTATTAAAATCAGATATTTATTCTATCTGTGTTTATATCACACAGCGCCTCAGGGCTACAACCATAGCAAAGCCTGATTAACATGCAGACAACAACAGCTGAGGAAGTGTGTGTGTCTCTGTGTGTGTGTGTGCGTGTGTGTGTGTGTGTGTGTATGATGGAGAGGAAGAGTGCACTTGAATGTTTCTCATTTTTTTCCCTCTTGTTTACCTGTAGGGCATTGCACTAGAGCAGAAACATGAATTGCTCACTATTGACAAATCACCCAAAGCTGATTGCTGCATTAGCTCTGCTTTTAAAATGACTCCTCACTTTGATTGCTTCATCATTGCTTTCTGGGGAAGAAAAAAAAAAAAGCTCACTGTGATGAACTATGAATTTTATGTATTTATCCGTACATTATTTTCAGATGTCAAGGACAAGGAACTGAAGCTACAATTTGTTTATCTCCTTTCAGACTTTGTGTGTGTGTGTGTGTGTGTGTGTGTGTGTGAGTGTGTTGAAATAACAGGGTTAGAGAGAGTTGTGTGTGCACCACCGGTGGCTACAGACACACAGGAACCTGATTAGGCCACACAGGAAGTGTGCTTTTCATCTCCGATTTCTCCAGGTTGCATCACTGCGGGTTGTCATTGACACATCCTTCCTCACTGACAACACATGGGGTCTAAAACAACATTTCCCACCTGTCAAATTATTTCCTTTGTTTTGCGCTAACATCATTGTCGACTTGACATGGTGCGTATACCTACAACTGTCAATGTAACCAATTCTGACATCGTGCACAGCTGTAAAGCGGGTTTCTTTTCTTCCCCCGTGTCACAGATAGCCCGAGCAAAGCCGTGTTCCACTTCTAATTGTCGCTGGGAGTGCATGAAACATTTCCCGCAGCATGATTCACCCCGCATCCAACCTCTCCTTGCATCATGGGAGTTCCTTGCATCCATTGCCGCACCAGAGGCAGCTTCAAACTGACTTCTGCCATCACTGTCTTGCTTATATGTCAACCTTAATAATGAGAAATTAACATAGAGGTTTCCTTTTCCAGTCTGGTACACGCCCACTGTGCAGTATGATGGCATATGACATTCTTACACTGTGGTTCTCGTGTGCGAGGTGGGTACATTGCATTATGAATATAGCTGCTGTGAAGATCCTGAGATTCCTACTTTAAGTCTCTATAAGCTTTTCTCCAAAAACACCCTGATACTACATTTCCCATGATGCAGCTTTATTTCATTACCCCCCGCCCAAAACAGGTGCTTAAGAACTGTGCCATGGAGCTCCATCCCATTCTTCATTCCATCTTCTGGGAATCCCGGAGAACCTCTTCAGTGCCCACCCCGTGGAAAACATCTGATCAGGTGCACTTACCTCAGTAGTAATGAAGTGTAACCAAGTGGAAAAACTGGTGCTAAACATCATCCTTCCAGTTGTCGGGCCACAATTACACTCATCAGTTTGCCTATAAATCCAAAAGGGGGCCTCCTTCACTCCCTCCACGAGGTAACTCGGACAGCCTCCTCTTTATCAACTTCAGTTCGGCCTCTAACATCAATTTGGCACCATCAGATGATCTGTGTCTCTCAGCGAGTCTCAAACTGTCGGGTGGGCACAGTAACGTCCGCGACCATCATCCCTGAAAATATAAAGAAATAGATTCAAAGAAATCTTAAAACTTTTGGACCAAGGACTTTCAAACTCGCCCACTGGAATAATTGTGGCGGATGAAATGTTTGTGAAAATATCTGACAAACTGCAAATCACAAAGAATTACCTTCAAATTCCAGCATTTATTTGCTGCGACTGTCGCTGCTACTGTCTGGCACACATTCTTCTGTCCTGCGAGGCAAACCCCACCCATCTGTTACTCCGGGCGATATACAACAAATGCTACGAATATTTTGCAAACACCATTTAACCCAGCTCTGATTCCTTCCTCCTCAGCAGTGAAACACAGATGATTTGGTTTATGCGTTGGAGAAAGAACAGCAAGGCATATTCTATCCAGATTGAAATATTTGTCATCACGCTCTCTCTCTCTTTCTCTCTCTCTGACAAATGTGTGCCGTACTTAGGCTCCACAAGCAGCTTTATATGACTCACCAAGTTAAGATTTATTCCTTCCATTACCTTGCGCCCTTACTGTCTTAATATGAGGACTTTCAAACTTGCACCACAGTGAGGGGAAAACAAAAATAGAAACACTTGCCTTATTTTGTTTTTCAGCACTCACGTATAATTTCATGTCTTAAAGCAAAAACCTTGAGATAAAAACAGTGTTTTTGTGTTCCGTAGATGCATTTCCCGTCTTTCTCTCTGCATCCCCTGTTGTCAGAGCATGCTTGGGAAATGCATCTGACAGGTTTGTGTTTGCGCTTAATGTATTTGCCCTTTGCATATATAAATCTGATTCTCCACGGTGTGCAGGCTGAGGCTTTTAGATGTGACAGGTATCAGCGTTGAGATCAGCTCATCTGAGGGCGCGGCACTGCTCGCGTCTTTCTGCTAATTCTGTTAAAGCCACTGGGACTCCTAATAAGGAACAACAGCGCCTTGATGTTTGGCCCTCTGGCATACGAAGGTTTATTTGTGGGCGGTGTGGGAAGACACACATGCATATCTATACACGCATATACACGTATTTAGCAAACACTCATTTCCACTTGCTTTTGCCTCTCTAGCAAACACACACACACACACACACACAGTTACACACTGCAGTCGCACACAGCCATGGGCATAAAAGAGGTGCAGAGATGCTGGCGCATTCATAACAGGCTCACAACAGAAATAGGCCCTATAATTTACCTGTGCTAAATGCAGCTTTTTAGTAGGTGCCAAAGCGACCAGCAGCCTCCTACTCTACTCTTACTACTCCTCCTCCTCCTCGCCCCTCCTGCCCCAGATTGTAATTGTCTCCTGAAAGAGCACACAGTAAATAAAGCTAATGCAATATTTTCTCCGGAGTTCATCTTGTGATGTAGTGCCGTGTTTGGCTTGCCGGAGAACTAAGTTTTGAAATTGAACTTGGGGGCTGGTTAGATGAATAATGGCTTTTCTGAAATAGTTTTCAAGGTTAGCATTCACTGAAAAGGACACACTTTCACATCTGAAGTCCATTTCCCTCGTGGAAATTATACAACTCTTCAAAATGGGGATTTTATTTTATTTTTTTTCCTTTTGCTGTAGTGCTACTTTTTGCTTACAGAAAAAACACACACACACACACACAGCAAGCTCTCCATCTGATTTTGCCTCTCGTTCTCTCTGGCTCCTTGGTTCTCTGTCTGTGTTTCTCTGTGTCAGAGCCTCTCTCACCTCCATCACCTCCTTCCTCTCACCCTAGCTGCCCCTGCAAAGCCACCATGACATCTTCTTCGGCATTTCCTCCCCCCTTCTCTTTTTTTACCAACCGTCCCCTTTCCTACCTGCCATCATCTTTCTCTCATCCCTAAGTGCTGCTTTCCCCTCTCCACCCTCCCAGTCAGCTTCCCACTGCTGTCTCCATGGTGTAGTGATGGTCACCATGGCAACTGTCAGGCGAATGGAGGGTGGCTTACAGGACTGGGTTGGTGGTGGGGTGGTGGTGGTGGTGGTGGTGGTGATGGTGGTGGTTGGGGGGTGGGGTTGTGGAGGTAAACTGTAGTATGTTGAAAGGCACAGTGAGGCAGCGCATTAGCAAACACGGCTGATAGGGCGCACACACACGCGCACATGCTGGTACTTACAGTATGAATGTACATACACCCCCACTCTCACACTTTCACGCACGCACACACACACACACACACGCGCGCACTTAACAGGCACAAAGAAGCTCTCAGTGCAAGAGCATTAGAGTTGAGAGGCTTACGAATGGAAATGGGATTTTAAGACTACCTGTGGATTCCCATACAAAGGGAGTGAACTAATGTAAAATTGGCTTAAATGGAGAGGAAAACACAACATGTGATTTCGCAAACTTAAACTGCATCAGACACGTGAAAGGGAGTCACTTTTGCTGGAACGAAGTGAAGAGAAAGGAAAGTGCCTATTACCTGTGCCTGAGGAAAAACTCCAAGCTATTGTTTTATTTACCAATCTCTCCGGCTCAGTCTCCTCCTTATTTTATTTTATTCTCTATCTGCAGACTTTAATCTCAGTATGCAGCTGAGCTCCCTATGAAGACACATTGCATTACACTGGAAAGGTTGGTCAATGAAGGTAAGAGATGAGAGACACAAGCAAGAGATTAAACAAACAAACAGCAACAAAAAAAAAAAAAAAACACTCACTGGTGATGGGAAAGGGAGAGAGGGGGTGCGGCGAGAGTCAGACTGAGGAGAAGACGTGCACATACGGAGACAGGAAATCCACCAGAGATGGACTGGAAAGAGTACTGATGCAAGCAACTGGGCGCGTGGCAGCATATAGGTGAGACTGACAAAAGTGTGCTGAGAAGCAACCAGGCAGGTGGACAGACAGTCCGAGAATGTGTCAGACATGTTAATAGGTGGCTGTCAGCCAGCCAAGCAGTCATAATCCATAATTCCGTCCTCCTGCCATCCAAATGAATGTATTTGGAACCTGTTTTCATTAACCTTGTGGACCCTTGTGTTAGTGCACTGCATATATGCAACACTTGCAAATTCACTCGGGACCACACACACACACACTCCCACAGCTCAAATTCACTTGCACCATGTAAGCCTAATGACTGGAGTTTATTTGTGCACGGACACGTAAAATGGTTGTTCAGCAGGTGCATAATTTCTGCAAGGCCTGACTGGTTAGTGCCGGGCCACATTTTAATCGAGTGGACTCCACATGACTGCTGGCCTGGTGATAGGGATGGTAGCATTAAGTGTACAAATGGATACAGGGATGTGTATGACAATATTAAATAAATAAGTCGAATTTCATAGAATAAATCACATATTTCATTTCTTAAACTTTAAAATTGAAAGTCCTTTAAAAGTTTAGTTAGCTCTTCCAGCTCCCCATCTCCATCTGAGGGCTTTTATTTTGAAAAACGTGAATATTCCAGATTCCCCTGTTAAGATCCTGTTACTCTCTGGGGCTTTTTATTTTGAAAATCAGATCTGCAGATCTTGGTTCAGAGATCAGCTAAAAAGTATCATCATCATAAGAAGAATTATCATCATTAATTATTCTTGTGTATCAAGCTGCTAATTGGACTGCAGAGTTACCCAGTGGCCCAAATATCTGTTTTCGATATGCACTGGCGTCACTAGAAGCTACAAAACATTAGCTGTCGCAACTAGAGGCTAAATCATCAGTGCCGATAGGTTCTTGCCGTGCAGGCACTTTTATTTTGAAAACCTGGCCTACTCCAGTGCTCCCTGTAAGGTTCTGTTTCCAGTTGCAATTTTTACTTTGAAATGATGTGTATGTGTTGGGTAAACATGCATGTATACATGACGGAGAGAAAAAAGCTGTGCCCACACTGTGCTCAACCAGCTGTCAGTAAATGGCACAACAATCCCACCAGCTGACAACAGTTCCTGGTCAGTGGTATCTCTGACCAACTGACATGCCTTACTGGAACATTTACGTTATAGACACATTGTCAGTGCATGCTGTAGTGATGTTCACTTTTCACAACAAATTGTAAGCTCAGCAAATGCTACCAAATTTAGCCAGAGCTACAATGCAGCTAGCGCCTGTGAAGTAAAGAGCAACAAGAGTATTAAAATATGTAAAGCCTAGCCAACTAGCTGTCGCTATGAATGCACACAGTGCACGGGCCAAGCCCTGAGGAAGAACGACAGGCCGATTTGACATAATGGCCAAAAAACTTCATATTGTCATTGCAAAAAAGATAACAGTTTTACAACAAGAACGTTTTACTGCATTTATTTCATTAGGCGGTTTTTATGCATTCATTATCGGACAGTTTGTGTCTGCGAATACAGACAAATGGTCAAACAGCGAGCAGTCACTTTGATTATACCCGAGCCAAGAGAGGGCAAGCAGGGGACGGACAGACAGACCAACTGCATCAGACAGACACAAAGAAATTGAATTCCAGAGAAAATGAATCCATCTCGATAACATTGAAGTCAGGTGTGAGAAGAGAGACCGAAAATGAGCAAGGTGCGCTGTGCTCGGAATACAAGTGAAGCAAATGAAAGAGAGTTTTTGGTCAATCAAAGTCAAAAGTTGACTGGCGTAACTGCTCTGCTACGGGGACAGCTTAGATTCCATCTCTTTCATTTCTGTCTGCCAGAGAAGACAATGCTGCTGTCGAGTTAGCCTAAAATTCCTGTTATTATCTGCGGGGGCTGCAGTAAGGGGCAAGCTGCCCAAATTGAGAAAGTGAGAGTGCGTTGAATGTAGATTTTTTAATAAGCATTAGTATGCCATCACACAATGGCCGATTCAGTCCACTCACAGTTTGTGAAATAATAATGATTAAGGTGATAAAAGTGTGTGCGCGCTCGTGTTGTGTGTGTGTGTGTGTGTGTGTGTTTTTATGTAAGCACTGAATATGCGTGCGCTTCTCTGCTTGAGCACACACATTTTGGTATATATGCAGACTTTTGGGGGATTGAAAGGATTTGCGCGGCTGTATAGTTCACACTTCCGTAAAGCTCCGGCGTTTTGCATATGCATCTGCACATTTTTGTACCTTTTTTTTTTTTTTTCGCGACAACTGCCTGCACACTTGTGCTTCCTGAGTGTTTCTGGTTGTTTAACTTTTCTTAGTAGTTTTGTATGCCAGCATGCATGAATGACTTTGTATCTCTCTCTCTCTCTCTCTCTCTCTCTCTCTCTCTCTCTGCATGTGTATGTGTGCATATGTGTGTGTGTGTGTATGAGGATGGGGAATGAGCAGTCTGTCATGCCTGAGAGGGAGCCAAGCCTGTTTAAATTGCCTTCTGGCTTCCAAGCCTCTCATCTGCAAACTGGCACCTCTTGTTCTCTCTCTCTCTCTCTCTCTCTCTCTCTCTCTCTCTCTCTCTCTCTCTCTCTCTCTCTCTCTCTCTCTCTCTCTCTCTCTCTCTCTCTGTCTGTCTTCCTCTCCCCCACCATCTCCCTTTGCTTTGTATGTCCGCCTCTGTCTTTCCTCCTATTTTGTATGTATGCCTCTATTCTGCCCTCCCCCGTCTCTTCCCTGCTCCTCTCTCTTCCTCTGTCTGTTTATCCCTTCACTGTCAGTCTCTGTCAGTTTTCCGCTATGATGCACCCCTGTACTGAGAACAACGACACTATTAACTTTCCTCTGCAGACGCATGCACGCTGGCGCACACACACGCACACACACACACACACACACACACACACCGATAAACCTGAATCATACTACTTATGCAGTATGATGCGACTACTTACGACTTATTCGGCAGCGGCAGCATCTTAAAATTGTACCCAAATCACAGCCGTGCCCACTTGTTGCCCACACTTAATTTGTAACACAATCCCGGACTGGCAGAGCTATTTACAAATCATACTACATTTTGTAATTACACTGAAAAGTGGCAGAGATCTGCTAAAAGCAGTGGGCTTTTAGTTCCTGCGCTCTATCTTCGCTCGCCATTCATCACACATAAACTTTTGAACAGCATTTGCTGTCTCCCATTCACCGTATATATATTTATGTGTGTGTGTGTGTGTGTGTGTGTGTGTGTGTGTGTGGTGCGTCGTACGTGTGTGCAGACAGTAGGTGTGTGTATGTGCATGCGCATGCACATCTGTTGATACGCCGCTAATAACCCCCATTTGTTTGTCCTTCAGTGTAATGGCCTCCATAAATCACATCATATTCTCCTAAGAGATTCGCCACTGGGCCCTTCGCTCCCTCTCTTTCTCTCATCTAGCCTTGTGTCTCCCCCCCCTCTGCTCCTCCCACACCTCTGCCTCACCTCCTCACATGTTGCTGTTTTTTTTTTTTGTTTGTTTGTTTTGTTCGTTGCTCCCTCTTTCCTACTTACCTTACTTACTTACTTCCCTACTTCCTACCCCCTACCCCCTACAGCCCTCCCACCCCCTCTCCACCCCGCGTCATTCAAGGTCTCTGACGAGGCCCGCCTGATCGAACCTCGTTGTTTTCGCGAGGCCTTTTTTTAAAGATGTATTTATTTATCAGTTCGAGCACTTTGACCGTCTGTTTTTCTCTCTCCATTGATTATCACATTAGCCGGGCTTGATGTTTGAGTCGCTGTCCTTAGATTTTTTTTGGATTGCGCGAAGGTTGTCATCGGGTTGTGGCGCTAAACGAAGTGAAAAGGCCACATGTCAAATGGAGTGATTCGTTTAGTTTGCGGGGAGGTACTCCAAACAAAATGGCTAAACGGTCCGCTTTAGGATCCAGCGGAGGGCGTGCGCGTACGTGCATGCGTGCCTGTGTGGGTGTCGGGGGGTGTGTGTGTGTGTGTGTGTGTGTGTGTGATGGAGGGTATTCCTGATTGTCCTTGGATACTTTGGCGTGATATAGAATTCTGAGTGGTTTAAAAGCTTCATGCTGTTTCAGCCAAGGTTGTTTTTCACACTGAGTAGTCCCCTCTTTCTTTTTCTCTCCATCCCTCCTCGCGCTCTTCATCTCTGTCACACACGCGCGCGCCCACACACACACACACACACACACACACACACACACCTTCAATACTTTGTCCCTCGTTTAAAACTTCTTCGTAAGAGAGACTTACTACTGTACACACGCGCGAACACATGAATTTGTTCACAGCCTAATGCTATTACTCAACCTATTCAGGATACCTCTTATCTATTGAATTGCACCCGTAAACACAAAGAAGACACACACGAACACACACACACACACACACACACACACACACACACACACACACACACACACACACACACACACAAGATAAGCACATTTACAGTTTCACCTACGCATACAGAGTACCTTATACACTTCAAAGTGGGGCAGCCTATCTCCCAAGCAGGCAATCGCTCTGGTTACAGCATTAGAACCCGGATAAAGAAATATTTACTGAACCTGAACATATGCTTGTGAATACATCTAAACCCTGCAGTGGAGAAGACGGGGATTCTTTTGAAGATCAGTTGCGGGAAGCAAAAGAGTGAAAAGGGGAACAGGCAGGGAGGTGGCAGGGCATAAACCCACCCAATCTTATTTTATTCACCTTCCACCTTCTTTATTTGTTAAATAGGGTTAAGCTGGCTGTTCTGTCGAGTGAGACTTTTTTTGTAAGCTGCATTCAAAGAATTTTCTTTATTAAATTAAACATCAGAAATAGCTACAATGAATCTTAGCCTATTAGCTAAGCTTATTAGCCCAAATCAGACCCGACTTGGCTGTTTGAGCTGATCCTAAAATATTAATGTGCAATTTTGGTTTATTTATTTTCCTAAATTACATGTGGTGTCTGCCTTTTGACTTACATTTTCCATTTAAAAAAATATACGATATTATGCAGGGCTCCCAGGAAATTATACACCACGGATCAACGCAGCCTCCCAAATTTAAACTCCTCCAACCACGCCTGAGTGGTTTGGTGCTTTCACTGACATATAACACGCTAATTAATTGCGATGTTAAAAAATCTACAAAAATCAATGGAATAAATGTTCCCCAACGCATTTTAAATATCAAAAGTCATTATCTATTCACTAGTACTATGAGTGTATTCTTAGTGGTTAAAACATTGTACAAAGAAAAGTGTTGCAATCTGGGACGCGGTGACATTACTGAAAAGAGGTCCGACAGGGCTATAAGCAGTCAGGCGATTTAATAAGTTCAAAAGGTTAATCAAATCTATTGAAATGAGAAAACAAAGAGTAATGGTAAAATCACAGCGCCAACGCTCTGCTGGACAGGTCCATCACAGCTTAAAGGTCCAACGTGTAAGATTTAAGAGGGTCTATTTATAGAATATGACAGAAATGAAATCTAATATTCATAACTATGCTTTCTACCATTAGTGTATAATCATCTGAAAACAAATGAGCCTTTTGACATCTACAAGTCCTTAAAAGCCCCTTAAAACGTGCCTTCAAATCCAAAGTGTTTCCTCTTAACATTCATATCAAGGACTAAACAGGCAATAAACAAAATATATAATTACTACGAGTTTCTCACTCAACACTCGGTAAATCTGCTTCGTTGTGACTGCGTGGGTGTTGTTTGCTAAATCTTTTCTGGAACATGGAAGAATGTGACATCATCTTCTTTCCCGCTGAACCCCATCCACTTCAAGCCCGTGAGAGAACAGGGAGTTAAAATAGAAAGACATATCTCATGTGAAATTTGGCTGAAAACTGTGTGTTCATGGAAGTTCCCATCACTCAGAGTAAGACGCTGATTGGGAAAATATGTTTCTGGGCCTATAAAGCGTAACTTACTGGTTTAAGGCCTTGAGAGAGTGCCTTAAATCACATCAGCCTTTGTTAAATTACATTATCCTTTAATTCTTATGTGCTGAACCTCTCTGGAATGTTGCTGTGAGCCCATTATTAGCTAGTTAGCCACCCAACAATACAGCAAAGAGTCGCCTGAGGTGGAATCGACAGTATTTGTGTTAAGAGAACAAATGCATCAATTTTTACACATTATCACTGTCAGACTGGCTTTTTTTCTTTTTTTGTTATTATCACATCACATTCCTAGCTGCACCTTGGCACAAAGAAACACGCATTTAATATTAAAACTTAAATTGGATTCCATACACAGAAAGTCCTCATAACCTCAAAGTTAAAAAGAAAACAATCTGAATGCTTGGTATCTTCATTGTTGGTTCATTGTTTAGTTGATATGATTCTTCTCCGTAAAATCACAGTGATTGAAACATTTTAAACAACAAAAACAAACGGCAGCCTGTTCACCTCCATATCAAACATCTTAGGATCAATTATTACAAAGGTCCATTTAGTCTGGGCTCCTGGCGGTCTCTCATGGGAGATTTTGTAAATCATTGTCCCAGAAACCGGTTGTGGGCAATGCAACCGACCACAGAGCAAAGTCAAATAAAAATACAACATTGTTTGAAGTCACCATTGCAGACCGCTTTCTCACAGTAAATGGGTCATGCCTCAATATTTCTTAAAGTTTCAAATTATTGCACAGCCTTGCCTTGTTGAACTCTCTCTTAATTTAAGGTAGAGCAGTCTGGGTGAGTGGAAATAAGAAGTATATGAAGAAGCAAAAAAAAAAAGAAAGAAAGAAATGCTTTCCAGGGCTCATGTTCTGTGGGATTAATTTTCTTTCCTGTGTGTTCTCCTATTTCACTTTCTTTGCTTTTCTTTTTAGCCATGCTACCATCATGTCTCTAGGGACAGCAATGTTCATCAGTTGGCTGGTCCACTACTTTTCTAGAGACTGAAATATCTCTGCAGCCGAATGGGTTGCCATTAAATTTTGTTAAAACATTCATGGTCCCCAGATGATAAATGCCACACACTTTGGCGATGTCCTGACGACTTCTTCTAGTCCCACCATGAAGTTGACATACTTGTATCATAGTGAAACATCTTGACTTGATTATTGGAAATTGTTAAAGAAAAAATTCTAGGGAAATTTAGCAGTCTGGAATGCTTAGCATGCTGATGTTAGCATTTAGCTCAAAGCACAGTTGTGCCGCCTGCACTTCTGCATTGGCTTCATTTCCCCGAATCAGAGGTTGCCGCCTGCATGCGACACATTTAAAAGTCCAATGTTGGTAATATTTAGGGGGCTTTTTCACAAAGTAAATCCTACACACTGCTCCTTTAATCTTAAGACTTTTCATATTAAAATGGGAGCAAGTAAGCAACAAATAAGACGTTTCCCCTCGAGTAATGTCATCACTGTCAGCAAGTTGACTCATGCAGCTGCTATGTTTTGTTGCGTGTGTGCGTGTGTGTGTTTTCTCAGACTATTTTTACTCGTTGCTTAATGCTTTTATTTTTGACATATGACATAATTCTACTGTTGTGAGCAGCTGTGTATTATGACCAGGTCGAAGGTTAGCGCCAGGTCAGCAGCCAGCACTCTGACTAACTGTCTAGCAGCTGCCGGTGTTGTACCTCCTCCTGCTGTTTTTCCATTGCTCTCTTGCCTCAGCAACAACAACACCATCAGCATAATATACACACAACATCTGAACTATCAAATATTTATACGACATTACTGTACGTAGGGCTGCCTAAAGCCAACAAGACCGTACATCTTCATAGGAAGCGTTTACAGCTTTGTCATTTTTACTATGCGCACCAATAGCTGGGGTATAAGGCAACATTGCAGCTTATCGTCCATATGTGGTTTGACTGACCGTAAATCCGTTGTAGAGAATATGCAAGAACATCCAGTATGCATGTTATGGGAATATTAAAGTAAAGGGATAAAACAGGGAAAATAGGCAACATGGTGAGGGGAGAATGGAGGACAGTGAGTTTATGAATCCAGCTCTAATGGCGCCACATTATTCAGAAGTCCTCCAGGCCAAATCCAGCTGTTCACTCATAGCCCCTTGCCTGCACTCACTATAATTTCCCCCCCCATCTCTTTTCCCTTTGCTCTCATTCTCCCTCTATATTGCCCAGACTCACATTCGTGTTTTCTCCCTATATTTTTAAAAGCTGCTCCAACCCACCTCTCTCTCTCTCTCTCTCGCTCTCTATTCCCGCCCCTCCATCCCGCTCTCCTTCCCTCTCTCTCTCTCTGTCTTCCCCTTAATCCTATCCACAGTAGTTGAGTGACAAACCTAATTGGAGTGCAGAGAGGGCCCCAGTGGGGAAACCAGACATGAAGCAAAAGACACACTCACTTCTGTAAAGAAGCATGCAATACAGAGAGTCAGAGACAGTGATGGCCAGTCAAATAGACTGGTGGGAGAGAGGCAATCAAAGCAGATTGAAAGCGTGATGTGTGTTTTTGTGTGTCTGTGCGTATGTCTGCGTGTGTGTGTGTGTGTTTGTGCGAGAGTTTGCAAGTGAGTGATACCTTGTTTAGAGCCGAAATGTCAGGTTCCTAAAGCAAACTCTGTCCATCAGTCATCCTGATTTCAAATTTGCGGTTAATAAGTAGTGTTAGATTGCTTAGTTTTGCGTGAAATACACCGGCCACCTATGAGCTTTACTGACTTACGGAAACTGTTGCTGCAGTGTTGCCGTGTAGAGATTTGATCTGCGCCGCCTGTGCTCTGTTTCCATGTCCTGTCAAATGTTGGTGTGGAAAGCTGTTGAAATTGCAGACTGATTGAAGAAATCCACCAGAATATTGCATTCAGCGGGGAAATTACTTCACAGGTTGATGCACCAGTTTCCAAAGTGTCGGGCAAAGTGGCTTAGTGCATCTAAAGTTGTTTGGTTGAAGTCAACATTGACAGACGGTACAACTTCTGTATGCAACCTGTGTCAAAAAGCTGAGACTGTATTAGTTTATATGACTAAAAATGCAACCCAGTATTCCAAATGATTAGTTTGAAATTAGACATCCACCACAGGAGAAACACTGGTTGTTGTTACCTCCAAAATGCCTTGATATCCTCCACAACTGACGTGGATGCACGCATTCAGTTTCTACCTCCTTGGGTGTCTGAGTACATGCGTGTGTTCACACGTACAGGAGAGGTTGAAATTACGAATCGCGTGGTTGATTGCTAATTGATTCATTTCAGTTCAAAGATTGACTGATTATGTGTTTCGTTCATTTTTTTTTTTTTTTCTCTTCTGCGGTTAGCTGTCACATCACTGTTAAAATATGCACATGTGAGTGTGCCAATGTGTCAGTGTTAATAGTGGCTCAATCTTCAGTGCTGATTCCTGCTTCACTTCCGTTTCTAATTCAAAGTGCTACACTCACCTCACTACACAGCTTCAGAGCTTAAAGTCTGTGGAAAGTCAAAATAAATGTGTTTTGAGCCTGTTGAAGAAAGTGTTATTAACCACCCAGCCAAATTTGAATGATTAAAAATAACGACAGGTTTATGAAATTAGGTGTCAAAATCGGGTAAAGTGCTCTCAGCTCCAGGACTGTGGGGGCATGTCCGCTGAACCACTCTGGGGGAGTTGAATCTCTCTAAGTCTTTTTCTCTCTGTCCAAACGCACAGAAGTCATGTATCTCAGTGAAACACTGTCTGTCACTTTGCAGTTGTTGCTCCGTTGTGGTGTTTTGATTAAGCGGTGGGGGGGGGGGTCACTGGCAGTACGGCACACCTGGCCAGGTGGTCAGACTCAGACAGGTGTCTCTCGTACGTGTGCGCCGTTACCAACACACGTAAACTCAGATCTGACTACATACTGTGTATTCCCTGTCATAGCCACAAGCTGCTGTTGCATATAAGAGACGTCCCGTGCCCTGTTACCGCTGTATTTTCCTCTGGATTCCGCTCAGGAAATGAGAGCAGTCTAATGTTACATGCACTGACATTAGATAACACACATGAAAATGATGAGAAACCCCGACGTGACCGTGTTGTTGTGCTGAAGGCCATTGCAACGTCACGTGGTCTTGTTTTAGGACTGGCCAAAAAATCCTGATGACCAAATGGATGACCAATTTTCGAAGGTTTTAGCCTCGTCTCGGAATCAACTGCATTTCTACTCAGTCTTAGACAAAGAGGACTCTGTATTTTATTTCAGGTTCAGTTAAGACCACAACTGCAGCGATATCACTAAATTGCCTGATTTATTTCTTAACACTGTTGAGTGAAACCAAATGAAATCAATCACTTGGCTTATTACTAATTAGAATTTTTTTGTTTCTGTTAACATCGTCCCTTCCTGTCCCCCCTCACGCGCTGCCAAAAAAAAAGTAAATGATGGAGACCAAGAAAAAGAGCTGTGTATATTCAATTTCTGCTTCCTAAACCACGACAAGTTTATCTGCAAAACAGCATTCACTAGAGAAAAAAAACCTAAAAACATAGCAATGGTAAATCCTGCAATGAAACCCTGACTGAGACGGCCTCACCCAAAGAGTTGTGTTCTTGGTCGTGACTTGGTCTTGTTCCAATGTGAAGGTGTTGATGGAAGGCAGGGCTGTACATAATGACAGAAGCCAACGGAGGGCATGGACAGGTGACAAAATTTACACCAAACAGACCCGCAGAAAGTGTGATTTGAGTTTGAGTTGGCCTGATTGATAGGCAGACGGCAACGAAATACTAATTGGCCAGTAAATGTCTCCTCTCCATCATCATCATTTTTTTTTTTTTTTAGCTTTCAGGCACAATTTATTCTTATTTTTATTATGAGGCAAATAGTCTGTATGGGTGAAAAATTTTGCAATGATTACACAGCTGATTCAGTCTCTACTATTTACACATAACCTTCTGAATGGCATAAATAGGCTTGTAATGAAAAGGCTGATTTATGTGTTTCTTATCTAATATTCTTTGCACGATGGTTTTGTTTGAATTCTGAAACCTTGAAAAAAAACACAGACATATCTTGGGTCTAGTGTGATGGGCGCAGAGTTCTACACAATGTGTCTGACTGTGAGAGGCTTTTTAATATGTGGGTACCTCCGTCATTGCTCGTTCTTGACAGACAGGCTATGACAACCACTCATAATGGCGGTTATGAAAAGCTTCTATTTGCCAGTGTCAAGGCAAAGATTAGAAAACTTGTATGGGGACATTCACATTCAATAGCACACAGCATGTGTGGGAGTGCCCCAGGCCTCAGCTGTAGTTAGACCGTCAAATATGGTGTCACAGAGAAAGATATGAGAGAGGTTCCCCTTTTGCCTTCTCTGAAACTCACACAAACTGCAAATGCAAACAGCAACAGTGACCCCTCCAACCCTGATGCCAGATAACTGATTAAACCGTAACTTAAGTCCCATCAAACAAGACCAATATATTCTGACAACGTTCAACGGGCAGCCTGAAAACAGAGCAGTCTGTGCATCAGAGGGCTTTAAACCAGCTAAAGTTGTTGAAAGATAAACGAAAGGAGCCATCGAAAGATGTTTAATGAAATAATTAGCTGTCAAAAGGCAGGCTGTGGAGCTGCAAGAAATCCATCACAAGGAAGGGTAAAATCCCCCGGTTTATGTTATAATCCAAGCTTTCAGGGTCCTGCGTGATATGGGCGCCCCCCCCTCCCCCCTTTTTTCTTCTTTCACCACGTTTTGGCTGGATTAATTGACAGACTTGTCAGAAGAGTGAACGCTGTTTGGGGCAGCTCAAAAGTCGGGACTTAACAGGGAAAATCTGTGGTTTAAAGAAATGGGCTGCATCACGGCCAATATTGGTTCCAGAAATCAAACTCTGTTCACGTGCATGGGATCAGTGTTTATGCCTGATTTTGTGTACTTCTGTGCTTAGCACAAAAAACATTTTGGGAAGGCTTCTTTTTATGATACACGCAGCACGTCTGCGATGTAGTGTTGGAATTGAAGGACTATTACTTTGACTGCTCAAATCTCGGTTCTCAAATGGTCCCGGACTGGCAACTGTCCATTATTGTTGTTTCCCGTCATACTGTATGCTACCTGAACATGTGAAGGCTCACATTCTGCCGTGCAGCATGTCCTTCCATGAACCTGGTCTTATCTCTGTGGTTTTTGGGGGTGAGTGGTAAATTCAAAGCCCGGGAAAAGCTTCTTTAGCCTTTTGAAGTTCCCAGACCTGTTTGCGTGAAATCAATCGTGGGCACCTTTTTTCAAATGCCTCACTTCAAAGTGCTGTCCTGTCCCAATGCTGCCGCTAAGACCTCCATCCATTTTCATCAGTGAGAGATTGGTGTCTCGTGGTTCTTAAGTAAGATTCTGCTCTCTGATTACACTTCCCCTAGTTGAGGGATTGTTAATGGAACATAAAAATAACTGACCCTGAAACTGTGGATGGTAGGGTGCATTATTTAACTACTCCTACCATGGCCTCAAGGGAGGGAAGGAAGGAGGGGGAGATAAGGGAGAGGGAAAAACTGAACAGAGGGAAGAAGGCGAAAGAGTACGGACGTGACGGTCTCGGAGAGACATTTCACAGCTGTATACAGCAGTGAACTTTTGCTTACCCATTGCAAGAGACAAAAACAATTTTGCAGCTGTGCAGTGTCCTTGTCTGAGACTTCCAGCCTCCTCCTGCTTGGTTTTAGTAATTCTTTAAGGGTCGCACATCCTGATGTTGTTGTAATTGGTCTCTTGTGTGTAGGCCTAGATGTTGCTGGAACATTGGGAGTGCCTCAAGGCTCTGGATCTGTTACTGTACAAACAGGTGCTATGGGAGTGTAGAAGTATGGGAGTAGAGTAAGAACTGTAAAAAAAAAAAATAATAATAATAACAATGGATGGACAGAACGGGTTCACAAAGGACCACTGTTGATGTGAAAGCTATTTCACGTCTGTTCCATGAATTATTAACAGCAAAGCTCTTTTGTGTTCCCCATAACAAAAACAATGGAGACAAATGAGGAAAACTGGGGGAAAGATGGACTCTGTGGGCGAGTGACTGCGTCTTGTCATCAACAACAACAACACATGATCAGTGAATCAGTAGATCTACATGCACCCTATTGTCTCCGTTATAGACGTATCCTGGGTTTAATCATGTTTGGGTCAGAAAGCTGGGGTTTTTATATATTTCTGTGGTTCAAACAATATCAGGTTTCTGATCGTCTTTTGACTCCTCAACATCTCAGGCGGTCTCATTTCATTTACATCATTTTATCTAATGACCTGCAGGTCTTACCAGAATCAGATGTACACTTATCGGTGTCTTGGTCACATGTTATGGTTGCTGGGTAACAAAATGGCGTAGCTTTACAGCCTAGGATGTCTGCATTACAGCTTTGCTTTGATGGCTTCTGTAATATTTCGTCTAATTTCCTATAATAGGAAGATCTTCTGACAGACTCTGTCCAATAAAAAAGAAGAAGAATGCTACCACCAAACCGGCCAGATTCAACCAGTGGACTTTTTGCATTGTGTAGTCTCACTTTAGGATGCACACAAAGTGTTTTCACTGAGCACTCTGGATTGACCTGGGTGTCATTAAGTTAGAAAATTACAAGCAACCAGGCAGCTTTATGTCAAAATAATAGATGTAGAAATCTACAGTTTTGGAGAGACTCACCGAAGATAAATCCTAAATAATTTGCAAATGTTGCCTATACACTGGAGCCTGCATGTCTCAGTGATAGTTGAGGTTATTCAAAAGGTTAATGTTTTGGCATGCAGCTTATTACATCTGTCCTTAGAGCTAAATTTAATTCCAACAAGTTACCGCTATCATGGTCAATTTGTCAGATTTATAAGAGCTTATAAGACTATTGGAAGTGTCCCTTTACTGCACTGAACCATGGCCCAGTTTATGTTAAAACAGCCCATCTGAGTCTGTTACACAATCCCATAATTGTCAATAGCCTACCCATACTGTGAGACAGGTGCAAGAAATAAGACAGGGAAGTGGTACAGACTGTCATCACCTCCACCCACTCCTTCGAGGTGATCTATCCATAATGTGATAGGCAAATAAAACCAAGAAAGAGAGCAGAGTTTGAGTGGAGAAACAAATGAAATGACTATAAACTGATCATTGTGTGATGAATGATTGTGTTTACATGAAACATTAGCTTTGCTATTACCATGAACATAAAGTTATGTGTATTTGTACAGTTTGATCCAGATAAAAGCAGTAGATGAAGCTTATATAAACCCCTCCCAGGAAATAGTTCCAGTGTCCCTGTTAGTGGAACAACAACAGGTCACTGAGCCCGTGTTGCCAATCCCAGCAATAAATTCCAATCATGTTAACAGATCTTGCAGGCTGTGCGTACCTCTGATTATTATTACAAGTATAGATATCCATGGGCCTTCCTCTGTATAGCCTCGCTAGAATTAACCAGAGAAGAAGGCAAAAATCAATTCAACAAAGGGCCAACAATAAATTTAAAAAAAGCTATGGACTCTGCAGTGGGTGCAACAGGCAACATTAGGCTAAAGAAGTTAAATAACTGCCACTTTAACAGCAGAATAAAACATCTCCACGGAGCAGCAAAGAGAGCTACACAGTTTTTACCCTCTGTGTAACGTCACACACACGCACTCTTCCAAACACTCAAGTGCTTTTACGCTACATATCTCATTCACCCATTCACACACATTCATACACTTGATGGCATTAGCTGCTCATCAGTTTTAGAAGCTAACCATTTATACGCGTTCACACACTGATGGCGCAGCCTTCGACAATAACTTCAATTTGGGATTATCTTGCCCAAGGAAACTTGGACGTGCAGACTGGAGGACCAAGGGATCAAACCGCCGATCATCTGATTAGACAGTGTCTGCTCTCTGAGTCTTCCATACTCTTATCCAAATATGGTCACTTCTGGCACCCAAAACTCAAGATGGCAATATCCACAATACCAAAACTCCATGTCTGCTGGGTTTACACTTGCTTGAAATGAAAATGGTAAATGGACTGTATGTATATAGTGTCTTCCAACCACTCAAGGCACTTTGACATTTCATATCACAGTCATCCATTCATGACAGCATTGGCTACCATGCCAACCGCTCATCAAAGGGGGGTTAATCACAATCACACACACTCCCAGTCGTGGATGACGCACTGTGCCTCCTGTGCCACAGTACAAGTACAGCACTTGCACGTGCTGGTGGACAATATGTGTGACATGGGCTATCCAAATGAGGGTTTTCCAATATGTCAGGTATGACTGCAGCAAGGGAGGCACAGTTAGAGTTTCGAACGGGAAATGTTATCTTGTGGCTTATCAAAAATGATATGAATCGATCTGAAGAAATGCACAGACATGGAACTGACTTTTTTTCCCTGAACGATAACGAGGATCTTCGGGTCGGAAGAAATATCAGTTTCCATTATTCGTGTTTTCCAGATTCTGATTTGGGTACATCCATAATGTACAGCGCATTCTATGCAATGGGTTAATTTAACAATGAAATGCAGGCAGTGCATAGCAGTGTGACAGACTTTTAAAAATAGAGCTGAAGCCTAAAAACAGAAAATACAGAGAGGGAAAAAAAAACAGAAATATAAACAAGAAATTTATGATGGCACGGGTGAAACCCATGTCTCGTGTGCATGTGCACATACCCAGGCATAGACACAGCAGGTGTTTGCCATTCAGAGTAGGAGTGTGTTGGCCGTGATAAAGGACATCAGGTGTCCAGCAGTGTCTTCCACTAGTCTAAGGATCCTTGAGTTGAATCAGCTTGGCTCAGTCTATGGACAGTTTGTATTCTGCTCTAAAGGGAAACCTTGAGTTGGAGTGTCTGGTGCTATCAAAACACACACACACACACACAGTTATGCATACAAGCTGACATGTCCACAAATGCACTCACACCACCAGGGAGTCTCATTCACGCGCAGGACTTGTATTCTGAGCACATCCAGCCTTGCTCCTTTTGCTTTCTTTCCCTCCCCTCACTTCACTGTCATCAAGTGGATTCAAGTTTTTGTGTCTCCAGACAGGTTGCGCGTCCATCTCTCTCTCTTCCCTTGTCTTGGCTTCTGTGTATGTATCTTGCCCCGTTTCACCACTTTCTCCCTCTCTCTTCATCCGTTTGCCATCTATCTTCCTCTAAAAAATGTAGTCAACTGCAGACATCACAGTTCAGATTACACCCGTAGAAATTTACTCTCCTTCTCCTTGTATTTGTCTGCACCTGAGCGTGAAATCACATTGGCTATCTATTGAACTTCGGACATCAATATAACACGTGAGGACACACGGAGTGATTTATTTATGTGTAATGAATTTAGAGCAGCAGTTTGATGAAGCAAGAAAAGAGGAAAGTTCAAAGTTTCAAAGGCTTGAAGGCACAAGAGATGAACCTCCTTATCCTGTACACAGGCAGTGTACACACACTCAAAGCAAACTATTACATAAGCCTCATATTTTTGGAGTTCATTATGGCCTCAGGGTATATAGGAACACTAGAAAGTACTGTCTGCCATATAGTATCATATTTTTTCTGACATCTGTCTATAGATCTGTCCACTTAATATTCATACTTGTATATTTTAGTCAGATGTGATTAACACATCTCCCAACTTTAAAAGTTATTTGAATAATTAGAATAGAAGAACCTACTTCTACTTGGCATCGCCATCTTTTCAAGAAATTATCAGTTTCTGTATGCCAAAATATTATTAAGACTTAAAAAGATAATTTTGCGAAAGCACATTCGCTTTTTAACAGACGTGCTTGGCAATGATTTTGTTGAGAGGGACAGCCGTGCATTGAATGTAGTTCACGTTAACAGGGGATGTAGGTGTGATGTTTGGATGATTTAGCTTTTAAAAATTGAAACCAGGTATGACCGGTGAGGTCAGCAACACTACGGAAAAAATATCATGCTTTTACAGCGAGCCTTTCATCTCAGATCTCAGAGTGATCTCAGGTATTATACTCTAAGACACTCTGTCGAACAGGCTCTCGGATAAAGAAAAATAAAAAAAATAAATACACAACCTGTCGTGAGTGCACACATTAATTATTCTGTAAAGATAGAGAAGAGTGAGACTCCTAAAGAATTTTCATCAGTCCTTTGCTACTACTTACAACCGTGCAATTAAATGGGACCTAATGGAATTTGGTATAAGACAGGCTTGTTTTAGATAGCAAGAAATTGAGATAACACAGCTGTTACAGCCTTTCTCTGGCATATCCGGGTGTTTGTGTGACTTGAGCTTTGGTTTGCTGTATGTACAATCAGAAATAGTAAATAGGACGCTCTGTCCTTCCATTGTTCTCCTCAACGAACAGGTTAAAACTGTATTTTTGAGAGAGAGAATGTATAATTAATGTATAATTTAATCAAAGTGCCCATATGCATTTTGGCTTTATTTATTTTTTATTTTTTTTAGACTTTTTTTGTATGCTGGAGCAACCCCTACATTATTGATGATTGGCTTTGAGCCGATGATGGTCCTTTAGGACATCAGTGACTTAATTATAACTTAAATATGAACACATTGCCCTTCTTCTGTGACCTAATTTACACAGAACTCAAACTTTTTCACACTTCATAGACACACTCTTGCATTCATACAGTAGCGAATTGGCAAAAATGACATTTTAAAGTGCCACTAATCAGTATTTTCATATTAACAATGAGTGGATTTACTATGTGAAAGCTGACTGGGGTCTCTAACGGTGACGAACACACAGAATTACCCCATGACTTTGCAATTTCTCTTTCTAGCTCTGTGGAGAGTTTTAGGATCTTTCAGCTCATTGTTTTGGTTTACTCACACTGCTCTAATCACTTTCCGGACACAGACAGCTCTTCAGAAACAAAAAAACTGTTAAAAAAAACGTTGCGTAGCAAGCATAAATATTGGGCTTACCCTCTTTGTACCACTGGAAACATGCTAACGCTAATGTTTCTGTTAAAAAGGCAACTGTATGCTAACACATTTGCCACACAGGTTTATAAGGTGATCGATGATATAACACCACAGTGTTTACAGCTTGTTCCGTCATCCTCAAGTGGCCACAAAATAATAATACCGCTTTAAGGTCAAGGAAGTGGCAACATGCCACAAAAATAAATTATGGTGCATGCTGTAGGTCAGTTTCTCTAAGTCTACTCTTTGTCTGTGTGTGTCTTTCCATTCTATTATGAAGCACTTACTAAATTAATGGATGAATTATTCAGTAACAGTAACCCTTCCTCCCTGTGAGTCAACAAAACAATGTCTCATGTATGGGGTGTGTTTTAACCGAAACCTGTTTAATAATTTGATACACAGGCAAACTGCTCTTCCAGGCCGGTGCACGTACATCTCCGCAGCCAGTCCAGAATACGATATGTTGAGGCGTGCAGGCCATCAGTATTTTTCTCTTCTAACTCAAACTTATGTTAATGAAGTCATAGCCAGCACACATACTTATCAACACAAGTCTGAATACACATATTTGCAGACAAAAAGCGCACACAACCCAAATAAACACACTGAGAAAGTTTAGAAGATGTAGGAAGGCAAAGGCATGCAAAAGCCTGCAGGGACAGAGTCACATAATGAGCCAAATCTGAAATGTGTGAATCTGACAACAAAATCCATCAGTGCATTCTCAAGGCCCATCTCACCCTTTCCTCCCTCCTCTCTGACTATCTCAGATTTTGTTCCCTTATCTTCAGCGGCTCACACAAAGTTAATCTCATCACAAAAACAAAACAAAAAAAATCAACTGAGACTTCTGAAAGTTGTGACATCACAGTAACCCCCAGACCGTTCACGCTCCGGGTTTTGTGTGTGCACATGTATGAGTGTGTGTGCGTGCATAAACAGTAGTCCCTCAGTCACGGCCTAATTGGAGTATCTGAGGCAGGGGGACACAGCGATGTGGAGTGATAATTTGATTTGTGTTCATGGCTCTGCGAGAATGGCATGATGAAACTGATGCAATTAGCGGTAACACAATGCCCTCTGTTTTTTTGACGTGCACGTGTGTGCTTTGCAGTCAAGCGACGTATGCTTTTCTGATGTGCACGTCAGCTTGAGACGGCGCCGTTTAACGTGTTTTCAACGGTATCGTTTTTTCCGGCGCGCTCGAGTTTGTGTTTGGTTATTCGAGACAGACGGAGGAGGGAGTCTCACAACCCCAGCAAAGTTTGCTGTCAAGTGGCAAAGTAAACATGGTTGCTATCCTGTCTTAATTGATTTGTTTGTGTTTGTTGATTGAGATGAGAGATGCAGCCATGGAGTGTAAATGTTCAAATTATGAAAAGCAGACTGCATAATTACGTCTCTGAATATTTCCCTATGGGAAACTCCCTATGGGGCTGAAGTAAAGAGAGGTAGAAAAACAGAAAGCGAGCAGAGACGGATACAGAGAAGTGACAGAGTGACTGAACGGCATTCTAACAAACTGCAGAGTAAATGGGGAAAGTTTGATGAGGAAGATTTCAATCATTACGCATCTCATGGCTCTGCCTCTTCCACTCCCTTTGAGACTAGTGGATTAGATCTAAACACTGGATTAAATGAATCCCCAACCTGGGATTAGGATTATGAGTGTGGGTTTTGGGAGATTTATGGCATGTTGCATAATGGATTTACAAGACTTTTATGGGTTTAAACCAGTATACTGAGATCCCCGGGGGAACAGAGAAGTACAGTAGACTAAGGAAGAGGAGGCAATGCGGAGTGTAGAGTGGATTATTTTTAATTCATCCTTTGAAGGTATATGTTCTGCCCCTCCTCACATGTCAGGCTGAGGAAGATCTTCAACGAATTTCCATGTGCAAAGTTTGGTCTGAATTTTCTTGAAAATGTAATTTAGTCTAGCCAATGATTAATGTATCATTTTATATTGAAATGAGAGATTGCCACCGAGGTGCCCAGGAGGGACAGGCAATGTTTTATTGGTTTCAAGATGGGGTTTTTTGTTGTTTTTTTTTACTTACAAGAAAACAAATAAAGAGCAAAACCACAGAGGCTGATGGACAGGTACACATGCAAAGTGAAAGTCACCCTCTGCTTCTGTGTTATGTAGCACACAGCTCAGACACTCATGCTTTTAAATCTGGTTTAAGATTATAGAAGATGATTAAGGGTTGGTTAGCACCTGCAGCAGCTGAGTCATTTCTAAAAACAAAGCTTTTTTTTTTTTCCCCCAGCCAAGGACTACCAGCGTAAGAGCTCCACCTATGCTACTCTTCAACATTCACAAGTTCACGCGGAAGGAAGGCGGTTTCAGAGAGCATTTGTGGTGACATATCCACTGCCACACAGGACTGTACTGGATTGAACAGCTCCATTTCTACAAAACTGAAGGGAAACCATACTTGTCACCAATGTCTGCATGCCCTGACACTACACCGTCTCCATAGCCTTCACACCACTACAGTGTGGTCACCCATCCTCACAGCCCCATCAACAAATGTCAGACTGTAAGTCAAAGGTGATGCTGCAGGACCAGCCACCTTGCTGTCATCTCCACTAAGGTGATGAAATATACTTTGCTGCATGGCTTGCCATCAGGGAGACGTGCATAGACACTGACACATGAGGACCCACTCTCTGTAGAGGTTGTATCCAGTGTTGGACTTTAGGTTGACCAGTTGTTTAGACCCTTCTTGGTTGTTGGCTGAATGATTACCAATCGACTTTTGCAATTTCATCATTCTTTGAGCAATTCTGGTGCAACTACAGTGTGAGCCCCTGTCACGTTGAGGAGGATGTGCATGACAGTCTGAACTATTAACTCCACAATGGTCTTCTGTCTGGGCTCTTACACTGTCATGACAAAATACAGCTTGGACCAAAGGGTACTCAGAGGATCACCTGTTGTTAACAGCTATAAGCTGTAGATAAGCAGCATGTGGTAACTTGTAAGGAAATTCATTCTATTCTGTTATTTTTGTTTGTTTCAACTAAAGACATTTTGACGTTTGAGTTCTGTCTGGGAGATTCTCGTCCACTTTTTTGGCCCAGCATTTTTCACTGTGTCCTTTGCATTCTCCCTCTCCTAGCTTTAGCATTAGGATTGGAGCTACTTGCTTTCTCCACTGCATTGCAGTACTTGTTGTCCAGGATTAGTTTGAGGGCAGGAGCTAAAATGTCAGACAGTTGTATAAATGTTGCTGTGCTCGTCTGCATGTTTTTGTAGTTTGACTCAAACTACCTATAAAAACAGATGACATGAGTGACGGAGACACAATGTTGTTAAATGCAAGATGCCTCTTTTTAACCCTCTGCATAGACAGCATAAAACATGGATGTTGCATCTATGATGATACCCACTGGTTTCTAAATTGTGAAGTTTAGAATGTGATGGCTCTGGCTGTGGCTGTCTCCATCTTGGCAGGCCTGCCTCTGCTGCCTCCCGGCTAATCCAAAAATGGGCAAGACGTGGTGCTGAGGCGGGCTGAATTACGCCTGGGTGCCCAAATAGGCCACCTGTATCAGCAACCGCCTGTCAGTCAACGCGACCACGATGTTAATTATGCATAACTTTAAGCCTTAATATAATTTGGATGGGTGAGTTAAAAGAAAAAAATCAGACTCAGTACAGTTGGGGAAATTAGCTATAGAGACAAAACAGATTTCTGTTCCAGGCTGTAAGCCTGTTTGTATCTACTGTGAATTTGGGCATTTAAATATGGCAGCCTATGCCACATTGTTCTGAAGCCAGCCTCAAGTGGCCATTCGTGGAACTGCAGTGTTTGGCACTTTGCATGGGCCTGATTTCACAGCTACAGAGGCTGCCGCTTGGTTAATGGTAGTCAAACAGGTCAAGTGACTAAACTCACTGCACTGAACAAGGAATATTTTATGTGTGAGAGGAAACTATTTTATTAATCAGGAACATTGTGTGATTCTGCAGATGAATGCGGGTCAATGAAAAAATAATTTGTTAATTTATCCATCTTTAAAATTGTCATTTAGTTTTTATTCATGGGCAAAGGATTTGTCATAGTTCTTACTGAGACAATTAAGTCTGATCAGATGGCTACATGGGGGCCTACACTTAGTACAGCCATTCAGCAATTATTAGGCTCCAGGGTGGCCCACGCATTTTCATTTTCAGGTACAAAAAATAACTGAATAACATGTATTGGGATAATGGGAAATGTTCTACATTGTGACTTACATTTTCGTAGTTGCGTACACTTCCTTCCTGTAGCACCTTATGCTCACATAATCACCACCGGATGTCTCCTTTCACTTGAATTTAAACTGCTGATTTGTACCTCGCACTGGATAAGAGCTTCTGCCAAACGCCATAAATGTGAAGACCATGTAAATGGAACCAGACTGGAAGCTGCCGGTTACGATGGGCCCACCGTGCATGACTTTTTATGGAGCCCCCTCTTAACCCTGAAATGCATGTGCACATGCAAAATACACATTTGAACTTAATTACGGTCACTGCATCAAATTAGCACGTGCTTCTAACTAATTGTGGCTGACAACCTCAGATTATGACATGGGGGCACGGGATCCAATCAGAAGGCACAATTTAGCCTGGAAAATGTTCATCTATTCAAGCAGCGTCTGACAGAGCTTGCAATGAGCAAAATCCTAAACAGTGTCTTCTACATCCACGTCCACCTCTCCTGTTCTCAGTAGATATTGTACATTATCTCATGCTGTGACTCCTTGGCAAGTGCTCTCTGATTAGTTTTAATTTAGCTCCACTGTCACAACTTTGACAGATGTCACTTTGCTTGGCTTGCTTCAGGCCGTGGTCTTACATCCCAGGGGAAATTATTCTGCTGTGAATTTCAGGCACCAGAGTCAGTTTGCTACGCTAACTTCAGTCAGCCTACTCTAGTTGAATCTTGCCAAGCTCTGGAGTAACTCCTTCAACTGTAATGACAAATTGCTCACTTAACGAAAGAAATATTTGGTGCATTTCATATATTTCTCTCTCTCTCTCTCTCTCTCTCTCTCTCTCTCTCTCTCTCTCTCTCTCTCTCTCTCTCTCTCTCTCTCTCTCTCTCTCTCTCTCTCTCTCTCTCTCTCTCTCTCTCTCTCTCTCCACGCGAACACAACTTTGGCAGGAAAAAATAAGCCACACTTCTGTTGCACTGTTATACAGACACTCTATCTTCCCCCATCATGCATTCCTCCTCAGTGTAAGGCACCGGCTAATCTGTCAGTCTTAGAGAGTATTTTTTTTAGTTTTTTTTTTAGAAAGAACTACAACAATATTTCTCAAGGTGTGTGCAGACTTGACCCTGAAGCACACGTTTCGGGTACATTTGCATATAAAGACAGCGAGGAAATGTAAACAAATGCAAACACATCATGATTCTTGTAGCATAGAAACAGGTGCTACAAAAAAATGTTACAGCAGGTGGATTCGCACAAATCGCACAAGGTCAAAACTGACTTTCATTCATTCTGAACACACCTTAAATGCACCCCCAGAACTATGTGTAACAACTGTGCTGAATATGATTTCTTTCATGTATCTGACCCAGATCATCAGGGTTGAGGCTACATAAACCACACCATTATGCCGTGTTAGAGAGGAGAGGGTTTTTTTTTTTTTTTCCAAAGCTGGAGGTGCACTTTTATTTTAATAAACCATTCTAATTGAACAAATTTTCATTTACCAGGTGCAGAGTGAATGTACCCATCTGAAGAGAAGTCACTCATCTCAACCTCACAGCACATCAGCTGAATGCCTATCCACCCACAGATATACACACACACTTGAGGACACATCCACAAAAAAACACAGCATGATAGATATGATAGAGAATGTTCTCACAAAGTGTATGAGACGGGTCAGATCGGCCACAGCTTAAGATGCTTCAAAGTTCTCCACTCTCTCTTACTGCTCTTCCAGTAATCATACCAAAATCCCCGAGCATTCAAAAGATGATAGCTGTTGACATGAGATAAGATCACAGCATTCCACCTTAAGTGTAGAACTTTTCAACTGGAGCCGCTCGCGCTCCGGGGGTCAATGACAACAGCGATGGAGAAACTAAACCTATGTACACAAGGAGAAGGAGGGCAGAGAAGGAAAAAGATAGCTTTTCAAAGTTACAAGGTTTGTCAGAGCACAACTTCAATTCCTAAGGATGAAGTGCTCTGTAGTATATGACTGAAACACTGCTGCATGCTGATATGGACTCAGACTAAATCTTTGATGTTGGGTATCTTAAAGGTGTCATTGGCTGAGCACTTCTCTCTGCATATTAAACAAACTGCTGTGATATCTCTTATTTTCGTTTCTTTTTTTTTATACCGCACAGATATTACGTACTCCCGTGCAAGATGCCATTTCCATGAAATCAATTTCATGTTATTACTTGGAACAATAGCTGTTCCGTGGACACAAGGTTAAAATTTGCAAGTGCAATATATATTGCATTTTTGATGACTTTAGACCAAAAAAAAAAAAGCAAAAAGACGTGTGGACTGTGAAACGCATGCAGAGCAGTGATAGTATCGTCTTTTATTGTTTTTATTTTTTCATTATAAGCAAACAATACAGACAGCAGAGAGGAGACAATTCTCAAGGGTCGAGCTAAATGCTCTGTGCTGTCAGCTACAACCCTGGTGAAAAATAAAAACACTTCATCATATAAAAGTAATAACGTAGACCTTAAAACTCTACTAATCAATATGTTCTGATATTTTGTAAGACGGACTTAAATGATTATATGTAATCAGTAAAAGTGATCACGCCCTGTTTTTTTCGGCAAAGCTCTCTGTTAGTTTAGTTTGTTTTGCAGAGTACAGTTTATCAGCGATGTCACGTTTCATTACAGCAGGCAGCTATTTTCAGCTAACAAGCTCCGATAAATTGTGTAACACCACTTTGCAACATAATATCTTATAACATCACCATGTCGTGACCAAAGTGTACCATGGAAACCAAGACTGTGTCCAGAACAGGACCAAATAGTACAGCTAGCTCAGAGCTCATACACACATGCATACACATAACAAAATCTCTTTTGGGCGAGTTGTTTTGGTTTCACGCAGGCACAAATGCTGGTTTTCTGGTAGAACGTCCTGAGGGCCCTACGTGCAGAACCACCAGGCACAAAGAATTTTGCAAAGTTTGAGTTAGCGTCTAGACATACCATAGCATTGCACTGCAGAATTTACATAGTGCTGCAAGTTTTCTTTTGGACACTGTTTATGCAGACGGACTACTTAAAAAAAGTGGTGGGGAGAATTATCTCGAGACCGAGACCAAGATCTCCAGTGGTACAAGACCGCTGATAAACATACTGTACGGTTGCTACCAGCACTAAAAATCATACAGACAGAAATTCTGACATCTAGCAAGATAAAGAAGCCCTTGCTTCTCTCAGGAGTTGGTGGAGCACAATTTTGTTTTACGTTCATCAGATGCCCAAAAATGTACTTCTAGTTTGATGGCAACGTTGCTCCGTGTTTGCTGCGTTTGAAATAGGCAATGTTTTCTGACATCTAAGGCTAAAACATCTTCATAACAGCACAGTTCGTCGCGGTTGTGTGTCTGTAAGCTGGTTTCGCACTCGTTGTGCCCCAAAGTAGCCATAAAATTGATTAAAGCAGCTTTAAAGATATGTGAATAATCCCCAGATGGACATACTGCTGTAAAACGGTTTAGCCAGACTTTTATTTTACGCATGAGCACATGTGAATGCAATATGTAACACAGTGTAAAATATAGTGTATCCTATAGGCTAAGTTTTAAACTCAGACATTACAACCTTAATCCTGTGTGAAATCTTGACATTTTATGTCCTGCATGTAAATGTAAAAGTATCTCTTTATTTGTATTCACACACCGTAGCAGGTGTAAACCTCTGCACATGAGAAGACCAGCCATTTAGGGCAAAATGAATGTCCATTACAGATAATGTTTCTTTTGAATCAGGGACACAGTGTTTGCAGATAAGAGCTGCACTGGCTAACTTTGTGTAATATTGTTAATTACATTTCATTTGTCTCTGTCGTGATCATGGCTAAATGTGAGATGACTAACACCCAAAAGCGTGCACGTGCACAGAGCTGGAGCTCTGCCTCCTCATTTAATCGCAGCTCCTCTCTGTTCTCTCCCTCTGCACTGCATCTGTCACAGGGCAAACTTTGCATTAGCTTTGAATCGTCTCCCTTTTCCTCTAAAAAAAAGTACGATATCAGTGGGGGCACCGGATATAGAGACACACACACAGACATGATGTCCAGCAGACGATGTGGTGCCAGGGGAAAATAGAATTAATATTGTGCCAGCAATCTTGTTAAAACTCCCACCCCTAGCCCCACCCACAACACAACCACACACACACACACCACACACACACACACACACACACACACACACACTGCTCCTTGCCAAGCAATCCTATTAAACAATGAGTTGGGCATTTAATCTCTTAACAAGGAGGGGACCTACAGAGAGACAGACAGGAGTATTTGCTCTCTCTCTCTCTCTCTCTCTCTCCTCGTCTTTCTTTCTGTTTAGTCTCCCTCCTCCGTAAAACATCCTTACGTCCTGTCGTTTGTGCTGCAGCTCCTCATTATCGACTCCCTTTATTCAAGGTGCACACTAGTGATAATTCATAACAATGCTTCAGTAAGGTAATGCGCAGTAGGCACGGCATCCTGGCTGTCCCTTGTGTTATGGAATAAGTGGATCTACAAGGAGCATGTAAATGATTTCTGTTAAAAGCCCAAATAATCCTGTAGTCTGTAATGTATTTGGAGCCAAATAAACAGCCCAGTTGGTAGCAGCCAACACAAATAGACATATCAAAAAACATGCATGTGTACGCCTACTACCAATCCCTGAGCCTAATTATGACTTCATCGTGAGACATACCCAATTAATCACCAGCATATTTGCCATGCGAAAGTTACCAGCACTGTTTGCATAGACCACTCTCATGCAGATATTGTATAGCATGTATGAATATGCACATGGCAGCATTTTCCTTTATTGTTGCTCATTAATTGCTGCACAGACATTTTTTTTTTTGCTTTTGGCGTTACAGCGGCGCAAATAATTACATAACATAAAAGGACAGTTTGGTGTGTAAGAATCGCCTCACAACTCAAGCACAAAACCTGTCAAAATAGCAATTGTTTTATTATGAATAGTAGCAAAAGACAATTCTCTCTTTTTTATTTTTGAAAAATCTGCTGATTCATTTTGTGATTAATTGCTTGGTCTTTAAAATGTCAGAAAACAGACTAGCTGCTCTGTGACTATGTATGTACTTGAGGAAAATGCTAATGTCAGCATGCTAACATGTTCACAATAAAAATGCCAAAATGCTGCAATGCATGTGATGTTTACTATATAGACAGGCTAACATTTGCAACAGCTGCGGCTGATTGGAAGTCTGCATCAAAGTTGTAGACTGACCTCCCTCCCCGCCATCCCTAGGGCCTAGTGTTGCTAATTCGGCTGAAAATGTCCATCACATTTTCCCAGAGTCCAAATATCCATAATAATAAAAACATATTAAGTTTGCCACCAGAGACTAATGGGCCTTCCAGACACAATGCAATTTGTGCTACAGTACATTTGCCTCTCTGTTTAGTGCCACACTCTACCCAGGGTTCAGTGCGCAGACACCGAGGACGGAGCAAAAAAAGCGGCACTTTCAAAACTTGGGACATCCTTCTGTCCAAGCACAATGTGCGAGCAATAACCCTGCTTGTAAGCAGAATAAGGAGATGAAGAAGAGGTTGTTGCTTAACGCTCTCTGGTAAACAGAAGCAGTTTGGGGGAATTCAGGCTTGCAAAGGAGCTCAGTTTCTACAACGACTAGTTCCAGGACTACTTTCGACTCATTTGGAAGCAGTTTGACAGTCTGCTGGTGAAAGCCAGACTTACCATCTCAATGATCTGGACACAATACCGAGATCCATTTCCCCCAACAGAGCAACTGGCAATTTGTCTCAGGCAGGTTATTGTTACATGAAAATAGGCCTTTTTTTTCACAGCAGCCATTTTGCTATGAAATAGCAGGGTCAACACAGGTGTTTCCAATGATACTAATTAAGGTCCCATTTAGTTCAGCAGAGCCTTTGCATGCAGCACCCTGACTCTGTTTGACCTAAATGGAACGGAACCTCGATTAGTATCATTGGAAACAACTATGTCAAAATGGCTGCTGTGAAAAAAAGGTCTATGAAATGTGATATAATTAATGTTACACTAGCAAACACATGTACAGTATTTACACTAGCCTAGCCTTCAGCAGCATCAATAGTAAGATTATAAGCGATTATGCTAAGCTAGCTAGCTACATAACTTGAATTTGTCTTTCTGAGGCTTCCTTGGTCCGTATTAATAACAGCTCATTAATTTGTTTGTATTGGTAATTTAAAATTAACTCAATTTGAGGTTTTGCTTTTTACTGAAATCATGACAACGTCATTAATTTCTGATACCTAGCAAATGGTGAATTCTACACCACCATTTCCTCCATCTCCACTGGCACATGTGGCCAAAGCCATTTGGGACAGCCTGATGGATGAATTTCTGCCTGAACCAAAGGCTGTTGATTGGCAGGAGATCGCCCTGGGCTTCAGGGAGAGGTGGAACTTTCCCAACTATGTGGTAGAGCAATGGATGGGAAGCATGTGGTACTCTAGGCACCGCGAAATTCAGATTCCCAGTATTTTAATTACAAGTTAGCATACTCTGTCCTACTTCTGTCAGTTGGATGTTCAGGTTGGTGGATGTTGGAGCTATTGGTCAGAACAGTGATGGAGGGACCCTTGCTGTGTCTGACTTTGTAGAAGCCCTGCAGTCAGAGAAACTGGATCTCCCACAAGATGCTCCTCTCCTGGGTGCAGACCCCCTGGGGCCCGTGCCTCATGTCTTTGTGGGACTTGAGGCTTCTTTCTCCCCTCAGGCCAGTCTTCAAATTGACTTGGAAGTTGTATTAATTACACATTAGGATTCATATGGTCTAGTGTCTATATATAAAGTATCAAAGAATTTTCTCTGTCTTGGGTCCTCTGACTTTGACCCTGAACACACTTCTGCAAAGGAATCTCTATTAAAATATCTGCAGTAACATAGTTTGATAGGACTTTTTTATTTATTTTCTGATAGCTTCTTATCACATTTTGTACAGAACGAAGTCTTTTTTTTCCCTTTCATTATTACTATTTTCAGATGAGCCTACTGTACACAATTCTCAACCAAATATGATCTTCAACTACCGCCTCTCACAAGCACAGCGACACCACTGCATTCTCTGTTATAATGATAAGCAATTATCTTCACTTTATGCACTATGATTAAAGTACATAGAACACACCCTCCCTCCATGAAAACATACACACTGTATTCATTAACTTATTTAATGTTACTTTATTTGCAGAATTGTGCCACACAAGACAGCTCTGCATATGAAGACAAGAGAACTGAGGAAGGCGGAGGTTTATACTTGCGTGATCTCATTGACTTTTACGTCAAAAAAAAAATCAACATACTTGATGTGATCCCGTGTACATGAAGCAAAGAACAAAACACAAACTCATAGTTCTGCGTCTTGCTTACATGATCTGAAGCGTTGCACTAGATTCATAAGAAAGAGTTCCTCCTCATCTGCAGCACTTTTATCATCTGACTCTCAAAAGCATCATTCTTTCGCTTCCTTTATTTTCTTTGCCTTGCTTGATCTTTGTGGAATCAGTCTCTGTCCCCCGGAATATACACCAGGGACAGAGACACAGAGTCAGGCAGGGTCTCAGAAGATTCATCAGTGGACTGAAGTGCAGGGTTTGACAGGGAGCTGGAAGATTGGAAAGACTTCAGTCAGGCAGCGGACAGTCAAGTCCAGGCAGGGTACAAGGTGATAAACCCATGGGTGCTGAGGTCACCTGTGGGACACGAGGGGCTTTCTCCTAGGGACATGTTGGGAGGCGCCAGGAAGTTCATGATGGAGAAATACTTTCACGTTGTTTTCTGTTCTGTCCCTGCACCACCCTTCTTCCCTGTAATGATCTTTCTCCCTTTAATATATCTATCCCTGAGAGAAAATGTGATACGCTTTCAGTAATAAAATATTCTGTAACACTTTATAATAAGAGCGCAAATCATTACTAATGCATGACTCATGACACTAATGGTCATCTCAGTATGACTTCATGTGTTTAGTTCACACTTAGTGGATCATCTGTTGAGGAATTTTAATTTGCAGTTACTTCATACATTAGTTGATATATTTTATATGTCTGGGAGAACAGACCCAATGGTATGTTTGATGATCAGACATGTTTAAACTAACCCAAAGAAATATTAAGCTATTTTTATCAGAGCGGCTGAGCAAATTCATGGTCCTTAAATCAACTTTTATGTAAGATGAACCAAGCAATTATGCCTGCATATCAATTAATTCATGATACATCCTGCATTAATTCATGCATTAAATCATCATGTACCCTTATTATAAAGTGTTACAAAATTTTTATGCCTCTCAACCTCATAAAAAAAAAAAAAAACTTCAACAGGTCTGTAGAGCTATTGAGGAATATGCATATTGCCTTACCTATAAAGTTCTAATTAAAAACACACCTTACATGGTTGGAAACGTGTTCCCATGTTAGGGCTTTCCTCCTGAGGTTGCAATACAGACATAAACTTTTTGTATAGTACTGTGCAGTTAGAGATATTAAGACACAAATAATATTTTGGTTGTCTTGTATTGGTCACGCAAATATTCATGACTGTGGCACAAGTCATTGAAATGAATGCATTTCAGAAGGCAGCAGTGCCATTGTTACATCGTGTCTGAAAGGCCCATAGGAAAACCAGCCAAAACCCTGTTATATATTGCCACTTTTAATAGACAATCTAATTGGCAATCATAATTATTGATGATTCATTCTGTGACTTTTCAGTTATGTCTTTGTGTAACCAGGAGATTATTTGGCAGGACTATTTCTGTGGAAGAATTACATTCCTGTTGGCTCCCCTGAAGGGAACCCTCAATTAACCTAACTTAAATAAAAACAACATCTCCAATACCTCAGCCAATACAGGCTCCATGCCTTAAACCAGGCCTGGTTAATCAGGTCAGGAAATATAAATTGGCCAGATATTTTTAGCATGCTGTTTAAAAGTTTCTTTTTTTTTTTTGGCATTTGGTCATGACAAATGTTAAACAAAGAAAAAAATATGTTTTTGATCACATATCTGATCCAGGCACATCACAGCACAACAGGAGAGACAAAAGAAACAGAGACAGATGAAATAAAAGGGCTATTATTGCACAGAACCAGAACAAGTAGCAATAACAGTAACCAATAACACTATCCTTCTCTACCAGTGTCTCCCTCCCTCGCACTTCCGTCTTTCTCTCCCACTCACACACGCACACACACAAGCCAAAATCCAGGATAGCTCTCTCTTGGTCCATGCATGACCACACCACGGTAATACGGCTCAGATCGTAAGATGCAATCAAAGTCTGCACTTTAGCGTCTCTCTCCTGTAATCCCTCAGGAAAGTTTGTCTGAGAAGTTTGATGTTTCTCGATGTGGTGTCTCTGAATATTTTATTCTTTAACCACCGCGACGCACTTCTTGTAAATTCAACACACTGGTTTGGGATTTGGAAATGGGGGCAGAATAAACAACTACTTGCCAGGCCAAGAAGCGCTGTTGCTAATGGTTATCATTGTTAATTTTGTGTTTGAGGTTTGACAGAGACATATTTTCAGTAGAGCACTTCCCTACCTGTGCCTGTCATTAAACAGATGTTTTGAAAAGCTAAAAGGCGTGGTTGGAAATCACATGAGAAAACACTGATTTGTGAAAAATGTGATTACCAGTGTGCTGCATCTGTGAACATCCCTCCAGGTTTGCGCTGCATATGTGTTCTCAACAAAGACTGGGACTGAAGCAAGATATTTTTAGTTAACTTATTTTGTCATATATATCCGATTTAAATATGCTGGGACACTCAGGCCGGCCAATTGAATAGGCCGTCCTTAAAGAAGCTGACAATATATTCTGGTGTTGCAGGTGATTCCCTCTGAACATACTTATTATCAGCCCTAATTCTCTAGAAAGTGTGAAGTGAGTCCCTCTGCTACAGATCAATAGCTCATACAAGAAACATTAACTCTCTGGATATTTTGGCCAAAAGATGAGTAAGCCTTGGGCAGAACTGACTCAACCACATATTCATTCAACTAAACTGAAGATCTCTTATGATGAAATCTGGCTGGTGATAGAACAAAACTGCCAATGTGAAGGTCAGCTTTAATATAGCCAGTTTGCTTTCAGCTCCACCTTCACACCTTTAGATATAGAGCTCTAAGTATAAACTAATGCGACTGCATTGAGAGGATAAATCTCATTGTCTGAGCCTCCATAAATTCCCTGTGTTGCACTTTAGCTACCGTTTTAGGAGTGCGCTCAAGTAATTCATTATTATAGCCTCTACAGTCAAAATTCTACAGACCCTTGTCTTGTAACTCAAAACTATCATCAGAATCACAAAAATGTCGAAGCCTTAAAATACGACTTTATGGCTTAAGTCTGCCAACATCCAATAAAGAGAAGTATTTCAGATAATACAGCTGGAGGTATATTTTATGGTTTTCTTTTTAGAATTCAAATAAGTGTGGAAATCTTTTGAGCTACTGTTCCATATAAAAGGTACTTCATCTACAGTCTCTACCCCCCACTATAAGATACAATTCAATTCTTTGTGGTTTTTAACCATATAATAGGTTAGAAACTTCAGTTGGAAACTTGTTTGCTATTATAGTAGATGATTCTGGTTTGATCTTTTTCAACAGCTAGCTCGGTTAGCTGACTTGTTGCCCTGGATATGTGTCCCTCTGCAGTTAGCAAAATCAGGAAGTTACTCTTCTTCTGTGTTTGCTTTTGCGCTAACAGTTAGAAATGATTCATGTCTACTACTAGTCCAACTTCATTTAACTTTTTAAAATGTGACCATTTCAACACGTTTAACCTCATACCCTATACTTTCAACATAAGTTCCAATAGCAACAGGACAAGTAGGACTGCTTACATATTCTGCTCCCCCTAGTTGCTCCAACTTCTTTCCCTCTTTAGTATCCCCAAGGGCACTGAGGCCCACTGGGAGATTTAATCCCTCCAGCGTGTCTCAGGTCTATCTCAGGGTCTTCTGCCAGTCAGTTATGCCCATAAAATCTCCACAGGGAGTCACCAAGAGGCATGTGTATGGCTGTACTGAGACCAAATTAGGTGGTGTGGTGAATGGCTGCAGGGCTGTGTGGTGGTGTGGGGTGTTGGTGTGTTTAATCAGGATGAATGTAAGCCGCTATGAAACTGTATTTATCTAATTCACAGACTTTCTCGCCCTCTCTCGCCTCCATTGTCTACATTGCTTGACCACTGCTACTGCCACTAGTCTTACTGCTGCTCTCTATCTCTGTCTCTCCAAAACAAATGGACACAAACCAGGGCACTTCTTGGTGTCACTGTTTTGCAGCGTAGACTGTGACGCAGACACAGAAGCTAGGGAGAGTGCTCTAGTTCAGTCCATGAACTCCACCTGGAGTTTAGGGCTTAGTTTCAGTGATATTTCAGGCTGACTGTGGAGGTGTTTGACCGGTCTGATCGTCTTGATTAGCCACCGAAGCGTGACATTGGGTTGCGTTTCTCCAAGTTGTTGCGCCTCAACTTCTCTCTTTCTTTCTTTTCTTTTTTTCATATCCTGCAGCCCTCACGGCCGTAGCCTAAATGCAATGTCTCCATTTAAATGAACCTGTGTTAGGCCTATCATCCACACCTCCCCTGGCTCTTCTTAGTGTAAAAGAGCAATGGCTCACTGCTGCAATCCTTCTGATTTTCTTACTTTATCATGTAAAGTGAGACCTAATTCCACCTTAATCCTACACCTTTAAACAGCCGGAAGAGAAAACTGTTGAAACTGGCATGACTTTGCAAAAATTTCATCAATATATACTGTATATATTTTTTAAAAGTCTGTTTTCAATTTTGTTCTCACAAAGACGGGAGTACACGAACACACTGAAATACATAGATGCAAATGGAAAAAACAGACAAAAAAAAAAACGGCAGTTAAAAAGTAGTAAAGCAAAAGTAAAGCACCTTGCGCCCAAAAGTCCTCAGAGATCAATAAAAACTGCTGAAGTCTTCACACAGGTTAGGTAGATTTGTGTTTCTCACATTCATCATAGCTCCAGCTCTCTCTCTGTCGCTCTATCCCTCTTTAGCTCTCCCTGACACACACACACACCTACACACATATATTCAGAAGTTATGAAGGGCCGTGTTTGACATGGGTGATGTAACTATGCTGAAACTGAGCATGAAGGTCAGAGGGATGATGGCATGAGTGAAGTGACAGGAGAGAAATCTCCTTCTCCCTCGGCCTTTCTTTCTTTCTTCCTAAACACACACACACAGAAATGTAGACAAAATCCACAAAAATATCCTCACACACGCACACACACACACACACCACACACACACACACACACACACTATCTATGGCTGATGGATGCTGTTTGAGTTGGAGTGGAAGTATCCTGTTGTTTTCAACTAAGCACTTTCTGCTCAGCACTCATTGCCAAGAGTAATGGTCAGTGAAGAGCCCCACTGTTCTGTGAGTGTGTGTGTGTGTGTGTGTGTGTGTGTGTGGTAGAGAGAAGGAGACTTCTTGATTCCAAAATCTTTGTTATGTTTCCACACAGGCTTCACACTATAACAGAGTTCTTTATGCTTGACCGCTCATCTCCACGCCTCTGCACAATGCAGATTTGCATGTATGTGCTCGGTCAAAAAGGATTTGCCCACTCGACCGTATGGCAGCTGGACCAATGTAAACCCCGCTTTCCCATTTCTTTCATTAAGTCTTGGGTGACTACTGGACTGGCACTGGCAGGAGCTGGTTAGACCCACCTGTGTCCACAGCACTACGGGCATTGTGCGTGACTCCCTCCTAAAGAGCCGGTTAGTCTTGGCACTAGGATTAACATTTGAGCTGGAGGAACTAATGCCCTTGCAGTCCACAGTTGGGGCAACATTTTGGTCTTCGCCAGTTGCTTAGAGAAATGTCTAGCTCTTTAGCAGCTAAATTCTGAACTATGTTCAGTAGCAAGCTGCTAGCTGTGTCTGTCTTCTGTGTGGGGCTAGACGCAATGGGTTTATCAGAGCCTTTTCTCTGCAAAATGCTGCCTGCAGTGTCTGGAAACAAGGGTGGTAAGAGCAGTGAGAGTGACACAAAACAGTAAAACTGCGTCCCGTATGTACCAAAACAATGAGCTGAAAGAAGCTAAAATGCGGAGCTGAAGGGAACTACAGGGTGTGGATAATTCCTCATAGCCATTTTGATATATGTTAATATATTTTATTGCCATGTAATGCACAATGCCACGGTATGTGCAGTTTTGCAGCAGGCGATGACAACGTCAGACAACACAGTGTTTCCCCGTGTGTTACGCCTTGTGTGAGTTGCTGTTTAAGACACGAGCATTTAACACCCACTGACAAACAGGCAGATCTGCCACGCCCCACCACACACGGTGATGATCACCAAAAAGTCAGCAGTTTTGCTGCCTCTTCCAGCACAGCGAGGGGTGCAACGTAAGGTACTGCGGGTCTGAAAGGTTTTGCAGCATCTTAAGGCGCAAGCCAAAACCTCCCACAGAGAGGCCTAGTCAGCCGTTCACGCGGCGTTCCCTGCTTCACAGTGAACTGACATCAAGCGGCCCCTGTAGTGCTGAACACAGGACAGGAGAGAGACATAAACATGGCACGGGACAGCCAGTCTGACACAAAGCGCCACACCTAACTGAGGCAGAGCAGAAGGCAAAGACAGGTGGGAGCAGCCTCCCTGTGTGTGTGTATGTGTGTGTGCGTACGTGTGTATGCGTGCGTACGTGCTTGTAAGTATGCTTCTTTGTGTGGCTCTTGTTTACAGAGCTTTTCTGTCATATGTCTTCATCTCCACTTTCTATCCCCTCACTGTTCTTCAGCTCGGTGGCTAAGCCAGCATGAGGCAGAGACACACTGTGCAGGTTTCATCCCTTGGCTTAGAGGTGAGTGTTTATGTTCCTGTGTGTGAGTGTGTGTGTTGTGTGTGTGTGTGTGTGTGTGAGGGAGAGAGAGAGAGAAAGAGAGAGAGAGCAGGAATGAATGGGTTGCCCTCAAAAATGTATGTTTCCTCACTGAAATTGTGCATTTGTGCCCCTAAATTTGCTCTTATTTGCCCTGGAGGTGTGTGCTTTTATTTATATATAATATGTGTGTGTGTGTGTGTGTGTGTGTGTGTGTGTGTGTGTGCGTGTGTGTGTGTGTGTGTGTTTACCTCTACAGTCTGATCCTGAGCTTATACTCTAGTGAGTGGCTGCCACCACCATTCAGAAGCTCTCTCCTTAGGGCATAATGCATGGAAAAAACAAGCTTAGGGGCACATCAATTCTACAAGCTTAAACCGAGCGACGGGTGGAGTGTGTGTGTGTGTGTGTGTGTGTGTATTTTCTTTAGATGCATTTTCTCAACATGCTCCTGTTTCTAGACAAATTGAGGTTGCGGATGGGGTGGGCCGTGGGGGTCTTTGTCAGATTTTTAATGCCGTCATAATGAGAATATTGAACCAAATGTCAAATAAAAGTAGGAGGATTTAAGGGGATTCCAGCCTTTATTAAATGTCCATAATGTTTCCCCACATCTGACAACTGAGACAAAGTGTTAAATACAAATGGATTTTCATATCCCCAAATAAATATCACAAAGTCACGAATAAACCTGATAATGATATCAAATGCAACGTGCTTTGTTTAACTTGTTTTTTGTATCTTCAGACGAATCCTTTGACAGCAGTTATTAAAAGATAGTTTAGACTCCTCAAAGATGAGGGATTGTTCTGTCCTTTGTACATTCCCTCTTTTCCATTAGCGTAAGCAGAACATGAAGAATATAGTATTAATATTTAAGACTTGCTGTTCACATTAGGGAGAAAAATGAAATGACATTTGAGAGGCTTCTGTTTGTTTTCTGATTTTTCCAAAAGCCTTTTTAATGTCTCACAAACAAACACGCTGCCTGTGGAGACTTTGCTAAAGAAGAAAAACAAGCAAGCGAACAAAATGCCAAAGCATCACAGAGAGATATGTTTGAAACGTTTGACCTTTCATGTTTCTTTTCTCCAGTACGCTACCCGCTATACAGTTCCTCACTATCTTGGAGCTAAACCACATATTACACGCAACGCGATACAATGAGATTAGTTCACCTAACTCGCTCTCACTGAATCTAAATCCCACAAAGCATTCATTTTGAAGAACATCATCATTATTTCATTTTCCCCGGCAAGTGAACAACACAATTTCGTTTGATTACAAGCCGTGCACTCATGCATTATAAACGACTGAATCATTTCATTACATTTTAAGTCATTGCAAGGGAACGGCACATGCTAAATCAGTATTCATAAGTCCATATTTCTTGTTTGATGATAATTTCTCATTTCACCAGATTAAACAGCATATTTTGGATAAAGGGCTCCATAAAGCATTCAGAGTGAATGGCAGAGGAGAGCCAGAGATGACTGTGGGTTGAAGGGGGGGGGGGGGGCTCATGAAGGGCATCTTAAGATATTTGGTTTGGTTGTGTGATGAACTCATTCTTTTGGTCTTCAGGAAATTTAATTACACACAGGACAACACTTGCCTGAATGTGTGGTGAGTGTTTCTGGGAAAGCGGGATTGTGATCGTGTGTGAGAACTCAGTGCTCCTCCCTCAGCATCCACCGAGCAGACACCAGACTGAGCTCCGTCCGGAATGGCAGTCAGAATGTCGGTTCCACGTGAACGATCAAAGAGCTCCGTGGCTCTGTGCTCCAACCACCAAGGGATTTACTGTCCCCATGATGAGCGAGGGGGGGGGGGGAATTAAGAGAATGGGCAAGAGAGAAGAAAGGGGGTGAGATCGAAGAGAAAGAGGGGAAGCAACAGACAAGGGCTATGCAGAAATGAAAGGAGAAGCGAGGGAGGAAAAGGAAGAAGGGAAAACTGAAAGCAGAATGGCTAAGCATGGCTGAAAGGAGGCGAGAAGAGCAAGAATGAGAGATGAGAAACAGATGGAGAAAAAGGGGACTGAGGGAGACAGAGATGAAGAGGGAAAGAAGAGGAAGGCACCATTAGAGCGAAAATGAATGGAGAAATAAGAACCTCAAGGCTGAAAGCTTCTTAGAAGCTGAAGAGATGATTGCAACTATCACATTGCCCCTCTTCTTCCCTCTCCCCACACCACTCCCCTGTTCCGAAGATACACAGAGAGCAGAGTTGGATGACCATGGGGGGGTGGGGGGGCGGCCAGGAGAGAAGTAGGCCAAACAGGAGAGGTAGCTGAAGACCTCAGGCTTCAAAGAGCGGGGTGTTTTAATCCTTTCGTCCTTGTCTACCCATCTCTTTCCGCACTGCTGTTCTATCCTTTCTATTCCCTGTTGACCCATCCATCTATTGTTCCTCCTCGCTGGCTCTCTTCCACCTTTCATCTCTACATTCATTTGATTTATAATCAAAATCCTAATCATTAAGCCATGGCAACAAAAAAGGATGTAGGACACCAGTTAAATTTTTCATATTGTGCAGAGCTAATCCTAGTCCAATCCAAAATCTTATTACCAACTGTGTCATTATTAAGGGATTAAAGGACAAAAACAAGTTTGTGTAAGACTTATACCCTGATACTTTGGTTGTGTAGTTGTCCCTCTTTATAGCTGTATAAATCTGCTTTCCAGTCACAGGGAATTTAATGTGGAGAAGCAGAGAAAATGTTAAGTACCTCTCCGTCATCCAGTGCTGTTTTAAGACTTGGCTACTTTACTCAACCCTTGACTGTTTTTTAGATAAGACCCGACCACTTGTCCACATCTCTGCTTCTGCACCAGCCAATGATTCAAATTCAAAGGGTAGCCACTAAATCCCTTAAGGATATGGCACGGAATACCGAAAGATCAGAAGATGGCAATTGAAAGTTGTATGAAAGCAAATCTTAGTCGCTGTTTCCCTCTTTGATCCTCTGCCAAATTAAATGTATGTGTTTGGCCTCTTTGTGTCTTAGGAGCGTCATTGGCAGTGGACAACTAAACTGTCACCGTAGCAAGCTCTGCCAGTCTTTCCATCTGACTCATGAGAGTAATATCTGTCCTTTAGATGTTAACAGTGTGTTCTCGGATGCACTTACAGGCCAGTCGCACTGTAGAAGTCACGTTTACTCTTGAGTTCTCGAAAACCTCGAGAGGGTCAGTCAACTTTCATTGAAATACAACCACGGCATGACCACACAAAACAACAGCTTTTACCATTGTGCCCCGAGAAGCTGGAAATCACATATGGTTCCATCCATTTGTTCCCATTTCCATTTGACAGCTTGTTTGCTATGAATTGATTATTTGCCAAGTCACACAATGGTTTAGGCACTTGTTCATGCTGTACTACGTTTCGATGTCTTGGCTGCCTCCCATAAACCCATGGGATGTAAACAATAAAATTCAAAATGTATTTGACTGCTTTAGCTCAGTACCCCGAGACATTTTTAGGGTCACTTCTATTCCTGACCTGTCAGTTCTGGCAAACAACTGCAAGTCTTAACACAAAAAAAACCCCAAACAAATTAGTTTTGTTTTTTTTTACTCTATGCCTTTTAAAGATAGAGGAGAAATTACAGGAAATGGGAAGAATGATACACAAGAAAGGCCAGACATTACCTGGGGACCTTAACCCATAGGCTACCCGGGCCCCCTACCAAATACTTTTTTCACTGTAACAATATAATACGGCATCCTTTGACTTGAACAATTTCCAAGACCTGGCATGAAAACATTCACAAAATAGTGAATACTGGAGACATGTCAGAAAAGATGAACTGAATTTCGAACCCCATTAATCACCTCAAAACCCAATCACATTGGGCAACTCTTTTGGTGGGCATCCCAACCCCCATGATGGGGAATACTGTCACAGTGCTAACACATAGACAGAGAAGAACCATTCGCACTCACATTCACAACTACAGACAATCTACACTTGCCAGTTCACCGAACATGTCTTTGAACTGTGGGGATGAAAGCGGCTTAGGGGAAACGCCACAAACATATCGCCAATAACTATAAACATATTTTTAGCTATTAAATCTCATATGACCCATGCTAACTATGTACATGCTATGCATGTGTCCAGGGCCTTTTTGGGCTCTTTAGCACATCTAGAGGCGACCTGTCACACACAACATCATAAGCATAATCAGAGCTCAAAGCTGGTATATATAAAACAAAACACCCACATCCCCACACCCACTGCACCTTCTGGCACTGACGATGTGTGACATCTATGTGCAAACTAAAACACCTCTAACTGGAATATTACACACATAGCAGCATACGTACATAAGAATATGTCAACGCAGCCCTCACACATATCTGTACAAATATAATTTCGAGGATAACATGTCACAGAACCACCATATTATAGGAAAATTCCCACTTTATGCACCACTTGTGTCATCCCGTATGAATATTTACACAGTGTATTAGCATATGCCAGCCTACTGTGTGGGAACTGGTGAAACATGATGGCTATTTCAACAGAAGAAATAACATTCATTTTCATCCAATTCCGCAACCGAGCGAGATGGAGCTTTCATTGGAATGTTTTGACCTTGCGGCGTTGATGCTTAACATCCCAAGAATGAAATTGGCACTCCCAAAATGGATTTGGCCTGATGTGCAGAGGCTTATAACAAGTGCCAACTCTGTAGTATTTAAGAGGGTACTGGCTGAGAAACATTGCTTGTGTGTGCGTGCGTGTGTGTGCGCGAGCATGTGTGTGTGTGCGTCTGCAGGCGTATGTTTTACTTCACACACACACACACACACACACACACACAAAGCTGCCAGTGTTTCATTCCTGGCTAAATATTTATAACAGGGAAAGACACTAAGCAAGTCAGACAAACACAAACACACGCGCGCGCACACACACACACACACATACACATACACATCCTCAGAGATAGACATGGGGGAGAGAAAGTGAGTGTAAGAGAGAGACAGACAGACAGAGAGAAGAAGGAGGAAGCTTATTATTTAATGTCCTACTTGGCAGAGAGCTGTCAGAAACCAGGAGAGTGGAGGCTTGCCAGAGACTGACAGAACAAAATCACCATTCGTCTTCTTCTCTTCAAGACACGGACAAGCTTAATGAATTAAGATCCAACTCTGGCCCCCGTCTTTTGCTTCTCCAGCTCGTGATGTGCCGGCTTCATATTTGTAGGTTTTAGACCAGTGAGCAGCGACAGCAAAGATCCAAGGCATCATGGCATTAAATCAACACAAAGGGCGCCATTCATTCTTCTCGAGGCTCATTACATGGAATGATCTCTCTATCAAGACTCTAAACTCTCACTATTGCAGGTGCACGCACGCACACACGCCACACCACACACACACACAAGCGCGTTAGCCGTGGCGATAGCTCCACCAGCATTCCAAACAATAGCTGCAAAAGGCGAATTAGCAAACAATGCGCCATGCTCCCATAGCCTGAGTGATGAAAACCGTACAAGGCGAGCTAATGCATCTCAGGCAGGCCAGATTCCTGCCTCTGCTCTTATCTTCCCCTAACACGCTATCAGACAAATTAGCAATGGGGTCCACTTAAGAGTGTGGTGTGTGTGTGTGTGTGTGTGTGTGTGTGTGTCTGTGCACACTGGTGCGTGCAATGCTGTGCGCGTCTGTGCATTTAGCAGTGGGGTCCACTCATCGTCTGCCTCCTCTCTTGATGTTATTTATGGCTGTTTAAATGATCTCCGACACCTCTCATTTGTTTAGACAACTCCAATTGGCTTTCTGTCTGAAGAAAGAAGAGAAGAGGAGCGCTCGGGAGCGACGGGGCAGGGAGGGAGAGACGTGGCGAGACAGCGGCGGGGGTGGCGGGAGGGGAGGGCGTCCTGGAAAGCAAAGAGAGGGGTGTGAGGGATGGTTGAGAACAGAAAAGGGTGAGGAAGGGAGGCAACAGAGATGGATGAAAGGGGGAAGAGTTTGAAGGGGAGTGTGAGAGGGTTTAGATCAAAAATCAAGATTAGGAAAGGAGGGTGAGGAGGGACAAGGGGAGAGGAGTTTAGGAAGGAGAATTCGCAAGAGAGTTGGGGAGACAGAGAGGAGGTGAAGGGAAGTAGACGAGGCAGTGCAGCAGGTGAGAGAGAAAATCCTCTCTCTCACAGGGGTCCACTTTGTTTAGTCTCACTGAGGCAAAAATTACTTTTCATGATCTGAATTTTCACCTCTAGTGGTGAGTGGTTTAAGCCTTTTCCACTACAGGAACTTAATAACCCGTAGATTAAAGAGTAATTTAGCACTAAATACATGTGTACAGTAGCTCAACTCTGTAGCGTTTGTTGCGATGAAAGTTTTTTTTTTGATGAACTACTGCTTAAAGTTAAACTCCAAGGAAGTGTGTTTAAATATACGGGCGATGTTCAAATTCAAATTCAACAAGCATGCTTTGCTGCCATGTTTGTGCATGTTGTGTGTGTGTCACTATGGATTGTCTGTAGAGAGTATCTTACACGTTCTACATCCAACAGTATGTATTATGAAAATAATGTTATTCACATATCATTCTAAACATATCTAATTTCTTGAGTTTTCCTCCAGACGCACCACCAGAGACACGTTTCTGGGTTTGAGTGAAATGTTTAGATAAGTATCAGTTGAACTGCCATGAAATCTGGCCCGGACATTCATGTCCCCCATTAGAGATCCCTTAACCTTTCATCTAGCACCATCATTGGGTCAAAATTTAATTTGTGCAATCCGCTGGTTTATGACCAAATACTTGAAAGGCTGGTGTTATTCCCATCAGCCTTCACTGTACTTTCTGTTTATTGCTAATTTGCAAATGTTGCTGAGCACATTAAACTAATATGAACATATTAGAACATGACACCCAAAGGTCTGGACGAACTTTTCTCCTGGCAGCACTGGTGCCAACTTTCTCAGTTGGTTGCAGATAATGGTACTCTTTACTCCACTATGTTTATTCGGTGCTCGTAGTTACCAGTTACTTTGTACATGAAGATTTAAAAAACTTATTATGCGCATATAAATTACAATGCATGGATATATAGTAAATAAAACCACCCAACAGTATATTAAGGGAAGAAAAATATCTCTACTGCAACCAGTTTTAATATTAAAATGCATTTTGCAGGTTACTGCATGGGCTGAATAGTGAGCACTTTTACTTTTGTAGTACACGTTCTTGCTAAAAACTATGTACTTTTACCTAACTAATATTTGGAATGTAATGCTTTTACCTTGTGAGTATTATTAAATTGTGGGATTGATATTGTTACGTGCCAAGCAGGTTGTGTTTGTGTTTTGTGTCCCCCCCCCCTGTGTTGTTTTTTCACAGGTAATGCCTGAATGTTGCTCACCTGTGTGGATAGGCCAGGCCTCCTATTGGACAACGACCTGATCAGCAGGCCTATCGCTGCAAAGGAGACTCCTTAAAGGGAGGACGTCTCAGGCCTTCATTCTCTCTCTTCCTCATTGTGGACTTTTGGTTTTGCCTGTGGCATTTGTAACTCTGTGTCTTTTGTGCTCCTTTTCAAGACACATTGACTTTGGTATGTGTTGGAGGTTTGGGACTAGGTAAGTTGGGGTACCCTTTCCATTTTGCACTCACGTAGTAATTCTTGTTATCACACTAGGGTTAAACAGATATGTTTACATCAATAATTGATTAACCACTGTTGATCAGTTAGCCTGCAACCTGATCAATAGATCAATAATGCCATATATATTGAAGTAGCCAAGTTGTAACAATGTCTGTATGTAGTCAACAGCTGACTGTCAAACCAGTTAAAGAACGCACACTTCAATAATATTTTCAACAACATTTAAGGGAACATGTGTTAGCTTGTTTTTGGTCAATAAATCATGTGTTCTGGTGGCTCGATCATATTGGGCTCTTAGACTGTTGATTTTCTGTGCCTTCAGTTCAGGTTTGAGTAGGTATGTTTGCTCAAAAGATTCTCTGTGCTTTGTCTCATAGTGTCGCTTCGCATTGCTGCTTTTAATAATCACCACAGTCTGGAAGACTATATTAACATATTGGAGTCCATTCTTTGATTAAAGTCTTTGTTTTCACTGTCTACTTCTCTCACATTAGAGCACGCCACGTGAAAGTATTTTTCTCTGGCTCACTCATTCTTCTGACAGTTGTCAGTGTTCCTTCCAGACTGGACCACACTCACAAATGCGACCATGTAAAATGTCATCAAAAAGGAAGAAGATGAAGAAAAGCTCAGAAATAACTGTTACATCACCAACTCTGCTCTCTACTGGATTCCTCACCTGTACTTCCACCTCTTGAGTCATTAAGGGAATCAGGCAGGCTTGTTCCAGCTCTGTCGACCTCCAACTGTGAGTGGGGACGCTTCTGGTAGTTTAATGCTACTTGGGCTTAAAAGTCATGATTGGGGTGTCGTGTAGTTCAGTTGGTAGAGTAACCGGCCCTTATACAAAGGCTGAGTCCTTGCCACCGCGGCCAAGTGTTCGAATCCGACCTGTGGCTCTTTCCCGCACAGGGGATTACCCGCGTCCCCCATCTCTCTCTCTCTCCCCACATTCCTGTCACTCATTCAAGCTGTCTCTGTCTGTTTCTATTTATTTGATCACTGTAACTGTACATGGCCACCAAAACAACGTACTGCTCCGGTGTTCTCCCTGGTGTCGCCTCTTGAATGGCGTATATCTAAAGCACGGTGGACTAGAGCCATAGCCTTACTCGATCTCTCCGTGCCACAGCCTGTTAAATTCTCATTGTTGACAAGCTCTAAAAGTGTATGTGCAGTCACGTCTCTGGGTTTGCATGCATGTCTGTACATCTCTGTAGGTGTATATATATCTACAGGTGGGCTTATGCCTGTGTGTGTTTCCATGTGTGTTTGTGGTGCTCAGTGAGGAATCAAAGCGTACGGACCAGGAGTGAGAGAAGCCTTGTTTGTCTGATTAGGCCCCTCCAGGGAATACAGAGGAGCTAGCGGGAGGGAGGGCACTCTCTGCTCCGGTTGTTAAAACACAACTCCACACACAGACAATCACACTCACACACACATTTACACAAGGCAGAGCTGAAATATTCAGATGTAGACTCAACTGCAGACACACTCACAATTGTTCAATTAAATTAGTTTGTTGTTTATGATGTAATTTCTCCTTTATTATGCCATGGTAGTACGGTCCCTGGGCGCTCTAATGTTAATTGCCACTAAGGCTTGCTGTGTTTGTTGTTCGGGTAAAAGTTTGGGTTGTTGAGCTACATGAAAAAAAAACCTTGTGAACACGTGGCCAGCTCTGACTGTTTCAGGCGGAAATTCTCATGGCAGGACAGGACAGGACAGTGAAGTTTCCTTGAGGGAATTTAAGTTCTAATTAATCTAATGAATACGACATGTCTTAATGGTCAAAACACCAGCAGGGAACTACAGTTCTGTGAGTCAGAGCTCCAGCAGGTCACCAGCTTCCACTGTTAGACATCCTGGATTATAATAGAAGGTTGTTACATGTACAAAAGCTTCATTAGATCTGTAAGCGATGTACCGTGTGGAGACTGAGACTCTGTTTCTGTTGAGCTGTTGTTGATTATTTGTAAAACAGAAGATAATCCCATGGCCATTCGCCAGTTATTAAAGTTTGAGTAGTCTTTAACAATACTTTAGGGCGCCATGTTCTTTTGAATCAGATCCCACCTTTTGTTGGCCCACAGTAATAATAGATTTTATTTTACTGCTCTAGCAAGGGCAAGAAACTGAGGGTAATGGAGTTAGACTGGTCCTATGAATGCACACAGAAGGATTCGCAAATGTATTTTGAAGATTTATATGTAAATGACTCTCCATGTGAATGTGTTTCAATGCACACACAAATATTTACAGCCAAAGTATGAAAGTTAATTTCATATTTTGGCTGTAAAATCATTGCTGATGGACCAACTTGATACACATCCTAGTTCATAATCGTGCAATGCGGGATGCAGATGTTTGATAGAGGAAATGCGTGTATATAATGTAGATCCAAACTTCCTGTATGTCACTGCCCTTCATATACTTCAGTGATAAATCGCAGAAACGGAACATTAAGCTCTGTGATCAAAGAAAGTTTTTTTTATGGCACGTCAACACTACTGTCCAAATTCACACACACTCTATCTCTGCTGTCAGTCTGTCTCTGTTCCATTCGCTGGAGATGGGCTACAAAATGACAACACTGCTGTCTTCCACAGTGACACACCGCTGAAAGTGGAGAATTGTATAGTTATCGTTATTATCTGGAACTGAAGAAAATACAGCCGATGGCCAATAGAGTATTTATGCCTCTTCCATTACCTGTCATGCCTGTTTTTCAGAGCAAAAAGCAACCACTTCTATTGAAGTTAAATTCAGAAGTTATGAAGTATGAAGTTAAATTTAGTGTTCAAGTGTTTTTATCACGTATGTCACATATGTCTAGCACTATACGTTACATATACACTAGAATCTGGCCCAACAGTGACAAAGAAGTCATTTAATTGTATTGGATAAAGTCTTTTGGGTGTTCTTAATTGTATTTCAGAGTTTGTAATTTCCTGGAAATTGATGATGAACCTGATTTACAAAGTTTCCTGGTAGAAAGTCAGCTGATGGTTGACTGAGCACATGGTACCCGCTCAGCTGTGCAGCTGGGTTAGGTTAGTTGAATCAGTAGCGGGTTTCAGATTTTGGATGGAGTAACTGTTTTAGTTAATTACTGAGCCTTGATTACAAATGACACATTTTTAGTTTTAAATTTTCTAGAGAAGGAACCGATGGGCTTGGGTTTGAGAGGCGATGAAACATGCTGTAGACTTTGGCAATATTGCATCATAATTGCAGAGCATTCATGCTCTCATGGTCCTTCTTATGTTTTCCAGTTGAGTCACCTGCTCTCTCTTTACTTGAAGAATTCATATTTCTTTGAGCTGCGACGCTACCGGCCGTCATCTCAGCAACATTCCCAGTAAACAAGGATGCTAACTTAATATTTATAGTCCAGGTTTGTTTCTTTGTTCAAGGACAGAGTCAGATGGTCATCTCTTTAGACCATCCAGTCAGGGTGGCTTATTCTACTCATATCTATGTTTTTGTTGTAATTTATTTCTTAGTGAACTAATTCTATTTCTTTGACAGTGTGACATGAAAGAAACACTGCATGTGTGAAACACTGCATGTTATTACGGGCTAAGGATGTTCTGATTTATTCCAGTCCCACCACACAGTGTTTAATTCAAAAACATACTTTCTTCTCTCACCTACTACAGCACCAGCCACATCAAAGAACACACCAGCTAGCTAGCTATGCACTAATTATTAATACAATGAGACAGGTTGGAAATTCATGCATATCTGGAGCAGTGACCTCTGCTGACATGTAGATTTGTCTTTGTGATGCATCTGCTGTGACTACAGTATGGGAAAGCAATAAGCGGCACAGTTAAAAAAGTAAGAGGGGATTTATCTGTAGTGGTGGTGAGTAAGTCGATGATAAATGGGTTAAACAGATGCTTCCCTTTGAAGGTAAATGAATAAAAACTAGGGAAAATGTGTAACTAGGTCAAAGTGGAAAAGGACCTAGCTTCATGGCAAAAAATGCTTTGGGAAGGAAAAACAGGGATTGAAGGAAAAAGTGCATTAACGCGTGAAAAAGAAGAAAAATTGTTCAATCAGGAATTAATTGTAATGTGGATGATAATGTAGGCTCAAGAAATGCAACCATAAAATTAGGGCCTATACAAATTCTAACAGTTCTAAATGAGATGTCAAATGCAAACGCTGGTTTGTATGTGCTGATTTCTGTCAAGACCTATAATGCACTGTTTGAGTATCCTGCAGTCTGAGCAGCCCACGGGTAATAATTATCCACTGCATGGCTTGACCATATAAAATGCAAATAAATGATGACTCTGCAGAAGGTTAATAAGCAGTTTCAGTCACAGGCATGCTCCCCTTTGATAGGTTCATCCTGTTGTAAAGAGGGTAGACGGACCAGCTGAAGGACAAAAAGTTCAGGACCGCCATCCCGGCCTGACCCATCCCATCGCTTCAGCAATCAATTCAGCTGTAATTACCAACAACGGCATCTGTCAGAGATGTGTATCTTATCGGAGTGGACGATTTGATAATAGGGTTTATCAGTGGAAATGACTGGTAAGATCTTTACCACGTCAAGGATACGCAAGGGTATTTGAGGACACGGATCCGCGAGAACAGTAGCTTATCAGGTTAAGTACTGTTAGATGGAAAGACAACAATGTTGGACATGAGAGGAAATGCGTTACCTGCTGTACGACAACTACTGTGGAACAAAATAACCTAATATTGATGGATTAATACACATATACATACATGGACTGAGGACCACAGAGGTGTACATATACCACCATATGACTCATATCAAAATAGCCACCGTCAAGTGGACCCGCTATCCTGTGTTACTGTCCTTTCGTCAAGTGCTGGTTGGTTTTGGATGTTCCAGGGAAGCAGGCTCTTTTTAGGACATACTCCCTCACATGCCTTGACCTAACTTGATTTTATTTTATTTTTTATTCACTTGTCAGGTGATGGCATCTCTTATTTTGGGATCTGCTGTGTATTTGGGTCCTTCTTTGGTCTTAAAGTTGCCATAAAATGGCCAGGAGATGAGGAGAAAATTGATATTGATGTGGCACACGAACATCCGTACCGCCCCAACCCTCTGAAGTTATGCAATAAAGATAATATAAGAACAGACTGAAAATAAAAAATATATAAAAAACACCTTGATATTTAAGCTGTAGCAGGAGCTTAAAGGAATAGCTCGATAGCTTGTTCATTTTCTTGCTGAAAGGTAGAATGTCACTCCCACACGCAACTTAATATAAAGTTTAAATGAGCTTAGCCTGACACAAAGGTTGAGGAAAGGGGAAAAAAAACTCTGTCAAAAGGTGACAGAATCTGCCTACCAGCATTTCTAAATCTCTCTTTATTTCATTAATTAACACTAATTCTCATTTGTTTAATCCACACATAAAGAAGTGTTAAAACAGCATGCATGTGATATCTAAGCTTTAGAGGAGCTGGTTAATTTTTGACAGAGGCAGGCTGCAGCTGCTGGCTGTTCGCACAGAGAAACAGATATTCAGTCCATCAGACGATGCAGACCTGCGCTGATGAATACTGTAGACGAGCTACTCTTTTTAAACACGAGTACCACTGCACATTGCAGATGTTTGGGGAACAGAGCTCTTACTTCCCAAACCGTATAATCTAAGCATCCATTCCCTTTACCCAGTTATCACGTAGGCGTGCTGGAGCCTATCCCAGTATGCCTTGGGTAAGCCCTAAATAGGTTTACAGTTTATCACAGAGCTAACGTGAAGGGAAACCGCAAGGGATAATTTGAAGTTTGAAAAAAATACATCTTAACCATATACTGAAAGTAAATTTACTGATACTGTAGAAAATGTCATCAAAGTTCAGTTAGAGGAAGACTATACACCAAGCGGTCAGGCGAATAAGCAATCACCTCTCTGTTCAACTTAATATTCTCTTGTGTGGATCTTCTACTTGAAAGAGCTTGTGAACAAATGTCTATCACACCACATGGTTACTGCGTGGACTCTTGCGAGCGTTTCAACACAAGGGGTCATCTGCAGTTCTAGCCTGTCTAGTTCAGCAGTCTAGAAAAAATGCAAATAATATTTTTCATGTATTTTCAGTGTATTATAATACTTTTTCTTGTGCTGTGTAAGGTCTTTCATTTGTTTGTTTTTCATCACTACGTCCATGAGCCATCTCAAGTTACATGACAGAAAATGCAAAGTATGCAAAGGTTTCCTGGAAACCCTGACTTATATGCCCTTTGTGAGCGTTGTCGTACAGTCATGTTGAGGCTGCTTGATGCTGAATAGATCTGCCCGGTGATTCATTTAGTTCATTCAGTGGCAAGAGATGTCAAGAGGTTCTCACACTCCCAGACAAGGACTTGAGTCTGCTATAGATGTTCACATAGACCTTTGCCACTCAACTCCAAACACACGCCACACGCACGTATAGCACAGTGCAACGGTGATGGTGTGTATTTTCAGGTCCGTCTTACCCAAAGTTACAGATTGGACATGTGGAGTAATGACGTCAGCTAACAACAATAAATGTTTCCCGAGTTAATACGATCATTATCACACAGAATGTGACATTTTCCCACTCAAATGTAAAGTGCAAGTACTGCATAAGTGTCAACTTTTAACGGAGGCAGCTCAAAGGGCAAATGAGCACTATGTGAAAATGAACTATGCATTTCTGGTTGCGTGCAACTGTTAGCTAACCTGAATTCGAAATTAAAATAGGAATGCGAAATGAACCATTTGTAAGAGCTTTTAAATATAGTCTCTGTTTGCTTGTTCTTAAATGTGAGAATGAGAAGCTGATTAACACAGAATACATTATGGAAATGAATCCTTCCGTGCAGGTGCGGCTTTGCCCATTTGTCATTCTGTGTGACACTGACATGAGACACGAGACATAATTAATGCAGAGAAACGTTCAGTTGTGAGCATGCAGGGATGTGCCCACGGCTGCATCCAACACACCCTGCCCCCCCCACTCTCTCTCCTGGTGTGCTTGTCTTTCTCTCCTGGTGTTTCTGTTTCTCTCTCCTGGTGTCCGGCCTTTTCTCACCCCGGGTGTCTTTGTCTCTCCCCCCTGGTGTCCGTTTCTCTTTTTTTCTTTTAAATCTGTCAAAATGTGAGAAATCCTAAGCTTGTTTTCTCTTTCGGTTTTGATCCATTTGAGACTCTTTCAAATGCCTAAAAGAATGCACTGATGTTCAAATATATGGGATAAACATAACTGAATATCATTGCTGATGCTTGAACTAGTGTTTAGACTGACATTTAATACAAAGCATTCTATAGTTTAGTAATTTAACCTTTAATTTAACAGTAGTATCATATATCATCATATAGCACTTTTATTTAATTATGATATATCATAAACCCAAAATGTTACACAGTCATTTTGTTTTTTTAAGTAACATTATTTTTACTTGAGTACAGTATTTTAAAGTATTTTAGCCTTGGATCCATTGACAGTATAAAACATAGACGCCTTATCCATGACATCACCCACAGGCTTCTGAAGAGCTATCGTGAATCTCGTGTGGCGTCTCTGGCTGCCACCATCTTGGCAGTCCTGCCTCTGCCGCCTCGCGGCTAATCTAAATAAGGACAGAGACACGGCGCGTGGGTGGAGCTGAGACAGGCTGAATGAATCCCAGGTGCTCAAACGAGCCACCTGTAACGGCACCCACCTGTCAATCAACACAGTCACGCTGTTAACTATGTAGAACTTTATGCCTTAATGTAATTTGAATGGGTGAGTTAAATAGAAATTCAGACCCAGTACAGCTATCTAGCGTCTTTTTCTGGTTTTAATGCAGACTTTTGGAGACTCATGAATGACGCATGAATATGTAACCCGGTTAAAAATATTAATAAGTGATGGTTACAGTATCATTCAGTATTAGAATCATATAAATAGTGTGATTAAAAAAAAGTTGAAATTCATTTTAAAAGTTGTGATAAAAAATGTTAAAAGCAGTTTAAAAATGATTGTGTTTATTGTTTTATGTAAATGCGTCGCTGAAAACCGTCTGAATCAGCATTTATGGGGTTAATAGCGATCGGGCACATTGTCACGTTCACAGGTGTTTCAGCACGGACAGAGAAAAAAAAGAGCGCGGACCGAGTGAAAAAGAGTGAGCGTGATTCAGAGGTTTTCTGAGTAAAATTCGTGAGCTAGAAGTGCACAAACCAGTGTGTAACTTGTGTGTCTTATGATTGTTTGCACGACAACCAGTAAGAGGAGCGACAAGCTGCATATTGAGCAACGGGAGGAATTTCTAAACGACGTCCAGAGACTGTTTACGTTGTGTGCTACTGCTAATGCTAGCGCTTAGCTACCTTGGAAGTATGGGTCCGAGTCAGTTCATTACAAGTGGGCAGATATTCTTTAGTTAAAGTTGGACTCCCTCAGTTGAGCTGTTTGAGGGTTTTTTGCTGCTGTTGTCGACCTGAGGACAGAGAGGAGACCCCGACAGAGTGTGGAGCAGTCAGGACTTTCACTCGTGAGTTTTCCATCAGCGTGGAGGAGGACCGAGAGGCCCGACGGAGCCCATGCTGAGATGCTGAGCGGAGGCTGAATCTGCGCTGGTGACTAAGGAAGGACGCGGCAGACCCATAAAGTCAGGTGCATTCATTTTACTTTGCTCAGTGAGAGTGAACCGGTTGTTAAGTTGTGGGCCACAACGAACACAAGCAACGCAACAGGCCTGCAACGGTGCATTTCAGTTCGTAATAATTTTAGTGCCGGCTTTAGATTGCATTGAGGTGTGTGTGGGCCCACATATTATGTTTATGTGACTTTGAATTAATCCATTTGAAGGTTGAAGTGTCATCAAAGAGGGACATTTTATTTTGAAGGTTTATCAAAGAAGATTCATATTTTATTACAATTTTTTTAATGTTATCCTAAATAATTGTTTCTGTGTTTAGTAAATAATTGAGACTTATTTTTCTAAAACCTTGCGTGGTGTTACTTTATTGCTTATCTGGAAATAAGTTACATTTATTCTGAGAGGCATACAAACACAAAGGGTTAAAAGTCTATTCGAAATATAACTTAGGGTTCATAGATAAGTAAATAAACATCTCATGTGTGTATGTCAAAAGAAATCTAAGATAATATTTAAAACGGAGTTAATCAGGGTTAAAGCTAAGACGTAGAGTACGTTAAAAGAACCCAGAAGCCCTTCCCTAGTCAATACAACTACTAAGGGGAGCGCTACAGATAGTCTTCTCAACGAGCAGTGGGTGCTGCTGTGGGCTCCTTGCCCATCCCCAGACGGTGAATGTAATGTAGACAGAGGAACGTTTGTAGTTCTGAACATATTTAGGTGTTTTTTATTCACTCTCTGTCTCCGTCACGATGTCATTCCCCCCCTCCTACAGCATCCATTACAATGGACTCAACATTCTGCTGTTGAGTAAATGTAAGTGCGTCAGAATCTCATGAGTGCATAATATCAGTGTAACTCGGATGTAAATAAAGGACAATCCAGAGCAACAAGACTTTGTAATGTGGTATATGCGTTATACCAGTGCAGACAGAAAGCCACTCATCTGTTGCAAGTGCACCTCAAAAAACAAACCCCTCATCTTAGAGTCAGCTGTCTTTTAGAAAACGACTGTCTTCGAGTGTACTACATTACCATAATATTTCCTCCTTTTGGAAATGGATGATGATCGAGCGGATGAGAATATTCAGCCATTCTTCTGCCTTTTTTTTTTTTTTCCATTTTCCCACTGCTTTTCGTCTTCATGAGTCAGTTTCAAAGTGACATAATGTGATGATGGGTTGCCAGGTCAAGGAAAGTGTTCTAGCCCGAGAGCCTCTGAAAATCCATCACATACGCTCCAAAAAAAACAACAGGCCAGGGAGAAGTGGAAGGTTAGAAACTCTGTAAGCAACAACAGCTGCTGAGCAGGTGTTACGTGATGTCTGTTTTGCAGTGGAAAACTGTCAATAATTAAAACGCCGGGCGTAACGTGGGGGACAAAATGAATCATTTCAAAATGTGGAGGAGAAATGTTCCCTGAATAATTTCAGCATCACTACCAAAAAAACAAAAAACAATTGCAGCATCATTAAACTGGCACCCCATTCTTCACAATAAGCACTTTATTTCTGACACTTGATTTAACTTTTAATACTTATAATGAGTTATTTAGTTTGGAAAATTAGGCTGTGTGGGAAGAGGTTTCAGAGTCAACACTGATGTCACACTGGTGGACAGGTTGACTGGTTATTACAAACTGCTGTGGTAGACACCTGAAGAGCAACAGTGGGTCATTGATTTGTTGTTTTGGACTGTATAACAGTTTTTCCACTTTATTTCGTAGCTTTCGCAACCACCATTTTATTTTGCCTATAAAATGCAACAATACAAAGCTGGCCATCTCCAGGCCTACCAGCCAGATCACCACCAGCCTTCCTGTCTGATCTGTAAAATATGATGCACCAAGTAGTGGAGTTGTTATCAGAAAAGTAGTGTACAACCTGAGGACACGGCTTCAGTGTGGGAATTTTCTAGGGAGTTATATATAGTGCATTTATTTCACACTCAGACTTCAGACACTCAGGCCTCAGACAAAATGGCGGGGGGTAAATATAGAACAGTATTTCTGGACACAGAAACAAAATCAAGCCTGTTCCCTGAAGCCATGGATGTGTGCACAAGGGGAAAAATATCCCCACATCAGACTTGCTAAACGCGGGGCCAAGCTCTTAGGTTGCGGGTACATTACCTTGGATGGTTTCAGATTTCCTTTGGCTCTACTTTTTGCAGCCTAGCATCTCTGAAAAATAGATATAAGACATGTATGTTTAATGAACAGTTATTGTTTCATTGTGGCTGTGACACAAGTCAAATAAAGGGATGCTGGTAGGCTTTAAAAAAAAAAAAAAAACAGAACTAGGCTAGCAGCTACCTCTTTACCACTGCTTTCAGCCTTCATGCTAAACTAAGCTAGCTCCACAGTTCACATCCATAACAGACATAGTAAGTTTTTTTTTTTTTTTTTCTTTGATCAAAACATTTATGTGAGTTTTCCAGTCAGTCAAACGCATAAAAAACCCGCTCTCCTCTGCTGTGATTCTGGAGTTTGCTGCAGGGTACAAATGTAATGTAAATTTATGAACGTCTGTTTTTCAAAATTCGAGACAAAAATAGCTGCGTGCACAGCATTAATTGCATGCGTGGAAGTCGTTTTGACTTATTTATCGAGCTGTCTTTAAATTGGGAGTTCACATGGTTCGAATTTCAAATCCAGGCTATAACAACCGATCGATTATTAACTTGCTTACAATGTGATATTTACATTATTAATGCCTGATGATATTTTATACTCGCTATACAGCCTGCTCATTTGATTACCACATTGTTGGTACCTCCTACAGAACTTTCTCCAATGATGGAAAAAAAAAATGAAAAAGCACTTCTTTATTTTTCTGACTTTCAGAAGAACAAACACTCCTTCATCAGATCCATCTATGCATCACATCTGTCCCTCTCTATTCGCCCTTCCCTGACCTGATTTGTTTTTTGGTCCTTCATCATTTCCCTCTCGTTCTTCCTCTCACACTCTTATTTTTTTTTTTCCCCCCTTCTTCTGCCTGTGTGGAGGGTTTGCAAACAGACATCACTGACAATGAGAGCCAATTCACCGCCAAGAAGGTCTCTCTCGTGAGTGTTTATCTGTGTGCGCATCCGTGTGTGCGCGTGATTCTGAGTGTTTGTTTCTTCCGAGAGTAATGCAAGGTTAGAGGGAGAAAGTATTAGCATATTTGCTATCTAGTTTTATACAATTGCTGGTCGTTCAACAATCTTTGAAACAGATGGAGACAGACAGACGGAGAGAGTAGACGCTGAGAGAGGACTGAGTGAGTGGAAGAAGTATTGCTCGTTCTGGTTTTGATGTTGGGGTCAAGTTTATTTACAAGGAAAATCAGTGAAGATAAAGACAACTGAAATTCATGCTAGATTAAAGTCCTGTGCAAACAGACTATGCATAAAAGATGATTGCTTCAAGACGCCCACATGCTCACGCACAAACATAAATTTAATCAGCCAAATATCAAGGTTTTCATAGTCTATCGCATGGTTACCAAATCCTCCATAACAGCTACGAAATGAATTAATATGTACCTTGAGATTTTCTCAAAAGTAAAGATAATCACTCTTCATTACATTTTAATCCCAACGCTGTATTTAGCCTTATTATTAAATTAATATAATGCATTGAAAAAGCAACGTGAATATATTGCTATTTGCCTCTATCTCATTGTTATGAATATACTTGGTTTTATATGTGATTAAATCAATCAAATTAAATCTGCGTGTATAGTGGTCTTGTTATATCTGTGTACAACCCTTGCATAATATGCAACACATTGTACATTCCTTCTCACTGATTTGATTCAACTTGAAGAACTAAAGTTTATACCATCTTTTCTTGGTTGATGTGGAGAGCCAAATATTTATTTATAGTGAAATTATTAATTTTGCTTTCATTTTCAAATCTTTAATTGGATCTAACCAATGCCTGCGATTTTCTTTGCTAACAGCATGGCATTTCAGGCTTGATATTATTCACTGATTTAATGAGTAATCAGCTGTGTTAATTTCGTGCCCTGTTTTGGTTTAGTTTTGGTTTTAGTCCTTTTGATTTTGCTTTATTCAAGCTGCAGTCGACTAAAACCTCATTTCTGCTCACCTAGCATAACTGCACCTATCTATCATTCACACATACACAGAGCCGTGAATCATTCAGAAGCCAGATTTGCTCACTTGTTTACTAAAGTATAGTTCATTGTCTGGGTTTAGTTTGAGATGAGGAGCTAAAAAAAATGTTGATGATAGCTTAATTATTTGTTCTGATGGCAGCAAGTGATTAACAAAACAATGTTAGTATTACAATTTACAACCAGCACCTGATTATTGGCTAACGTTTTGGAAATGTCATTGTGCTGCCTGCAAATTCCGAACACAAGATATTTTGGTACTACTACCACTACTACTAAACTACAGTTTGTGATTCTTGTAGAATAAAACAGTAATTAGTTTAGTTGTCCATATTTCATGTTGTTATTCACGTTGGGACATGTGGGACATTCATGTTTGTTGTACAGCAAAATGGTTTGGTAAGGTAAATATTTTGTTTGCGGGTATGAAATAACATTTATATCACCATAGTTGCAGTTCACAAAACGTTATACATTTGTCACATAACTTGTCTCTGTACTAGTTTGAAGTGATGTCATTAATGTAATTTTAATAGCAAAAGTGATTATTTCCATCTTGTTTTATTTGATATCACCTGATATCACCAAGTCAGAAGTTGGGTAATAAACTGGGACAAACAGATGTTTTGACTTGTTAGCACATTAGCTTGGTTGCTAACTGAAAACTAACTGCTGAACAGTCAAACAATTATGGTTTTGTGAACATGGCTAATAAACTACGATGGGTTCCCTTATTTTTGGACTCTCTGGCTCTCTTTCTCCTCAAAGGTCAGCACCTTTTAAGATAGCTTGCTGTTGGTTAATTGCGGAAATTTGCAGGTTGTAGCTCACCAAAGCTGAATTACACCCAAAACATTTTCATGAATTAACTTCATTGTCTTGAGGGGATCCTCTGATCACAGTGATTTCATTGATTTCACCACAACATTTAACTATTTTAAAACCTGGTGAGTCAACAACAACAACAAAAACTCTGATTCTAACATGCTGGTGCCAACAAAATTGCTTAGGAACTTGGAGACATCGTTGCATTCACAGGTTCACCTGTGTTCATAGATCTACTTGGACTGTTTTTCTTTGGCTCAGTTTAAAAAAAAAAAAAAAAACGTTTAACTTTGTGTCTCTCCACAGACTTGCTGCCTCTCCTAGACAAACATTTGTAAAGAAAAGTGAGATCATTCTTTAGCCTCATGTGGCTCTAACCACAGAGAGCCATTTACTCTGGAAATGAACACTAATTTCAAATGCTCGGACAAGACAAACACACTTTGGGTGACACAGAGAGATGGTGAAAGAGGCATCATCATATACCAGTTGCCATATAAATCCTCAGCCAGTTGTTTTAGTGCTGCTGACTGGGAAGGAGGAATGTAAGCATTACCACCACAGACATGCTTTATGTTCCCTATTACATTGACTAATTGAATGTTTGCCTATATCTAATGAGGTGGGTTGCCCCTGGAGTATTTGTATATCTGTGGGGGTGGGTGTGTGTATGTAAGTCCGTGTATGAGGTATCTGTTGTCAGTGGATCCTGTGGTGTAGTGCAGTTTTGGTCACCATTTCAGTCCAATGAAACCACGTCTTTGTGCAAACACAGGTGCACCGCGTCCTTTTTAGTTTTGTTGCTTAAGTTGATGGAGGTGATGATCCATCCAGTCCCATTAATTATTTCTATCTACTTTGCATAAACTGCCTAGTACATGTTTAAACTTCATCTATTTGTTGAATTAATGTGTATCTCTTAATGTGCCCATTCCAAACGGGCATGGTAGGTCCCCCGTCCTCAAACCCTGTGATTCCATTGATGGTAGAGTAGAAAAGTCAGCCAATGATATCCTTCAAACTCCTTACCAATCTGTCAGTCATTGTGTCAATCGTCATTAAATAATTAATGCCAATCAAAAGCCAGCAATTCACTCTAGCTACCTGTCAGGTGCCAAGAAGAGTCTTGACCACATACCCACAACTCCATCAAGTATCAGCCTTCTTTCTCTTGCATCATATTTAACTATAAGTATTTGCTAAGCTCCGTAGCTCTAACAGCTGTTCAGTAAAGACAAGCGTCTTGTAATTATGATTAATTGCATGATAATGTGAGGGAAATGTTCCTTCTATATGCTCATTTATAAATGTTCCATGCTTTAGACAGGCGAGTCATCAGTGCTGAGCTTGACGTGTGAACCACCACCGGCAGTTTTGCTTAGATGAGGCTTTGACACCGCCATCGTCATTGTTGGACGGGTTAGTTAAGCATTCATTTCAGTCATTTCAGTCATCTTGATCAGTTATTTCATCCTAAAAATGTCTGTGTTGTAAAAGGTGAGGGATCATTTTATCCACAGATTATCCAAAGATAATTATTACTTAACTCAGCATTATAGAGCTTTTAATGGGGTTTATTGTTTTGGTTTTATGGACCACAATCTTACGCTTTTGTTTCCATCTCATGGCTCTCATCAACCTAATATTGAAACCCACTGTATGCTACATTCCCAGCACCAAACAACAGACAAATCAAGTTAGCAACCACAGATGGAAGCCTTTAGCAGTGGAAGACAGGGTAAATACTGGCCTTTGTTCGATTTGCCAAGGATCGAGAAACATGATAAAGTATATGCTAATGTGGCTCGGGTGTGTAAATAGGCCAATGGATTTCCTAATATGTTTGCCATATTACGCTACCTGTAGTGCTCCTCTCTAATATGCTCAGTGCTACGGTGGCATTTAGGTGTGCTTTTAAAGCTTCATGTATGGCAATTTTGATGCAAAAAATAAATTAAAGCCATTTGAAATAAAAATCAAAGGGATTCGTTTTAAATTGATGGTTGTTGTCAGCAGGTTTAGATCAAAGTCCAAGCGTGTTTTTTCTCCCCATTCCTAGTCCGTTCCCAACTGATACATTAATGCTATTATATGTAATTGTGTTTGAAGCCACTGAGGATTGTTGAGCTGTAGAGTACATTGCAGAGCCATTGTAGGGTTTGGAGTAATCATCAATAATGGAATTATTCAGTGAAGTTGTCTCTTACATTTCATTTTGGTGATTCTCGGTCTTCAGATTCAAGGCAATTCAAAGGCACTGGTGTCACTTATTACTCTTTATATTTAATGAAGCTTGCAGTACAAGTTCAAACAGGAATCCTCTTTTATTTTTTCCCCACTCACTCTGACTTACAATTATTGTTATCCACTGAGCACCCTGATTATCTGCTCAGGCTTGTTTGTCAGCCAGTGAATGATTTTCGACATTAACATACTGATATACCTCATTGCAGTAATTTCCGAGTGCGTGTGAGCTTCATTTCTCCAGCAAATTATAAATAATAGGTTGTACAGGTTTACGACAGAAATGATAGTGTAGTTATTTCTCTTAAACCAAGATCATGGAATTCCACTTCACCATTTTTTTTTTTTTTTTTTGCTCAAGTAAATTCTTGCCACCAGTGCAATAAACGGGCTCTGCTCAAGCGCGATTCACACTGAGTAAGTCTTCAAGGAAAAACCTTGTGTGTGCAGTCCAAAGTGGGACTGAGCCTTCTGATCTGCTTGAGTGAGATTTAGATCCGGTGTCACTTTTTTGTGTCGCCTCACTTGTTAGAATTTCAACATAAACTCTTGGGCTATGTTGGGGTTCCACTACGTGGATCACTTCAGATGAATCATAGATTTGACTCATTCACAAACCCACTCCGGAGTAGTCATACATTGAGACACATGATCAAACAATCACACGTACACACACACACACACTCACACTCACACACACACATACACATCCTTTTCTTTTCCCTCCAATGATATTGATTTACTTGTCTAGCCAACACGGCGCTCGTTCTTGGAGGACATTAGGGCAGAAAATGGTGTAGCGTTATTGACCTGTCGTGAGCCATGACATCATAGATTCAAGTGTTGTATGGAGTGCATATGTGTTGCCTTTGGCGTCCTGGTTTTGCACATTGTCAGATGCACACTGGTTAGTTTTTTGTTTTTTTTCTGTGTTTTTGAATGCACATTACTCAGCATGTACACATATAGAATAGACAAGGTATATGTTTTTATATGTGTGTACTGTATGTGTGCATATGCATCTCTGTCTGGGGCTATTTAAAGACTCAGGTCGTCCGAGGACACGGCCCTTTCTTTAATAAGCAGAAAGTGGAGGGAAGCGCTGATGTCAGCAGAGTGCGAGGGAGCTGCAGCGCACGCGGCCTTGCCTTATATTTACAGCAGCACATCTATCTACTCTATATCTATGGTCCTGAGCCTGCATAATCATATCAGCGCTGATCTAAAAAGCCACACATGTTGCTGCGCTATCTCTTTAAAGGCTGGATTTATTGCATCTAACTGATCCCCGAGGGAGCTCTATATTTCTGTGTTTTGTGTTTGTTTGTGCATCCCTATCCACGTGTGTGTGTGTGTGTGTGTCAATACTTATCTCAAATCCCCTGTGTCCCAGGCCTAGTTGCTGTAATTCAAGATGATCCTAATCTGTTTTTTTCAGTCTCTTCTCCCAGTAAAGAAGAAGTAAAACTACAATGATAGGGTCAGGGTCATTTCCTCCTGCTAATGGCTACTAATAGGTTTCGTTACAGATAATCTGGGTCTAATGATGTGGTTAGCGGCCTTTCACACTTGCTCTGGGTCACTATCGGAGATTCTCCAGTCAATATGTGTTCCAAGTCAAAGGTTTCCTGCCTGCTGATTCTTGGTCTTGAATATTTAAATAGCTCACTTGCAAGTTGACTAGACAGACAAAATGACAAGAGTCTTGCAGGGTTTGGGCAGAGCTACATTACTAACACCACTGACCTCATAAATGGAATATTTCCCTCTGGAGCGTAGCCGATTGGATCAAATGACCTCTTTCGAATTTAGGGGTACCGGACACGTCAGAGCAGTTTCTACTGAGAATTCAGTGGCAACCTTCAGTACATTTACTTTTAATTAAACAAATGCTGAACCAGATGAAATCCACAAGATTGAAAAAAAAAAAAAATCAGGATGCCTTGTGTTTGTTAACCAGCATAATACATAAATCAAGAATAAAACAAATAAGAAAAGAATAAAACAGACTAAATATAGTTTATCACAAACTGGTTGTGTTGTTGCATTTTTTTTCCCCTGCATGTTTTGGTCTTGATTACATTGTACCCAGAGTAATTACTTAGATCTGGGAAGATGGCAACATTTGTATAACAAAGCCTGCAAAGCAACAACAAAAGGTTGCACAAACTAAAAGTTTGGTCAGGTTCTCTATGCCACATTATTGGGAGGTAAACAAATAGATATTGCAAATATAATAGGTCAGATCTGAACCAGGAAATTAGTCTTTTTACAGATGTTTAAAAGGAACAAATTTAACCACTGCCCTTCATCTCCTTCTTCTAAATAATTATGACTGCTTGTGTGTCATGTCTGTCGTGATGTACAGTAGATCTCCAAAAAAATCATTTGTTGAGTACAACGTTATTTGGAAGGAATGATGGTCACGACTTTCGAAAATAAGCACCCGTAATAATGAACAATGAACAATCTTTTTTTTTTTTCACAAAATCAAATTAGGATGAATGAAAAATAACAGTTAATGAATTCAAACTATTCAGTTTGAGCATATACACTATCTGACTAAAGTGAGTCCACCTCTCACACTTCTGCAGATATTTCATCATATATTTTCATAGGACAGTACTGAAGAAATGACACTTTGATACAATGTAAAGTGGTCAGTCTACAGCTTGTATAACCGTGTAAATTTACCGTCTCCTCAAAACAACTCAGCACATAGCCATTAATGTCTAAACCGCTGGCAACAAAAGTGAAAATGTCCAAATTGGGCCCAAAGTGTCAATATTTTGTGTGGCCACCGATTATTATCCAGCACTACCTTAACCCTCTTGGGTATGAAATTCACCAGAGCTTCACAGGTTGCCACTGGAATCCTCTTCCTCTCCTCCATGACGACATCAAGGAGGTGTTGGATATTAGAGACCTTGTCGCTCCTCACCTTCCGTTTGAGGATGCCCCACCGGTCCTCAATAGGGTTAAGGTCTAGAGACATGCTTTGCCAGTCCATCACCTTTACCTTCAGCTTCTTTAGCAAGACAGTAGTCGTCTTTGGGGTGTGTTTAGGGTCATTATCATGTTGGAATACTGCCCCGCGGCCCAGATTCCGAAGGGAGGGGATCATGCTCTGCTTCAGTATGTCACAGTACATGTTGGCATTCATGGTTCCCTCAATAAACTGTAGCTCCCCAGTCCCGGCAGCACTCATGCAGCTCCAGACCATGACACACTCGCCACCGTGCTTGACTGTAGGCAAGACACACTTGTCTTTGTACTCCTCACCTGGTTGCTGCCACACATGCTTGACACCATCTGAACGTTTATCTTGGTGTCATCAGAACACAGGACATGTTTCTAGTAATCCATGTCCTGAGTCTGCTTGTCTTCAGCAAACTGTTTGCAGGCTTTCTTGTGCATCATCCTTAGAAGAGGCTTCCTTCTGGGACGACAGCCATGCAGACCAATTTGATGCAGTGTGCGCCGTATGGTCTGAGCACTGACAGGCTAACACCCCCCGCCACACCCCCCACCCCTTCAACCTCTGCAGCAATTCGGGCAGCACTCATACGACAACCTCTGTATATGACGCTGAGCATGTGCACTCAACTTCTTTGGCCATGGTGAGGCCTTTTCTGAGTGAAACCTGTCCTGGTAAACCACTGTATGGTATTGGCCACCGTGGCCCCCAGCTCAGCTTTAGGGTGTTGGTAATCTTCTTATAGCCTAGGCCATGTTTATGTAGAGCAACAATTCTGTTTTTCAGACCCTCAGAGAGTTCTTTGCCAGGAGGTGCCATGTTGAACTTCCAGTAACCGGTATGAGAGAGTGTGAGAGCGAAAAAACACCAAATTTAACACACCTGCTCCCCATTCACACCTGAGACCTTGTAACACTAACGAGTCACATGACACCAGGGAGGGAAAATGGCTAATTGGGCCCAATTTGGACATTTTCACTTAGGGGTGTTCTCACTTTTGTTGCTAGCGGTTTAGACATTAATGGCTGTGTGTTGAGTTATTTTGAGGAGACAGTAAATTTACACTGTTACACAAGCTGTGCACTGACTACTTTCTCAAAGTCTCATATCGTCAGAATTGTCCCATGATAAGCTATAATGAAATATCTGCAGGAATGTGAGGGGTGTACCCACTTTTGTGAGCTACTCCAAGTACCTGAGTGGAGACAGCAAAAATTATTGTCAAAAAAATTATGAAAATACAGTAAAAAAAGGGAAACTTTAACCTGCCTTAAATGAAACAGAACTGGCATGTTTCTATCATGTTTTCTATTCTTTTTTCCCCCCACCATTCAAAGTTAAAAGACTGGCGCTCTCTAATTAAATCACCTGGCAGTGCCCTCTGAGTTGCAACGTTGGCACCTGATTGGAGACTTAAAGCCCCTTCCCCCGCAGCTCTGCCTAACAGCAATGGATGAAAACAGACAGGTATTCATTTCTGGGATAACAGTACTGTAAGGTACTTACATTTTACAAAGTCAGTCAGTCACTACTTAGCTCAGTGTTCTCCATTCAGCGAATAAAACCACTTCAGTCTAGTTTATTTAGAGCAACGGGCATTTAGGAACGTTCCCTGCTGGAGTACGATGCTTTTTGCGCTTACTCACTGTCAATTTAAAATTTAAAATTATCAAGACAGATAGATTTGACTTCTTCCCACTTTTGAGTTTCAGCAGCTGAAAATTCAAATAAAAAGTGACAGACCTACCGTGCTTCGTTTCAGGTGCTAGGGTCATCCAAAGTCCATGTGATTTTAAAGAAACAAGCAGTTTCTCTCTTGGTCGTCTCTGCCTGTGCCTCAGGTGTTGGTTTGTTCGTGATTGATGACTCACTGGTGGGGCAGAAAACAAGGTCCTCTTCTACGCCAAAACACTCACCTTGTGCACAAGCCCCACTGCCTCATTTGACCCCTCCGAAATCATCTTGGCAATGAAACACAGTCACAAAACACTGTATTATCTGTGCTCCATTTAGAGAAAGTTGACCTGCTGCAGACATGGGAGTAAACAGTGGTAAAGTTTTGTGATTTTGAATCTTGAGAGTAGGTCACAGTGATTTATGAGCTCTGTCTGTAAGAGGGCGTGTGTGTTATGAACCAGTGTGTATTTATGTGTATGAATGTGTGTGTTTTTGTCAAGAAAGGGTGGACTTTTAAAAGTCATGCCACCATCCGTCCATCTGTTGAATCCAAGGCTTCCATTTGATGCCACAGATGTTCACACTTGCAAACAAACTTTGTCTGTGTTATTATGTAACTAGCAGTGCTGTAGTCAGGACCACCTTTGTGGAGTCCAACACCAGACGAGTCCAAATGAGAGGAACAATCAATGCTGAGGCAGAAAAAAAGCATCCTCTTTGAGATGTGATGCTACAGATACAGTATATCATCTGTTTCAAGATGATCATGTTGTAGTAAATTTGTTATGATCAAAAAATAAGTGCAGTGTAACAACACAGTAGAATCAAGTTATTTACTTTAGTATAGCAATTTTACTTGATATCATACTCAACGCTCTCCAAGGAAAAACAGCATGTAACCCCTGCCCAGAGAGGGTTGTACTGTATTTGTGATGATCAAAGCAAATGCAGCGGAACCACAATGTAGGAACAAATCATGTAATGCTGTTTACTTGAAGTGTAGCCTTTTCCAGAGGAAGTAGGATTTCAGCATGGAGGGGAACCCTGAGATCCAAAGCAAATGTAACTGCTGCTTCACAAAAATGAATGTGCTATTTAAAAAAAAAAAAAAAAAATCTGTATTATATAATCTTAAAGTCTGTGTACATTAAGAATAAATGTGTTAAATATCATTTGGGTAAAAATGAGCAGCTCCAGGACTGTGGGAGCGTGTCCACTCAATGTGCTGAAGCCACGCCCACTTGTGTGAGCAGTCAAGCAGCAATTTTGAAGCGACTGAAACATGTCAGATGAGCTTTGAAATACTCTGAGTGAGATTAATTCATCTCTATCTCTGCTGCTAGGGGTGCAGGGGTATGCTCAGGGTGGCCTCAGCGTGTCATCGAGCCACCCTTTAGGACCGCCCACAAAATCCTGGAAAACTGGTGAAAAAACAGTTTGAACCCCTAACGCCTCATTTCAGTAATATATCGTTTCACAATCAACACATTTAATGTACTTTGAAAGAAATCTCAGAATTGCCTTTACACAGACTTTAAAATCACCTTTTTTTCAGTGCAGGAGTTCAAATTTATACTATTTAGACATTAATAAATGATGTTGTCGGTCAAAACAAATTTCAACTAAATGTTTACTAAATGTTCGATGCATTTGGTCTTATTTTTAATCAATTATTTACGACAACATTTCTCATCTTCCTCTTCTTCCCATTTCATCAGACTGTGGCCAGCTGCCTCACTGAAGCTATAACCTTTGTGACGTGTGCCAGATTCTGTCAATCATCCATATACATATACTATCCATATACTTCATATCATTGCACTAACAGTATTGTAAGCAGTTGTTATCATTTCTAGTAATGTTATCTAAAATCCCCTGTGTTCCAGGCCTAGCTCAGTTCACCTGTCTCTCCTCTGTCATGTTCATAGGAGGTGAGGGGAGAATACACGGTGGGGGTGCCTGAACACACTGATGTTCCTCTTCGCCCTTTTTCGCTCAAAAGTCAATCAAAGTGTAACATTTTCATTTTCATTGTTTTAATATGGTCTAACAACAATAGTAGGCAGGTAAATAACAAAGTGCACCTTTTATGTGAATTCCATTTATTAACCAAGATATTTTAAACTCACAGGAAACCTCATGCCTCCACTGTCTACTGTGTGAACAGCTGATAAATTATGGATCCTAGTTTATGCTGGACTGCCAATGAAAGTATAAGAAATAACATACAACTTACGCCCGAGAGCAAATACCAAATCCAAGACAACAGAAAAGATGTCACCTGAGTGCTACAGCACTCTTAACTATTACTATTTTAGGGTTCAAATGACCAAATGGTAATTTTCTTCTACAGTACTGTGTAAAAGTTGTAGTTCCACACAGGTCCACTTGTGTTTTTTTTTCTAAATTTAAAAACTGCACATGCTTCTAGATATTGGATAGTGATTGGACGTATTACAGTGTTCCTTTTAATCAGTCTGTCTTTCTCAGAGTCAACAGTGTATGTAGTGACATTTGACCAACAACTACTAAATAAGCCACATGCACGACATGTCAAAGTGGGAAAAGTACATGTGGAATTACTCCTAAATCCCACCACACACGTCTCTGTCACGTTGTGTACACACCATGGTTTGTATCCGTCTACATACAGTAGTTGATTATTTTCGCTTTTGTCTGTTTTTATGACCGGCAGTTTGCAGTTATTTTGAAAATCCACCGGGTTCTCTTTGCTTTTTCTGTATCTGGCTTCCGTCCGCTCGTGGTGGTCTGTGTAAATTGACGCAGGCTGCTAGTGTCAAGCGTCAAAAATAGAACTGACGCGGGGACCCGCTTCTAGTGACGCTTCTGAAACGGACCGCGGCAGAGCCGGTGGTTTGGGCGTTGGTAACATTAATGATGGCTGCATGGCTGCCTGTGAGTTTAAAATATCTTGGTGGATAGGTCTGTGTAATAAATGGAAATTCACATAAATATGCACTTTGTTTGTTTTGTTATTTACCTGCATTCAGAATTCCATGTAGCTGAGCCAGTTCAAGGAATCTGGTCAACCTATTATGCATGCTCACTCACTGACAGAGCATGGCTTTTCCTGCATTGTTGAAATTTCTGCTTACACGTAACCTTCAGATGTACTGTTAGACAGGTTTTCTTACCTTTAAACTGAGCCAGACTAACTGTTTACCCCAGCTTCCATTTTTTTGTGCTAAGCTAATCAGCTGCTGGCAATAGCTTAAGATTTAATGGACCGATATAAGGGTTGTAGCAATCTTCTCAAGTAACTCTTCCGCCAGAAAGCAAATAAGAGTATTTCCCAAAATGTTGAACTATTTCTTGAAGCGAGGATTAGTCCTCCCAGCAGTCATCGTCGCGGCTTAGACTCATTGAGAGCTCCTTTACACAGCAGAGCCTTTTGAAAATCTGTTGAACCATTTGCTATGAATGATCATTTTATTTTTTGGCATTTCTCTGACGGGCTTAGTCTGGTATAAGATTTTATTATACCTGATAGAAACGATGACCTAAACTACAAAAGGAAGGGCCAAGGTGTAATAAAATGGAAATATCATTGAACAGAAAGTCATTTCTATTCTATAAATGATAAAAAAATATTCCTTTGTACAAACATAACTGTGTCCACATTCATGGCTACCTCTATGTTAATGGAATGGTTGCAAAGTGGATCCTGTCCAGTAGTGGATTTAGTAGTTGTGTGATGTTGAGCCCATTTGGCTTTGGTGGCAAGCATACCAGACTGCTCAATTACTCAGTGTGAATCCCTGAGGTCTGAGTTTATACATTAATACCCAGTCATTCATTAGTGTAAGCAGCATATCTGGATATAATCCCTTCTCTCCAGTGTTTTCCCTTTTTTTTATCACCAGCTCAGTATCACTTTCCCTGACGCTAATGTTCAGGTAAGTATTAGTAAATGGAATGTCTCTCAGCAATGAAATCTCTTTTATCATTTTTCTTCAACACAAAGCTATACAACCTGAAGTTTATGTCTCTGGCAAGTACGCTGTCCTGGCTCATACCTCCAGTACTCGATATCAGTAACACAATTTCATTCGCATTTTGCTGATGTGACAATTCCCCTCAGCGCTGTGGTAGCTTTAACCTGAAGTTAGTGTCATGTGTTAACTTTAAATCATTGCAACTGTTTTATCACATGAACGCATTAAAACTGAAGTTGGACAATGAACTACCAATTATATTGAAGTGTGAAGACATTTCTAATTAAAGTTGTTCTTCAAAACGATGTTATGTAACTGTAATAAACACCCATGACTATAAAGAATTAAAAACGTGAAGGCCGAGAAAGAACTCATTAAACCTGAAGGAATTGTAATGCAGTAATACTGTGGGAGACAAAACATAGAATAATATTCTCTGCACCACTTTGTCAAACTAAGTAAACCCCACTAATGCATCCCACTTTAACCAGCTTCAAGAAAAAAGAAACTGGCCTCAGCAGTGTTAAATCAGGCAACAGCTCACTGGTTCTGGAGCAAATTTTTCTAAACTAAAAAGACTACTCAAACAAAGGAAGGGTAATTGACAGGGAACAAACCTTTGTTTGATTTGGTTTGTTGAGGCTTTTCATAGGGCAGTAATTGGTAAAATTGCAAGCATTCTTCCAATGTTCTCATTTTTTGCAGAGGTACGTGATGATTGGATTAAATTTAAAAAAAAAAAAAAAAAAAAAGAAGCCAATTTGAACACAGGAATCCCAAGGTTTTGCATCTCTGATTGAATTAGACAGTGATCTGCAATGTTGCAAATCAATGGGTATTATTGGCTTTTAAGCCCTTTTGTCTGACACAGGCTATGTATTGCATTGCTGGTTTCATCTATCTGTTAACGTAATGGTATTTTGTCATTCATCCATAGGTGTCTTTTGCGTTATGCTCCCGTGGGTTTACTGAGACGTGAGAAGTCATTTACAGAAGGAGTCACGGTGCTTACATGATATTTGGCACCTGGTGCAAGAAAGAGAGAGAGAGAACACGGCGGCGAGTTCAAATTGTTATGATTAGGTGGAAGAAGACTGCATCACTAATGGATTGTAAAACTTTGCCATTGTAGCCTTAATTAATGGCCATTATAAGGGCAAAGAACAGTCGCCACCACTTCTCACAGTAAAATGCATTTCCGCACCGGTTCCATCATTTAATGTTATGAGCGAATTTTGTTGCCAGCATGCAAGCATTTAATGATAACCCATTAAGATGGAACTATCATACAGTTCCTATGCGCTCACATGCTCCATGTAAAGCCCGTCCGTCCGTCCGTCCATCCATCCATCCATCCTTCCTTCCTTCCTTCCTTCCTTCCTTCCCGCCTGCTGTCAGGTTGTGGGGCAGAAGGTTTAGCAGGGCTTTCCATGTGTCGCTCTTCCCAGTAACCTATCCCGCTCCTCCTGAGGGATCCCAAGGGATTCCCATGCCAGATGGGTTATATAGTCCCTCCAGCACATTCTGGGTCTACCCCATGGTCTCCTATTGGTCGGAAGTGCCTGCAAAGGAAGGCACCCAGGTGTTGCCCCCTGGGTCCATCGCCCGCCGGGAGAGGCAGGGACCTAGGTGCGTTGTTCCCCAGCATCACAGACTCATCCTAGGGACTTGTATGTAAAGTGCTTTGCTCTTTTCATGTTGATTTATTCATCCTCAAGTTTGCATGATCACAGAGCAGAATATCCTCAGCGAATTAAATGTAGCGCTTTCACTGTCTTCCCTGGCTGTTTTTTTCCCCTTCATAGTAATGCTTTAGTTTCTTTGCAGTACAAGACATGCGTTATTCTCCCGGCATGTTCCAACCTGTGCTGCTACAGCCTTGATGTTAATTGAGAAAGCTGTATGAATGTAGTTAGCAATGTGATCATCTCGCTTGTTTGAAAGGTGAAATAAATTTGCCTTGCCTCGTCGAGCCAAAGCAGAGAAGTTCCCATCTTTTATACTGCTACATAAACTGACTTTCCTAACTGACTTTACTGAAAATGTCATACTATCAAAATATAAATATTGTAATACAAATTTGCATACACCATATTAGAGGTTACTGTTCATATCACCCAAACTGTAGGGTTAGGAAGGTCTTGTGTGTATTTCTAGAAGAGTTTTATTACAGTAATAACAACACGATGATGAAAGACAAGTGGAGGATGTGCACAGAGGCTTATGTGGCGACTAAATAGATGTCACAGAAACACTTGATTAGTTCAATTAGCATTAATTCTGGTGATTATTTTTTCATCGGTGCTTTACCTGGTGGGATGGAACAGATTGAAGCATCACCTTTCATCACATGTCTCCATAAAGCTCTCCATGCAACCTGCTTTGCTGCTTTGGTATGGATGGGGCGTCAAGCAAAGAAAGAGATGGGTCAGCAGTACTTAACACAGCCATTTAAATGCACATTCTGTCTCAGCCTCTCATAAATACGCACATAAGACACACTGGCACATGCGCACGTACAAATGAATGTATTACCTCACATAACCACATACAGCATTTTTGTCTTGTCTGCCATAACTTTTCGAAATAATCCTTTGACGGTGGGCCGTGTGTGGTTTTGTGTGTGCCCCCTCCCGAGTGAGTGTGCAAGTGTTTGCATGTGCATATATATATATATGCACAATTGTGCGTGTGTGTCTTCGCATATTGTGAATCCTCTGTCAGCACATCGTGTCAGGGGCTGGCGAGGACTTTCAGAAATGCAGGCACAAGCATATCTTATTTGGATTATGTATAAAACACTGATAGAGGCCGTCTGCTTGCATCAATCAGGGGCCGCGAGGGGGAGAGACAGAGGGAGGCGAATAGAGAGAGAGAGCGAGAGAGAGAGAGAGAGCGCAAGTAAAGGGAAGTGGGTCGAGACGGAAAAAGGAACTAAAGGTGTAGGGGAGAGCTGGCCGAGTACGTACGGGTTCAGAACCGTTTAAATATGCAGAGGGGAAGAATAGATTGGTGGAGAGATGGTGGGAGTTTAAGATTCAAAAGAGAGAGTGGAGGGAGAGAAAAGAGGAGGGAGATTAACAAAGGTGAGGTGGTGCATGAGAAATTTAGTATAGCCTACACTAAAGTGGAGGATTTATCAGAGAAATAGAGGGGATGAGAAGCAATGGGAAAGGGGGGATGGAGGAGGAAGGGAGAGGAGGAGGAGGGAGGGGAAGTGTAGCCGGGAGGGTTTGATTGATGGGCTGTAGACAGGGCCTGCCGTTCTCTAGAGCAGAACCACTCCAGTACTGGACACCCGCCAGACACTGCAGCCCTGGAGAACCCTGTGTGTGTGTGTGTGTGTGTGTGTGTTTCTGCAACTGTGTATATGAGTGAATGTGTCCGTGTGTGCATGTCGGCTTATGCAAAGCTCTGTTACAATCTGATGACGCAGACACATGCAGTGAGGGCTATACAAACAGGTGTAGGTGACAGCTGTATTTTTAACATTGCGCGCGTATCCATACTCATCTGCATGCATGCACGTGCGCTTTGTGTCCACGCATGCTGCGCCAAAGCGCACCCGCATATGTATTTATGCAAATATGTGCAGCTGCGCGCATGTGTGTGTTTACGTGCAGGGGTACTCTCCTGGACAGGTCAATCTTTTACTCTATCTCCAAGGCTGTGTTCAGACAGGCAGCCCATATTCCTTTTTTTTTTTTTTTTTGGCACATCCCTTGTGGAAGCAGATTGCCTTGATCAAGTCCAGACAGAAAAGAAAAACCAATGTTTGGAAATTAAAATTAAAGTAAAGAAATGCTGGTCTGAAATCAGATTTTCAACCGCAATGCTCAGTTTCTCTCGGTTTGGACACTGTAGACTTAATTATGGAGACTGTAAAGTAATTATAGTGATGACAAGCTGAATATCCACATCAAATATAAACACAGTTAAATGAACCAGCACAGGAAAGAGCATCTAAGTGTCCGTCATATTTTTAATTTACACCTGGCTGCTGTTTTATAATAATATGATCGCCACTATCAAACAACGGAAAATAAATCTCTTACGTAATATCGAAAAATAATTGGGCGGTCCAGCAGGTAAAGTTTTCCAGTTCGCGGTCGTAGGTAACCTTTTCACAAGCCGTGACTATAGTGCGCATTTGTTAAACTCTCTCCATGGAGCTACAGTAGACGGCATAGATTTATACACTCCATTCATTTCCAACAAAACATTTTTTTTTCTATTTACTATGAACTACTCTCCTCGTCATTACATTATTCTGTATCGGTGCTTTATTTTATAAAAGTCAGCGTTCCAAACACAAAGCTGCTTCTTCTTCTTCTTCTTTCCGTTTTCACACTTTGGATGTCTCTCATGGAGAGCTGACATTCATCCACGTGCCTGTCTTGACCTGTGGACCTTGACATTTTGCAGAGAACCACCGGGGTATCTAACTGAATTACACCTTTTGTCCTTTAATATCCTGCTTACCGAACAGTAATGTGTGGATTGACATGCATTAAGTAAGTCGTTACCCAAAGGCTGCAAAAAAAAAAAAAACTGCTGATAGCCAGTTACATAATCATAAAAAAAAATTAAATCTCATTCCCTCAATATCCAGCAGCGCTACAATCAGACTTCAAGCTGTCCTTAACGGCGCTGACACGCGACATTGGCGCTCCATACAGAGCGTGGTTAGTCGGCCGCGACGGCTGCATGAAACACAGCTGCATATATTGGCCTCCTATGTAGAAGATGGTGGCTGCTGAGGCATGAGGTGCAGGGGGACGCTTTTTTATTATCTTCGTACGACCTGCAGAGCACTGTTCTCGTCTCCTACTGGAAAAGGTTTAGGACAGTCTGATCAAGTGGAAATATGAATGGTTATGTAATTGGTCAATAATAATAAGTCAACAGGTCGAGGTGCTTTTACAACAAAGATTTTTGGCGCGCTCCAAATTAAATTTGCGTTTGTGCATTGGGTTTATTTAGGCTGGTGTGAATGCTGTCAAACCACATGGAAAGGTGGATCTCACTCAAGGCTGAATCACAAGTACGTTAGGGAGTCACTCAGTTCATATATGTGTAAAACAACACACGTATATCTTATCTACAAGACACTAATTATTATTTTACAAAACTGTTTATCGTTTTACCGTATGGACATTTCTAGCTATTACATACCAACTTATCATGTCTAAACGAGTGAAGTTCTGTGCTAATGAGATAACGGGACGGTGTGTTGCTCTAATGTCAAGTGTTTTGTTTTTCATCATATCAGAACCTGTATAATTATGTGGTCAGACGTGATCATGGTAACTCACAGCACATGACTGTAGGTTTCAAATACATGAGGCAGTGAAGGCAGGTTAAGACAGGTCATTTGTGCTGGTGTTCAACGGTGTGTATTTTTAGAAGTGTTATTAAAAAGTTTAGTAGAGATTGAGTTGCACTCTTGGCTAATAACCAAATAGAAAAGTTAATAAACACTTTATGAACAGTATAACGCGAGCGACATGCTGTCAGCCACCAGCATGTTTTCACATGCCAGTTGGTGTCTTCCCTGAGGATGCAGGTCAACGCTCGGCGCTTTTCTAGTGAATGATTCACATGTCGGTCTATACATGGGTTAAGCTTGTTTATTGGGAAATGTCTTAGAAAGAAATATGCAACCTCTAGTTATCTGTTCAACATCAAATTTCACAGCTGTGCTTGTACACTAAATTTGACATTAGGACTCCACGTGTGAAACTGAAACTGAAGGCGTGCACTCACTTCAGCACACTGGTACTTCATATACAGAAACGCTTTAGTCGTAGGTGACAAAGTCTTTGAAAAAAAATGGTTTGGTTTGACTTAAGGAAGTCAGGTGATGAATTATAGAGAGGGATGATCGTTGACACTGACTTTTTGTTTTTAGACTCAGTTTACTTGTTTGTTTTTTTTTTTTAATTTTAAAATTTATCTATCTAAAAATCTATTTTAATTTTCTGTTTTCAGTTGCAGTTTGGTTCAGATCGGGCACCAAACTTTAGTTAAGCTTTGGTGGAAAGTTTCTCTTATAATCCAGGGTTACCATGTAGACATGACACAAGAAAACTAAGGATCGGTGCTGAATGATGTGAAGCTTTGGGATCCAACACCCTGGATGTTTGCTGACTTTGAAAACTTTGGAGAACATTGTTTTGGAGCCCGGATGGTGTCATGTAGAAAAATGAAGTACAGATTATGAATTCGAGAGCTTGATTTAGTACATATCACATATTTTTCCAGCCCCTCTTGTAGAGGACAACATCGCCTTTGGCCAGGGGTAGACAGAGAGAGAGAGGACAGTAATGAAACACCTGAACCCTGAAGCTGCTTTTTGGAACAGGATGACATTGCTGTATCATCAAATTATTACAGCAAAACAGTCTGTTATCCAGGCAATCCATAGTGAGAGTGTGAGGGGTACAAGTAAGACAGGACTAATGGCATGAAGGTGCTAAGTTATGGTAAACCGAGAGCACAAATTATTAAATCGTGCACATAAATTACTCCTGAATTTTTCCTCCATGACACCTCTTGGACTTCATAACTGTGACACTGAAGAGAGGCAGCGGGAGAACCATAAATAAAACGTGAATTACAGTAGTAGATTACATTTAAGTTCATATGAAGCCCATGGAATTCACTCAAATTTGACACCTAAAGCAGCCACTGATTCATGTATGTTTGTAAATAATTAATATGTAAATATGAAACCTGGAAGGCAATAATGCGTCAGGTTAAAGGAAGTGTAACCAACCCCAGTGTCTCACTTTGACGCCGCCTCACACACTCTCATCCTCTTTGATGTGTTTTGTTCTATTCTCCTTTCTCTCAGGTTCACCTCCTCCCTCAAACTCCCCTTAAATCTCTCGCACGTACACGCCGCGTTAATGCTTTACAGACGTTCAGCGTGTTCTACAAGCCGGCAGCCATTAAAGCACGTCACCTCTTTGTGTCTAAGCTGCTAAGGAGCAGAAATCACAAGCTGCTGTAAACAGCTTAGTGAATTTGAGAGGGGACAATGTTTAATCAAAGTCTAGCCAGTGAATAGAATACACGGGGAGACGATTTGATTAACATAAAGATAAAACCAAAGTAGTGCTTTCTCTTTTGATGGGCTCTTCTCCTTGAAATAACACCCCCTGTTAAAATTTATAAAAGAAAAAAAGGCCTAATGGGAATTTCAGTGCTTTTGTATTTTGATCAAAATGAAGGTTGTTAATGTGTAGCAATAGCAAATGAGCGAGAAAAAAAGAGAGATGGGGAGTCGAAAAAAAAAAAGGAAAAGTGCCCTTTCATAGCTAAATTAAAATTTTAAGCGCTGCTAAATGCATTTCTGTGCCCACCCGTTGAGCAGGCATTTCTTTAAGTAATTATGTCCTGACCCTTTGTGAACCGTGCTTCAACCTTAGCTTTTATTCCGTATTTTTTCAGATCCACCACCTCCCCAAACAAACCACCTTCATCCATGCTCTTCATCTCTCTTTCCGCCTCACTCTCCGTCTCTCTTTTCTCTTGGCAGAGGTCACTCATGAAGACAACTTCATATTTATTCATGTGCTCATTCATATGAAGAGCTCTCTGAGGCCACTTCCGGGGAATTGCAGCTTTTGTGTTTTGGTAATTACTCATGCAAACATAGATGACAGCATTTCTCTCGCAAACCATTTGTTAGTGTAACTCTGTAGTAATGAGCCATTTACTTTCCAGGGGAGAAACTGGGAGGAAGGGGTCTTCAGCATAGAAGACAGGACTTAATGCATAGTCACTTCACAACAACAGCTCCAAAAAAAGGAGGCAATATAGCTCTACAGCATATTAAGACATCAGTACTGAGTTTACACTATTAGCAGCCAATTTACTTAAACAGACTTTTATGGCTGGGGTAAGAGGTTAACTCTCATCATTCATGCTCAGGCATATACTGTGGCATTTATTGCTGCAAATTGGGGTCTAAAAAAAAGTAATGAGATATATTTAAAAGCTTTAATGTATGCCTGGAGGTGAATGTCCAGTGTCAGCTACCATTATGGCATGTGGAAGAGGTAGACACGGGCAAATTATGAATGATTGTGATCAACGTAAGCCACAAACGAACTCCTTACCATGTCACAGGATGGTTGGATGGTTTCAAGGCCGGCTAATTTGACGATTATTTTTGGATCATTCAATTAATTATTTAGACTATAATCTGTCAGCAAAAATAAGCATCACGGTAATCTCAGAGCCCAGGATGGTATCTTTTAAATTGCTTGTGTTGTCAGACCAACTATAAAAAAACAACAACGTACTGTAGGCCAGGTTAGATAAAGTTCTGTATGAAATTCACTTGCCACTAGATGCTGCACCAGTGTGTCAGACCTTAACAATGGGTGACCAACCAGACTCCATTGACAAAAACAGTAAATTTACCTAGTAGAAAATCGTAGGTCTTTGTTAGTCTAGCCACATTTCCAACAAGCGTTGAACTAACTGCTTAATTCTCCCAGTTAGTTGAAAATATTCCAGTCTGCAATGGCCTCTGCATAATCCTGGCATACTTGTTTTTGCCACTGACAGACTCCGATTGTTATTGTGTCTGACAATATAATGTTAAGGATCCCTATAGGAATAAGACTTTGTTTTTCAGCTGCTAAGCTGCTCGTTAAATGTCTTGCCAATAGACTCCGTAGACAAAAATGGCGATGTAGTAAATTAGTCTTTTCAACAATCACCAACTCCGATTTGGTCTAAATAAATCCCTAATTCACAGCGGTAGATGATATAAACAGCCATTTGAGTCGCTATCCTTAGCCACTGCACACTGAAAAACTCATGCATGACCGAACAAGAGAAGTAAACAATGCTTGGGGATCAAAATAGAAAGAGTCTGATTATTATTCTCTGCTCAGGACGCCTTCATTTACATAGCAAATAGTTGTTTGCTGCTATATTAATGTTCTAAATACCATGTATAGCCTTGAATTAGCGCTGAAAGAAAAAAAAAGAAACTGCAGCAAATTGTCGCATGCTGCTTCATGATCTTCATCATCACACGAGATGTTCTTTAAGTCCTCAGGAAAAAAAAAACTAGCTGATAATTGAGTGATGAAGATCATGTGATATAATCCCAAGTTCAAGAAAAACTTTGAAACTTTTTCAGACAAATAGTATTTCTCTACAACGTATCATTTTTGAAGCAAAATCAATCAACATGAAAGTTCAGACAAAACGCTTCATCCGGTCTCTAAGAGTTTAAATAAACTACGGTGCTTCCTTCGGGACTGTGCAGAAATGTTGTGATCAAATTTGATTGGCAGTGGCCTGGTAACAAAGCGACCCAACCGCGTAACTGTCACCTGATTTTGATTCAAACATCTTCAAATCCAAGCCAAAGGTAGTCCATTAATAAACTTTGGTGGCAATAACAGTGAACCACACCTCTGACACAGACAACTCTTTTTCTCTCAAAAATCTTCTTATTTGCTGCACCGCTGAGAATTTAATGTTAAAAAATGTAAATGTCAAACCCACACATCACTGAGACTGACAGCTTATCGTGTGTTGAGTTATCATTCTGTCAATCTGAGCAGCCTTTCACTGACCTTCTCTATTTTAGAATGACCAGTTCAGCTTTATGTGCTTTGCTCAGAGATGAAAGGATGAATGATGGAGGGATGGGGGTGAAAAGATATGGGGAGGTAGAGGGGTGGTGGCAATATTTATGGTGTCATAAAAGACAATTAAATAGCACAGCGTTACTTTTACCAGCATGATCTAATGATGTCACAACCACTCAATAAAGACGCGGTGTTAAAGGCCTCCCACATAATTCACACAAAAACAGACGGAAGACAAAAGCTGCCCACCTTTTGAATACATCTATACATATTTCTGACGCCAGGGGGTGAAAAAAAATACTCAAAACAGTTCAGGAATGAGCTAACAAGGGTTCACCAATCATGTTAGCTTCTATGAAACACAGCCAATCAACTTATATATTTCCAAATAAACATGTTTTATCATTTAGTCAATACACACGTCCATGTCGAGGAATGAGGGTCCCACAGGGAAATGTGATGAGAAACACAAAAGTGAAAACATGCGATAAAAAACAGGATTAAAAAAGTGTGTGAAGTGTGAAGGGAAGAAAAAAAGGAAAGGCTGGAGATAGAGAAGACTATTGGCAACTAGGTCTAAACCCACGAATCCCATCCTGCAGATTTATTATAGGAAAGGCAGGCTTGTTACAGGCTTCTTTGCTTCTTGCTTTACAGAGCAAATAAAAGGCAGACATAATTAAGACTACCAAAGGTATAAATCTTGTATGTGAATGGCCCATTGCACACATCGACCGCGCAAGTAATTTACATGGCCCTTTGAGAATTCCCCTCAGAGTTTTCTCTGACACTCACAAAGGTAGTGGTGAGAAAGAGAGCTGAGCTAAAGAAGAAAAAATGAGCCAACTAGAAACTCGATTTTTTTTATTTATTTTTTTTTATTTCAAGGCTTAAACTGAATTAAACTGCTGTCTTTATAAACATTTTAGTGATTGTGGTGCAAGGTTACATGACACATTGGCACATATCAATATTAAGTACTTGCTTTGCCCTAAAGAAACCTTCTGTGGTAGGAGTCGCATGTTTTACTGCGTGTGGACTTTTTTTGGAAGAGGTTCTAAAGTCAGGGATAATAAACTGAATCTATGCAGTTATTTTGATGTACAGCTTCACTCACTAGTGCTTTCTTCTGTGTAGTCTTGTTTTGTGTATTGGCTCGATATGAAATACAGTAATTGCTGTCATTGACACAAATTACTTCACAAAAGAGTTTACAATCACCAGAAGAATCAAATGACATCTGCTTTTTCAGCCTGAATTCAGGTATGTGAAACCTCTGAATGCAGTCACTGTTCACAATGCAATGATTCTGACAGTGATTTCATTGCTTGTAAGACGGAACTATGGTAATCTCTCCCATTGTGACCTTCAGTCCCACATTACCTGAATATAGCATTCAACACAGGAGTCCTGTAGAGCCTCATGGGAGCTGTAGTAGTTGAACTGAACAAAACAGTAACTGTTCAGATCTAGCAGTGTTCACTGCTATGTTCAGTGTTCAATACAATAATTCTCTTTCTACTCAATGGAAGACCTAAAATACTATCATTTAGTGAAGTCATACAGTAAATTATCCATCCATCCATTTTCATTTCCTTATCTGGAGTCAAGATTCAGTGGCAGTAGGTTTAGCTGGTAGTTTCAAACGTTCCTCCAGCAGGGTCTGGATCTCGTCTCAGTTGGATGTTGGATGTGCCCAGAACATCTCAAATGGAGCGGGCCCAAGGGGCATCCTAGTCAAATGCTCGAACCGCCTCAATTGGCTCCTTTCAACGTGAAGGAAGACGAGCTCCCTCTGGATGAGTCTGAACCCGTCTACCAGGAGGAGGAAGCTCATTTCAGGCACTTAAATCCCCAATCTCATATTTTCGGTCAAAGCTCAAGATGGACTGGAAATCACCCCATTCTTCCTCACAACGGTCCGGTCCACCTCACAGTAAAACAGAACTACAAACTTCCTCATTCTTAAGCGTTTTAAGCTCTCTACAGTAGCTGCCACTAATAGCTAATGTTACGTTAGCAGCTCTAATCAATCATACAACAATGAGAAAATACTATGACGATTACTATTGATGATTGTACACAATTAGCTGGGAGCAGAAATGGCTGTCTTTGGATGTCTATTAGCCCCCAAAATGGAGACCATTAATGTGGGACAGCCAATGCCAAAATACATACAGATCCAAAATCGTTAGCCATTGAGCATATTTTGTAAAAGTTTATTCATAAAGATAAATCCCTTGGCCTTAATCAGCCAAAATGAGTATCTGTAAATAGTTCTTTTATTATTGTGATGAAAACATTGCTCTAAGGCTGTAAGCAGGCTTCTCATCCGCCCCTATCAATTTGACATGCTCTGCTTCAAATGGGTGATCATTTCCTGATGTTGCCACGGTACTTGTGCACAACACAGGAGTTAATTTACACTTTGCTCTTTCAAACATTAGTAGCTCATTCAAGTTTTTTTTCTTTTTTCTTTTCACTTTGTTTCCCCTCCTTGAGTCTGTGATTGAGAGGAATGAGAGACAGAGCGAGCATAATGTAGGTCTTGCACTTTATACAAGCTATAGCCTCTGTTTGAGTCAGACAAGAGCTTCTGTCATTAATGCCTCTAAAAAGCTGAAACATGATACTGATTTTCTGATTTAAATGTCAGTACTATTACCTCACGACTAGAGGTTAAGGGCCTCAATATTTTAACAAAAGATAAAATAACTATTACTTTGGTAGCACTCGACGAACAACAGGAGTCTAATGACGCTCATAGCCCTATTTCATTAACCCTATTAATGAAAACAACTATATTTAACACTTCTCCACTAAAGTGCACATGAACAACCATGACTGAAAATCTTTTAATTTTCAGAAAGCTCCATTATATTCCACCTGACATAAAATATTACAAAATGGTGACTTCCATCAGGCACAGGTCTTCCATTCAAGGTAACTGCGCACTTAATGCTAATTTGAAAATTAGCATTAAGTCTATCAGACAACAGTCAGTTCAATTCAATTCAGTGTATAAAAGCTACGTATGGCAAAGTGCATGCACACTTCTCAATAAAACACACAGACCATAATGATACGACGATCGCCAACAATTGTAGCCGCGTCTCGAGTTCAGTGACTTCGCTGCTTGGAAGACGGAACTATGGTAATCTTTCCCATTGTGACCTTCAGTCCCACATTACCTGAATATAGCATTCAACGCAGGAGTCCTGTAGTGCCTCATGGGAGCTGTAGTAGTTGAATTGAACAAAGCAGTAATTGTTCAGCTCTAGCAGTGTTCATTGTTGGAGTGTTGAAGCTGAGAGCGGTGTTCGTCACGCATGCATGTAAGCTAAAACATCTTCAAATATACACGTTGTCCATCGTCATAAATGCATAAAATCTATGAAAATCTAGAATGACAAATAAAATCAGTAACACTGTCTTTACATCTTCCATTGGTTGGAAAACAACGATATTTCCAAACTCCCTTTCACAACTGAGCATGTAGATGGGACTTCTGTTACTGCTATTCATGTGAATTAGTGATTTCTTGTGACCGTACTGAAACATGGACCAAATACACAAAGGGTTTTTTTTTTTTAAAGCCCTTTCTCTCAGTTCCAGCCCGTGCAGCTTATACTGTAACTATGCCTCCGCTAGGATTCCCCTCAGCCTTGTTTCCCTGTAGCACATCTTCACCTCCCACGGCAGCAGGAGTAAGCAGCATGGAAGACCACGGCGGGATTCAGGAAAGGAGCTACATCTTTACCCCCGCTAAAGGTGTTAACGCACTCTTTTGAAGATGGTCTTAATTGGGTTAGTAGAGAGGGGGGGGTGCTTCAGTGAGCACACAGTCCGTCGTTTGAAATCCTCCCCTCCTGATTTGAGGAGGGGTAAAGAGAAGAAAAGAGAGATTTAATTGATCCCCTAGTGGCGTATGTAGCTTGGCATCCCTCTCAGATAAAGGTGGGGTAGATGTTATGCAGGGCTGGCTTAGCCATTACAGTCAAGCATCACTACACACTAAAGATTCACACTCTTCTACATATTTTCCCTCTTCGTGCTATAAGGTGCCTCATTCTTCTACTTCCAGCGCTCTCATAAAAGCTCTTTTCATAATGTGTTATTATCATCATGATGTAAAGTAGATGTATTCCGCACTCTAGAAACCTGACACTCTACTCAATTGCTCTGCAGGTACTTGAAGACAGGTATAAGTACCAGCTGTCAACTGATATCATTGGATAACTATCACAGGTCGTTTTTGCACAAAGAACCACGTATTGTCCTCTGTGTTACGTCTGTTTTAAAAAAACGCATCGTTGTTCTCTGATGAAAACCACGTGTCTCTGCTTTTGACCATTTTGACTTTTTTTCCCCCTATATGAACGCGCATATCCTCATCAGCATGTAGAATCTTACTGACCACTGAAAAGGTCTTTTGTTACATCATGCATCGTCGGATAGAAAGACGGAGGATGGCTTTGGATAAGCTCAGGCCATCAGCCTCAATTATGCTGATTCTAGTCTAAAACGGTAAAATAGCTTTTGATTATGCCGATGTGCTGTGTGGAAACATGTAGGACACCTTTGCTATTGATAGTTGTCCAGCTGAGGTGGACATAAAGAGGAGAGCCGAAACCACCCGCACGTCATTAGATTTTCGTAAGATTTAATTCAAATATTTTGGGGGCATTTTCTGCTTTATTGAATAGTGACTTCTGGAGAGATAGGAAGGGGGGGGGGGTTCACATGCAGCAAAGGATCCAGGCTGCAATCAAATTCAGGTTGCTGTGGTAAAAACTTTTAGCCCTGGCACACGGGGGCGCACACTCCACTTCCAGATGAGCTATCAGCACACCCTGACATGCGCGGCTTCCATCGGACAGCGACGATATAGATATTCCCATTCTCTAGATATCCACAAATTAATAGTATGACCTGAGCTGCTGGCGTGCTTGGGAAGGTGAGCGTTGAAGTAGTGAAGGTGGCACACTCTCCAGCGGTGCCGTCTCACCAAAGCAATTCAATTAGACATAAAATACTGATGTGATCTAACATAATGACAACTCAACGCTTGGCCACGGCGCTGAAGAAGAAGAAGAAAAAACACATGGTGATTTTTATTGCAGATAGAGAGGAGGGATAGGTTATTGCTTAAAGTGAGAGACTTAAAGTCTGGTGTGTAGGTGTCTTGTTTGTGTGCACAGAGGATAGGGAGGCGCAGAAGGGGGGAGGGGGGGCTGCGAGTCTGTTAGCATTGAAGATAGAACAGCAATGTCAAATTTGTTTAGGAAATGTGTTTTTGTAACCTGCGACAGGCACTCTCAAAGTCACTTTCTATTTAGATGCTCGGATTGATAAATCAGTTACTTTGCATGGAAATGCGCTCTCTTGACACTCACAGTCCCATGCAGCCTTTACTGGCGTACTGTAACGCACACCCCTCTCTCTCGCTCCTTCGGTTTCTGTGCACTATTTATCTGTGCCTCACTTTCTCATATGCACGTACTGCGCTATACAGCAGCAAGTAGAGTTGATAAATGAATCATCAAACAAATAAAGCCCTATATTACCTCTGGCCTATGTGTCTCAGCGGCTTCCTTTTTTCTTATTCCCCACTGAACTCAACTCTAATCATCCACTTAACTCCCTCACTGTGGGAGAAGAAAAAAAAAATCACCTTTTTTTTTTTTTTTCTATCAAAGCCAAAATCAAACGGATGAAGAGAGAACCTGCTCAGGTGGGGATCGTAACCATGAGGAATCTCATCATGTAAATAGGTGCTCATCTGGCTTGGTCTCAGTGGTTCAGGTGAAAAAAATCCCATTACAGGGTGACACAGAAATAACCAAAACACCTCTTCCCTAAGCCGGCGTGTTTCTTTTTTTTTTTTTCTTTCTTCCCGTTTCCACTTACACCTTCTCATTATTCTCTGACTCAATTCTCTCGTCCACTTGTCAGAACTTTTCCAGGTGGCTGCATCTTACATTTCCTTAACTCCTCATCCTCGTGTCATCTTCCATTGATGTTCTTATCACGGCTCTTATATCTAATCCTTTCAAAATGCCCCCTCCTCTTTATCTACCCGCTCTGTTTTTTTTTTTTTTCCCTGCCATCTGCCTGTGCTACTCCTGTCCTGCTCTTTTGTGCCCTCGCTTACCTCGTCATTACTTTTAATAATTTCATCATTTCTTTCCTCCTCTGCACCTCTGTCTTGCTGCCTTTTTATGTGTCTCCTCACATCTTGACATCAAGGCGCTAACATGAATCATTTCCTGAGAGATTTTAAATAATCGCTAACTAAAGCTCCTGTGTGATATTTTGACCTCACTGGCCAAAGTCTTCATGACTTATTCATTCATGAATGCCGTTTATTTAAAAATCCAACCTCAACCTAACACTTGTCCATCTCTGATGGGTTACAGATCTCCTGAGATAATTCCTAACCGTTAAACTTACACTGACAGGTAAATGCTTGGAAAAAATTAACAAAAATTAACACTCATTTGCAGAGAGCCTGTGGTAGTGACAACTTCATGCAGGCAAACATACAAATGCGCACGCAAACAAATAACAGTGCCTTGCCAATCAAAACAATGAGTGCAGACACATTAACGAAGAGACTGATTAGAAAGTCACAACTTCCTAATGAAACTTTATTTGTACCTCAGATGAATATGAAGAAAGATACTGTGAAATGTCTTACACTCGTAGATTAACTGTCATTGCAAAACATGTATTTTGGCACCAGTGCACTTGTGTGGCAAAAACATGCACATGCAGTCTTTCAAATATAGCTCTCCTCTACTCCTCTTTGACATCAAAGCCAGAAAATCTCATTTAAGGACTGGTCACACCAGGAAGCAGCACAGCAAAATTCATCTGCCCTTCTCTGTGATAGTATGAGGTGCTAGTAGGTTGGTGACACAGTGGCTACTCAGAAGGCTAATGGACAGGCACCAAAGCATGCTTTGATTTGCATATTTGTGATGTCATAACTTCAGCCCTGCAAACTTTTTATTTTATTTTTGCAGGCAAAAAGAAAGTTTTTTGTGTGATTTTGTTAAATAAGCATTTTTTCCCCCGTGTTTTCAGATTTGAATACAATCAGAAAACAGCATCTTCTTCCCTTCTTCCCTATCTTTTGATAAACAAATAAGTTTCACTGCATTTCGATTCTTTGTCTAACAACAAATGAGATGGTCACAGGATGAGGAGGCACACCGGTAGACAAACCCACCCACGGACGAGAGAGCACGGAGGCCCAGAAGAAGAGGCGGAAGAGGATGAGATCAAGGATGGATGAGAGAGAAATGTAAAAACTACAGACGTAGACACAGAGAGGTGAGAGAGGGAAACGAGAGGAGGAACAACACACACACACACATCATGCTTTCATTTCATTTCATTTCATTAGGTCTGAGGTTTGAAGATATTTAACTTTACTAGGCCTGTGTATATGTACATGTTATTGGACTGAACGGATCAAACTCTGATAATGAATCCAGACATTCTATGGTAGTCGTGACACCCCCTCCAACCTGTGCATCACGTGATGGATATCATTGCTGTCACGGTTTGGTCAGTGTGTCAAATTGGTTTCAAAACCCAGAGACGCTCTTCCAGAAAAATGAAAAGACTCATCAAAGGATTTTAAATGTCACCACATCTAGTGGAAAAGTTGTTAAGTTGGCAACACTCGGTGGCAAACTGCTGTGACTAAAACAAAAGAATGAATTTGCACAGTTTATTTAAAGCACTCTAACTCTGTGGAGAAGAATTGGTATTTTTTTGCAATTTTGGGTAGTTTTAGACAATACCACCGCCATAAATACAGACAGTACACATGCATGTCATATTATTATGTTGCTTATGATCAAAAACCAGTGAGTCAACAACTTTGTTAACAGCCAGACATCAAGCAAGTACAACAACACACGACACAGCAGCCAGATAATTATATGGACATGGCCAATAGGAAGAAGCCCCGTTTTGTGTCTTTCAGCAGTTTATTTCACAAATCTTTAGTCATCTCGCCAACATTTTTTTACTCGTCACCCTCTCCTTTTCACTTCTTAGTGTTTTCCATCAGCATCACCTTTTTTGACATTGTGTTCATAGAGGCCGCTAAGCCCGGTTACATTGCCCACGCCAGGTCTGGCATGCACTGCTCTGCTCTACCGTCAGCATTCACCCGCACCCCCGGCCTGGAAACCTGCTCTTCCCAGTGGTCCAAAACACATGCGGTACAAAACTCCCCCGGTGCTCTGCACTCACAGTCCCAGCTGGGACATCACAGAGGCACGCATCCCATCCCAAGCAGCAAAATCAGATCATATCTTCTTCATGAAGTGATCCAGTTTCTCCAAAATCGGTGACATAGTTAGAGGTTAGTAACTTAGTAGTGCCAAAGTTACTTAGTTAGTTAGTTGCAACTTCACCGCTCAGTGCCACTAAATCCTACACACTGTGCCCTTAATGTAGCATCAAAATGATTTTAAGGCAATCTATAGGACAACCAATAAATTGGTTGATTGGCTCTCTGTTTTTCTTTTTATTTGTTTTTTTTTCCAGCGCTGTCAGTCCATTCGTTTTCACACCAATGGCACAGATTTCACACGTGAAAGTTGAAATTGGTTGCCACAAATCTTTGCCATTTTAAATGATGGTGTTATCAACTTTTACAATGACTTTCATGTTCCAAGCTTATTCTCTAAGATAGCAGAGTAGATTGATAATGGAACAAATGTGTCACTGTCTCAAGCGTGCACACACACACACACACACACACACACAACACACACACACACACACACCCGTATGTTCAGTGTACATACAGGTACAAGACAACCTTTACAATCAGCCCTTCGTCCACTGTTCTGTGTAGGAGTCTATTTGGTTCATTATCAATAAAATATTATATTCATATTTTGGTGCTTCTACCGGAGCGTCCTTGACTTTACCTTCTGTGTCGCTTTCCAGCTCTTGCATTTTGTAAACAAGCTCTTGAACAGCCATGATTGCCACAGTTGTTACTTGCCATTGTTGTGCATTGTGTCTGCACGAGGCGGTCAAGTGTTGTAGTGGGCGTGCGTATGCGTGCAGTTCCACGTGGGTGCTTTTATTTGCATGTGCTGTACAATGCATACTAGCACCTTATTACACAATCAGATTATGCCTGTGTTTATCAGTGGCATGATTAATGGACTGGGCAGAATGGAAGCAGAGAGCACTAAGGATTCATTTGGGTAGCTGACATTTTTTTATGTATAGGCTGTAAATTATGGTCCCTCTACAAAATGTAAGTGTATTATTGAAAAGGATGCTTCCACTCTAAGCATCAGTAATAGCTATGGTGTGTGTGTGTGTGTGTGTGTGTGTGTGTGTGAGAGAGAGAGAGAAAGAGTGTGTGAGATCTATGTGTCCAAGAGCCTATTTGTTTGTCTCTGAGAGTCTCTGCGTGCGTGCCTGCGTGTGTGTGTATGTATCTGTGGAATGATGGTTGTGTGGGTGGAGCACATGCATTTTTAAATTGAAAACATGACACGCCCGCAGTGATGATTTAGCACTGGACTAGAGAGGTGTTTGGAACAGTGAATGCGGCCTTTGAACAGTAGAGTGGAGAGACACAGAGAGGGCCTCTGTGTTATTCAGCACTGCAAGTGTAACGGCCACTGTGGAAAAAGGCACTTAATATGAACAGTTCGCCGCATGCCAAGGCTTCTCATACAGGAAGTTGAACAATTTCATTCAGGCCTTTATTAAGGCACTTCATCTGTATGGCCTTGAAAGTGATTGAGTGGTGTGTGTGTGTGTGTGTGTGTGAGTGTGACATCAGTTTGAGGCCAACTGCCACGTGCCAAACTGAAATTGTAGCAGTATTATATCATAATTAGCAATAATGAGACATTTTTTACATCAGTTTATATCATCGCTGTCCAATGAAAACCACTTATGCACAAATGAAAACTAGTCTACAGAATATTTTCTCTCTCTCTCTGTCTCTGTCTCTCTCTCTCTCTCTCTCTCTCTCTCTCTGTCTCTGTCTCTCTGTCTCTGTCTCTGTCTCTTCTCTCTCTCTCTCTCTCTCTCTCTCTCTCTCTCTCTCTGTCTCTCTCCTATCGTTTTTTGTTTGTTTGTGTAATCTATCCTTGGCTCAAAGCTCAGAATGTTATTCATCCAAATCTATCCCTCCTTTTTTTCCTAACCTATATTCATGATGTCACAAAACATCTTCGCTGCTCGATGAGAGTCTAAATGCTGACCATAGACAGACGAGAATATGCAGCTTCCATGTATAGAAAAAAGTCAAAATCAGAGAGCGATGATATGTATCCTCACGCATTTCAAGCTTCATGCAATAATGTTGCCAGAGCAGAAATGTTTGTATATTTCTTCATGCTTGTCTGACTTTTTAACCACAACACGGTCAGGAACCTTCAGGCTTTCACAGACAGTTGTTTACAACATATTGTACTGGACTGTTGTATCACGCTGTGGCTGTTGTGGGATTGTGTTGTGTTCAGATAAGTTGGAAATACTGCAGTGTATGGGTTTGCGGGACGCCTGTGGGGGGTGGTGTTGTCGGAAGCTGTGAAGCCTGTCAGTCAAGTCAAGTTGCCTATGGCACTGATGGGTGTCAGATAGCCACCTGGGATTGGTGGACCTGTAGGCGTGGGCTGTTGTTCCAGTGTGGGTGTCCATGAGGAGAGACAATAAAGAAGCTAATGCTGATAGTGCTACATATAACTCTTATGTTTATTGTTTTGGGGTTCTTCGAGCTGAACAATAAAGACCAGCTAAACTAGTTACTAGTTAGTAACCAGTTACTAGCATTAACAACATGCACTAACAACATGCAACAACATAAGACACTGTGACCAGCTAATTTTACTAACCAGTCCAAGAGCAAGAAGCCCAACTCAGTGTCTGTCTTCCAACGATTGAAAGTTAGGCACAGATTTACTCTTTTCCGGAGGCCCAGCTATGTTGCCTCCTCGCTTGTCTCCAGTTCTGGTGTCCATTCCAGTGTCACTCCTGTCTGCATTCTCTCGCACCTCAGGCATCTCTTCTTCCTTAAAGGTCCTAAATGTCTGTGATACACAATAATCCCTGAATTTCCCTGGACACAGCTCCGTGAGATTGGTTACAATTGGTGGAAAGCTACTGTAAGATGCTAGCTAGATAGCTCAGCTCAGTTACACTGATTCTCCCGCTGTGCTAGCTTGCTTACTGACTATAAAGCTAGTCAGCTTCAAATGTCTCAATGATTTCACACAGTTTATTTAAAACAACAAACCACTGAAATTGGTATATCACAAAGGGTGATTCCAACAAAGTTTCCATGCTGCTGGGGCTAAAATATGATCCAGTTTCACCAAAATAAGTGAAATAGTTGTTGGCTGTGTGTGTGACTTAATGCTGTATAGCATTGTGCACTTCTCACAGGACATCGTACCCGAAGCAGACAGATACCACTTACATTGTGTAACGTACAGCGCACACCATTCACACATTTACAAGACATCAAATTTATTTAAAATCTGTTTGTTTTTTTGTTTGTGTTTTAATGAAAGAAAATCAAATTCATAGTTAATAAGAATACACTTTGGGTTATGAAATTACAGCCAGGGTCAGGTTCACCTTTATTATATTACACAAGCCTAGATTTTTTAGTTATGTGAAGCTCTCCCCTCAAAATAAAAGCATGGTTTTATCCAGAACATAATTGAACAAATTAGTCGCTGAGGAACTAAGTTAAGCTTAATAGCAGCAACATTATTTCAGCTGGCCTGAAATGACATTGGAAGAACGTGGCCCAGCTTGGCGAACGTTTTAGCTGTACTAGGGTTTCAGTAAAGTCGGCTATGAATGAATCGTAGAGGACACAAGGGTTAATTAGCCTCCTATAGAGTTAGGGACAGGCATGCTGCATATCATATCATCCGCCATTATAGCTGTCTGGGCCCTCATAACAGACTGCTAATCCAGGCTGAGGAACGTCTGATGGTTGACAATAACTCTAGAGAGAGCAAATGAAAGAGATAAAGCCAGAGAGAGGCGAGGGCCCGTGCCTGTGTGTACATCATATACCTCAGGGCAGGTCGTGGTTCACTGGCTGCCGTCCTCTAGATAAGAAAATACTTTGTATGCAGATGAAGTAAATGATGAGTGCCCTTGGTAAAACCAGCTAAGACATCGGTCAACTTTAAACTAGGATTTATAAATCATGACATCTCCTCCCTTAATGATTCATTCAAAATGCACTTTTCAGGTTGTTGACCACAACTTTTTTTTTTTCCCCCCCTCCTACCTGTCTTGTCTAATTTTTACAGCAGTAAACCTGAAATCATCAGTCAGTTCGGTTACTACATACAAATCATGGAACCCCTTTGCCGCCGATCACTGTCTTCCTCGGCAGATGCTGCTGTACCATCTTGTCACATGAATTAATGAATGTCTGTCTGGTGTTGATGATGTTCTTCTCAGCAGATGCAGTTTGACTTGTTAGGCTAAAATAAATAATAGAAGCTGACAAACTTCAGCTTGCATCAAGAGCGGACCCTCAAGCATAAAATTGCGGCACACTTCATCTGGATTTTCCATCAGCAAGTGGTATGAAATATGTAATAATTATGCTATTAAACATTGGTATATTTAATAATGAGCTGGTTAAGATTCTAAGCATGCAAGCCTCCAAAGTAAAGTAATGATCTCGCCAGGGACGGGCACATACTAAAAACTATGAGGCCGCCTAGAGACCGAAAACCTTGAACAAAGTATGTGTGTACAAGTGTGTGTGTGTGTGTGTGTGTGTGTGTGTGTGTGTGTGTTAATACTGAATTTTGAATCCTAAAAAAAAAGCCGGAGCCCTTCTGTATGTATGTGTATGTGTGTGCGCGCGGGTGCACGCGCACCCTTGCGTGCATGTCTGTTTTGCTTTTCGTTTAGGGTAATTAAAAGCTAATACGCAGCAGAATCGGCTCTGTGCTCTCTCCTCAATTAGCAGTCATCTATAAAAAGACGCACACTTACATTCTTTTGCTGTCGCTAATTATGATAGATTTTCTTCTCATTCTCCTTCGTTTACCCCTCACTTCTTTCTCCCCCCTTTTCTCTTTTCTATAATGGAAACATAACTAGCTGAGTCATTTTTTTAATCGAGCGTTATTATGGATTCTGATCAAAAGGGGATTTTAGCCTACTACGGCAGCTTGATTTAAGACTGTTTGCTTTTTGTCCTCCATCATTATCGCTTTAACTTATTAGGGCTTATTGGCTTCTACGTAGAGACACAGAGAGACGAATGGGGCAAAATGGAGGATTTATTTATTTTTTCTTCTTCTTCTCCACTGACACGGCTACACCAAGTCAATGGGGTAGGTTATCTACAAATTAAATTTGCTGTGCATTGAAAAATAATGTTTGGATCATGTACTATAAGTAAAGCATTGTGCAAAGCTGTTTATTCAAGAATATTTAGCTTGAAAATCCCATTTTTCTTTCTTTTTTATAGGATATTAAGTTAATGTATAGAGTCATAATCAGTCTGAACAAGTTGCAGGAAGACAAACAGCGCATTTAATTATAAATAGTGCCTTTGAATTTATGCACTTACTGCTTTTTGTGGGGATTTTCTCTCACTGTGCTCTTTGTTTTAATGCCCCTTATTGCTAAAATGATTCACACACTCTGAAACTCTTCTCCAGAGGGAGCTTTGTGTGCTGAAGGTGATTTACACAACAATCACAAACGGAAGAACCACCTCGGTTCTCTTCAATAGTTCTCTGTCTCTTTAAATGGCGCTACGATAAATCCTGCACCACATTTTTTAAATGTCTGACAGTGTTCATTATTGCATGTTTTCATTATTGATTCTGTAGGTGCCGCGGCCTTATTGACTTTAAAATGAAGACTGCGTACGCACACAAACAGCGGTGAGAAAGACACGGGAAAGCAACACCGCGCAGTTGCGCACGCAAGCATCACACATCAACGCCAGCTCGGGCACTGATCTGAGGAACACTGGAAAGAGCGGGATGATGGAGTGGCGCGCTTTCTCTGAATATGTATATTCGTTGGGAGGAAACTCATCATAGTCGCAGCCAGTCACTCATACACACGCACACGCACACACACACACCCCGACGCAATACCACGCTAACGCCTGACAATTTCCAGGTGAGCTCACAACTTTAGATTGATGGCGTAGACAGAGCAGCATATGTTTTGTCATCCCTCTCTCTCCTCACTCTCTCTTCTTCACTCTTTTATTGTCACTGTTTTAGTGCGGCCTGTTTGGATCAATCATCAATCTCTCGCCGCTCTTCTTCAGTTCCTCCTTCCCACCCCTTCGCTCGCCTTACCTCCCCCTACGCGTCCCACTCCCTTTCGATATATTACAGGCAATCTTTATTCCACATGAATCCACTTAGCACAATGGGGAACTAAACAAATGCGTGTGTCACATGCAGATGGCGTGATCCCAGAGGGGAGTGGTGGGTGACAGAGGCTCGGGCAAAAGAGGAAGAGATGAAGAGAGGGGGGTATACCTCAGATGTGGTGGTCAATGAAAACAGAAGGGATCCGCTGCACTGCTGTCAGAGTTTACACAATGTTCTGGTATAACTGACACGGCACAGCCAGCTGATTGCGCGCAGAGATATATTCTTATTCATGGCATGAAAACTTTCTAGCTGGGCAGTGAAAACAGAGAGTGAAGTGAAATGTGTCATAGTCGGCTCTCGACAACAAATGATTTCATTTCAGAGCCGCTTAAACTGTAGCCAATTAAAAAGGAAATAATTAATGGACATCTGCTGATACTGAGTCGCAGTCAATTCCAGAATTCATTTACTTAACTTTTTTTTTTTTTTTTTTTTAACACATTCTGATATCTAGCCTACATCTATTGTTGTTGGACACCACTGCCGCTACGCGCTGGCATTACTTACTGGCTCTGATGCTGTCGCAAAGGATGATTATCCTCTCCGCCTGCTGTACGTGCTATTTTTGGCCAAGTGTACAGTAAATAATGTCACCACTCAGACATCCTGTATATGCCGCGCAGCCATGTGTGAATTTATTTCATACCAGTTGTGTCTTTTAAATGGATGCATGTGTCAACACTGTTTCCGTCTGCCACACTTTGTATTGTTGCTCTTTTAAAGTGACATCCATCGTAGAATCCGGTAGGTCCATCCTGATGGCTGTGGTGTAAGGCAACTTTTAATTTCATCAGTCCACTGGAGAAGAAAAAGCAACCACAGCTTGACAAACCTGTTAGAGGAGTCCACCTGTGTTCACAGCTCTGGGGTTACAGTACGTAACCATGCAGTCACATCATCATCTCGCATGGCAAACGAACAGGTGTGCCTACACTAACTAGGCTGGTATTATCTAAAAAAGGGCCAGCTGGCGCTACACTTCTACACCGCTGTCATCACTTGTTGTTTATTTTGTTGTCCCGCCGCGCTTTTGCCAAGCTAAGCGAAGGCATTCTCTCCCAGGCTTTCATCCCTCCGTTCTTTAGAGTCTTTGTGATAATCTGTCCCAGGCTGGCTGGGCTGAGGGATGAGTCTATTGTAGGGGAGGAAGAGGAAGAACAAGGAAGAAGAATGAAGAGTGGTAAAGGAGTTGGGTAGCTCTGAGCTAGTCTCCGTCTCCCAGTGAGTTTTACCAGTCAGAGCGCGTTCTCTATTGACCCCTGGCCCTTATCGATCCACCCCCTTTTAATGTACTGCATCGGTATGTGCGTGTTTTACGCAGACGCAGGCAGAAAATGGAAAGTAGCAGGTGTTTTATGTGTGTACGTGGAAATGCTTGTGTCTGATAATCTTCAGTAAGTGCCTCCATAAAAATAAAAAAATAAAACAGCGGGGAAATATTTTTTATCAGGAGCAACTAGGTAAAAAAAAAGAAAAAAGGCAGATAGCTGCCTACAGATAGTATTTTCGGCATGTGATGTGTGCATGGAGTTAGGGTGAAAATAAGGGGGAATCTGGACAACAGCAGGCGTTGAGGATACATACAAAGCATCGTCAAGCTGACGCGATGGAGGGAAATACCAAGAGGACAAGAGAAGAGCGGAAAAGTATGGAGATAATTTGAAGAGGTAAAACGCTCATGGGATCACCAGGCGTTTATCACTCTTACTCTCTTTACTCGCCTCCCCTCATTCTTCATAAACACTAGACAAATTCACACACATACACACATGAACATTCATATACACCACTCCGCCCTTCAGAGCCGCATTTTTTTTTTTTTTTTTTATCTCTGGCCTTATTCCACAGCTTATGAATTTTAATAGGCCTCAATCAGAACACCTCAGCAGTGTTTTTCTATCTCCCAAAGTAATGGACTTGAACCACCTGAGAGTTCTTAGACAGCTCTGTATTCGTAGAGCTAAGGAAGTCAGAATGAAATAAGGAGGCGAGAAGGGATGAATGATAAGGAAGGACGGGGTGTGGATGAATAAGAGAGAGCGATGGTGGGAAAAAAAAGGACGTGCGTGTGTGGAGGGATTGTAGTTTATGGTAGGAGAGAGAGAGAGAGAGAGAAATTAAGAGAGGCGAGAGAGTGGCCTTAGCTTCAAAATGGATTCCTACTGGATGTCAGCACATACGTTAGCATGCACGAAACCTCACCCGTACACACATGCATGAACACACTCGCACGCCCTAAATGAGAGGCTGATTGTTTCTGGGTTGCCTTGCTCCTGATCTAGCCCCCTTAATTACAATCCGCACTGACAAATGGGCCTGCTTGATAATGCAAAGGCAAACACACACACACACACACACACACACACACACACAATGAAAGGGAGGAAGAGAGATGCACTGTTTTTTTGCTGATTAAGTGTGTCACTGTTCTTTTTTGGACTTTGCTTTTACACACACACGCACACACACACCTTATTTCCCCAGCAGATCTAAAACAAAACTGCTCTGCATTTATTCTTTTGGAAATTGTCCCTATTGTACCATCCTCGCCATGATGTGTAGCCATTTGTCCAAATCAATGGAGCCCAGAAATTGGTATTATTCTTTCAATGGTTCATTCTCTCTCTCACCCTCACTCCCCAGCTCTCTCTCCGTGCCTGTCTTTGCTCATGCTTGAATGAGAAAAAGTGATTACCTGAGAAAGAAAAGGGGTTAGTACGTTAGTGAAAGGTAGCAGTTGTGTGTCTTATGTCTCTGTGAGAAAGACTGCTGTTGCACCTCTGCACATCCCCTGAATGCCTTATCTCTACCCCTCTTGTTTCGACTCCAACACAACGACGAACACACACACACAAACATACGCACACAGATCACAGCACAATGAGCCAACAACACAATGAGGTACACTGCAAGTGCTCACAGGAAAGACAATCCACACACTACACGCGCCAAAGTTGATAGCCTGAAAACAATGCTTCATCACAGCTCTCACCATAATCACAGCACTTTTAGAGATCTCGGGCTGAAAGACAGGAGCGCGTCACAATGCATAAACACAGCCATAAGCCATCTCTATTCACAGGCCATGTACTTCTACCAACTGTTAAAGCCATTCCCAACTCGACACAGCAACAATAGAGCGCAACAGAGAGAGACTGAGGGACTCTATTGATATCGAGCGCCGCTGAATGGTCGGCTGACTAGCATTCACTGTCACAGCGGATGGATGGTTTAATTGTGGACTGGTGTGAGGGAAAAAAAGGGAGAGCGAGTGTGTATTTTAATGCGCATGTTTGTTTCTGTGTGTGTGGACGAGAGGACTCGGGGAGGTGACAGCCGTTATCTCAGGCCTACAGACAGACACTTAGCCCTCCACCAACCCTCAGCCACTCGTCCCTATGGCATGCTCAGAAATGTCACGAGCTGGCACAGTCAGTACACTGTGTGTGCGTGTGTGTGTGTGTGTGTGTGTTGAGGGGTATATCTCTGTGCACCACATCAAACTGTGTGGGACCACTTGTACTGTGTGTGTGCAATGTGAGCACAAGCTGATGAAAATTATGTCAAATGTACATCTACTGTGATGTGGGTAGTTGTTGTTATTTTTTTTAAAATCATTGTTCACACATACAGTATAAACCACACAAATCATAGACACACAAATCCCAGCAACCACACAAATGGGCTCTCGACTGACAGTAATGAAAGAAACCATTAAATGCTGAAAACTGGTGTTTGTGTGTGTGTGTGTGTGTGTGTTTCCACAAAATTATTTCTCACACTCACTGTACATCATGTGCTATTTGAACTAGTGCCACACTACTTTCCCTCTCAGACATAAAAGGCTTAGCCTGAGTAAAACCAAAAAAATAAGAGAGAGAAACGTGAAACATTCATCATGTTTGACTTGCATACCGGTTTGTTTATCTATGAGCTTATTTATAGATAGTATAAAATATAAAAGATGTTCAAATAATGATCAAAGGTCCCATATTTTACACCTGTCACAAATGTTTTATTTAAGTTTTTCCATCCAATATCCAAATCCAACATCCAAATATATATATATTAATATATATTTCTGTTTTTATGTACCCAAAAACATTAATAGCTATCTCATGTTTCACTCTGGAGCAGTGCATTTTGTGTTGCTTTTGCCTCTTTAATATTAATCTCTCTCTTTCTTCTGATTGGTTGTTGACTGTTTTCTGAGAAACGTATGGCCAGGCCCACCACAGGTAATAGGCTGGGAGCATGGCTAAGAGTGGTACCTGAAGCCCTGAGGCCTTGTTAAAAGGCACAGTTTCTGAATACAGGCTGTGTGCACGTCTCTGTGGATTAGTGATTTTTGAATTTTCACAGCATTTATACAGCACATGCTGCTTAATCATGTAGAAAAATCAAAATCTCACTTTCTGCAATGTGGGACCTGTAATTCAATGTTCCCTTTTAGCTGAATTGGGGATTCCATAGGAATCCCACAGGGCTCCTTCCTTGTTCTCTTAATGTTTGGTTTATATATTCATTAATGGAGCAAGTCTCTAGATTTATGCAAATCACAAAGTTAAGTCAGTACCTGGCAGAGCTACAGCAATGAATGACCTTAATTAAAGAGAACTAACTGGTCAGTAACCCCACAAAGTACTGGCTAGTTACATATAGCCGCAAGCCTCTAACAAGTTTTTGGGAACAGTGCAGATGTTTTGACACGTTCAGTTTTGATCTGTCTTTGTTTCCTTTGCTCTGTCATAATAACTTCATCACAACACAGAATGTACCCTGTTCATAATTAGTTTTTCCTTCTTATACACCACAGAATATGATTTATCACAAGTTAGGCGATTTATGTTTCAATCAAATGCTGCAATGAACAAGCGTGTGTGTGAATACAGTCAGACCACACAATTATATACTACTTGAGAATAAGAGCAATAAACCTCCCCTCTAAACAGGGTTAGATTAAATCATTATATAAAAGTAGTATGCTGAACATTACTTAGAAGTGATTAAATTAAAAGAGGGTGTATTGATCCCTCCTGGGTGCAGAGGTTAGCACTGCGATGCGTGTGGAAAGAAGAAGAGGAGGTTGTCAGGCTGTGATCTGCCTGGATTATCCACCCATGTGTTATACAAAGTTGAACATCTGGTCAGAGAAACAACAGAGATAGTTACTCATCCCTGACAGCCGCAGAGGAGCATGAGAGACACACAGAAAGTGAAAGGAGTACTTTTTTATTTTTTTCTCCAAATGTTGATGTGTCAAAAACGATGGAAAATAGCCTAAGGGCCCAGTCAAACCAGCATTTATAAAGGCAAACTTTGGGCCAAAATCAGTTATTTTCAATGGAATTGCAGTGATACGCTTTCAGAGGTAAAAATAAGAACTTTGAAAAATTTGCTCCACTGACAAATTGAAAACTTTGAGCAAAGAGCTTTAGAGTCCTAAATGGACCATCCAATTTTATACAACTGCCAGTACAAACTTTTTCATTTATACTGATTGGTAATTGTGGCTGTCTAGCATCCCAATTAGCCCCAACGAATGGATGAATTTCCAAAGTCTATGCCAATGAATTTAGCTACATTTGCCACTTTGTGGTTTGATCGGGGTCCTACATACTTTTCTCCTTTTATTGAATTATTTCATTTCCTGGTCCAGCAAAATAATTCCAACCAATTAAAGAGCTCAGGTAGCCAAAAAACAAGATGTTCTACCAAACCAAGGTTAAAATGCTACCGAATATTGGACTTTCAGGAAGCGACTCAAATCAAATCTCTATGTAGCTCTGTGTATGTATATCTGAGTAGGGTTTGCTACCAAGCCAGTGGTCAAAAATGGCCTCTTGCACCTTCACTATAAAGTGTGATTTCTTCAGGATCCCAACATTGAAATTTCTTAACCTAACCTGAGAGTACGGTAACGTTTCTTAATGAATTCATTCTACACAAGAGATCTGAAAGTCTGAGAGAAGTCTGTGCTTGCCTCTCGTAACGTTTCCATGAATATGATCACTGGACTGAAAGATGTGAAACCTCTTTCACTGAACAATTTGTGGCAAGATTTTTTTCATTACACCACAGATGGAAGGGGGTCCTGCTTGTTAACTGCACTAAAAGCCAAGCCCAACCTCCATAAAACTCAGCAGCTCCAAACAAAAAATGTATGCTAAATAATCTATACACACTCGGTACAGGACAAAAAGAAAGAAAATGATGTTCATAAAGATATAATATTCTCACATTATTGTGTGTAACTCACTTAATGGGGTTTCGCAGCACAACAGATGATAGAGCTGTCACTCTCCAGCATGTCTAGTCCACCACCCACATCTGTCTGCCGTTTTTGTCTTGTGGCCATCTGTTTCGCAGCACAACCATCCAGAACCACAGGAAGCAGGAACAGATTTGAAGCCAGCTTTTCAGGAACTTCCTCCAAAATGTTCTTCATTGTTATTCATTAATATTAGTGTAATTACCATGCGGCATGACAAGTGCGTGTTGGATTTATGCAAAGCACGCTGCCTACACAAACATCAGTTTTAAGCAGATTACTGTATCCTGTGCCTCCACAAGATATTGTTTGGACCAAATAATACGGTATAATAATAAGGTTTTTGGTTTTTTTTTTTTTCCACACCAATCCTACTGTTTGAGAAAGGCGTTAAAAACAAAAGGCCCAAAGTTTATAACTGCAATGCTTCCTGACATTGTTTATCTTTGATACCCATTTCCTACCAACTGCCATCAAACGCGTGTAGTGCTGCAATCTTCTGTGAGGACTGAGATAGTAGATGCACTTCATACACTCGGCTGGAGTTTCTCCCTGCAGTGGGTCATAAAGGGTCCTCCTCAGCTATTGAAAAAAGGACTCAAGACTGCTGTAATCATAAAACTCATTGTTGATGTTGCTGAACAAGGTCAAGCAGGCAAAGAGTATGAATGTCAGCAGCAAAAAGAAGTCTAATGGGCGTTAGTTTCAGAGAGCAGTTTTAATGACGAATACATGGAGGCGTGGTCAGACGTGCGGTTTTTCCTCAGTGGCTTTACAGTCGATCCGACAGACAATCTGTTCTTATTCAAAGTAGACAGACTTTTCATTTGTGGCAAACTTACAAAAATTTGGGTCAAAACCCATTTCTTCGAAATATAAACATTTTTTTTGACCATTTACTTGTTGACACTACTGACAAGATCTCTACAGTCATAGTCATCATGGATCTCAAGTAAAGATGGACCCATGATATGTAATAAGCTTTAGCTAGGTGCTGCTTTGTACGCTCTTTATAGCCATGTAAGAAAATATTTTAGGTTTGACTGATGGCATTTTGATGAGTGAACTTTATTTTACTTACTTTATTTTTATGTTACCTGATAGTTCTATGGTGTTAAAACTGGTACTGGAGATCCAAACTATGCCATCCTCAAAATCCCATAGCTCCTGCTCTTCTGTATGAAAAGAATTTACCACTAAACTCTCCCAGTAAAATGGAGACGTTTGTCTGTCTGTGTATAAAATGTGCTTGCAAAAGAAAAAAAAAAAAGGTTGCATGTGTTTCAGTGTGTGTGTGAAATGTGAGGACTATGTGAACAGATTGTGATATTATTTACAATGGCTGTTTTTTTAAAGTCAAAAATGTCTGAGACATTATCACAGAAAAGTTGTAGTGTAATCTATTTCTTAAAAATATTTAGTATAGAATTATTTTATATAGTAAATAGTACAATAGTAAAGGTTAGTATTTAAAAGAACAAAGTTGGCACTTTATTTGACAGTCTGCTTACAGAGTATTTGTAACTTTTAAACGGTTTCGCTTTGTTTAAGAGATTATTATTCATAACTGTTTTGTATTTAAATCAGTAAAACTCACAGAGGGTTAGGGTTTGAGATCCCACAGTATAAAAACTACAGGTTTAATAAATTCAGATCATTCAGTGATGGCTGAATTCCATTCAGTTGCTTTGTTTCCAGGCTCCTGGTGTGTTCATGTTGGCTCCCAGTCACCTGTGTGACATGTGAAGAGAGTTAAGTTTTATGCAGCGCTTCTGTTTTCCTACAATGGTCTACTTGAACATTACATATAACATGGGGATTTAATACAGTATGTATGCTGACTTGAAAGGATATAGTTAGTTTTAGATCCTTGTCTGGTCAAACACATTGCATAGTCAAAACCTGCTTAGAATCAGTGTCTATTATAGGACTTGAAAGCATCTTAAATTAACTTCAGAAATGAACTGTGTACTGTACCCGCAGCATTGTTTTAACTAAAAGAGCAGATGGCAAACAAGATATCAGAGATGACAGCACATAACCCCTGCACTGGTACTACCTGCTGTGCTTTGGTTTTATGTCTTTGGACACCATGGACATCACACACGGTAGCCGTCTATATATATTTCTCCTTAATGTAACACAAACATGGAAAAGGTGAAAGACGTACATAAACACTGTCTCCCTGAAGAAGAGCTCTAAATGAGCACCACAACACAGCATCTGAAAATGATGGGGGTGTGCGTGTTTGTATCATCTGGTGTGAGTCATTCTGTGCATAGTAGGCTTACCCCCCACGTACACACACACACACACACACACACACACACACACACACACACACACACACACACACACACACACACACACACACACACATAAACAGTCACGCTCCCTGGCTTGCCCGCTAACAGTTGCATCTCTCACCGCTTTCTGCCACAGGCCCCAAACAAGCCATCTGCACTACTTTCTGCCTCTGCCAACCTGGCCTCGAGAGATGGACTTAGTGTGTTTGTGTGCTTGTGTGTGTGTGTGTGTGTGTGTGCACGCATGTAAAGAGGGGCAGGGGTTGCCAGGTGCAGCAGTGATTTAAGGAAGGGATATGAGAAAGGAGGGATTATAGAGCATGGGTGGCATAGGACATGGAATATCAACAGTGTGTGAGACATTTGGCAAGGTAAAGAGCTATGCTAGCAGCTCTGAGGCTCTTCTTACTGGCCTGTACTTACTTTAGACTATTGCTAACATCAGTATGCATCAGTCGCTAATTAGCATTAGACACAAAGTGCAGCTAAACTTGACAGTAATAAGTGACTTTAAGGGACAGTAGGTGAAAAGTGCATCCTCTGGGCACGAGCAGTAGCCTGTTTGTAAAAAAAAACAAAACACGCAGTTGTCCAAACATTTCTTTCAGAACCAAATATCTCTCTTCTGAGCATTCACCAACCTCTGACCGCATTTAGACCACAGTTACCGCAGTTAGTGTACATCAGGCCTGCCTTAGATCCCTTAGCTTAGTTACCACCCGCGGCTATGACATTAAGTCTGCCAACTAACTTTGCAACCGACAAGAGCAAGAAAGCAAATAAGAGCCAAGCTGCTGTAACAAATGAGCGACCATGTTTTTTTTTTGTTTTGTTTTTTTTTCTCTCCAACCTGAACTACACACTGCACAGTGGACTACATCATTCGACATCGGCATCACAACTCTTGCAGCCTGGCTTATCCACAACTAACGGAATTGCCAGCTAATGGCCCTTTCAACACAATGCGACTTGCTGTGCGCTCACCGCTGGGTTCAGCACACTCAGCAGCCAAAGTTCAACGTGGTTGTACTATGCTGTGCCATTGAAAATAATGGGTTTCAGAGGGAAACACTGCCGTTGTCACCTCGTTTGAAAGGGCCATAACAAAGCAGACCAAAGCAGCCCCACTTCCTCCATGGACTGGTAATGTTAAATGGACATAACATAGCCTAACCATGTACACAGCTAAGCACAGCAATGTTTAACTTTTATCGGTGTGTGGTTTTATTTGTTTTTCCTGGTTTATTGTTGTCATGCATTTTTCAGTTTTTGATGAGCGTTGATTGCTAAGTTGTTTATTAGTTAAGCTCCACACACACAAGCTACTCACAGAACTTGTTACATACAATAACTACTCTACTCTTACACGCAAACCAAATTTCTTCTTTTGGCACCATTAACACGTATGCATATTCTTCAAACTGGCCGTGACACATAACTTCACACATACACACACACACACACAGAGGCTGCTTCACATATTCTTTTTGTTCTAACCCAACTCGTGTTCATGCTTTCATGTTGAACATGAACAAAGAAACACACACATTCCTTTTTGTTCTTTAGTTCAGTACATTTAGTTTGATTTCCTACTGTGTTTTATTCTTATTGGAATATGCATGCTGGTCTATTTAATGTTGCACAAGAGTGAATATTGCCAGACTCTACTTTTCAACTCTCCAAAACCCTTCGACCTTTGCTTAATATGGTGATTTTGGTTGAAGTTATTAATTTAATTATTAACCAGAACTCCAAATTGATAAGTTGAGTATATTTGATGGCGATCATTTCCCTTCTTCAGAGAGTGGTGCCCTGGGGTGAATTTAATGCACGTTAAATTCTATTATGAATATTTAATATTGTAAATATTAGTTATTTTAGTTGCCCAAAGTGAGTGCACTCACTCTGCTCCATCTTTTTCTACCAATGAATGTGTTAATGCTATAATTTTGGCGCCACTTTGATTTGTATTATTGCATTTTGGTGTCATTTGAGACATTTTTCATACAGCAGGTTTCAGAAGTGTTTTTTTTTTTGTTTGTTTTTTTCCAATCGCAATTTTACAAATTTAAAACATTCAATTGCTTGTTTACAGAAATTATTTTAAAATCATATGAACCAGAGGAAGGGGAAAATGAAAACGGGAAGATGATGGAGAGAAAGAAAAGCAAACTACAGTTGAATGCTTCTCCGGTACTGTCGCCCAATCAAAGAAGCAAACATTCCCCACTCAACAGCAGTAATTATCTAAAAGATAATCAGTGGCTTTTTACATGTCAATCACGGAGAAACCACTACACATACAAACACACATCAACATATCAATCCATGTGCACACTCAGACACACAACCACACAGGCACAAAAAATATCATGACTGAACATTGCTCCCAGCATGTTTTCCTGTATCTGATATGTGTTTAGGTCTATCCAGCTATATCAAAACATGTCATTTAGAGGAGGAAAAAAAAAGAAAAAAAGACGACATCACAGAATTTGACTAGTGTTTTCACCACCCAGCTCTTTTCCCAAATACTCACACCTGCTTTTGTAGCAGATAAACACCTATAAACATTCCTATCCATCAGGATTTGAGTTGTTTTTTTTGATACAGTACACCCAGACATCTTAATTGCATGCTCTCCAGCGGCTAAATGTATGTAATTACAGTCCCATCATTGGAACTTGTGGTCCGCTACATGCACGGAACAGGTGCTGCTGCAAACAGTGGCATTATGTCCTGTGTGTCAAAGGTTCCTGAAACTACAAGCATGCAAACATAGTTTTTCACGCATACATAGTTTATCTAGTTTAAGGTTGGATGGACGAGGGGGGCGGCTTTATGTGGATATAAATCTTCAACTGTTGCAGTGCCGTCATTGATTTAATATCACGCTAAAAACCCCAGCAACTGTGTGTTCATCATGACGAGACAATCGGCTTAACACTTAGCAAGAATAGTTTTCAAACCAGACTAGTTCACCAAGATTACAGCGGTATAATGCATACATGCAACCACGACTAGACCGTCCAGTGTTACACATTGTGTTGTTGTTGTGGACTGCTGCTGGGCGCGGTGACTCTGTGTTACCACCTTTGGTACAGCATTGCATCATGATGGTTGGTTTTGGGTAGTAATGCATGTCAGTATTATAATATTAATGTATTACAATAAAGTTATTACTTTTATCTTTGCAACAGGTAGTGTAGTGTAAGAGGTGAACATTTGAAATGCAGTACATTAGGTAGTAATCACTCTAAAGGCTCCATCATTTACAGATTTTGTGGGTCAGCATGTTTGATGTCTTACCAGGGGGTAGATATTTTTTTAGTCTCTAAAGACTAAGACTATAGTCTTATACATGTTAGCTTGATGCTGGTGCAGACAGCAGCACCAGCAATTGAATGAGACTCGTTATCACCAAAGTTGTCTTCCTGCATGGAAGAATGTATGTCCTGGAGGGTATGCAAACCCTACAGCTTCACTGTGAACTCCGTAGTGCTGCATGCAGTCACCAGGCAGCTTAGGCTAGCTGGTAATGGTCTGTAAATATCTCCAAACCATAGGTTGAGTGCTCATTAAACCACAGTGTCTATTTTTGTATTTCTACATGTGTTAAATACAGAAGATGACGTGTGAGTGTTGAAGCTTTGGGGTTGCTGGGAGGCACCTTTGACATAGCCGGTAGAAATAACAAGTAATTTAACTAATAGTTAGTAAAGTAATGGTAGGCATGTTCTCTCCGGGTACTCTGGTTTCCTCACGCAGACCAAAGACGTGCAACTCTAAATTGCCCATAGGTGCAAATGTGAGTGTGAATGGTTGTTTTTCCCCGTGCTGAACTAGCTTGAACCTTTCGCTCAGTGCCTGTGGAGATTGTGTCCTGCCCCTCGTGACCATAATAAGGATAAGCAGTTCAGGCTGTTCAGCCTGGCTGTTTCCTTTGTGTCTTCCACGTCTCCAGTCTTTCTGCTAAGCTAGGCTAAACATGTCGTGATTTCAGCTCCGTGCTTAATCGCCCAAACAAGAGATTGATATTAATCTTGTGACCTCAGTTTACATGTACTCTGGGAGAGAGAGCTAATAAGCATCTTTCTGAAAATGTTAAACTATTCATTGACCTGTGGAAAAATATAATAAATAATTCATTTTAGCAATCATGCAAGTATCACTGATATACAAGTACTTACATGTAATATGCTGCGAGAGAGTTCAGTCCTTCTTCCCGGTTTACCGAAAAGAAATTGCGAGCCTCACTGGGCACTCAATAGACTTCAATCTCATAGCTGAATGTAATGCGGAAATGCCCAAGATCATTTAAATAATGATTACAGGGTACAGATTGTTAATATTTGATGATATTTTTTAGGTTTGTTTGTGTGTGTGTGTGTGTGTGTCTGTGTGAACGTGAGAGCGTGGGTGTGCGGTTGTGCATATCCCAGGCTTGTGTTTGCATGTGAACATGTGTTAGTGAAACCCAAGTGGCGGAGATAAAGCATGCATCCTGAAGCAGAAAGAGAGAGAGAGAGAGAGGAGGGGGGGGGGTGTTTCTGTGTGTGTGAAAGAACTCTTTCATCTTCACCCCAGAGTCCCTGGCGAGGCCTTCCATGCCAATCCATTTCCTGGAGTTGGCTTCAGTCTCACCCAATGGGACGACACACGAACACATACACACAAACTTGGCTCGCTTCACCCCACTGTGAAAGCTCTGCAATCTTGCTTCTACACAACAAACAGACACTCGTGGACGCACACGCACTCTCTACGCCCATTGGGATGACAGCTAGGAAATGGCAAGCAGCAGCTGGGGGGGTCCCTTCGCTCCTCTACAGAAACTGTAGCACCCCATAGGCATCCCCTCGCCCTATCTTAACACTTTTTTGCGCCCGCATGTGCACTCGTGTAGGTGTGCACGTTTGCGCGCCGGCAAATTTGCGACTGAATGGAAATGTGTGAAGTTGTCCCCCCTGATCCCCACAACGGTACCTGTCGTGCTTGCCTCCTGCTCCCAGCACCCCTGTGTATGAGTATGCGTATGTGTGTGTGTGTGTAGCGGCTCCTTTTACGCTTCCAGAAAGAAAAATGGGGGGAAAAAAGGAAGTGGAAGCGAGATAAACAAGGCTTGAGCTGTGAAACAAACCACGCAGACCAAAAGACTGCCCTGCACACTGAAGAGTTTTAGGTTCATGTCATGAAGTCGCATTTTATTTTGGCTTTTTGTGCCTTTTGAGTGTGTGTCTGTATGTGTGTGTGTGTGGTTTGTGTCTTTGTTGTCATAATCAAATCCACAGGCTTTTTTAAAAAAACCTTTCTGTGTGCCTTAGTGTGTGTGTGTGTGTCTGTGTGTGATACTAACCGCAGGCGTCCAAGTCTGTTCATTAGCAGGCTTAGCTAGCAGAGGGAAGCATGTAAAGATGACTGCTATTAATTTAGCATCTCACTGGCCTCCCTCGCTCTTGCTCGCTCTCTTTCTCGTACACACAAACACACACACACACACGCACGCACACACAGATGACTGCCAATTCATTAAGTGAACGTTTGGAGCCCCAGACTGTACCAACTGGTAGAAGCTAACTAATCTGCACTGCGCCAGTGGAGAGAGAACGAGCCAGAGAAACAGATAACATTCACCGAGGGGGACATTCAGCCTCTGAAAACAACTATTAACATCAACATTTGGGAAGGCCTCAACTTCAGAAAGATAAACACACACTCACAAGTGCTTGCATTTGGTTGTGAATACAAATCATAAGACATATGGGAAGTCGCAAAAGCAGCATCTAGGTGGAGAGCGGCTCTGCGTTGCTTTTGTCCATGTTCCTCGGTAAGTGCTGTGGAGGAAACTCACTGTTCTCATGGAGAGAGAGAAAAAATACAGTTCATTGTGCCCAAGTTTCTGAATCATTGTCATGTTTCCTCTCCTGTGGGAGGCTCTGATTGGATGGACAATGCCAGCCTGAGGATGAAGGTTGTGTTTGTATGCGTGGTCCGTTGGGGCCTTCAGCCTTCGAGGCAACGCACGCAGATACAAGAGCAGAGTCAGAACCGAACATGAAGTCAGGAGATGACAGCCACTGGTTGAGTGAGGTCTTCTGGGTATAATTCTGTGTGCGTAAGTGTACTCATAATGGTGAATGACCTCAGATTGGCTGACTTATAGTTATATATTGTCAAAGTACTGTCAATTCAAGGTCCACCATAAAAATCCACCCATGACTCAGCGTCCTCATCCATGGAAGTTTGGTCTCGTCATCATGCGACCAAAGAACCAACTGAGACCATGAAATGAGGTTAAATGCTAATAAGTGAACTTTATTTTAGGGTAATTTTGACTAAACAACTATTTCCAAGGACAAGAATGGAGAATTTATGCACAGCCAGAACCCTGTGTGTCCATCTAACTCATTATCTAACTAATTATCCTAAGACTAAGAGTCTATGGGACCGGCAGGTATATGACACGCTTTGCTGTGAGTTGTCCCACCTGACCATAGATTTGTCAGTCTTTGCATATGTGAAACAGAAAGAATCTGAAATGAATGACATCCACACTAAACCATAGAGTCACACTAGCATAGCACACTTGCGATTTTATTGCAATGATAAAATGGGTCACGATGATGCAACAATATGGCTTTTTAATCTGTTTCCAATAGTTTTTGGACGACCGTGCTCTCTAGCACGGATGCTCAAGCTACTGTTTACAGGCTGATACATCAGACAAAACTTAGATACATTCACTGTTTCTGGCACCTCCTAATAATAATACAATATTTAATAATAGGGGCACTAATCCATTGACATTATAAACACACAATCTGACATCTCTCCCTGCTCTAAAAATACAAGGTAGGAAGTTTTTGTAACAGCTACAGCTCTTTTGACAAAAGCGACATCGCCTCCCCTTTGTTTTTCCGTGAATCCGCTCACACTGCTGTCATGTACGCTGCTAACTCATTGCTGTATTTACAATTACGGCATGCAAATCCTTTAAGAATATTTAAACATGTCCAATCTTGATCCGTAGCGGGGAGCCTGTGTGCATCCATGTGTAAGTCTCCTTCGCCATCTCCGTGGCTGTGTTAATCATCCTCGCTGCCACTCACTCTCAAGGTCTTAGTGGCCCTCTGTTGAAAGCTGCAATTCAAACAGAAACAGAAAATAGCGCTGCGGTCACATTAAGCAGCTCAGCGAAGCAGCGGTCGCAGTCTGTAGCAGCACCCTCTGATTTCAGAAGGGTAGGTCATTACGTTGCTAATCCGACTGAAATTTAGTTTATAGGTTGAAATTAATATTCAAGCTACAAGAGCATTACTGTCCAGCAGCAGGGCTGACTCATGAATCGGATGTACGGCAACATTAAGGGTGAGTAGATAAGGCAGAGGGGTTATTAAAGCTAAGACAAAGGTTAGGCTGCAGTTTGTTCATTTAGTTTGACATACTGTAGATTCCTTTTCCAGGAAGAGGTAAGGTGGCAGAGCTGCTGTGGCAGAGTTTTACGTTTCACCACATAATTAAAAGTAAGAACCAGTTCTTTAACTCGGCAAACTTTGACAATCTTGCTAGGTTAATATTTCACAGTGAGAATAAAGCACTTCTTTGCGCGACACATATTTGATCTCCCTCGGTTTAATCACCGTCTCTTAAAGCAAAGGCAGGCCCTCGATTTCTTTTCATTCATTGTTTATTATTTAGGTCTACGATAAAGCCTACACTGTCATTATCTGTTTCAGTGATTGGCTCTTCAAATTTCCAACTTCACTGCGGGTGAAGCACGCTGTTACCGTTTATTTCTGAAGTGCAACCGAACTGAGTGAAACATGAGAGAAAGTCAATTTCACACCACAGTCGTCTGTGAATATCAGAAAACTCAGTTTATTAGCAGTGAATCCCAAATGAAGACATTTAAAGTAAAGATGCCAGGTCCTCACGTCTTGCTGCTTCTTGTACTCAGATTGAACTCTTTATAGCCCACTGAGGCAGCACTTTTCTGGTGGTAACTCATTGCCGTGGTTATACAGTACTCCACAAACACTAAAGAGAGTGTGCGGAAAAGGGACCTTTAAAATGTCCACTGATTTGGATGTGTGTTTATGTGTCTGTACGAGGGTGATAGAGAGGCAGAGAGAGGAGCGAGAGAGACGATGGGAGAGAGAGAGAGAGCGCGGTGTGCATGTTGGACATAATTAACTGGATGGTGCTGAGAGTAAGATGAGGGTAGGGCAGCTTTAAAGCTTTGTCAGACCACACTGACCTTGGTAACAAAGGCTTTCTGCCCAAAGTTATTAACAATAATTGGACCTAATTATATGATGTATAAAAAGAGGAGGAAATTGCAGAGGAGTGTTCATTTGAGCAGTCGTTACAAAGACGACGAAAATGGCACTATACCAGGTCAAGTGGAATCAGCGCTCTTTGTGTTTGTGTGTGCGTGTGCATGGATTTGCCATTGTCACGTGTCCTTATGGCTACAGGCTACGAGACAAAGACTAACACAAAAGCAGCTGATCTTTCCCGAACCACCAGACAACGCACAGGAACTGTATTCTGTCCCTAACTGATGAAATACAGGCCAATCTCGCTGTGGTAGCCGTAAAGATTTAACTGGTAACAGAAATATTTACACAATCACTGTGGGTGCACGAGGCACAGGGAAACTTATTCTCAACACTCCATATCAATGTTTCTAGACACAGTCCGGCTCTGAAGCGGGCCTCCGCTCAGCTCTGCCGAGAATCCATCCTTTGGATGTTTGTTAGCGCTGTTCCACACACATTTAACATAAACCTATCAAACTTTAGCTATCTAAACCATTTTTTTTTTCACTTGCACTTCACTTACATGCATTGAAATTCCGAGACTGGAGTAATAACTAGTTTCCCGAACAGAAAATCCATGAACATAACTTCCAGTAATGCATATTTTTTTCTTGCAGTTCACCTCAAAGGCGAGGCGCTTTGGTTGAAATGATTAACTGCAACACACTAGAATGGAAAAGAATTGTTTGTGATCAAATACTTTTTTTTTTTTTTTTTATGCAAGGAAACCAGGTTCAGTCAGTGGGTGTTGAACATGAAGAGGAAAAAAGTGAACTCCCTCTGGCACTTCCTCCTCTCACTTCACACAGCAGCAAGCACTTTGAGGATCAACTCATCACAGGTAGACAGATCAATTCGGCGCACATGAAATAAGAAAGAAGACGTACTTTTTAGGCAATTCATAAAGCAGTTAAGAATCACTGTTAAGTTCTGCGTTGCGTCCCTCAATTTAATATTTTGCACCCATTCAATAATTAATGACGAAGGCAAGGTGGTCGGTCTTCAGCACACAGCCTGTGTGTGTGTGTGTGTACGGCTTCTGTTTTGGTTCATGTGTGTGAAGCAGCAAAAACTGGGTGGCTGGGTGAAGGTGAATATAGATCAACAGGTGTGTGTGTGGTTACCAAATGTGACTCTCACAGCCCGTCACATTACTGTGCCAATCACTGCTTAATGTGATAACGACAGCTCAGCTGAGTAGTTCAAGGCGCAACAACATAAATGTCACTATAAATTTGCACCCAAAGGCAGCTGTAGTATGATTTTCCATCAAATAGTTATTAATAACTACATATTATTGAAATAAATACATTGATTTAAATATATGAAATCTGAATTTTTATGTTTATTACCACTTAGGGTCACATAACCATCAGTTATATTCAGACAACAGTTTAGCCTCTGTGGACAATGGCCAGTGGTTTACTGGTGTATCCAGTGGATATCCATGAGAATGGAAATCCAGGCCAAAACGTCCTCCGCAGTCCGATTAGCAACTTGATTGATGAGATAGCATTTCAATGCCAATGTGTTTAGCCTCTTTTGCCCTCCACATGAACTGTTGCAACCCAAGCCCACTCAAATGTGATTGGTCGGAACAGAAACCAGCACGTTTCTGGTGCCAAGATCTTGCTCCCTTGCCTACAAATTCTGCATTTATACGCAGATATCTGTCTGTAGAGGTTACTGTTACACAACAGCTCCTTGCACTGCGTCGTGTTTAAGGATAAAACATGGGGTGCTGCTTTTCCTCAAAAGAAAGCTGTAAAAGCGGCGATGATGAGCGCTGGTCAGCAGACATCTCATACTTCAGAGCGATCTGAAGTATGTAGAGGTCTGTGTGGTTGTACTGTAGCAGCCTGCTGTCAGTAAACAGTGAACAGCTATACATGGTGACACTGTACTTTGGCACACCACTTCTCAGAGGGCCGTCTCCTGCTATGTTTAGATGCTGCAGGGATTTCACGAAGTGAAGTCTCTTCAAATAGTATAAAGCAGCTATGGACAGCAGATACTGTAAGAATCACCCGTAAGAATTCACAGATCAATGCAGACTAATTTACTGACTTCAGCCACGTTAAATGTGTTGCAGGCTCCCGTGCGTTGTGCATGAGCACACAGTTACAGTATATTACCATGGTGACTGATGCGTTTCATCTAGGATCTCTCATTGAATTTGCATTTGTGGATATAGTCTTCATGTGAATCTATGCCGCTGGATTTTTTTGGGTGAAGCAGACAATATTTAGCTTTTTTTTTTTTTCATTCAGTGTCCACAGTGTAAAAGTTCAAGCCTCTGTAGAAGTGGGTGAATAAAGTGAGTATCATTTACTAATCATAACAGCAGCGATTACTTAAAACAACATTGAAATCTCTAAATCAATATATATTTAGCCAATTTGACTGAAGTGTGAGATTATTGAACCACAAAAAACGATTTAGCACCTTTTGACAGATATTCAAAGTCTGTGACATATATCAAATTGCAGAAAATTGCATCATTATTTGCTTTTTCTGGAGGAAAATACTCTCCAACGTTTTTTTTTTTTATGAACTACTTACCACAAGACTTTCTTGGATTGTTTCGTGGTGCTGTATATTTGGTACGTGCCTACAAGGTAGTACGTTATATCTCTTAATGCTGAAACTATAAAGCGGAGAGGAGCTGTAGATTCAGGCGATAATCCTCTGGGGATTTATCACTAAGTGACACACTTCACATTGTTTTTTACATTGTTGTTATGAAAATGTCAATTATAGTTGCTTTAAGTGCTGCAAAATAGATACATGTCAATTTAAATCCCAGGAGAAATGGCTGTTTCATGACTATACTTTGTGTGATGTGTGATTTTAAGTGGCATTCATTATATTTAAATTCAATGTTGTGAGTTTATGTGGTGATGAAATACCAGTTCTTCTAGAAAGCGCAGTTCATTTTTTGCACAAAGATACAAAACAACAGCAATCATTTCCATTCGTTCATTACACTTGATTTCAAAAGGCACCAATGTACAAAGTCCGTGTTTGCCGACCATTTTGTCATCTTATTTCCAGCTAAATAAAGTTGCCATTTCTCAGAAAATGCTAAATAATTCAGAAAATCACACATCAAATAGCCGCTGACTTTTATCTTGATGGGGGTTGCGTGTCCATATATAAAGTCAATGCATATTCAAAGAAATAAGGTACGAAATAACAAGGAGAAAAGGCAACGGCTGCGTAATAGGACAGGCAAAGTGAAGGTGTGTAGGATTACCTCTGGAATATCAAAGAGTGCCTGCATCAGAAAGGGTTAGGCCTGCCGTCATTAAGCATGCTCTCTTAATGATGAGCCTCTCACTCCTGCACTGATGAGGGAAGGAGAGAGACCAGCGGCCAGCTAATTGGAGTCAATTTCTGCATGACTGAGTGTGGGTGCACATGTATTTATGCATGTGTACGTGTCCATCTGCGTGTGTGAATGTCTGGGTGTTTGTCTGTCTGCAAGGGAGACAGAGTGTGTCTCCGCTTTGGCCGCCGCGTGCAAGGAATGGCTGATTCCACCTCATTTTACCAAATTTAAAAAACACCTTTTCCGCCTGTCTCCATCAGTCAGTTGACCTAAGGGGAGAGACAGACACCAAGCTAACAAGATGAATTTAGTCAGGGAAGCAAATGAAGAGCAGACATATTGACAGACACCGAACACAATTGAATCAAATTAGTCCACAGTGTATTTATTTAGCCCAATTAGTTCCAGGACTAATGCCAGAAAAGAAATTTGCCAATAAACAGCTCACCTCCATGGCACCTTACACCTTTTGCACCAAGGGCAAAGTCGGACGTAAAAACATCCGCAGTCTGACAACAAATAACTGATTAGACCATTTCAAATACAGATCAAGCTCACTCGTCAAAACTCACTGGTTTCGTAGCACACCAAACACCCCTGACAAGGACACTGTTTTACACTAATGCTCACTGACGCAGATGGTCATCCGAGGCAGTGAGCTTCAACGCGTAACTACTTTTTTTTTTTTTTTTTTTGCTTGCTGCTGCATTTTGTCACAGTCTTAAAAGGCAGAGGTGACTGACCTCCTTTCTTGTTCAAATGTCCACACAGACAGGTACACAGAGAAATGTCCCAGTAATAACAAGATGTTTTGTTTTCTGAGATTTCATTTCAAGTAGGCATACATTCACCATCATTTTTTCCAATGTCAGGAGTAAGCAAACAGACTAACACTGAATGCCATATACTGATAATGTCCTGCTTTATATGTCCGTGATAACTGGGGCATTTCCAAATAATTCCCTTTATTGCATATATCATAATTCTTTGTTTTTTCTTCATATCAATAAGTGGTCCTTGCCCAAAGTTCAAAAAATGTGGTGAAGAAGCATTTCATCTCTTGGGTTTTTTGGGTTGGGTTTTTTTCCCATTGTAAACAATAAACACTACTGTATTGTAATATTGTATGTGTGTGTGTATATATATATATTGGGAGAAGAAAATATATAATATAATAATAAAATATATATAGCAGTGTAGCTTGGCATAGTAGTCATTTAGTTAAGATTGCATTGCCAGATTGCCTTGTTCAGAAGATCAGGCAAGAACAAAATCATAAATTGGAGGAAATGATGCAAAAAGACAGTGATAATGAAACCAGATAGGAAGTCTACTTAAGACTCCATTCAACTGCCCAATCTTCAACATTTTCTCTAAGTGCCAATAGAGACCGGAAGTAAGCATGAATCATTTCTCTTTTGCTAAGAACTTGATGTGCAAGGGCAGCCCAGCATGGCCTGAAAGTAAAAGGGAGTCGCTTCTGCGTAAATGAAAATTATTTCCATTAAGAGAAACTTAAGAGCACAGGTGGTAGATTCTGTTTTTTAAGGGACAATAAGGACACGAGGACCACTCAGACATCATTTGAAAGGAACGCACCATGAGGACTGCAGTACCTTGAATGTGGAAGACTCTTTCTTCTAAGTTTCCAAATGATCAAACCCGGCATTCATGTCATGAACGTGTTCTGAATGTGTTGACAGCTAGTTCAGCCTGAATGTGATACTTGAATTTGATATTAGCCTCGGAAAGGAAAATTGTATTTGAACATCAACAAAAGTGCAAGAAAACTCAGAAAGAAAATCATTGTCGGTGTTGCTGCTGGGCACGAAGTACATGCCGAGTTGTTTTTTTTTTTTGCGCAGTGATGTGTCTGTACATTTGATTTGAAAATCAGGCTTAATGAGGATGTTAAACAACTGCACAGTAATGGTCCAGTTTAATTGGTAATGATTCCAAAATGAGGTTCTGTGAGGAGAAAAATCCAGCACTACACACTGTGCTAATACCCTGGACTTCTGCATTAAAAATCCAGTGAGATGGGCCAGGTTTGTTTATTTTGAAGCCCATCAGCACAACCATGTCTGAGGAAGCATGTCTACCACCCGTCAATCACACAGGCACCTCTCAGCCCTATTACTACCTACAAAATGCAGAGAGAAAGCAAACGTGGCCACGGAGTAGGTGACATGAGGTAAACTGTGCTGTATCTCGGAGTTTATCACATTTGCACTGTGCAATTGAAACACGCTTAATAAGAGCTTGATTATCATCCGCGCATACTCTCTGCGTCTCCAGCTGTGTTTTACATAAAAGGTTTCGAACGTCTGAACGTTCAAACAATGCTGATGGGGCTGTGCTTCTCTTCAGTATAGAAATGCATCTGAACGGTCACTTACCATAATGCGATGTTTGTATCAGTTGCTACAGTGGCTAATGGCCAGTCTTCCACCCACTCATCGGCTTTGAGCATTCTGTAATTTAAAGAGATAAAACGGAAAAACAACAACCACATATTTTAAACAGGTCACCAGCCCCCGGCATCTTGCTCTCTTCTTCCTTCTGATTCAATCTTTTGTTGTTGATATGTTTACTGGTCATTCCATCTTCATGGCCAAATTAGCTTCAATATGAAAGCTGAGTTCACAGCCATGTGCATCTTTTCTGACTTTTCAGTCAACAGCGTTCCATTGCTTTGCCGTAATAATTGTGTTCCACACTTAAAGTACTGGCCCTGACTTGGTTTGCTTTGTACTGTTATACTAGGAAGAAGTTTGACACCTCAACACTTCCCCGTTATATTATGTGACACCGATCAAAATGAAGATGCACCTCCAGTGTTCTGTATTATTAGTTTCAGTTCAAGTTCAGATGAAGTTCACCAGAACCAAAGAACACCAAAGCATGCTCTTCAATAAAGGAAAAAAATGTCGGCACTAGTTCTATGAATGTTGTTGCATTGCACCTAATAATGATTTTAATGGAAGTAAAATTTCAACCTGGTTGTAATGAATTGGCCTGAAACCGGCCATTTATTTCATTTTAAACCTGCTGGGCTCATTGCCTCCTACCTGGTCTAATAAGAGAAAATGGATTTGATGGCGGCTTGCAACCTTTCACTGGGAAGAATCAGCCTAATCGTATGAAAAGTTGCCCACATTATCACAAACTGACTCAGACCACTTTTATGCACCCAATTAGCCAGAAAACCTCCCAATCTGGCACCAGGGCACGTGAAGACACTGGGTTCCAGACAGGTTCTTTGCCATTTTGTTATTAGAAGGTGATACAGCTTCACATTTCAAACTAACTTAACTAATTTTAGGACTACTTTGGATACTCTATGTACACCTTCAGCTTTTACAATTGCAGTTACAATCACCCATCTTGTTTTATGCAACGAGCCTCTGTATGGACGATGAAATAAACCAATGACCATGAATTCTTGTAATTCTTGTCAAATCAATGCACAGTTTAATATGCTATCTAGAAGTGATGACACTTCGATACTGATAAGTGACGGAAGCCACTTTGCACTCATGCTTGGTGCTCGATAACCATTGGTAACCATGCATTAATTAATCACATCCATTTATTGAGTGAATACAGAACAGTAACTTGGGTAACAAAGGCAACTGCACTAGTTGTCTGGACTTTTTCTTGTGATTGATTCTTTGATTATTATTTTTTTGTTTGTTTTTTTGGAGTAAAATGATGAAAATGTAAATTGATGAAAGTCTCCCCTTTAAAAATACAAAATGAAACAAAACAAAGAGTATATACTTCAGAAAGTTTAAAACAAGGATTGCTTGTAGTGTGCCCCATTATTTAGGGTCAGATTCCAGTAATGAGTGGTTAACCACACTCCATGAACACAAGAGATTCTTTGCAGTTTTGAACCTGTTACATTCATACCCGTCGCCTCGCTTTGATGACATAGCCTGATTCAAAGTCCGCTGACATCACACAGCCTTTATATGAATGCGTTAGTGAAACCATCTGTTAAAAAGAGAGGCACATTTTTACCAAGAGGAGGGAAGACAGCTGTTTTTGGATAGCTGGCTGGACGTTTTAATGAAACTGTGAAAAATAATTGCTCGTGCTTGTGATGCTGGTGGTGCTTGATAAGTAGTAAGAGCTTTCACTTATTCCTCTCACTTTATCAAATTAATTACATTCTATTTCATAGTGATATTTATTCCAAAGTAAGGCATCTAGCATTTGAAAAAACACTGGCACACTTTCAAAACTCCTTTACAGACTGGATATCTACATTCTGAATGATGAAGAGGTGGTATATATATTTCTTTCTATCCAAAGTGAATCCATTTCATTTCATCTTGGGAAATACAGGGAGGGTGTGTGATATTATTGGTTGAAGGGTGTTCATTAATTCAGTCTGCTATGAAATGTAACTGGATAGCTATTAGTGAGTTTGCCAGTTTTAGGCATTTATTCAAATATTCTAAAAACTCTGGAAGTTTTTATTCAAACCAAATATCACTGATAAGCACAGTAGCCAGAGAGAAGGAGCTAATCACTGTTTGCTTGGAGTCAGAACCTGCCTATCTGGGGCTTGTGAACCTCTGAACACGGACCTGGACTTCACATTTTGCCATGTCTTATTTTCTGAACTCCCAGGGGTGATGACAAAGCAGTTCATGTACCACAGTGTTGCGGAATAATTGGGCTACACCTAGGCTACACCTGTCACTCATCTACACAGCTGCGAAAGGCTTGTGTCGCATATTTGGCTTATGTCAAGATATGAGTTTCACCCCAGTTTAAATTGCATGATTTTCCTTTTACTCGTACAAAAACAGAACACCGTTTCCTCCTCTAATACTCATATACTTTAAATTTAACTTCACCTTGTCTCACTTCTTCCTACAACTTGTATACCTGAGGAACTGACTGGTTGTGGCAAGTACAATGTGTTAGTGACAAAAAAAAACCCCTGTATTAAACATTTTTCCTCAGCCATCCTTTGTCTTTTGTAGTTAATTAAGTAAATATTCTAACACAGAGAAGAAGGAGTTGTATTTATTATATAAGACAGCACATTAGTGCACTCCAGGGGGCACGGATTTTGTTTTTTGTCACTGTCAGTACTGTAATTTGATTGGTACAATATTTGTGTGTACAGTTACTTAAAATAGGCTGTTATATAATTTCACTTCCAGCCTGAGATGCTCACAGTCTTAGCTGTGGCTTTGGACCATGTGTGGATTGAGGGTGTTGCTCCATGTTGTGGCTTGAATCTCGAGATAAGTACTGAGTACCGAGGGTACATTTGATGTCAACTGGTCCCATGAAAGACAGAGAGACAGCTAATTCTTAATTCATACAAACAAGTAATTAATTGTTAAATATCTATAGGAGCCCCCAAAATGGGATGCAGCCATGACGTAGGTCCATGTGCTGATCTGATTTGCACTATGTCTCCAAGCAACATCTCTCAGCCGCTGCCATTGGAACGCCACACCCATTAACTTTACAAATATATCCAAAAATATGCACCTTTTCTGTTACTTGACTGGGTTCTTATTTGCAATGTACCATTTTGTCCAATAAGAATTGTCGTATTATTTCTCTAGATATGATACACTGCTTATTAATGAGGCATTAATGCTTTTTAGGAAACTGTTTCCTCGAACTGCCTGCTGCAGGCCTTCTTATACGCGTCTGATGTATTTGTTGTTTGCGCAATCAAGCGAGAGAGCGAAAAGCCCAAGCATGTGGTTGGTTGCACGGGGGATGGCGAAGATGATAATGCTGAAGATGATTATTGCAAAACCAAAGACAACAGAGTGCCATCAACTGCATTATGTGTCTCTTAGCCAATCAAAGTTTCACAATAAACCAGCAAGAGTAAACTTGCCCTAAAATCCCGGTCTGGGACCAATAAGCTCAATACAACAGCGGGATAGACTTCCTGTGAAGCTCAGCTGCAGAAAAAGAGGATGCAGCGTTGCCAGTGATTGCTGATTGTCTGTGTACTCAGAGGGATTGCAGATATTGCAGGTTTTTATACATATGAGCTCAGTGTCGCCTCTGTTGTTATTTCGTGGGCCTGATGGATGGTTGTTTGCAGCATTCATTTTTTAGCCTTGGCTTTCACTCTAAAAGCGGCATTTGTGTGTTAAGGCGTGTGTACGTGCGAGATTGTGTGTACATGCGGGCCCGACCGTGCGCTTCTTGCGTGCAGGCGTGTTAAAAGCTGAACGACAGCCACCATGATTGATGCTACATGTAAAACTAGAACCGGCCCCGCCTGAACACTGTAATACATTGCACTTGACGACAACAGCATGTCCTGAGATGACAGCAGGGCGCGCCCCAATACCAATAAATCCATATTTCCCCCTGTGCTCCACTCATTTACTCTCTTTTCTTCCCACCGAGGCATCATCACCAAGTCACACAAGAGCAGGTTTTATCCGGCGTTACAGAAGCAAGAGAGCAATTTCTAAAGGAGAGGCGAAAATAAGAGAGAATCTTTCTATAGGGAGAAAAGGTGGGAGGCGGAGGACGAGAGAAAAAAAGCTGGCGATATATCACGAGCCAGGGTCCATTGAAACCAGCAGTTGATCGATTTTTCACTTGAACTGTCAGCATTGTTTACAAAAAAATCTGTCCACGCCGAACAGGATACAGCGAGGAACGGCTCGGACGTAGTTCGGTTCCTTCTTTAAATGTGGGTCAATTGAAGGGCAGCCGAATAACATGAGCACAAATATTGATACTCGTATTGCATCTTGGCAAACAGAACACAAACATGGCCAACATAATAATGCTGTTTCAATAGAAAGCTGCTGCATGGTCACATGTAGAGATGCGGACGCAGAGCTCAAACTGAGCCGGTTGCACATCAGCTCGGGCCATGCAGTTTAATCACCTATTTGCGTGTATACACAAGTTTGGTCTCATACCGATGGCTTGCGGTTTCCTCCGGTCTGATTGTGTCAGTATGCAAAAGGAATACTGTTTTACCTGCACTCACCGTGTGCGCAGCATCCTTTATCTCCTGTTTCTCTTTCATCCGGCGGCTCATTTTAACTGACAGCCCACTGAGTGTCATTTGATGGCAAGCTTTATTCTGTCTAACTTCTTGCTGGGTTGCTCTTTTGTGCGCTAAAACTGTCAAAATTATATTGTGAGCATTGTACCTCCAGCCTACCCTAAAATCACATTCACACAGCGCTTTATCTTCTGTTAGGTCTGCTTGAGTAGGCAAGGGCCCTGAGCAGAATACATTAAAGTAGCTGCATGAGCTGCATGTTTTCACTATACACTGAGAAAACTCAAACTCTTTGGATTTACTTTGAACTTGTGGATGTGAACCCTTTTTTAAGGGACATGACTGGTGCACCTGGACTGGGCGGAGGTTTTAATGACCTGACATCAATACTTAACTGCCGTGCTGCATGAGCGATGCAGATACACTGGCAAAAGTTACCTGTTGAACATGCTAAAAGAAAAAAAAAAAGTGCTTTCCTACACAAACACACATGAAAGCTTTCGCATCTACATGAGCGCAGACATACAGGAACACGCGGGTAAACGCAAAAACAGAGCATGAAAGCACTCAGACGCCTCCGAAAGACGGCTTAAATATGCACACATGCACATGTTAGAGGGAGACATTCCTGCGCCGGTGAAAGAGCATAGATGCGCCGCAGAAACACACACTTAGACACATGCAGTGATCTGTTGTCCTTGTTGTTGTTTTTCTGCCTTGCCTTTCATGTTCAAAGCTTAGTGTGTGATTCCTGCATCTCCGCTGAGGATAGAGGGAGAGAGCATAATCTGTGTGACGGTGTAGAGGTGAAGAAAGAGAAAAAGAGGTGGCAGAACGAATGAAAGGCAGGGGGGAATGTATAATTGAGCAACCTTGGTGATCTCATATCCGCATAACACGATTAGGACTAACCTGGCATCTAAATATGGAAGTGGAATATGCTTCTGTAGGTTACTGTCGCCACAGACCTCCGTATTGACACATATGTATATTTGTTTATTCCATGTATTCTGAGTTCTGTAGCTGTCAGGCCCTTTGAACACACTTCCAAGAATGAATCTGCGGCCGACGACTAAATGGAAAAAAATCAAATCCTTGACAACTACAGAAGACTTTTAGCCAAGACTAAACGCGATAGAAAAATGCCCCAGCAGTAAAATGTTTGCGGCGTGCTGATGTGAACGGTCAGGAGAGTTCACCGCAGATTGTAGCCATCAACACGACCATCAGCAGAGATGATGGGTCAGTAGAGCCTGCGTGCGTTTGTGTAACCATAATAAACAGAGTCAGCGTGAAGTAGAGATGATGCCCGGCAGATATTAACAGCAAATCGGCCCCAGATTCATCTCTCTGTCCCCACAAACACACACACACACACACACACACACACACACACACACACACACACACACACACACACACACACACACACACACACACACACTTTCTGCACCTCTGGCATAAGGCCAAACTCAGCAGCGGCGGGTTAGAGTGACAGTCGCAGCAGTTGGCAGAATATCAGCGAATGACAGCACATGTATGGGAGGGACGTTGGTGTGTTTGCGTGCATGCGCGGTCACATACTATGTGTTTGTATGTGTGTGTTGACAGAGACAGCTGGGCTTTAAACAGGAGCAGGCTGTTGGATAAATCACTGAGGCAGTGGGGTGGCCACCACCTCCCCTGTTACTCAGCAGAAAGGACCCCTGTTCATGTGCTCAGGACACATCTCAGTGTGTGTTTGTTTGTGAGTGTGTGTGTGTGTGTGTGTGTGTGTGTGTGTGGGTGGGTGAGTGGATATTGGTGAATATCTGCCTGCTGAGTGTTTGCCAGCTAGTGTTTGTGGATCCTGCTGTGGACCCCAGCGTCGTCCACTTTGTAGCGATCAGAAGACACTTTTCCTCATCAGACTTTTTCTTTGTCTGACCAACAATGCCGTTGCTTGGCCTTCAGCTTTACCCTTCTCTTCCTATTGTTGTGTGTCTTCTTTCTTTTTTTTTTTTGTTATGGCAATTATTAGAAGTGTTTGGGAGCCGGAACTAAAAATCAATCCCGAAACAAAAATGATCTTCTGGCCAGTGTGGTTCTCTCAGACGGTGGTACAATTGAATTGAAAGCCTGATCTCACATGGATTATGGTTGTAACTTTGGTCTTTGAAGTGCTAATGGTCAAGGAATCTATCATGAAGGATAGATGTGTGAAGGTTGGAAATAGAATGCTGGTCTTTACACGCTATCATTAGACGGGTAGTGATCTCAAAGTATAGCACATTGTAGGAGTCCTTGAAACCTTGAAAAGATAAAAAAAAAAAATGTAAAAAACCCAGACCGACTCCTCTGCATCAGGGAGTGATCAAATAGGTTTGGCGGTGTTCTTAAAATGTTTGAAGTGGTTTTCAAAGGTTTAATGGGCAGACCTTACATCTACAGTAGATTTGCATCAGAAAGTCCTGGTCAGAAAAGGACAGGTGGGTTATATTCAGTAGCACTCAAGCTGGTGTCGCTGCTACTGACAGCACTTGAGTCTTTGCTGATATATTGAATATAGACTGAACCTTTTGGAACACATAATGGCGGGGTATGTGAGGGTTCTGCAACACCCACAGGGAAACATTTGCAGATCTGCCAGATGAATGGTAAGTAAATCGGTCCGCGGTACTTGAACAGCACGCCATTCTCTTTGGTGTCAAAAGCAGCACTTACTGTGTTCAGCAGAACATTTTATTTTAAAGGCCTTTTTTCCCGCTTCTAGTGACATCTTGTCACGTCTTGTCACATCTGTGCATGTATGCATTTTGTATGAATGGGTGTATGAATGAATGCCAAGATGTGATTATGTGTTTTGGCAGTTTCCTCTGTAATACATTTACAAGATATACACCAATTGTACCTTCCATACTGTTTCGATACATGCTGTATTTCTCATTTTGGGGAGCTATTGAAATAGAAGAACAGACCTTGTTGACCTTTTCAGACTACAAATGCACACTGAGAGGATCCAGTCCCTGGATTGGACTATACCTGAAGTTTTATTAAACAAGCGTAGAAAGGAGGTCAGTTTACCCTACCAAGCATTCACTCAAGTACACAAAGCTTTGAATGTCGTGCTTGTAAGGAATTTCTTTATTTGCACACGATATAAATGACCTTCACTTTGTATGATCAATTAAAACTTTATTTTAATCCATTTCCCCACCAGAAACCTTCAATTGAAACTCAATTTACTTCATTTGTCACATATAATCACGAGAGAACAATTATAGTTACTGTAGCAATAATAAATGAATAGATCTACGCAATGTCCTCATTTAGGATCTTAGTGGCCTGAGGGTAAAAGCTTTTCCCAAACCTCTCAGCGTTTACCTCGTAAATCCAGAACCTTCTTCCTGATCAGAGCAGATATAAAAAGACGATATAACAATTCCCGTAGCCTTACTGTATTTTTGCAGGATCTGGTATGGTCGTCTTTAAGGCGTCATGCAAAATATCATTTTATTTGACGAAAAGATGAAGGTACACACTCTGTAGTCTGTAGCGCAGATAGAATGTGTGTGGCTCTTCCAGAATGATGGCAGGGGCTCTGCTCTGTAGCCATTTCTGAATGGTCTGTAGCTGTGATCCAGAGCGTTTTGTAGGGCAGTCTATGTGTTGATGGATTCAGGCATAACCTTCTTAAGGTTAGCCTGACTGTATTCTCTGAGAACAATGAGCGCAGCACCTGGGCAGTTCACAGTTTTGTCTTTAACAGGCAGCTTCTGTCCTCGCCTTAGGTGGGAAGTAGACCATTGTGATGATGACTGATGTAACTCCCCTTAGTGGAAAGTGTGGTCTACGTTTGATTGTCAATAACTTTACATCAGGTGAGCATGAACGGGGATAGTATTTTAATATTTCTGCTGTCACACCTATTCTTGTACAATATAAAGCACACAACTCCTCATATTATCTTGCTGAGTCTGTTCCGTCAGATTGATATACAGAAAATGAGGCACCTGGTTGAATGGAGCTTTTGGCCCTCCAGGAACCAGCGATGTTTCGGTGAAACAAAAGACATTACAATTCCTGATATCCCACTGGAAACTGATACGGACAACGGTCAGTTTATCATGGAGCACCTGTACCATGACTAGCTTGACTTGCTTGGCAAGTTTGATGTGGTTGTTTCCTCAGCTGGTGTTAGATCTCTCCATGTTTCCACTGTCTTTCTTCAGACGATGCAGGGATGGGCACAGAGTTGGACCTTTTATCTGTTTCCGTACCTTTTATAACGTTTATTCTAATGGTTAGATTTGAAAAACCTCATCCAACCAGTCGGCAAGAAAAGGGTCCACGAAACAATGAGTCCAATTCTGAGTGCCTCATAGTTGTAAATTATCACTGTGCAATATGATCTCATAAAGTTCTGTTCTTGGTAAACAATACATAAATTTAGCAGAGCGAACAAAGAGATGACTGGATAGGTTTGCATCTTTTGGATTTGATTGATTCATCTTATAATTTCCAGTGATGTCAGCGATGTAAATTGTTATTTATCACTGTGGTAGTAAAGCTGTCAATTTTCCCGAAAATTGTTTCTGAAATGCTTCAAAATAAGATGTGATTGTGTTTTTTGACATTTCGCTCCATAATAAATTTAGAAGTTATACACCAATTGTACTTTCCAAACTGTTCCAATAAATGCTGTATTTCTCAGGTGCATTTGGGGGAGCCATTGAAATGGAACAGACCCTGTTGACCTATTCAGTCTACAAATGTACACTTTAGAGGATCCAGTCCCTGAAATGGAATACTACTGATCTTTTCCAAAGTTTCATTAAAGAAGGGTAGAAAGTAGGCCAGGATATGCCACCAAACCTTCACTTCTGTGTACAACTCTTTAAAGGTTGTAGTTTAGTGATTGAGTAATTTGTATTACAATAACTTTCCCTTTGCATAGTCAGTTGTTACTCTACTGTGCTTCACATTTACCATTTACCCACTGGATGAATGTTCATTGTAGATTCTGACTGACCTCAGGTCAGTAGTATGTTCAGTCTGTTCCCAGTCCAAGCTGTCATGTCCAGTACAAAGTTAGCCTATACTGCACATAAGGCTAATAGCTCAGCAGCCTATTATTTATGTCTGAGTTCAGTGCACCATGTGCTTTTAACAAGGATGTACTGTCCTATGGGTTGCAGCTGACAATGGTGGTCTCCGTCATTACTGAGATGAGCTCCGCCTCTAAAAAGCTCCTGATTGGGCGAGCTTCTCTGTGCGAATTTGTTGATAAAGATTCACTTGTACATGTGCGCTTCTAGCGACAGTGCTTACAACAAGCTGATTTGTATGATGGAGCCAGCATCAGGGAGTCTTTGTACAGTAGCGCTTCGCAAGCAGTGGCTGGTGTAGAATCCAAGCTATCTTAAGTTACATCATTAACTTACCACAGATTGTTAGTGTAGTTTGTGCACTTTGGATGGAGATAAAAGGCAGCCGGATTGGGTGGCAGCAACAAGAGGTATTTCTCCAAGATAGTGACAAGACACAGTGGGTTCCCTGGCTGCTCAAACAGAAGTCCCTGTAGACTCTCTTCATTTCTTTTGCATGATGTTTTTTTTTTTTTTTTTTGTACATTTGTTGAATGACAGTGTTGCATACTCCTGCCTGTTTAAAAGTCCTGGGTTCTTCTCTGGACTTTGCAGCACTTCAGTTTCTCTGTCATTAATTTCAGCGTGTATTCTTTCTTTTTTAATCTTCCTCCTCTATCCTGTCCAACTCTCTTTCTACCACTAATCCAGGATTACAAAAACAAAAAAGAAAGCATCAATACTGATTTTTGTGTATGTTTGTATATATATTTTACAACAGCTTTGAATGTGGTTCATCCATTCATAATCAATTACCAAAACTATGTTCCGTCTAAAAAGAAAAAGTCAGGGAACTAAAGTTATAACAGTTGATTCTGAAGGAAACATAAAACTGTGTGCCAAGTTCCACAAATGTTTAACTCAAACATCAACCTCATGATAAGACAAGAAGTCAAAGGATCACAAAGCCATTAAGAGTCATCCTCTGATGCCCATACATGTCTGTACACAGTTTAATGGAAAACCATATTATGGTTGTTGAGTTATTTTACTACCAAAGTGGTGGACTTACGGGCCAACCAGTACACTAACAATGCCCCTCCCTATACAGCCATGCTACCATCATAGCTGACAACAAATCCTTGCTAGCATTTTTATCAAAGTCAGCACTCTAAGAGCGTGTCCGTCATGTGATAAACATGAAAGTTGTAAATACATGAATGTAACCAGTATGCTAGAATCACTTCATGGTCCAGCTCTATTCAGCATTCTGGTAGAACACATGACACCGACAGTACAAGGTCCTGCTTGAAACGTTACTCTACAGTGGCTTCGAATAATGAAGACAAGGACTTATCTATTCATTCAATTTGTTGAGACTGCTATTGATGTTGAATCAGTGAATTGGACCCCATTTTATCTATTGTTGAATACCCAGGACTTGACAGTCAAGGTTATAGCATGCAAATGACTCTGTACTACAGAGTGTTTCTGGCTCAAGTGTTGTCTGAAACACATGCAATATGAACCCATCAACATCACATTACCTCTATGGAAATTTAAGCACCCTGCCATACCCTTGGCCAAGCCAGTGCAACCTGTTAGAAAAGCAGGGCTCTCAGTCAGCCACTTGTTGCTATGGATACAAAGACTGACTATCTGATAGGTAGTATACTGAGAAATACATTTTCTTCTTGGCCAGCACGCATTCCCCTTTTCTTCATTTTTTTTTTTGATGCCAGCGACACATTTCAGCTTGAGCAGATGATGAAAAGCGGATCTAAGGTGTGGGAGGTTGTGAGGATCTGTGATGCAGGGTGACACAGGAACAGGTTAGCCCACCTGAAGTACAATATGCCTCTTACTACATTAAAGAGATACTCATGTTGAAAGGCTCGCGTTCTCTCTCTGCAACTTGCTTTGTTATTCCATCATGCCCATTCACTTGAAAAAGTTCTCTCTTTTCTTCAGCCCCATGCCTCTCACTCTCCAGCTTTTGATGGAGGATAGATGCTTATGATGTCCCATTGCTGAGGTTATTGATGTCACCTGCACGCTCTCCTCATTTCGGCCGGATCTCTCTCATGTTGTCTCTCACCTTGTGCCTCGCTCTCTCTTACGGTTGGGCCAACATTTTTTTTTTTTTTTTTTTTGTCCTCCTCCTCCAAGAACTGTGATGTTCATGCTTATCTTTAAGTGTGTGTCTCCCTCTGTTTTGACACCAGCACGCTGTCAAGGACAGGCAAAAAAAAACAACACAGGCATTGGCAGCTACCGCTAAGGCACAAAACACGCTTTGATGGTGTGTCATGCACACTTCCAAACGTTCGAAGGACCATGTACATCAAAGCCCTCAGAGTTTAAAAAGTGGCAGTAGTATTGGTGGAGATGCTTCAAATGGTCCAAGTCACGTGGCTGGAAACATCAGAAACAATAGGCAGCTTTACTTTCTGCCAGGGGACAAAGTTTGCTGCTTCACCTGGTACTACGCCAAGTCTTTTATATAACTGAGTCATGAATACAGGTACAGTCAACAACTTGCTGACTTTCTGTTGACTGGATGTCTCTACTGGTGTACAGGTGTACCGGAGATGACAAGTACAGAATTGTTGTCTAAGGATATTTATATGTACAGTATAAGTAGCTCTGTGCACATGGACATACTATTTTGAGATAACGTCTTGGGTTAATTCAAATTATACAATCTTCTCTCTACATTTATGGTCAGTGTGTGTTCACTTTACACTCACGTACACACACTGACCGGTCACAGTGTGATCCAGTACAACAACTCTGCCATAAGTTTAACTTTTATGAAGCTGATAATGTCTCGGTCGTTGATGATGCCTCACGCCTTGACAGCTAAATTAAAGGCGTTTACGGAAAGAAACTATTTCTACATTGTGCTTTGGTTTAAAGTGTTATTAAAAAGTAATCAAAAGTTTCACCTTAGCCTTAAATGTGATCATCATGTTTGGTATTAAAACTCCTAATATCTAATGGCAATAATAAAACTTAACTAAATAGTTCAACATTTTGGGAAATGTGATTGACTGTCTTTCAGAAAGTTAGATGCAAGGATTGATACCAATGTCATGCCTCTTATTTAGGTATGTAAATTCCTATAGAGCTAAAGTCAGGAGGTACTTAGCTTAGCTTAGCATAAAGATTGTAAGCGGGAACAGTAGGCTTTGTCTCCAAGTTAAAAATATGCCTGCCAAAGCACCTAAAGTTACATGCTCAATTTTGTTGGCAGAAAACAGCTGGCAGCACTGACTTCCTGGATGTGTCGTTACTGTGAAGTTGACTGTGAAGTTTCCAGGAAAACAATAGAGATGCTGCCCAGAAGTGGTGGGCAGATGGATAGACTGTTGTTCCTCATGAAATAGTTACTCCCCTGAAATCACAAATTGTAATTTTTACATTGTTGCTTGTGAATGGCTTAAATAAAGATACAAGTTGCTAATTTCTGAGTTTTAGCGGCACTAAAGTTGGCCAGGCTTCTCCCTGTTTCTCTCTGCTTCAAGCCTTTGTGCTAAGCTAAGCTAATCACCCCCTGGCTCTAGCTCCATACTTCCATTTCTCCATTCTTGGCAAGGAAGCGAATAAGTGTATTTTAAAACAGTTGAAAATAAATGAGGAGTTGAGCATTAACATTAAGAAGTTTTTACTCCTTCGACATGTTTGTTCAAAGACAAAAAATCAAAGCCAGTGTTAGCTTTTTTTATTGGATCGTCCCTATGTAAAGCCACCTACCGGGAATACTCCAGATGGCCCGTCCAGCATTAGCTAATAATAATTGTCTTTGCTTAATCCATGCTTTTAAATGCTATTGATTAATTTACTTTATTAAATCTATTTGTAGTGGATGACATCTGTTTAAAAAATAACCACAGCTTGCTTGCACTGAGTGAATCGGGGATTCAGTGAATCACGCCGCTGACGTACACGATACCGCTAATGAACACATATCTGCCATGAGCACTTTCAAAAAAAACATTAGATTTTTTTAACACTCAATACTTAGAATGGCTAGTGTTTGCAACCCCTTGCAATACTTCAAGGAGTTGTTTATGTTCATGTGTGTCATGTCATGATTGAGTGATGGTGCATCATTGAACAGGTGGGCCAGAGTCAGTGAAAAAGCTGGGGGCTATTTTATCACCCCCAGTCTGTCCTTGAAGTGTTATAATATCTATTCACACCGGTGAGCTGAAGACAGTTGAGTGTGTTTTGCTCCTATAAAGCAAACCGTAAAAGTCTAATATTACACCTGCTTACTTAGATGAATTGAAGTAAATTGAGCAAAATGTGTTGTTTCTATAATCCACAAACACAGCCGTGCACTTGAAGAAGGTTGTTATGTAGCGGGAGGGTAAAATTTGATGAAATGGCCACAGAATAATGCACTGTAGCGAGCGCACAGGCACACACACGAGGAGCACACGCACATCGACAGTCAAAAGAATTGTTGTCATCAAAATGATACTTACACACAAAAACACAGCATCTCAGGAGAAATGTTTATTTTCAGAAGCCGTCTCTTTCGCATCCTCTCGCTCTCCTTCAAAGATCCTTGCTTCACCCAAGCTGAGTGAGTCAGTGCCATGCCACCATGGAGAGTTTGAAAGTTAAAAGGCGGTGTTTATTGTTTCTAAAGGAATATGAGAATACTCAGACATTTCCTGCCACCACTGCCGTTTTGATGTGCAATCTCTGTTTATCTTTCTGCAGGGTTTTAGTTTACATCGGAGAATACTCAAATAGAATGCTGTTACACTTTTGTATGTAACAAACATCAAATGCGATATGCTGTGCTTTCATCATAATTGCACTGTGCAAGACCCCTTATCTTTTTCAAAGATGCTATTAGAAGAAATAAATTGGACACGGTACAGAATAACAACAATGAACAGGGTTTCCACAGGTACACCGATGACACTGATCAAAATAATATTGCAATAGTGTGAAAACAGATTCTTAAACAACCTCATGGTGTTCCCACCGGGAGGCAGTGACTGTCACACATGGTGGGCATCATGCTGTAGAATTTTATTCCAAAACAAGATATCCGCCATCTGAAAAAAATGGCACCTGAGTGCTGCAAAAACTCAATTATTCATGGTATTTTTATTTATTTATTTTTTTAATATTAGTTATCCTAAGCTCTTACTTGATAAAATAGTAACATTACCAACTGGGTTCTTGGATTTTAAAGATAACGATCCCTGAATTTCATTCATCTAAGAAAAAAAGAGAAATTATGAGAGAGAATACTTCAAATTTAAATGTCTGTGCAACAACAGGGTTAGACGGAAGTTGCTGTTATGCATACGTTTGCAGAACACCATGATGCATGCGTATGCACACGTGTGCACGACAGGTTGGCATTTTCACTTGTCTAAAACAGGTGCACCTAATTACATTACTAATGGCTTCATTTTTAAAAAAGGGTTCATTTATGTCTTAAATGAATCGTTATGTTATTAGTTACACCTGTGCTTTTTCCTGAGAAATACAAGTGAGATCCCTGAAAGACGAAAAATAGATGGATTTACAAATAACTGAGAGCATGCCAGAATGTGAATGTGGCAAAAACACACTGTCAAGGCGGATGATGTATGGACATTTTTACCATTTTGAAATAAACCAATTTGCAGAAAAATTGCCTTTTTAGATGTGAAATTGTACAAATTGGACATGAAATTTAGAAATCGCAACCAGGCTAAAAAAAGTGTGTGAGCCACTGAGAAGAGAGTTGAGCCTCCAGGTATGAGTTGCATCAGAAAGAGTGAAAAGAATCACTGGGCAGATATAACTTTATCTTTAGTCATTTATGAAGATGTTTGTAGCTTACATTGCTATTTTAAGATTAGCAAGGTGTGGAAAGAAAGAAAAGGTTCTAAGCTGTGAAGGATACTGGAAAGTATGTTTTATTTTATGTTTACGCTATAAAGACAGCATGAGTTTACTGTAGGTCGATCTATAGATGATACACTGGAATCAAACACAGACATTGTATTTTTGGGGTTTATTTCAGAGGATATAGATTCTGTTCTGCTTTGCGCAGTGCTAAATATTCAGCCTGGCCAATGTCAACCAGGCTGTTTTCTTTTTTTAAAGGAATTTGCATAGTAATTATTTCAGTCTGTGGACCTTTAAAAAAGAAATCTGGTTAAATAAAGGGAGAAAAAAAGTGGATGAAAAGATGCAACTCACTTCTGGGGATCTTAAAGAATCCCAGTCCCTCTTGAAAAGTCCATGAATGAAATCCCAGCTGTTGTCCATCAAATTATGGCAGAGACTAGACTGTATGCCACGTCTTAAATTAGTGAAAATCTCCTGCAGTGTATACACTTACAGTCCATTAAAAAAAAAATTGAGTGCAGGCATCTCACCGTGACTTTGCTTGGAAACCATCTATAAATGCCACTTGTTCATCCTTTTGCTTTACATAAAAATAAAACAAAAACATTGGAATAGAAATTGACCCAGTATGGGGTCAATACAGCATTAATACTGATGTTGACCTGGTATTTGTAACTGTGTGAACTAGGTTGATATCTTTGGTACTGCCCTGAATTCTCCTCTTACGTGTCTGACCGAGACTTATGTGTTCACATTAACAATTATATGTCCTCCTACGCTCCTCCCTTTACATGGGATCCCACAAGGATCAATCCTTGGACCCGTTCTGTTTAAATTGTATATGCTACCTCTAGGTCGTCTGCTTAACTCCTCCAGTGGTATCTCCTATGATTGCTGCACTGAAGACATGCAGCTTTACCTCTCTTAAACCTTACAGTATAACCTCAGTAACCTTACCACCCATCTTAATTGCCTTGCTTCTGTTACAAACTGGAAGTCTTAACATTTCTTAAATATCAATTCTGACAAAACTAAGGTCCTTGTGATTGGCCCCAATTATTTTCCAAGGAGGTCAGGCACTATATTGGCCTCCTTGCTAGCAACATGACTTGTTTTTGACCAGCACTTAACTTTTGAACCCCATATATACAGTCTTTTTTTCTTTCAGTTGAAAAATGTTGCAAAAATCAAACCTGTATTATCAGCCAGAAACAAGGAACTTCTGGTCCACTGTAACTCCCTCTTCACTTAGTCCTCTCTAGCTGATCTTCAGTTAGTGCAGTATGCAGCAGCAAGGCTGTTAACAAACACTATTTGTCAATCCCACATCATTCTACTTTACACCTCTCTTATCTTAGTTTCTTCTAAAACACAGAATGGACTTTGGTTGTTGCTCCTGAAGTCTGGAATAACCTTCTTCATTCCATCAGATATGTTGCATCTGTGGTTTGTTTTAAGAGACTGCTGAAAATTCAGCTCTATTTCTATATATTTCTTTTTATTGTTTGTTTTTTTACGGGGTTGTTTTCATCTTTGGATCGATGTATAATGCATATTTATGTGTGTTTATATGGGTGAGGCACTTTGTAACCCTTTTTAAAAAAAAAGTTCTATATAAATAAAATTATTATTTTTGTTAACAATAAGGTTGAGGTACTGCTAATTCAGGTTCAGCTAAACTGTTTACTTCGCACCTTCACAAAAGTCTTTTCCAAGAAAACAAACAAACGAGAAAAGAGACCGTGGAGGTGTAGAATGTTCTAAACGCTGTCACCCATATTAAGAACTGTGGAAAAGGTGAAGGAAAAATGTCTCGGCCTGACAGTGATGACAAAAAAAGGATTTCGGTGCACAAAGGAGACATCAGTGCCACAGGAGGGGGCAGAGTGCCACTTCAGTGTCATCTAAAGATGACAGAATAGCAGCAGTCACTGGTGAAGCATCCATGAAAGGCATCCGTCAACCGCAGAGGAGGCTGGACCACCACAAGGTGGGGAGCAATTCGATCAGATTTTTCCGCAGCACAACAAAAAAGAACTGTCTTCCATGATTAAATTAAAAACAATAGTACTGGAACCAACAGTTCATCATTAATAATACCTAATCAGTAAAGCTGGATGTAATTAACAGATCCTCCAGATTAAGTTGCACCAGCTCAGAGATGTGCCGTGCGTATCAGGGCAAATTTGTTTGTACTGCACCTTTCAACAACAAGGCACTTCAGAGGACTTTATAAAAACATAAAGGCATTAACAGAATATATATAATACACACAATAATATGATTAAAGTAAAGTAAATCAGAAGAATACATTTTAATATAAGAAATAGATATTACAGTGAAATTACAGTACAGTACAGAGTTGGAGCCGACATGAAGTTTTGCTGCTTCTTAGTGTTTAGTTTAGACTCAGATTTAGAGCTCTCTCTAGAGCTCTGGGCAGTTCATAATGGAACTGCGGATCAGAATGGTGGCAGATGCATTCATTTTATTTTATTTATTTTTTCACAAACACAAAGTAAGTGTAAAGATCTGGGAACTAGAGTGATCCACTCTCCAGTGTGATCCACTTTTAGAGCCCAGTAAAGACAGGATTACAGTAGATGAGCCTACTGAAGACAGTGGGCTGATACTGTAACTGTCTTAATGGTAAACTTAAAATTCAATTCAGTGTTCCATGACGCTAGCAACTGAGGCTTTTCTTTATTTAACTGAAGAAAATGATCATTGATTTGTTTGTATGGTGAGATATTTGATTGTTTTCCATCATCTGCACTGGTGGAAACATGTAGATGTTAAACAGAAGAGGCTCAAGTATGGAGCCTTGGAGGACAAATATGCTTCAAACTACTTTAGCACTGCGTCAGAACGTCCCACCAAGTTTACCTTTAGCCTGTCCAACAATATATCAACATCCGGTTAATCATGTTGAATGCAACAGAGATCTTATAATAAGACAAAAATGTTTCCACTGTGTGTTGTTTATTTTATTCAGTACCTTAACAAGACTAGTGTGTGAGTACTGTGGTGTGGTCGTTTTTTAGGGCCAGAAATGTAATAAAACATCCAAAAACCTTTTACTTTTCTTTGACTTTTTTTTTTTTATACCTGTAATTGTTTATTTGTGAGAAGTCCAAATGATTCCTTTCAGATGTGACTTAATACCTGCATTTCAGGGTCTGTGGGGAATAGCATATTAGTAGAGAAATGTTGACTATTTGCAGAATACACCTGATGCCCTGCAGTTCTAAAACCTTTTTTTAAAAAGCCTTTTGATTTGGCAGGATATTAGGTCAGCGGGATGAGGATTTCAAATGCTGCACAATTTTCTCCAAGGTTGCAGTTGATAGGATCAAATTGTGTCATGCTAATTTGAATTGGTTTTAAAGTGATAGTTCAGGTATTTTGAAGTGAGGTTGCATGAGGCACGCAGGCATGACGCCGGTCAGCATGATTCCAGAAGCAGACCGGGATCCCTCCACAGAAGCGCTGCTGTGGACAGGGTCATCAGAAAACTTATTTAAGCAAAAAAAAAGTGCACACCTTTTTAAGAATATTTTCTTCTTCTCGAGAGCTTTACCTCGCCGTCAGACAGCCTTTTTTTTATGGCACTTGAAAAACATTTGTATTCCTATGTTTAAGCCTAACTCTGCCACACACTTTATTACCCTGCAGATCAGTTGCTTTGGTCCAAGTGGCACAGCCAAAAAAACATGCATGCTTCTTCTTCTCTTTAAAAAGATATTTCATTTCAGTCTGATCCTGTAACCTCCATCCAAACTGATCTGCATCATAATATAGTGCAAGTGACTTAAGGTTATTATAGGTATGGATACAGTTGGTGTGTCACGCAGCCCTAGTTTAAAACACTAGTGGATAGAAGAACAATACAGACCATATACCTGATATGAAGGTACTGACAGCTTGAATTCTGGGAACTCATTTCATGATTCAGTGGATAAAAAGCCACTGACACAGGATGTTTGTCAGCCTTGTCAACAGCAGCAAATATAATGCATGTGGATTTTTATTTTCAACAGTTATGTCAGAGATGGAGTGTATTTCTTGAATGTCTTTTTTAGTATATCTCATAATGAGCCAGTTTCTACCAGCGTGACATTTCTCTTTGTTAAAAACTGTTGGCGTACAAAAAAAAAAAAAAAGAAGGGAGAACTGCAGGAAGTCACTGCACGTTTAAAAGAACACAATTGTATGCTCAAAGTAAATGATTTCTTTGCTATAATATGATGAAGAGTGTTCAAAATAAAAATAAACAAAAAACAAATACAGCTTAAAACTTTGGATGTAGCTGTGCAACATTAGGTCTAAATTAAACGACTTTATTTTACATGACAATATGTATTTAAATGATAATTGTGACACTGCGGACATGCACCAACATGCAACCAACATGAACCAACATGCATCAGGGTCGTTTTTCACCAGGTGGGACCCCCCCAGCTGACAATGACCCTGATTGAACCAACCTTCAATCGATGACTGATGTCTTTTTTGACCAGTTGGCTCGCACACTGATCGTCTATCGTTCCACTCAGCTGATTAGTTTGACACAGTGTAGGTGCATAAGCTGCTGCTTTTTAATCTTTTATTTTTATTTTTTGCACAAACCTTACAGTGTGTCGGTTGTTTTCGAAGGACACTTGCTTTTTACGTTTTTTTTATTGAGGCCATATTCCACCCAGAGAATGAGCTCTATCAGTAAAACTGCTATTGTCCACCAATTTCAAAGGGTAAAAGGAAAGGTAAAGGTTAAAGGGAAAGACGTGGCTCTTTAGCTGCTGTATGCTGATCTAGATACAACGGATAGTCACTACTTTGTCTTTGTATCCCGGGTAGGTAGCATACAGTCACTACAAAAGCTCCACAGGGCTGAGGGGAATTGCAAAGTTGGGTGATCATTAATCCCGCAGGCCCCTTTCATCTTAGTTAAAACTGCTGTTGTTAAAATAGCTTATTTTGTCCAACACACACAAAACCATTCGGTTTATAACTGCTAATTAATTTTCAGTTGGCTTATCAGGTAATCAACTAATCAGTTCTACAAGAAAATTAGAATGTCTCCAGTGAGATTTGTTTTATTGGTCCAAAATGACTCCAACACAAGCACAATGGACGGTTGCACAGCAGATATTGTGATTTGTCAAAGCTGGAAAAATACAGGACTTAATAACAACACACTTCCATTGAGTGTCCGAGTGACAACAATAGTGAACCGGTACGAACGATATCTAAAGTGTAATACAGCTAGGATTAAGTGCCAGAATTTATTTATTTATTTATTTTTTTCCATATCCAGATTGAATCCAGTCTGGAGAAAAAACCCAAATCGTTTCCAAGCCACATTTGGAGGTGGCCTGAAATGCAACTCCATTCGGATTTCAACAGATGCATCTCAATCCGGCTGCTGTGGCTGTGGCAGGTTTCAAAGTGTCTTTTGAGTCAATAGAAGCCCAGCACACAAAGACAACTTTAAATCCAGAGTGGAGGAAGTGCATCAGAGCGGCTGAGCACAATCATGCTGCTACGAGCAGAGCAGCATGGAGGACAGCCCAGAGAACAGTCCATGGGCAGACGATGAATTATTACTAAATTTCTGCTCGGGTCTTTCCTTACCAGACAACACTGCATCCACATTAGGAAGCCAGGTCACCAGCGTACAAAGTTATTGGCAACTATGACATTATCACAGCAACCCACGCAGATAGATCGGTGATGTCTGGACACACAAATTCCATCTGATAATTTGGAAACAACAGACAGTCTCTCTGAAGAACCTGGGCCTAAAAAAAAAAAGCCTAATACATCAAGATCAAGGAATCTTTATTGTCCCCGAGGGGCAATCTGTTGTGCAGCAGTGGAACATAACATAAATAACACAAATAATAAGAAAAAAGGTAACAAACAACCAGTAAAAGATACAATAAATACTCGTTTCATGTTTCAATTTTGGCTATTAAAAAGGCTTATGGCAGCAGGAACAAAGGAGTTTTTGTCTGTATTTGTTCTGCTTTTCGGTTGGCCAAATCTGCGGCCTGACGGTGATAACATAAAACAGCTGTCCAGGGGTGGACCTGCGTTGGCCAGGACTGACCGTGCTTTCTTGAGGGTCCTCGTCTCATACAAACTATGTAAGACAGTAAGAGGATTGTGGAATTGGGGTTGTGTAATTTTGCCACACACAGCTATATTCTGCAATCTGTTTTTATTTTCTTAGCAGATTATACATTATGAAGTTTCCGATAAAAGAAGGAATTGTTTGCACACAGCGTCAACTTGTGGCTCGAAGGTCAGTTTTTCACAGCCTCAGCTTCACGGCCCCCGACAGCTTGACCGTCTATGATGGGGGAATGAGAGGGCAGAGGGATTTTTTTCTAAAACCTGATCTGCATCTCTTTAGTTTCAGCCACAGTAATGGTAAGAAAAGACGACTTACGACCACTCTGTGAATTCTTTTAAAATAGGGCCATGTTCGGGGTTTGTTTTGTCAGCAGTAACGCTATGACCGATTCGTTGGCAAACTTAATGATGTGACGCCTGGCGTGTTGGCTTTGGCACGTGTTTGTGTATAAAATTTATGAAATAGCGGTTAACATCTGTGAGTTTCTGCGAGCTATGGCATGTCAAAATGTCTTCTGCTCAACCAGTCCACTGAATCCACCCCTTGAGTTTAATCAGATAACTCCAAGGCTGGCGAAGGCTTGAAAGACACCTGACCCCTACAGCCTGTCATGATCATTTAGTGTTTGTCCGCTCATTATGTGTGTTAGCTGAGAGGTTTTATGTTATTGCTATCGCTCAGGTTATATCGCGGAGCTTTAATCATTGTCTTTGAATCTCAAGCACTTCTTTTGAATATGTGCGAGCAGCTGAGTCAGGAGCTGTGTAATCTCCTGACAGTAATGCACACATTATATCGTCGCTTAATTGAAGTGGATCTGCGTGATGTGTTTATGCGTCATTGTTGAGTGCGTTGTGTTGTGTATGTATGTACACCGCACCTTTGGATAATTGAGGATGAGGCTGACATCTGATCATCTGGTGAGGCTGCTGTGAAGTGGCCACAAGTTCTGCTGACAGTTGCCAAAGAACCGCGTGACTACAACTGTGTGCAGATAGAGCAGCGTACGACATGTTTGAGGAAGACAAAAACAGGTCGAGGCCGATGTCATTTATCGGGGATGTATGTTAGTTTCAGTCCAGATAGTAAACACGTACACTCCCCCGTGATGAAGCAATTAAGTATCATAATGATAAGCGCTGATGAAAAGACTCTTCCAGCCAGTAGGTTTTTGTCTCGAGCCTTTGATGTTGCCAAACTGTCACACTGTCATTGTGCAATCAGGCAATGACGCCACAAATGAGCGGATGCCTCAGCTCAAAGTGTAAACACATTTGCAGGAACACACGTGACTGCGCACTCGAACGCAGCGAGGAACATGCAGCAACAGTAAAAATCTCTCAGCGCACACGGGCAAGCGCACGGCCACGTTTCGGTTCTATCAGTCTCCAGGATTGGTTGTCATCTAGATTACTGTGAGACAAAGTGGAGAGAGAGGGAGAGAGGGAGAGAGTCGCTGGGAATGAGAGCTTGTACATCAAAGCCAGCTTGGTTGATAGCGATCGTAGCTCGTGGCTGCATGGAAATGCGCAACGCGACACATCACTCTCAGCGCGGCTCCGTGATATTGTCTTTGTGTGTGCATGTGTGAAATTTGTCATCCGGCAGTCCATCCATCCATCCATCCATCCAGTTTATCATCTTATATCTTATGAAGGACTCTGTCAATGACGTGCGCGTGTGTATGTGTGTGTGATTTCTCTAATGATTCCCCATGGTGAGCAGGCCTGGGGCAGATGTGATGCACCAGATGTTATCCTTTATTTCTTCTTCCTCCTTTGCATCCCCCGCTTCCTCCTGACACACACATATGCATAATAAATACACACACACACACACACACACACACACACACACACACACACACGTACAAATATAAAAGCCCTCAGAACTTGCTAAAAGAAAATTGCTTCCTGCTTTCTCAACTCCCAGGAAAAGGTTTAATTAATGAATTAATGGCCAATTATGTGAGTATGTTTGCTGAAGATTGGACCTTTTGGCTCATTTTCTAGAATACAGTCAGGTATTTTCTTCATTATTGATCATAGAAAGAACAGATTCACTCAGCGTGTTGTGTTTCCAAATTTGACTATTTCCTTCTTCTTATTACCAGGTGTTCCAGTTTTCTCAACCCATCAGACTGATTTGAACGAAAGACACCATAAAACATGCAATCCTATATTTCAGATATTATTGTTGCCAATAATATTGTCTGTACGAGGAAAAATAATGGTCCTGAACAACAAAAAAGGTAGTACGATGCATTTATTTTATTGTTGCCAGGCAACCACAGAAGCACATGTCCCTTAGCCTAACCGTAATGTTGCTGATATGTACTGCTTATTTAACTATACCGTGCATACTGTGTGTAAATGGACAGGCAGATGGCGATCCCTCTGGTTCTGACCGAGGTTAAGCGGCTCCTGGCCACAGGGAAACTGAGACCCATGTGGGTACACAAGACCCTCAGAAGGAGAAATCACTGGAACTAGCCTACCACCAGCTGGTCAAGGAGCTTTGCCATGATGATGAGAGGTTCAAGGGTTATTTTAGGACAGTTTGACAACCTGCTGTCAATTGTTGGGGCCTATAATCACTAAAGTGACCACAGTCACAGTAGTCCACTGGTCCTCCTGAAGAGTTGTCTTTTTCAGTATGTTATGTTTGCACCAAGGTCAGCGTTATATTTTTGTTCAGATTTCTCTTGTAGCTTGCCCGGGGAGACTTTAGCTTTAGCTTAACACAAACCATGACTGTATGCTTCCCAATCTAAATGAATGAAAACAACTTCCCAAAATCTCAAATCCACTACTTGCCTCAAGGACTGCTGCTGCTGTTTTAATACAGTTGGTAAAATGATGTTGTTCCGGGTATCCAGCATCAACCACCAATAGTTTGTCCTCCATGACTGTTCTTTCCAAGCAACTGTTAACTATGTCGTCGTCCCATCCAATTGGACAAATGATGTTTTTGTGCCCTGAGTTTAAGTTGTTCACTGAGCCATCACTCACATTGCAAACAATTGCAAAAAGCTGCCCCGAGCTGCTAAAATGTGTTCTGTCTGATCAGAGCCTTAGTTTGACATTTTGGGATATTTGCGTTGCTTACTTTCTTGCTGAGAATATGAGAAAAAGATTGATATCACTTTCACATCACAGGGTGACATTGATCTCCTTATCAAGTCTCCACATGAAAGTAAATAAGCATATTTTTTCTTCTTCCTTTTAAGTTGCTGAAAGTATAAAACTTATTGTGTCACCACAGAGTATTACAAACTCATAATAAATAGTGCTGCTGCTAATACAGTACTACCACTGGTTTTGTTCCTACAGCTCTTTGTCACCATTCATTTCCATGTTCCTTGTAGCACAAAGTGGTGTAAAGCACGGGAAATCTAAACCTACACTGATGTCAGTCATGGTAACGTCGGCTCAGCCTTTGCTGATTGTCCCTCTAACTGCAAGAACAGAAGAGAAAATCTCAAAATGTACAAAATGGCAAGGCCTTTTTGTTCGGATTAAGAACTGGACTGACGCCATCATCTACAGTACATGACAATGTCACAGTGAAAGGTTAGCTGGGTCAGAGTCACCTGCCCGAGGCAGTGCACTCCAAGTGCGTGCACACAAAGTGATATCAAAAGAAACATACATCAGATTTGCGTCAGACTGCGTCGAGTAAATGCTGCCAGTCACCATCATGAAGTTAATGATTTGTATGACATCAGTTCAGTCGTGACTAATGGACGTTGCAATGGCAACAAGACTCAAGTACAGACCTCAGTCAAGGTGTGGCTTTTGAAGTGGCTGTTACATTTTGTTGTCTGCATACTTACTGCTGTACAACAGGTTGGCTTGTGTTAGAACTAACCTGATTCCGCACTGATGACGAAAGTGAGATAGAGTTTGCGATTTGGATCTTCTCCAAAAAACAAAAAATGGCTCCTTCTCTGGTCCACCCTTCCACCAAGGCTGGTTAAAATCACGCCAGTAATTATTCAATAATCCTTTTCTAGCAAACAACCTTCACTAAAAATATAACCTCCTTTGTAACAAGGTTGCAGCACTTTGTACCTTGCCCACCGAATGAAAACACGCATGTTGTCGTTATTTCATGAAGGACAGGGAGTTTTACCCTGAAAAGAGTCTAGGCACAATAAGGAGTGGAGAGCACAGGACCAGAGACTTAGAATGAGACCATGGCGGAGGAGGAGGAGAAGAGGTGGAAGTAAAAAGTGAAAGGAAACCTGTCCTCTTCAAGGATAAAGAAACCAAGAGGAGGATATATACTTTGCTTCAGCAATATTAAAAGGCACTCCCTTCTCTGCTCTCAAATAAGATTCAAGGTTCCTGTCAAAACCCGAAGAAAAAAACAAATAAATCTACTCTGTGCATCAGTAAATACACATTTTATACGTCATACAAGAACCAAACGGACACATTTACACACGATCAAACCCAAACTCACATAAAAAGGAAATCTGTGAATTTCTTCATATTAAACAACGGGGGCTAAATCATGTCGATTAGTATGGAGAGGCAGAGGCGGGTCAGGGCGTTTTATTGAGTTGCAACCACCATAACGAGATAGAGTTTTTTTTTAACGTGGAAAATTTACAAAACGTAGCAGCGGTGAGCTTAAGTGAGAGACCTGAGGGAGGAATTCAGAGAGAGGGCAACACAGATGAGGAAAAAAAAAAAATAGTGGTTAAAAGGACGTGAGGGTAATAGCAAGCTGACAGGACAGGAGGGAAAAGCAGCGAGGTGAAGGAGAGCGGCAGTCATTGCAGTACACGACCTGTGCGCAAACATGTAATCTGGTGCCATGGGATTCATTTCGCTCATGCTGCTGGCTCTGTATTCACTCCCTTGCCTCCCTCTGACGCGTATGAATGACAACACGCGTGGAGTTCAAAGACGGGGAAAAAGCAGGTGAATTGGAGGAACAGTTTTCGGGCGAGAAAAAAATGTGAAGGACACACGGTGCTTGGCTGCAGTTCAATAGAAGGAAAATATAGGAGTTAATACACCTGTGAATGCAGCGTTTGGAACATCAAAATAACTGCACGCGCGTGTGTGTGTGTGTCGTGTGTGTGGCAACGTGTGACTGAAAAGACAGAGAGAGAGGTGCGAGAAAGAGCTGTTAAGTTGTGAAAGATGATTTTCACACATCCGCATTATTCAGTGTTTTACTGTAAGTTTTGTTGACACCGACGCTTTGTGTGCAATGCTACTGCGCTATGTATAGATTCAAATGTGTTGGTGTGTGCGTCTCTCTGTGTGTTACTAGGGAGATCCTTCCAAAGGATGCCGTGTACCTTTCAGAGGACCTGAAGTTCCTCCTCCACTTTCCTCCCTGCGCTCGTTTTAGTTCTTCACAAAATAAATAATGACAACAGGCAGTTTTAATTATGATAACAAACATCACAATGGTTTTTTTGTGCTTCTAGCAACGCTGACGTTATTAACCTCTAAAGATGATGTAGTGAACATGTTGGCTAACGGTGGCTTTATGCATGCATCTAGCAATCATGGCGCAATATGAACATTTATTCTGACTCGTGTTTCTGGCCCTCTGACCTAAGTATTAACCCGACTTGTAGCTCTGTTTTGCTCTCCACCATCAAGTTGGTGTCTTCATCCTTGGTATGCAGGTTTATTGTTGGTGTTTTTTTTCAGCGGCAACCTCATTGGCACTGAAACACGTGCCAAAAACTGCAGTCCCTCGAACACCCACACGAGGCTGGCCTCAGAACAAGTCGGTTTTCATAAACCTTCAGGTTAAAATGTGCAACTTCACAACAGAAATATGAACATAAACATGTTTACAGCCTGGTACAAAAAACAGCTTTGTCTCTACAGTCTCTACATTTCATTTTCCCATTCATGACTCTAGGGTGGGTGAATTTAAATCACTTGTATGTCCATGTATCCAAAGAGAACCCACGCAGACACAGGGGAGAAGCATGCAAACTCTACACAGAAAGGGTTCTGAACCAGAAACCTTCTTGCTGTGAGGGGGCAGTGCTAATCACCGCATCACCGTGCCGCCCCTCATTTAAATTATATTAAGGCCTAAAGTTCTGCATAATTTAGAGGATGGCCGCTTTGAATGACAGATGGGTGCCATTCCAAGTGGCCTGTCGAAGCAAACGGGCTTCATTCAAGCCATCTTTGTCCATTTTTAGATTAGCCAAGAGTATTGCCAAGTGTGCTATAACTAACACACTCCGAGAGAAACCTGTGGATGTCCGTCATGGATATAATGCCCATGTTTTATACTGTCAGTGATCAAGGAAATACTGTAACTTGTCTACTGAACTGTAATTTCAGGAGATTCAGAAGCCTCACAGTTTGTAACCATGTTATAATCAATAACCTTCCCAAAACCAAAACATTCGGCATGTGGGCATTGTATTACAACAGACGTGAAAAACCTGAATCTGTACTTTCTAAGTTATAAACACTGCTTAGACTCTGGCTCATATTAGTGTACAGAAAAACAAACCCAGTGCAGATGGCACGGTACTAATTAGTAAAAGGAATATATGTAAACATGTGTTACACGCATATACATATATGGATAATTGGTATCTTCTTGAAGTGACATTGTGTTTGTGCACACAAGGGCCGCTCATGACCTGTGTTAGAGCCCGGAGTCCAACAGCCTGTTTTCACTTTTCTACTTTTCTGAATTTTTAATGAGAACTCAAGGTTTTGCAAAACGAGCCCTATAATGGCACTTTGACCCACGCTGCTGCATCTGCTTCTTGAAGGGAACTTGTGGTAAACACAGCTATACTTAATTGCATGGCAAATACTCACTTTGGTTCAATGCCAATTAGAAGCATCTGTCAGCCTTAGAAAGAGGTCTGGCAATCAGCACTCTCTTACATTCAGACAGAACTTTTTCTTAAAGCTACAGGAAACCCAAACGTGAATGTAACTCATCAAGATGAATCTTTAGTTATTGTTTTATATTGTCATAGAAGAAGAAAAAAACGGTGCCTACAGATGAGATGTGGTTGTGGTCAGTGGGGTGTGGTGCATCTGTCTGGGCTGGCGTACAGCTGTAGCTGGCATGCTGCTGCAGTCACAGCTGCAGGTAATTGGGTCGTCAGTACTAATGTCTATTTATCTCTCCCGCAGAGAAGTTGGCGTGGCTCCCCGCTGCGCCTTCCACGCGCTGGAAGAACATTCTCTGGACCGTCAGACAACGTCATGGCCGAGCATTCGCCGTTAGTTTCAGCATATAACCGATACAGCAACACTTCCCTGGTGTTCAAAGCCTGTATTCCATCGTTTGACTAGCCCGCCTGCTTGCCGTACCTTCTGACTTGCTTGCCTGGTCTGCCGGCCACCTCATTGCCAACTATACTGACCATGAAAAGACCACATCTATTCTAACCCTGAGTCGACTTTTGGATACCAGATATGTGTGACCCAGTTTTATAGGTCACACACAGTGAGTATGATTTAATATGGTAGAGAGAGAGCAGGGTATTATTATGCTCAGGTTTAGTTATTCTATAGCATACAGATCTGCTTTAGAATTTTAGTTGTGGTTCACCAGTGGTGCCCGTTGTCTGTGCCTAGAATTCTGCGTGAAAGGAAAATTCTTTACATATTTCTCATAGCAATTAATTTCATTTCAAACTGTTGCGTTAAGCGTAGTGTCACGATATTACTATTCCAGACAACAGCCTGAAACATAACGCATAATGAGCAGACCTTAAACCATAATGCTTTCTAGCTAATGTCTCTTTTGCGTCTACAAACATAACTTGTTATGCGGCACCTCAGCTTGTTAAACTAGCTGTTAACCAAGCATCCACTACGGCAAGCCCATAGGCTGAATAAACCACATAGATGGTAAATGGACTGCGCCTTTCTAGTCTTCCAACCACTCAAAGCGCTTTACAGTACGTATCTCATTCACCCATTCATACACGGATGGCACTGGCTGCCATGCATAGGTGCCAGCTGCTCATCAGTTTGAAGAGCTAACCATTCATACACATTCACACACCGATGGCACAGACTACAGGAGCAATTTGGGGTTCAGTATCTTGCCCAAGGACACTTTAGCGGTTCAGTGCCCTCCAGGTCTGCATGTCAGTCCTGATTAGTGGACGACCCGCTCTTCCTCCGAGCCACAGCCGCCCCACATACCTAATTGGCTAATGGCTAATTATTACAAGAACTTTATATTGGCCTCCAAAAAGGTGTCTGCCACATGAATAAAATTGTATGGCGCCCACAAATGTTGTTTTTTTTTTTGTTCTTTGTTTCTTCCACTAGTTTACGCAGGATTATGTTTCATAAGTTTTTACATATAAAGAACATCAACAGATTAAACAACATACAAAGAATGATGTTTTCTCTTATTTGCAATTGAGTCTCAACTGTCAGTCAAACATGGACAATGAATGGACGGATGAATTAAAATGTTTATATTTTTGGTGGCCGTTCCAATCTGATTCAACAAGTATTCTCATTTGCTTCGGGTGCAGGTGGATCTACAAGCTGTAGCTGACACGTCTGATCCCGCTCTCTTGTTCAGCCAGATTTTCACTTTCATCTGGTTGGGCGTTTATCTAATATGGGGCGGGTTTAACACGATGCTTGAACGGAGGAGCGCAATCTTATTAGCCACTGTGGCATTTTCATAGACAACCAAGATGCCACTGATGTGGAAATGCTGACTCAACCATTGCTTCAGTATTACATGAAGTTAATGATATGTTTTCTCTAAAGGAGTAACAAAGAATTAACCTTTAAAGCTTTTGTGGAAATGAAAGATGTACCGTGCTTCCAACAGGGTTAGGTACGTTTAATTTACAAACTGCGCTACGTTACACAACGCTCTACACTTTTGTCGTAGGTCTATCCAAATGTGGCCAAAAGCACTTTTGGTCTGCACCTTGAAAATCAAAAGTGAATTGAGCAGTTCCATTTGCAAATTGCTCTGGCAAGGCTAGGCTCTGGTTTTGTTGGTCGAACTGTTCTTTTCACAGAGAAATCTGCTGCAAATAATGTTTTTTCATCCATCAAACGGCACTTGCTGTTGTACAGGCTTCCATTGTACACAGTTTTTTTTTCTTACAGTGAACACCGTTTATGAAAGGTGAATACACGGCAACGTTGTTTTGTTCTGTTGAGAGGAGGAATAGGTAGATCAGTGTGTCTCTTAAGAGGACAGCCAAAAAGGTGTCTTAAAGCTTTTCTTATTAGCTTCAGCATCTCCTCCTTATTAACAGGTGTGTGTGTTTGTGTCTGCGTGAGGGAGAGCAGAAGAGAGAGAGAGAGAGAGAGAGAGAGAGAGAGAGAGAGAGAGAGAGAGAGAGAGAGAGAGAGAGAGAGAGAGAGAGAGAGAGAGAGAGAGAGAGAGAGAGAGAGAGAGAGAGAGAGAGAGAGAGAGAGAGAGAGAGAGAGAGAGAGAGAGAGAGAGAGAGAGAGAGAGAGCTCCTTTCTCCCTCACTGGCAGCTATTGATTAAGTCTGGAGCAGAGAAACAAGATATCACACAGCAACCAATCTCAGTTTGGATTATGTCATATCTTTCTCTCTCAAGCTTTTCCCTCCACTACACTTCTACTCTGGATTCCCTTCACTCAAGTGGACAGATCTTCAAGGTGGAAAGAAACTCACCACATATCCCGAGATATCGAACTCCCCAGCGAATCAGTACAAATTATTTTTAGAGGTTGCCAATTATACGGACAGCCTCTAAAACTTGGAAGACTTCAAGGACTTTTTAAAAGTTAAATTTAATGTTGGTAACATGTTACAAACATGATGCAGCGTGTCATAAATAAGCGACATCTCAGTCTCATTTATAAAACATCGTACGGGATCCATATCTGCGCATACTTTCCCTTCATAAATCACCTGAAAACGTGTGCACGTGGATCAGCCTCATATCCAGCCCCGTACACGTCCGCGTCCGCCCATAAACGGTCAACGCAAGGCAGCGCATGAATATTGATGCATATAAACGAGCCCGCTTTTTGATGAATCATGGCAACAACAACCGAGAGGAAGATGAAAAAAAATATATATATATTTTTTTTTTCTGACAGAAATCAAGGTGCTTATGAGGTGGAGGTTAGAAAGCAAATGGCCACGGCAGCAGAGTCGCAAACAAGCAGAATTATTATTCCCGAAGGTGCTTTAGGCAGAAAGGTAAACATATTTTGTTGATCATATCAAACACACACACTTGTCGACTAATTCCCACTGGTTACAGACGGCTGCCAGAAACCCCACAGTGCTGAGTAGCCTACTTGTATTCGTACCGGGATGGCGCAGTTCCATCAGTTTGGTCTGCTGGACCCGGTTCAGCACGGAGATCCAAGAGCATGGCTCTTGGGAATCTAAATTGGTTTATTAGCCAGTCATCATCATAGAGCTGGAAATCTTTGTGCTTCCTGAACACTTGTTTCCCTCCTTAGTCTTCCATTCCATTCACATTGTCCTCTGCAGCACAAATGTTGCTGCAGTGTTTATATTTCATGTCATACGTATTACTTCACACTTTGCCAAAATGATGCGTCAATCAGCGGTATCCCCACCCTGGGGAATGATTTGAAGGTGGACGTTTGGCAGGTGGACAGTTTTCTTTCCTTTTTTTTTATTTATTTATTTTCCTAACGTTGGTTTTGTTATGCTTGGCCTGCATTTTTTGATTGTGAGTGATAATGAGCAAATGGAGTATAGCGAATGAGAGCGAGAGCTGTCACCGGCTTTATTTCCAGACTTTGCTAATTTGCCCCGTCCATATGTGCAGTTAGTGAAGATGTGCCAGGTGAGTCGAGGTGAGAAGGCAAAGTGTGTGCACCATCGTGCTTGCCTCCTCTGTGCCCCTGACAGCACATTTATATTCTCTGCAGAGATTTCACACACGGAAACTAAAGTATATAACTGCACACCTTGCTAAAGAAAATTTGGATTCATTTTACCAGCCACCGTCGCCCATTTGTGACATATTTTTTATCTTTGCCTGTGCGTGCGCCTGCTTTTATTTTATTTGCATTTGAAGAGAATGATCCTTGGCTAACTGAACTCCATTTGAACTTGCGCTTAACCAGATGGCAACCAGCAAGCACCACCACCACCACCGGGCAATTTGCATAAGATGCGACTGGACAAGCACCAACTGTAATTTGGTGTAAGCATTCCATTGGTTGGACCAACCGACCGACAGGCATTTATGAACGAGTGAGTAACAGCAGTCAGCGCCACACATTCCACAATGGTAGTCGGCAGTGCCATACAGAGATGCACAGGAGTCATTTTTTGCACGTTCGACTCAAATCAACTCTCTTACAGTCTTAATGAGGTTCATCGATCATCTGCTGCATGCCGTCCAGTCCTAGAATGCCGCACGGCTAAGCAATTCAAAGCATGTAGTGTATTATCGTCACAGCATGAACATCGATTACATGTTTAGTACTATATATGATCACTTTAAAAAGGCTATTGCAACGCAGTATTAAAAAACACACACAATGAAAGCTTTCCTTTAACGCACACTATTGTCACAGACCACAGCTTCCATGCCACATTAATGCTAATTTTCAGTAACAAGGTGGGAGCACTTTTCATGGGTTGTCCATAAATGCACCAATCATCATCTGTTTGAATCAGCATGTAACACCAAATTATTACAAATTTCCAGCGGGGCAGCCAATCACAATGATTTGTAGTTGAGTAATAACTAAGTGAACCCGCTGAGCATGAGAAGAGCACGGCTGGGGCCAACTGCAGTTTAGCATTGCGGCTTCCTACCTGACACAGTGAACCCTAACCAAAATTCACTGATATTGAATATTGATATTGAATATCGTAACTGAATAGCCGGCACCTTTGTCCAATGCTTCATAAAGGGTTTGAGTTTGTTCATGAGGACGAATCTGTCTGTGTCAAGGCAGTTCCAAGATTTCTTTCACAATACATAAAATATGTTGGAAAATAGTTGCTGAAAACGTGAAAAGACTTGATATGATATAATGATATATTACTGAAATGTAGAGTCAGAGGTTCGAACAGTTTTTTACCAGTTCCAGGATTTTGTGGGCGGTCCTAAAGGGTGGCTCGATGACACGCTGAGGCCACCCTGAGCATACCCCGGCACCTCTAGCAGAGAGATAGAGATGGATTCATCTCACTCAGAGGGTTTCAAAGTTAGTCATGTCATTTTCTGAACTCATCTGACACATTTCAGTCACTCCCGTGAGTAGGCGTGGCTTCAGTGGCTTCACGGGAAACGCTCCCAGAGCCTTGGAGCTGAGACTATGCTCTTTTTTTTAACCTGATTTTAACACCTAATTTCATAAACTTAACCACATTTCATTCAAATATAACTTTCTTCTTTGGTGACAAACTCAGAATACATTTCTTCTTACTTTACACAGACTTTAACGCTAGAACTGCCACATATATATACACTGAATCTCCCACTAATGACAGCCTATAATTCACTAAATTAACACACCCCTCTGGCCACTCAAACCAGTGTAATAGTAACCTAATGAGCCTGTAACATTACGTTCTCAGCAATAAACCTGTATCTGCCTGTAGCCATAGGTAAAGATGGATCATTAAGTTACCCAATCATTTTTATAGTCATGGCAAGGCCAGCATTCAAACAAGTGTAAGAAGCAAACAAACACTCTCTGTAGTATACCTCCATTCATAACAAAGGCTGTAGAAAACTAGATAACTGATGCTGAGTTAAACATGTTCACTAAGTGTCCAGATGACCCACCTGATGAAGTGTGACGTGGTTGATCATGCATCTTTTTTTCCCCCTTTTTTCTAGCTGAAGGTTCTAACAAATGTCGCAGCAGGTGCAAGTGTGCCATGGTGTTGTTGCCGCAGCTCCACAGTCATCTGTAGTCCTGTGTACCAGATGTATAATTATGCACGAAAAATAATGGAGACAATGACATTCACCTCGAGACTAGTTCCAAATCTGGAGTCCGGGTCAAGTTTTTGATAATGAGTCTCTCAAGTCCTCAAATGTTCAAAAAATAACTTGGCGCCCCCGCAGTAACTCTGACGAACACCTACGCTAACATTTGCCTATTAGCACAAACACAAAACAAAGTGCACAAAGTGCAGCTGATGCAAGTGTGATTAGTTTTGCAGATATTTGCCCATAAACTAAAGTATTCAGTGAACTGAGATTTTGAACCGATCAACTGATCTGTGTTATTAGATATGAACATTATATTACATAACAGAATTTGTTGTAACAATATTGTATGCTTTCTTTCTTAGCCCTTTCAAGGCCCAATGTCTTAGATTTAGGGGACCTTATTCATATACAGTAGAACTGGAATATAATATGCTAAATACACATATAAAATATATACACATATATAAAATAAACTGTGTGTGTAGTGTAGAATCTCCTAAAAATAAAATAAAAAAATTCTGAAACAATGATGAACCACCGTGTTTCTACAATATCCCAGAACAGGCAAACTAAACACTAACTCTAGATACAACATTTCATATTTCGTGACCACCATGCTAGAAATTAGATCATAAAATGATAATGATGTATCCTTGCATAATACAGTGCTGTTAAACCTTTCGCTATTTTCTCATGAACTATTTTCCTCTCTCGAATGACAGTGATACTAAAAAGAAATATATATGTACTACACTTTACAATCGCAGAGTTCCCGTGTCGAGTGAGAGTGTAGGTGTACATAAATCCTATTCATATGTTTCAAAGACAGAACAAGCTCATCACGCTGCAGCGGGCTCTTCAAGCAGGCTACAAACAGATCAGTGTAGGTGTACAAAGTGAATGAAAGAAATCAGGCACATGGTTATCTCTCCCTGTGCATATTTGGATGCATATCTGCATTTGGATGCAGATTAAAAATGTTTGATCATTTTCCATTAAATTTAAAAAAAAATTGAGACCAAGACTGAACAACTTTGATGGTGGTGTGTGTTTTCTTGATCCTTGTGGCCACTTTAGTATGGATTAATATCCAGTTGGGTGATTGAAGCGTTGGTGAGCTTTGAGTCGCATCATGCATCAGTGTGGCAAACATCACAGGGTCTTTGTAACTCTACATAGATGTGCTGCACGTGTGGAGCTCCTGTAAAGAAACTTTACAGGGGAAATGCCCTCAGGTAACACAACACACACTATAAATACTATTTAATGTTACACCAGCATTAAAAAATCTCTAAGAATTAGCGTAGAGTAGATGGGCTCATTGTTATTTAGTATGCTGTATGATGTAAATAACCCGCCTTACACTGACAAGAGACGTAATTTCATGAACAGTTCACAGTATAAATAATGCATGATGTACTGTTTCCTGCTGGGTTGCATGTTCCAGACAGTGTAGCCATTTCATGTTGCATAAAAGTAAGATGTTGAATGAAATAACATGAAGAATATGAAATCACAAGATCCAGATATGTATCAAGATGGATGTGATTTCATTAAATATTCTGCTGTCTTTGGGAACATAAGAAGAAGAAAAAAGTATCTCCATTTTTGCAGGGCCTGTCATTGCGGTTCAGAGGAAGTTTAAAGGATCTTTTCAGAACTCTGCCTACATTTGTTGTGAGAGCATAAAAGACCACGGTTTTTTATCCATGTCCAGTGGCACTGAGAGGAAAAAGTGTCAGAAGAATAGGAGGTCGGGGTGGAGGGTCAGGATGAGTGTTGTTAATATTGATATATCTCTTTTCTTCAAAGGCTAAACCTGCTGGCCTTATCGTCGCAACTTTTTCTCTTACTTTGACAGGCAAGGAACAAAGATAGTTTTATTTAATCAAGATCTCCTCTCTGTTTTCAGCAAAGGACATTTTTTCCCCCCCTTTTAATAAGATTTTCTTGAATATTAAAAGGAGAATGAAACTCTGTTAATAATATAAGATACCTTTCCTCCGCTCGTATGTGGCAATAATTAAGTCCCTGGAGTGGCGCTGGGTGGATGTGTGTCTTTGGACGGGTGCGTATGTGCGCATGTGTGCATACTGTAAGCACATGTTTAATAAAGCAATGTCACTAACTATTTTTAATGAGTTTGGCGCAGAGCTCCTCATCTTCTTAAAATCCAAAACTCCGGCTTCACTGTCTATCACACAGAGATACATTTCCTGATGGCGACAGTGTCAGGCTCATTTTTACGCACTCACTTGCGGCAGCACCTGCAATTAATGGGAATCAATTAAATGCGCTGCACTGACACTGCAAGTGGCGGAAAGTTTTAAGCTAATTGCCGTCCCAGTAACAGAAAGTTTCCACCGGTCATAAACGGAGCATGGGAATTTTAGCTGTAAATATGCAGTATACACACTAGCAATGCCAGCTCTGATGGCAAAAGCAAACACAGGTACATATTAGATTCAAGCCCAAATTAACTGCGGGCTGCTTGTGGATATGCACCCCACTTCCAAAATGAGGATAAAACTAGCCATGCATAGGTAATCCTACCTTAATTGGGATTTGGCAGAAATTTAATATGGCACACATGGTAATGATCTGTGGGCTTGATTATGCAGACGGTCACAGGGAGAAAAGGATTTTACAAACAATGTGCTGTTGCGATGTGACAGCCCGATTGTTGTGGATGCCATAAGCTGCAAATTTGGCCAAACAGATGACATTTTTTCATAAAAAAAGGAGCTGAGCAAATATTACGATTTTGGATTTGGCTCTGGATTTTAAAAGCCCTAAATATGATAATGCACTGATGCATCTAAAAATGACACAAACATAATTATGTTATAATTTAAAGCAACATTGTGTAACTTTTCTACCGTAAAATTATAGGTTTTAGACAACTAAACTATAATCAGATCAATGCTGCCGCCCAAATGTCTGTTCTTGCACTATGTAAACTTTTTTTTACTTAATTTGGTGAAATTGGGCCTTATTTTATGGAGAAAATGTTTTTTTGTTTGGGGGGGGGGCCTTAGTGAAATAAAAGGCAGAAAGACGACCATCTGTTGGACTCGTTAGTGAAATTGGCTGGCTGCTAGTCTTACAAAGTTGTCGACTTGCTAGCAAACACAAACGCACATGTACACCTGTGCAAGAACAGACAGTTGGTCCGTCCTGATTAGATAGATTAGCTAAAGTTATTAATAATAGCTACAAAGTTTATTTTTTGTTGTTGTTTTTCAAAAATAATATCTTTCTTATTACAGTGTCTAAATAAATCTTTAAACCAATAACTTACTAAGTTTGAAGTGTTTTCTAATTTCTCCTAAGGGTTGAAATGATTTTACTGTGCCTGATTTTCAGCTTAAAGAAAATACTCCAAAAACAGCAACTGTTAAAGAATTGTTTCAGTGTAGTTTGACCTGAGTGAGGAAACAGGAGACAAAAACACCCTTCAGCTCTTCCTTATGTGTGTGTGTGTGTGTTAATATGTTGATCACCAGTGCAAAGGTAAAACATCTCCCCTGAAGATGAAGCCACTTTACATGCGCCGCTTTTTACAGTGCCACAGGACAGTATTTGTTTTTGAAATGATGGCTAACACACTATGATAACGCTCCGTTTTAAGAAGATGATGTGTGGAGGGAAAAATACTGCGATGACAGCCATATTGGAATATTACTTAAAAAATAAAAAGAAGAAGAAGAGTGAGAAGTGTCTAAGATGCAGGCAGGAATATGGTGGTTTAAATTTATTGTGTAGAAGCTTTTGAAAAATACAAGGCTTTGTCTCCCCATTGAATGTTTGGTCCATCCCTAAGGTGCTTAAACACTAGCTACAGCCAGAATACAAGAACATTTTCAACACATCTCCAGCACAGTCCAATTAAATGATCACATTTGGCTACAATAGAATAATTTGGGTAATATGATAATGGTGAAATCGTAATGCTGGAGCAAAATCTACTTTGATGTGAAATGCAGCAGAAAAGACCCAGGAGAGGCATACCTGGGGTTAGATTTTTTTTTACTAGATCACAGCCGTAATCTTGAAGAAATAATTTTGTGGTGGGATGTGGTGACACAGCTTCCTGAGCAGTATCTTTGATTTTCTTCATGTCCAAGAAGTTAATTCTATATATATATACTTTTTTTATTATTATTATTATTTCTTTTAGATGCAGTTACAAGTTGTTGTTTTTTTAAAGTACAGTACTGTGTCTCGGTTAAACTTAAACCAAAATCCATTGAGAAAATCAGTGGGGCAAAGCCATTACCCTAAAGTCTGCTATAGTCTCACAAACTGCTGTTGTTATACCTGCTGGCCTTTAGTTCACTATTAAGGGCAGCAGCTGAGAGGCTCCACACACTACAACTAAAGAAAACACACGATAATGACTATTTTACCAATTACTAGCATGTTCATCAGAAAAAGTGGTCTGGACCAAACAGAGAACTCTGCACCGGCGGCTTCTAACATTTTTCCAACCTAATCCTTGTCTCATTTGTGGCCTGACAAACTGTAAATTAATCAAATTCAGTAACCTGTATTTGACTTATTTCCAAGCTAAGTTACTGTAGCTGTCAAACCACTGAGCACAATGGCAAGAGAGTGAAGCAGAGCCCACACTTAAAAAGACTTGTTTCAGTCAGAAGATGAACAGAAGTCTGCATGTAGAGCCAATAGAAGAGGGTGTTTTTGAACTGTGAATCATGCAAAGCTATGCTAGTATAAAAAAAATTGATAACTGTAAATTAGCATAACAAAGTCCCCTTTAACAAGCATTTCAGTGTCTTTCAGCTCATTGTCTTGGTTCAGTCTCACTCTTAGTGCAGTTTCCAGCAGTTTCTTTACAGCAAAGTTCTGATAACCACATGCACACAACCTTCCCAGTACAAGATGACAGACAAAGCCAGCAATTAGCTGCTAAACATACAGTAGAGGTGGATGAAGCTGCAGTTATTTTTTTTCCAGAGTTGGTGGAGACCAAAACAGAGCAAAAAAGAAGGTGGAAATGCAACAACATGCTAAAGCTGCTTTGTGCTAGATGTGGACATAAACAAGTGTTAGCTAACGTGGTATCCCCAAGTGAAAAAAACAGCTTAATGTAGCTTTAAATATTAAGAGGTTCACATTTATTAGCATTAGTTGTAATGTTCTTTATGTATAGCACATGCAATTTTTCGGTTATACACAATGGCCTGCAACACTCACACATTATAACAGATATTATCTGTTACAGATACTTGTATAACACGAGTTCCCCCGCCGTCCCCAAAAAGAACAGTTTATATTACTTCCGAGTGCGGTGAATCAAAGCAGGCTGAATCTGGACCCCAAGTGAGACTGGAATGATTAACAGCCCTTTTGAAGGTGGCTCTACTCTTTCCACAGCCAAGTGCATGATTTTTCGCTTTGCAATACATACTGAAATCGTAAGTGTTACCTAGCTCGGGAGGCTCAAAATGTAGAAAATAAGATTTTCCGAACAGACGGTGAAGCCTGGGTAGCAAGACATCCAGCAGTATACTAGCCTTCAATTTAGGTTTTTTTCTACATATTTTGCTGGCTTGCGAATGCTTACATTTGAAATAGTGGCGAGTGTATGAATATATGCAGTGTGTGTAGTGTTTTGAACAAAATAACATTTCCCTTTATAATATGCCGGCCATTTGTATTTTTAAGATACATTTCTCTGGGGGTAATATTTTGTGTGTGTGCGTGTGATAAACTCGTTTAAGTCTCTCAAAGCTCACAGCTCTTTCTTTTCTCCATGAGTCCTATTATCCCAGAGGGAAAAGGACTGTTTAATGCTAAGTGCCAATTACTAGCACTCCAAGGTTAGCAGGCCACGCTAGCCCACACTCTGTCTGTACTTTCTCTTCAGCAGGAGACAAGCCTCCAGCCCTATGACCAGACGCACTCTGTCTGTCACTCCGTCTTTCTTTTTCACACTGTCATCCCTCCTTCCTTCCCCTCTGTCTCCCTCCACGCTGCTGACATGCTCAACTTTTCACATGCGTTCAGCTGTTCACCATCAGATCTTTCTCTCCTTTCGGTTGATGTCTCTCTCTCTCGCGCGCTCTCTTTTTCTTTCCGCCTAAGAATGATAAAGATAGAGTGTTCATTTGAACGCACTGGAGCATTGCTGTAATAGAATATATCCAGGAACTGTGCACGTGTGCGCCTATGCGCCCGTGTTTTCGTTTCTGTCTTTGTCTTTGCTGGTCTTTATGCATGCTGGCGGCGTGTGTGCATTCAAGAGGATCTGACGTATTGCAGGAATAGCAACTTTCTCTCCGCTCTGTGTGTGTGTGATACAGTGATACAGGCCGTATGCTTTCCCTCAGCGATCAAATCAAATAGGCCCTCATCTCCCAGCGAAGCTCATTCAAAAAACGACAGCGGTGATTGACAGGTGCCGTGGGCGCTGCATGCACACACAGACGCACAAAACCGCAACTCAGATTTATCTGTCACAGCGAGACAAAACAGCATGGCTGGGAGTTAGATCTCGGCTTGGCTTGCATTATGCATTCAAGCATGTGTGTACAGTCATGAGCGCTAAAGAGAGGAAGGGGGCCAGCTCTACTTAGAAGGCGTGACATCGGTGATTTGCAGCAGTGGGATCCAGGTCTCCTCTTGACGAGCATGGCCTTTGTTTCCTGTTTCTCACTAGACAGGATATGACCTTGTTCAAGGGAAATTAGGAGCCTCGCCCTCCTGGTAATAAAACAATATTGTCGCTATGTGAGTATGAATACACACAGGCGCGCGCACACGTCTACACACAGCATTACCAGGAAAAAAAAAAAAAAAAAAAGACAACTGAGCCAGTGTGAAAGTGTGTGGGTGTGAAGTGAAACTGAGATTGATAAATGCTCCGTGCTCTGCTGCAAGAACAGGGAGATAATACCTCAGGACCTGCATAACCACCGGTGTGTGCGTGCATGTGTGCTGGAGGGTGGAGGTCATTTAACTTTAACAGTGGACATTGAAAGCAACTTAAAGTCGCCAAGATACATGATGTGTACACCCTGTAAATGCACGAGTACAAGGGAGGTGGAGAGGCAGGGATGTACTGGAAAGGGGGCTAAAAAAAACAATAACTTTGGGACCAATAACTGAGTATTTTGGCCACTTTGGGGTAGTAGAAACCAGCTAAGAGCAGGACAGTAACACAAAATCAACGTTCTGGTGAACTAGCAAACAGCTGCTAATTTACACATCCAGCTGACACATTAGCGTTCATTTGGAGTCATATTTCTGGCCACCTGGTGAATGAGAGTGTAATGTTCACTCTTCTGCGGGCCGTTAAACCAAAACAACATGCTGAAAGGTGCCAAAATGCTCTGTAGAGCTGCAGATTCAGGGTTCGTCACTATAAGTAGGCCATATTAAGTAGGCCAGTCATTTTAGCCATTGTTAATTATAAAATATTGATTAATGCAAAATTAGCCTCATTATTTAAACTCTTTGTTGGGTGTGTTGGGTGTGGGCTCAAACAACCAACAAAAGTGCAAATGCACAACTTCTACAGCCTAGTCATTTGTTAAGATCATGTGGCATATCGGTGCTTAATTTCATGACAGTTCTTGCCATCATAAAACACAGATTTCAGGTAATCTTAAATCATGGATTAGGAGCTGTTGTGTGAGCCCAGCTCTTGGAACAGAAAATCCAGGATTCTTCTAAATTTTGGTTAAATACATCTGGTTAACTCTCTGATCTTTCTTTCTGGACAATCGTCCGCACGCCAATCCACTGATTTGTCTCGATGAGCTTCTCCCATTTTTCTTTTTCGGTCTGCTAATACAGACCTAAAGAAACAAACATACACATTGGCACTGGCAGTGTTTTAAGGCAGCTTCTAATGCTGCGCTGTATATCTCTAATGACATGGCTGTGACAATAGAGGGAATAGATAAATACTGTACAGTTAACTCTGCATGTGGTCGAGCAAAACGTGGAATTTGTTGCGCCGTGGGATTTATTATACCAGCTGTGCCAAGTTTGTTAACGCAAAACACATAGATCAGTAAAAGAAAACAAGGACCTGTTGAAACAATGGAAAAAGTCAAAGCTTTAGGATATTCAGTTTTGACTCTGACTACTGTGCGAATTTGCATTTAAGTTAAAATAGAATAGCTTTACAATGGCTCGTAGTTTCAAGGTCAAACCGATCATTTTCATCTTCATTTTACAGCCGCTCTCGTCGAAATCTTTGTGCTATTTTCATTTCCAGAGCACAGCACCGAATCCTCCCCTCAGATCTTTGTAGGATAAGAGAAATCGTCTAGTCTGACTCCCGTTTAGTGATTTTCAAATACAGAAAACATGCAAGGAGCATTGAGATGCACATAAAATTTGACTCAATATGCCACTGGTCTGCCTTTTAACTCTCCCACACTGTGTAGCAGAATAACTCAGACTCAGCCTACCTGGGGGAGGCATTGATCTCACAACCAGAGGTTGAGAGAGAAAGAGAAAATCAGTGTGTGTGTGTGTCTGTGTGTGTGAAAGGTAGAAAGAGAGACTGAAAAAGGTGAGGGAGAAAGGTAATTCTCTTTGCAGTAGAAACAGAAAAACAGAGAGCATAAGACACACGAATGGACAGAGGCTGAATAAACCAGTGGACTACAGAGAAGTGAGGAAAGAGGAGATACAGTTACAAAGGCAGTAAAGAAACAATAAGAGGAAGTATCCAGTAAACACATTCTTTCATCATATCTCACCATCCATTTCAGATCACTCTTACAGCAGGGTATTTTTAGACCTGTCAGCTTTGCAAACATTTGCATATTTAGCTGTTTCAAACACACCTGATGTGCTAAATGGATAACAACACAAATGATTAGTGAGAGTTATGTGATCACGGGTGAAGCCCTGCAAAAAAACAAATCGTACAGGTGCAGGTTCTTCCTGTGATCACATCATGCACATAGCAAACTGCATCAAACATTCATCTATTTTCTATAACCACTTCCCCTTATCAGTGTCACGAGGGGCTGAGGCCAATCCCGGCTAAAATTGGGCAAGACGCAAAGGAACACCCTGGACATCACATAGCTGACAAACTCACATTCACATTCCTACGGGCAATTTAGAGTCACCAATTAACCTATATTGCATGTATGTCTTTGGACTGTAGAGAGAACCTACGCAGACATGAGGAAAACATATAAACTCCACACAGAAAGGCTCCAGCCACAAACTCTCCAACCACGGCGCAGTGGTTAGCGCTGTCGCTGCGAGGTGACCGTGCCGCTCTGCATCGAACATGCATGGCTAAATACATGACACGGGCCAATAACGGCATGTCTTTCATGACAGTTACTTATTAACTAACAGGAAGTCTGTGTGTTTCTGTATGATTAATACACACCTAGCAAGGCCACGTTGTTAGGCAGTGCTGTCAAATGGGCCACTTGAAAGATTTTTAATTGCTTTCCAAAAAAAAAAAGAATGACTTGTCTCCTTGTCCTTGGTCTGCGGCATAATAGTTCACATATTCAACAGCAAGTTACTCCATTACAGAGTGGGCAGCAAAATAATCACACAGAGGGGAAATGCCCTTGGTAGTGAACACCAATCCTCTCCTCCACTTTAGTCGAATCTGTAAAGCTACAGAGGAGCATTGATGCATAGAGGCTCTTACCTTGATTCCTTTGCACTCTCAGAGTTCGTGTGACGGCAATGAAGACTGCAGGTAAAAGCAGGCTCAGCGGGGTCAACAATATTTCAAATTCAGTCATGTGAAAGTCATGTAAACAGCATATTATATTTGGATATTCCGAATGAAGAGTTTTCCGCTTTTTCAGATATTATTCAACCTGGACCTTATTTTCCCATTATTTTGTATGACGGAGGGCAACAAGTGAATTGAATTTGGTCCAATATTGACTGAGAATGCCGCAGCCTGCAGACATTAAATCTGCTACAATGTAATGGTTGTGGACAATTGCACACCTTCACATTACGCCCATTAAAAATAACTTTTTTGGCTCAGATTGTTCAACAGCATCACTGAAAGGACCATGCATAAAAATGTGATGTACCTTTTGCTTAATACAGTTTGTGAAATCGGCTGTGGGCATAGAATTACAACATAGGGTCACAGTACCAAATGGACCACCGGCAGTCTCCAGAACTTCACAGCCTCGCATCCTCCTCTTCCTCTTGTCCCTCCAGCCATTGGAGTCCTCATCCACATTGTCAAAATCAGCGAAATATTCAGTAGTGATGTTCAATATTTTACATAACGCTGAACTACACTTTCTGTACTCCAACGCAACAAGTTCTACCCAGCCGGTGCATTGCTGCGCTCACATTTCCACTGCTGAAGATGTTGAAGTCTTCACCTTCACTGAGATTTCAAAATGAGACACACAGCAGATCAGCCCGAAGAATTAGAAAATATTTAATTCTTCTGTAAGGTTGTGTTCTCAGACACTTATGATATTTATCTGAATCCAGTCAGTAGCAAAAACAAGGAATCGTTTTGGTGGCGCACAATAGACCTTTTTAACAGCAGCCATTTTGACATGAAATAACAGGGTCAACGCAGGTGTTACCTGTAATAATAATTAAGGTTCTGTTCCATTCAGATCAAACAGAGTCAGGGTGCTGCTGGTTGTGCAGATTGACTCTGCTGCAATAAATGGAACAGGGCCCTTATTAGTATCATTGGACACAACTGTGTTGACCCGACTATTTCATGTCAAAATGGCTGCGGTGAAAAGGCAGGGGTAGAGATAGACGCGCAAAACAAAAGCCCACGTTCACGGTTGGAAGGAGAAACACACCGACGTTTAATGTTATGACAGACTTGGACATGGACTGTTTGTTGAATATTGGACTGCCAATCTTTTCATCATCTTAGTGGAAATTACTGGAATATTCATTTTCATTGGCCGTGCAAACAGCTTAGCAGGGATATTTTCTTTTTCTGAATATTTTGTGTAAGTAAACATAGTCACGGATGGACTCCACAGCGAACTTCACTACACCCAAAAAGTCATTCCTGACCAACAAGTGGAATGTGTTAGACACTTTTTTGCAAAGATATATGCCATGAAGATGCAAGCCAAGAAAATGTTCAGTAGTATCAGTATTGCCAACTTGCATGGAGCCTTCTTTATTCTCCACTAGAGTGAGAGGGGAAAGGTCCAGGGCTGATGGAGAGTGGCCAGGTAGAAAGGCCTTGGTATGCTACAAACTGAATGTGCTGGATTATCTAATAGTGTCTGAAATCCCCTTCATCGTGCACTGATACCACAGTGAAATGCCTGACAGACACAGCACAACTTTTGCTCACTTCATGAAAATATCTAACAAAGAGTTAAATGTCCAGTTGTAGAAAAGGCATTTCTTAGACTAATTGAGGAAACGTCATGCCAGACAAGGGCACAAGGACATGTCACTCTGTAATCTCTCTTGCCATTTGCCCATCTGCACTGACTTAAGTCTTTCATCATGTACACGTATACTTCACATACACTAATAGCTCAAAGAAAGCAATATAGAAAACCTAGTATGGCAGAGAAATTACTGTTGTCCGGGAAATCTCTCATATCAGGTTTCTAGGATCACTAGAATCGCTACAACAAAGTCAAATTCTAAAAGTCTATGAGAAGAGGAAAACTTAGCATTGTCCCTATTTGTACAATTTATTGCAATGAGACTACGAAAGACACATGCTCGACACAAAATGCCTGGAGGAGACTATGATAGCAAGCTGTTTCGCCCCGACGTCGAATATGGCCATTTGTAGGAGCTACATTGACACTTTTCCTCCAGATGCAGTTGCACAAGATATTGCATGACCTAGTTCATTTGAAGCATACTGAGACCTTAAGGGAGCTGCTGCAACACTGATGCCATAGTAAGACTATCATCATCAGTTTACTTAAGTATATACGTAAGCATCTCTGTCAATGATAAATCTGGAACAGGAGCTGGCAAGTCAATTAAGTAATCCCTGACTGTTTTGCCCTGGAGTGAATCCTAGTCCTAAAACTGATCCATAATGGCTGATAACAAAGATGCGATTTTAAGTGCGTTTTTTGCTCATGTAATTTTCACTTCAAGGAGATGCTGAGGTAAATGTATAAAGATAAGCATTTCCAGAGTAAAACGTGTGTTAAATACGCTTTGTTAAAAGGAACCTGCACCAGTTTTTAATGTGAGATTCACGAGTACATTCACCCGTTTGAAGCTTTCAAGTCAAATGCTTTAAGATATTTTAAAGCCAAGAACACATATAAAACCCCCAGATGTTTTTTTGATGGAAAAGATAGACAATCCCAATGTTTGTTATTTGGTTGAATCGATGGTGTCTGCACCACAGTATCTCAACCCATTGGCGTTCTGGTGGTGGCACAACTTGCAGTTCAGTGCAGACTGTTGAGAAGTTATGAGTCTTTCAATAGCATGGTCCCTAATGTGACATACATTTGACTTCCACCTTTGAAGACCACATCTGAAACTTATTTTCTCCCAAGTACTGGTCTCTTCACTGTGGCTCATCAATAGCTTGTGAGTTCACTCCAAAAAAAAAATGTCCAAAATGCATTTCAATTACGTAGAAAATTCCCAATCATAGGTTTGATATAAATTAACTAATAAACTTAATGTGAAGCAAGTAATGAGATTTATGTAATAGTACTAATAAACACAATGTGCTTCCACTACACAGCAGTGTAGTAGTAGCCAGGTTTATGCATTCAGTAGTAATGAAGGCAATTTGTTAGCCCGAACGCAAAAATGAATGCAGTCATTTGGAGTTTATTTGTACTGTTGCATAAATCTTATAACTTGCTACACATTCCGTTTGTATCTCTAGGTTAATCAAACAAATGCGCACTATAGGATGTTTTACAGTAGGCTTCTGTACGTGGCCAATTTACAATAAGTGAATGACCTTAATTTACGTTGATTTTATTAAAGGACCTTTTTTAAGAGGTACAGGAACCCTGTTATAGTATCTCCTATATATACTTGCCTCTTAAAATGATTTAAATTCTGTTCTCAACAGCACGCCTATGAGAAAATGCAGTTTCCACCAAAGTTGGAAAGAGAACAATATGTACAAATGAAACGTTTGCTCTTCCCACTGAACCTGTGACACAGGCTAAGAACCATAACTGCTCTACAAAGGGTCAACCATCGTGAGTAACTGCTTTTTCCACAGCCGAATAGTCCACAGAGACCGAGAGGCCATGGAAGATAGCGACTTTTGACTTTGACAATCCCATTACTGGGTCATTGTCAAAGTATGACAAAGCAAAGCAAATATACACTGAAGAGCCGGAGGAGAGAGTTGGTGAGCGAGAGATTGGGTGGGGGCAGACAGAGAAAGAGAGCCATACAGGGGGTATGGAGAGAAGCAGAGGCTTCCCCTGTCACCATCTGTAGTCTTGTGGAGAGCATAAATCCTGCTATCTGTGTCATGCATACTGTACTGCTGCTGCCACTGCATCAGAGATCATCAGCACACACGCGCGCGCGCTCTCGCACACATACGCGGATCATCAGCACGCGCACACTCCCACACAGACGGACACGACACACTTAATGTCTTCCACCCCTCTTAGCCCCATCTGTCTACGTCTGTTCCTCTGCTCCTCCTTCTCAAGCACGCATAAACACTGTTGTCACTGTGACAGACACAAACAAACGTGGAAATACACACCAAGCAAGTGAGGATATCGTTGCACGCACGCACACACACACGCACACACACGTACAGGGCACATACATTGCCAGCTTTCACAGCATTCAGGCAGATTGCCTCTTCTATTTTTTGTTCCCAGTTTTTGCTGTCCATTTCCCTGTCCTTGCCTTATTTCCTCACCCAGCTCATCCGTTGTTTAACATTTCCTCACCTCATTAACATCAGCGTCACAAACAGCACTTTTAAGTCTTTTCATCATCTTCTTTTTCTTCCATTTCCATCCTATCTCTCCCTGTCCTTCCATCGATTTGGCCATCCTCCCTCAGTGTCCACACCATTCTGCCAGATTCAACTAATAAAAACCTTGCTGAATGCCTACGGGGTAAACTTGTTTCCTGTTTAGCCTGTTTATTGAAGTGGCAAGCATGGGATAATCCCTCCTTTTTTCCTCTTTACATCTCTGCCTCCTCATTTCTTCTGTCTTTTGTGCTCTGTCTGATTTATTGCTCTTTCCCATTCAGATCGTGTCTTACTTGGGCAATTTCTTTTATTCCTGCCTTCATTTGTGCATTTTTTTCCCTCTTCACCTTCTTTGTATTGTGATCATCCTTTTATTTTTTTTATTTTTTTTAAACCCTCTCTCTTTGCGATCTCAGTGCCTCCCACTCCCATCATGTTTTTTTTTTCTTTTCATCTTTACCATTAACTCCTAAATGTACAGTCTACCCCCTTCCTTCCTGTCCCGTCTTTTAAATCCTGCCCACCTTTTCTTCTCATCCTCTCATCCTTCGCTTCTTGTATACATTCCCTCAATCCCATCTATTCTCTCCTCTCTCTTCTCCCTTCCTCCCTTTGCAACAGCAGATCAGGGAGATTTACATTCAGCACCATGGACAGCTGCTCACACACAGTGAAAACAAAGGGTTGCAGTGCCACCTGTTGGCCACCGACAGCACTACACATATATGATGGTGGGGGGAGGAAAAATAGATTGCTTTACTTATAACCGTGGACAGATAACTTCCACATGCTCATACATATGTGAATAAGGCTGGAATATGAGAACAGCGAAGCGGTCATACGCCCGCGCCCACAAAAGTCAACTTAGAGAGAACAAGCTTTAATTCTGAATACTACATAGAGAAGATTCTGCGGGGAGATCTATGAGAGAGGTTAAGCTGGCAGGCCTTGGGGTAATGGCAACCATATATTACCCTGTAGTTTCATTCCACTACATGTCGGGCCTCATAGATGCAGTGCAACTGCAAGGCGGTTGAGCCAGAATGGGGATCTCAAGTCTCATTCCGTTCATGGCAGCCAAAGGGAGGAAACAATAGCATCTGCTCTCCTCGGAGACAAGGAATTTAATCACAAGCAGAGCCAAGGTAAGATTTGAATGTAAAGTAGCAGAGTGATGGTTTCTATGCGTGTGCGCGCGTTACGTTAGGATGCGTATATAAAAAAGGAATAGAGATGTTTATGTTGGCATTTAAACTAACAGGAAATGTCGACAAGGGAGGTGGATGATACTCATACTTAGTGTGCGTGCGCAAGTGTTGGCACAGCGGGGGTGTTTGTGTGTGTGCTCACAGTCATGACTGACACTAAAAGTTCAGCAAGTCACACAACGAACACACACATTTGTCTACGCAAACACACACAGGGGCACTGATCCACTGTAGGGATTACCGGTGATCCATGACTGGGCTCACACTGGCCTCTACTGGTTTGTGTCTCAGTGTCCCATCCTACTGGGATGCCAGTTTGTGTGCGCGCACACACACACACACACACACACACACACACACACAGAGTATGTTTTACTGTGAAGCTGTTTGTGTTTATGTGTGTATTTTTGAGAGACAAAAAAAAAGAAGTAGAAGGAGACAGGAAAGAGGAAAGGAGGGGAGAAATCAAAGCAGAGCGGTGGCAAAGAGAGAGAAAGATAGCATATTTTCTTGTCTGCGTCTCTCCCTTCTTTTTGTCTCCATACCTCCCTCGTTCGCCCACACACAGTAGTAAGTACAACGATCACAGAAAGGTGATCGCAAAGCTTAGCCAGTCAGAAGAAAGAGCCAGGAGAGAGCCACAAGAAAAAATACAGAGACAGAGAGAGCTTTGGGTAACCTGTCTCCAGTTTTTATGTTTGTAGAAATGAGCAGCTTTTTAATGAGAGCGTGGAAATTAATATATTAATACAAGATCCAAAACGGGCACCCAATTACATACAATTTACAATACTGACAACCGGTTTCTTAATGTATTTCCTTCACATTTTTGAATTATTCCCACCAGTCAATCCATCCACCTCCATCCATCAAAATAATCTATGACTTTGGAGAACATATGACCTTGACAGCATGGACTGACCATAATCAAGTTTTAAATGTCTGTTAGTGGAGTTAAAATGAAAACTACTGATATCAAGGGATTTGTCTGAGGAAGTGAATACATGAACACACACACACACACACACATATGTGCCTCCCACACGCATCTAAGTAATATGCATAGATAAACAGAAAAACAATTCAAGGGACCCACACGTTATCATCCATGCATACCTTCCAACAGGATATAAATAGGCAAATATAAATAGAAAACAGTTTAGAGAGGAGAGCAGCCTTAGATCTGCTGTTAGCTACAAGAATCAAAAGAGAGCGAAGCAAGAGTTCACTTACATTCAGACACCCTATGGTGAGATTAATTACATATAATTTCAAGGGTAATATGGCAAGAATGAAACAACTCAGTGTTCTCTTCTCGTTTAAATTCTTCCATGAATGAAATTGGAATTCCAGGTCGGTCTATATTTTGATAAGGAAACACTCAGCCTTAGTGAATAGATTTATTAAAGTTCCATACAGGACAAAGGACAATAAGCTGACAGAGAGGAGCACTGCTAACTGGTCTGAACAACACAATCCAGTCTCCATTCAGTGTATCTCAAGAAACTGAGGCACACCAAGGTCTGACTAAACAGCCTGAACCTTGTCCAAGAAGTCGACGTGACCATCTGTTGGAGAGCGCTGAGTTTTCTCAGCCACACAGACAATCTTTGTCACACTGTATTGCCAATTGATTGCTGTCATCTGTAGTGTTGCATTGCAAGAGCATTTTTCTCCAAACAAAGAACAAAAAAAGGAGGAAAAGAAAGACAAAGTCAACCCACATCCACAGATGGCAAAACATCAAGGTGCGGGTTGAATACCAGAAGATCCTGGTAGTTCCTGGAAATTCTAATAGCTAATATCCCGTCCATTTCCTTCCACTAATTTTTCATGCTACAGTAAAATGTCAGTTTACAGTTCGGCTGCATAGTTTGAAAATTAAGATTTAGATAATGATTAAGTGAAACTGTAAATGTCAACTATGCAGAAGTTTCAACAAGCAGCTTAATCAGATATGCAGACTAACTGCACCCGAGTGGTTAATAAACTAAACGCTGTATTTCTTCTGTTTAGCAGATAAAACACTTGCAGCTGTCATAACTTTGTAGTTGTAAAATCCTGTCTGGGAGTATTACAATCCGTCACGCAGTGCTTTGGTGTCGTCGCCCACATGAATCTGTAACTCTAACTGGACCAGGATGGTTTTCATAACCTCCACGGTACATTAAACAACGCACGTCCACCAACGCACCACTGACGGTTAGCACTGTATATATTTTTTTCCACCTCAAAGATGGTGTACATTTACAATAAGAGGAACTGTTCCACTAAAAAGATGCTGTCTAACAAGTATGATTGAAGTTGATATAAAATTTAAATAAGCGTCATTTAGTGATTAATGATGGCGAGCAATCAGCTCAATTCAGAATATTCCTGGAAAGTAATCATTTTAAAATCCCTGGAAAAAGTTCAAGTTATAATTTGATGCCTCAGAGAATTACAATCACAGAAGTATAATTAGATATAGAACTATCATTTGGAGTTTCAAAAGAAATCAATCACTATGACTCACTCAAGCGACACTGAGTAGGTCATAGTAACATGAGCGAATGTATTGAATGACAATGTGTGTGAGTCTTTTTTTTTTGTGACAGTCATAATATGTGAAAAATGATTTCTTTGTGTTTTGGTTGTTATGATGTGATAAAAGTAAAATATTCCATTACAAACTTTATACCTCTGCTCACTGGTAGGTACAGGAAATCCACTGGTTGAGGCACCCGGCAAATCAGCAGGATAGAAGAAGAAGTGTCTGAAAATCCATTCAGCCACCTTAAAATACAACTTACACACACAACTGTGCACAGTCAGGCTGACACACTCCGAGGGCAGAGGAACTCAGTGTCGGTCTGTCACAGAGCCCTGACCACAGTGGGGCACACACACACACACACACTCACACGTATAGGCACAGCTTGACCACCCATCACTGCCCTCTGATTACCACCAGCTTCCACAGCCACCCTCACTCCTTCTCTCCATCCCTCCTACACACTCCAATGATTCTCCCTTCTTCCTCTGCTCCCCCACATTCATTCACTCCGCACTCCCTCCACCCCTCCCGCCGTCCCTCCCCTACCCAGCTTCCACCTTTTGTCACCGCTGCTTGCCCTCTCATTTCTTTTCACACTATATTCTTTCCTAACTTTCCTCTCGCACACATTAACATATAAAATGCCCCTACTGCTTTCTGGGCATAAGTGCTTGGTGACTTAATCGGTCAGACGTATAGTCACTTACCTGCTCGTTCACTCACTTGATTAGTCAGCTGCTCGCTCACTCACTCATTTAGTTGTTTACTTTCACAGTCTCATTCACTTTCTGGCTCTCTCACTCACTCTCTCACACTCATGGGGCCGTTCATTGTGTTTAAGTTTTCTTTGCACCAGCCATGCAGTTGACTGTTAGCTAAACCCCTTGCCTGCACAGTGATTGTCGAATCATAGCTTGGCGACCATAAATAGACACAGATGACTTGTAAGTGGAAGGGTTAGGGTTAAGGTGTAAAGAATGGAGTAAACAATGTGTTTGTCTGTTCTAAGCTGCAAATGTTAGCATGTCCAGCCTATTAGTTCATCACCAACACATCGGCTGTGTAGTGAATTCATCATTAGATATATGCACAATCTGTAGGCAAAGGACCAAGAATTTAGATTCCACACCCTGTGTGTAAGTTGCTCCTGGATGCGCCCAGAATGTAGGCTAACATTAGCGTCTTGGTCCTGTTTTTCGGGGGAGTTTTTGGGGGTTTTGAGAAGTGTGTTCTCTCCCCAGGCAATGTTACTCAAGAGACTGTACATTTGCCAAACACATCAGTTAGTCCTGATCGTAAAACCCACATTTTTGTGGCCGTTGAAAGTGAAATTATATTGTTAGAACGTTTCAAGTACAGGGTTGTGTTAAAACAAAACAACAGTTGGCTAGAAAGAAACCTGTCTGAATTTAAAGACCATATAATATCTGAAATTATTATGGATTATGGATCAATCTGCTACTCTTGTCATTGTAAAGTTCATATGTATCATGCGAGGAAGTTGGAGAGACATAGCAGCAGTGCTTTAAGGGAGCTTAGCAAACTGTCAGCACGAGTTCACAAAGAACCCATGACACTCACCACTTCTACTTCATGCAGTTGTATGATAGCGTGGTCAGTCATGGTTTTGTGAGTGCACAAGCATGTGTGTGCTTCCACGTGGGCTCTGAGACAAGCACCATGGCGCGTGTGTTTGGTGGCCTGGTGTGTTCATCGATACATAAACAGGGACACACTCACGCTGAGATGTGAAAGGATTTGTATCCGTGGTGTTCTCCTCTGCTTGTGTGCTTGTGCACTCACGCGTGTCTGAGTGTGTTTGTGTGTCATTTACACTTTTATCCTGTGTAGACAGCCTTTAATTGGCTAGGAAGGCTCGACCCAAATTAAGATTCACTTTTATACGCTCCCACTAATGCACTGTCAGTCAGTAGACACAATATCAAACTACGATACCCAGGCACTCTCACATAAACAGAAATGACACACACATCTTCACCTCTAGAGCCTCCATCTCCCACAGTGTGTAATTAATCACCAAGCAGTAATGTTACCACTCTCCGCTCTTCTCCTGCACTGCTCTGCTTGTCCATCAAAACTCAGCGACAACCAGGCGGCTGTTCAGCAATTTGTGATCTTACTCTTGTCCTAACTGAATTCTTTGGAGAGAGAATGAGGAGAAAAACAAGAGAGGAGCTGAGAGAGGGAGGCAGAAAGTGAAGGGGAAGCAAGTTGGAGGCTGAGTGACTGACTGACATGCTGAGTGAATGAATGATCAATAAATAAATAAGTTTTGGGGCAGAGAGTAAGCATGTGATTGACAGAGAAACTGGCAGAGAGAATAAACAAGCGAGCACACCATATCACAGTGACTGGAGGGGAGCACATAATGTATGTGAGTGAGAAAAAAAAAATGTTTTGTGCATGAGCAAGTCAAGAAAAATTTATAGCGCTCACATATGTGAGCTTGTATAAATATATAAACAGTTAAAGGGAAAATACAGGTCCTTTCAATCCAATCCATTCATTTTCAATACCCACTTGTCCTTGTGACTCGGAGAGGCGCTTGAGCCTGTTCCAGCACGCATTGTGAGCCCATAAAAAATATAAATAAACACCCTCAATAGATGAATAAAGTTCCCAGCCCACTCGTTTCGAGCCTATGAGGAAACCCACACGGAAGGTGAACCCCAGGCAAGCTCCAATGACTCTCTCTTACATTAACACCAAACTCCGAACCGCTTTTCCTTGCCCTCTCTGGTTGACTGTTTTAAACCCGTTTCACCTCCCCCACACCTTTCCAATGTCAGAACAGGTGGGCGGCAATTTTTGCAAATTTTCCAAAACCTGCAGCGTAATTCATGCACACAGTTCACAGTGCACGTGAGAAGGCAGGAGACAAAATCCCTCCATATTCCCACCCTACATAGAATAGTGTTATATACATACAGTATGCTGTATATTACATATTTATACTGTGTTTGTGCCTACATACCCACACATGTTATATTCTTAACAAAGCTTCAAGTTTTCCCAATATTTTTCACCAAATTTTACAATTTCTTTCCTTCCCACCACATTTACTGGCTGCTGCTTGTGCTGAATTAATAATATCCAGCCATGAAAGTAAACAGTCTTTGAGACGCTGAAACGTTGGATTCTTCTTCCAGAAAAACAGCAAGCTTTTATTTTTTTATTTTGCTGTCAGACCTGTAACACTCTTCATTAAAACAATGACAACCCAGCAAACATTGTGAGTCTCTTTGACCGTTGTTTGAACCAAGACGTCCCAGGAGGGTTCAAAAATAGTTCCAAAAAAGTTGCCATCAGCCGTACGCTCTTTTAGCTATAAGGTTTATGTATGTGAGTAGATTCTTACTGTACTTACTTTATACAGTAAATCAATGTTCTAACATGGTCTTTGTGGTGGAAACAGTGAGAGATGAACAAATAAATAAAGTTACTCCAGTATTGTCTTTGTCTTTGATTTATTCAACAGAGTAAGAATAAAATTAGGCTAAGACAATATGAGCATACGGCTGTAATATGTAAGAACATCATTACAAAGAATCACAATTAGAGAACACCTGACTCACACCTCTTTAAGACAATTAAAGCATGTGTAGCTTCTGTGATAATGATGATATGAATGATGCATTCCCAGAAAAGTGTTTTGCCCTCCTTCCTGCCGAAGTTGTAATAGCTAACTTATAATGTTTAGAACTATGTAACACTGAAAGTGTGTCCCCATTTGTATGATTCACTCTGTGTTACAGGCTTTTCACCCCACCTTTGAGGACAAATGCTATACAGTAATGCTATGTTATTCACTGGGATGCAAACAGGTACAACATTAGTATATATAACTGTAGGGAATGGACTTTGAGAACCTAATCAATGACTTTGCAAATAGGGAAGACATTCTGATAAGGGTAAGATTTATTTACTCTTACTATTCATGTTATTTTCTGTTATTTATGGGCAAATATGTGAAATGGTTTCATCTGGTTGCTCAGTTAGTGATGCATGTCTAGTCTGTGTATGTTTTGTCCTTTTATTTTTCAGAAATCTAGTCAGCACACGACAAATCAATACTGATTTCTGCTCAGTTGGTATAGCATCCGCCCCATGTACAAAGGCCTAGCTGCAGCAGTCCCAGGGTTCAAATCCAAGTTTAGATTGTATTATATAACTTGGTTTAGGAGAGAGAGAGAGAGAGAGAGAGAGAGATGCTGTTTATTTTAGCAGTAGTCCTGTAGTACACTCGAGAGATAATCTACTTGAAAGTCGTTTTACTAATCACCCCTCCTGAGTGGAATATGTACACATTCATATTCATGAGTTCTACAGGTTCATACATTACTTCATTACTTTATTTGTGGATTTTGAAATGAAAAATGAAATTTTCATTCCTTTATTTCTGAAAACAACAAAACAACCATCATCTCTAATTGCCTAGACATTGCAATACATAGTGTCAGTGTCATACCATCTATAGCTTTACTTTGGTTATTTGGTAGTTGTTTTTTTAGACATACTCTGTAATGGTTTTGCACGTAAGCTTCATAGAGGACAGTTTTGATATGATATGTGTTAAGTGGGGTTGTGAGATGCATTCAGACTTGAGCACATTTCACGTGTCAAATTTTCAATCATGTCGTCTGATTGGGTGTCTTCTTAGGATTGTGTGGACATGAGCATACCGTCCTTGACACCTCCCTCACTTTCTGGCAAGTTTTGATCCACCATTTAAGGTAAAACATTGCACTTTTTGGGGTTCATACTAAACAACATATACAGCTATTTTTATATCATTTCATAAGGTATAAAGTTCAGATAACTAACTGATCCTAGAGTTGATTGGGTGCCAGTGCCATTAATATAAATTTGGTTTAATATGAGCTGTTTTCCTTGATCTTGTCAAATACCGCTGAGTAAATCTGGAACTTTGGATCAGTTACAAACAAGAAATCATTTCTAATAAAACAAGCAAACAGAGCATTGCTGCTTTCCACAAGTACACAAACACATGCTGGTTTATGGCTGCAGCTAGGAGAGAGAGAGAGCAATCCTTATTAAGGTGATATAAAGCACATCTGATGGCAATGTCAAAATGAAGTACAGAAGTGTGGTTGAGGTTTCGAACAACCTTAATTTTTTTTACCTGGTGGTAAATATTGAGGACAGGGGGCCTTGTGATTTTTACCTGTGTGATTCCAGTTCGGGGATCATCAATTCTGCTTTATATCTATTGAGCAGTAAACCTTTTTTGCAAGCCACAAATTAATGCCTCCAGTGTAGTTAATGAAGATGTTCATTGGATCCAGCTCTTGAGGTGAAAAAGCAAAATAAACTATTACACCTCATTGCTTTTGTGCAGTTAAGGAGTGGATGGTATGGATGATATGGTATCTGCTTGTCCAGACTTTGTGCTCTGTGAAAAATGGGAGAGTTTTACCTGGACACGACCAAGGACTGCTGTTCTGTTGTACTGCTGGATTTGCCTCCATAGTATATTGCAGGTATGCTCTGTATATTCTCCATGCTATAAATGTTAGGTGTTAAGCATTTGTGACAGTACCTACCAACGTTTTGTCATGAAGTCGATAGTAAATCATCACAGTTTGAATCCTTGGTTGGAGCCGTGGCAGTTTAAAATAGGCAAACTTTTTTAGCTGACGACAGGGCAGGCCTTGTTGATGGAGCAGTGTGGGTGTGTGACATTTACACAACTAGGATGTTGGCAATGTCGACAAACAACACACTAAAAGAATGTTGGATCCTGCCTCACAGACTGAGAGGTGAGAGAAAGTGGCAGATACAAGGAATCTGGGTGGGGGTGTATGAAAAGAATACAAAGAGTGACAGGGTGTGGGGGACAGCGTAAAAGAGACTGGAACAGTGAGACAAGAAAAGTGATGACAGCTGGTATTCAGACTGGTGTGTTAAACCTGACAGCCTCAAGTCTGCGTGTCTGTGCGTGTGTGTTTCTGTGTGAGTGCATGTGTGTTGGGAGTGGACCCAGAATCAGAAACCAATATACAGCTATCTATCCAATAAATATGACCCGTCTAAAGCTTGGAATGGTCAGTTTGTTGAGATTGTTGTTGTTGAGCATCCAACAAGAAGCTATGTCTACCTGTGACCCCTCATCACAGGTTGTGACCTATGTCAGCTGTACAAAGAGGGTGGCCTGGAAAGATGAAAGTACCCAGTATTTCATCAAAAATACACGCAAAGATTAGTGACACAATAAGTCTGAACTGAATATGCAAACATGCAAAATTTGACTATAGCCAAACATACAATTGAATCTTCAAATATTATAGCATAAAACTCAACACTTTCACACTGACAACTGACTGAAATGTCCCCATAATTAGTCCCAAATTACATACCTTCCTTTAATCACCCTACTAGTTTTATGACCCAGTGATTCATCTTGGGATCCTTAGGGAATCCAACCCAACTCAGGTTTGGAGACACTTTTTCATAGTACTTGAAATTTCATATAGAGAACTGTCTTAAGGACAAAAATGCACCAAATGAAACCAGCAGCAAGGATAGAAAGCAATTTACAGAATAATTTAAAAAAAAATTAAAGACAGTCTCAGACTCTTTCTGACAGCTATATCTCCTCAGGCATGACAATCCAGACTTAATTAGCCTTCTAAGCAAAAATCTGGTCACAATAAGTCCTCAGTATGGACTGTGGAAAAGCCAACAGGGCTCCGCGCAGGGATGTCAGGATGTACACTGGCTCATAGAGGGTCAGGAGCATGGATTCGTATTTCTAAAGTTTTAAAATAGTAAAGTCAAAAAGGATTACATCCCTTTGCCCTAATTTATGACAGAATAAATGCACAAAACTCTCTTCTTATTAGCAATGAATGTTAATTTGTTTTCAGTCTGATGCTCAAAATTAATTTTTCAAATCAAAAATGGTAGCAGAATTTCCAGCCTTGCAAACAGTCAAGTATGGAGGCTGATAGATGACTTTTACTGGAAAAAGGGAGACAAGGAGACTGAACGATGATCAGCAAGCATAGACAAACAAAACTGGATCCAGAACTAAACCCTGTGGCACACCATTTCTAACCATTCACTGTGATAAAGCATAATAACCTGAGGCATAATGGGTGCCAAAATATATATCCACTAAATACCAATCTAAAGCTATTCCACAAATCAAACCAGTAGATTAGAGTGTCAGCAACAATGTTATGGTCAGTGGCTTGAATTCAGCTTTTAGGTCAAGCAGCACTAATGTAGTGCACTCACCAGCGCTGTGGTCATCAGTGACCCTGAGATGTATATGTGCTGCTGAAGAATCCAGACTGTGCAAAAGTGGCTGTTTGTGCTGGTTATAAAAGCTGCAACCTGTTGACTGTCCACAGTAACTCGGAAAAAGGCAATTTATCCAGGGATCCTCTCAGAACATTAGCAACAAGGTCTTGACACAGACTGTGCTCTTCAAAATGTGTTGTTAAACACAATTATCTTACATTAGCGGAACAAGAAAATGATAAGAAAACCTAATAGGTTTGGCAGAGTGTTCAGAGAAAAATAGGCTGGAAGAGAGAGATGTAAGCAGATAAGCTCATTCCTTTGAGAAACATCGACAATACACTATTCTCTCATAAACGCAAGATAATTTACACAAAGAAATCTTCCCAATTAGGGTTTTTAAGCAACTTTTACCACAATGTTGCCAGCATGAACTTTAACTTGGAATTCTCTCAGAACCTAAATTAGGCACTGGCAACTAAATTGTTCTTTCTAAGCAGGACTATATCTTTGTATTACTGACAGTCAGCAGAGACTGTTAAACTATTTTGCTCGCATTTGCTAGCAGAACACACCTTTTCACTTCTCTCAACACTGAAGCCATCCAAACTATGAAACAACACGTGTGAGATCATGTGGTAAACAAAAAAAAAAGTGTTAACAAAGCAAAATACGTTTTATGATTCATAAGTATCAACCTTTACTTTAATTACAGCTTTGCACACTCTTGGTATTGTCTCATTAGTCACCTGGAATGGCTTTCAATTAACATGTGTACAGTGTCTGAGGATAATTAGTGGAATTCATGTATTTGAAACATCACTTGTGTTGATTAGACAAAGTGTGGGCATACAGTGAATACATCTATTTGAGTACTGTAATAATTAATGTTACGGCAAGACTTGACCAACTAAATAAAGAGAGACGAAAGTTAAACAACCAGGAACTTCGAATCAAATCTGTCTTTATGTGTAGGCACAAAAGCCATCAAACACTATGATGAAACTGAGTCTCATGGGGACCGTCCAGAGAAACGAAGACCAAGAGTTGCCTCTGCTACAGAAAATCAGTTAATCAGCAGCCAACAGAACCTCAGATTAGAGTCCACATAAATGTTTCACCGAGTACAAGCAGACACATCTTAACATTGGAGGAGACTGTGAATCAGGCCTTCATGATTAAATGGCTGTAAAGAAACCACTACTGAGGGGAGACCACCAAGAGGAAGAAAGTTGTTTGAGCCCAGAAACTCAAGGATATGAGACCAGTGAAAATCTGTACTTTGGTCTCATGAGTCTAAATTTGAGCTTTTTGGTTCTAACTACCCGTTTCTTTGTGATATGTGGAAAGGGTGAATATATGGTCTCTGCATGCATGGTGGAGGAGGTGTGATGGTGATTCATTCAGAATCCAAGCCAGGCTTGGCTACATAAGCATTCTGCAACAATATGCCATCCAATCTTGGTTGGGTTTTGATTTTCAAGAGAACAATGACCTCTACACACATCCGGGCTATGTAAGGGCGGTTTGACCAAGAGGACAAGTGATGGAGTTGCTGCATCAGGTGACCTGACCTCCACAACTGCTTCAAACTAAAAAGCAATTGAGATTGTTTGTGATGAGTTGGACTGCGGCGTGAAGGAAATTGCTTAGTATATATGGGAACTCCTTCAAGACTGTTGGAAATCATTCCAGATGACAACCTCATGCAGCTGACTGAGAGAATGTCAGGAGACTGTGCAAAGCTGTCATCAAAGTAAATGGTGAATACTTTTGGTTTGCACAAACAAAATTAGCATGCTTCCTACCCTTAGGGAAGGAAATATAAAGATGGATTGAGGTAGGAAGAGCTCAAAGCAAAATATATAGGTTTGAACCCCTTTTACTTGCTATTGTTTTGAAAAGTGCCAGACTTTTGTGCTGCTTTTGGAAGTCATTTCCCCGGTGCTTTTATCTCTAGTCGTACAAAACTAGACTGGTTCATCAGAATGTCTAACAGTTACACTGGAACTCTGCACAAAACTTCTGATACGCAATATAACTTTTATACTTCAAATGTGAATTAGCAAAATGTATTTCATTTAAACTGTAATTTAAAAACAGAATTGTGAAGCCTGCCAGAAACTGACTTAATCATTACATTTCAGTGTTGCAATTACACACATTTTAGTAATAAAGTCTTCATTTATTTCCAAAATTCCAAACGAACCATTCCACTTACTATCTACAAAGGAAGTATTTTGGTATTAAAACCTGCATTTTAATTTCACTGAGTATCCTGTATTATTAGTAGTATTATTAATACATGTCTGTCATTTGAACAAACCAAACCGCTAGAAAACGAGTTATCGAGTTATGATCATTTTCATGATGATGATAGGCTTGCACACATTAGGAGATGTGGCCTCTTTGTACCAATATGGCAGCTGGGCCGCAGGCATTGTGGTATCTACCTCTACAGTATATACTCTATGGTGCTACACGACCCTAAAAATGTATGGAGCCATAAACATTAATATCAGCATCAGCACCACCAAATGTACAAGCTAGCTGAGCACGACTTGTAAAGATTTACTGGTACAGCTGCTTTTAGGATGGATAAGAGTAGAGCAGGAAATAGCAGTTTCAAAAGGGAAATACATGAAGGTGAAATGAGACGAGAAGAACTCAAAGCAAAGTTAAGTTAGAAGAAAACTCAAATAACTGAAAAAAGGCTCAAAGGGCACTGTAGTTGGCTCAAAAACTGCTGTTACGAGAGGGAATAAGAGAAATAGCAAGCTACTCCACTAGCCACTTAGCAGTGTGTGATAGACACAAGATTAGAGAGTGGCAAGGAGTTGAAATGTCAGACTTTGGTAAGAACGTGCTTAGATTGAGTTTCACAGCCATTCTTTTAATCACTGAGTCATGCGATTGCTGTGTGTAACACTGCCAAGGTGTGTATGTACGAGTGTGAGTGCATACTTGTGTGTATATCATGAAAAGAGAGAGGTACCTTTAACGGAACCCCACATCCATCTCATCACCGCTCCAAATTTAAATGAGACATTTTCCCTTCTTGCCTTTTAGCGATGGGGCATATTAATAAGCTGAGAAAAGATGCTGAAAGGTTAGGCAACTTTTTTTTCATACCGGGAGAGAAATTGCACGTGTACTGGCTAAAGCGCTAGGATGCTTTAGATGTGGTGTGTGTGCGGAGGTGAAGCAGGAGGGCATAAGAGATTATTCAAAGTTGTGAGGATCAAGGAGAGAGAGCTTAATCAAACACTAGTTAGAGTCCATTTCAGTGGGGATCGTTTCAGCAGTCAGCCGCTCGTTCACCTTCTAGAAAACGCTTGGACGCCAATCTAGTGCCTTCCTTTTCAGTCTCCATCACACCTACCTTCTCTCTTTTCATTGCATTGCGTCTCTTCCTTCTTCCTCTGTCCCTCTGCTTCTCTCAGTCCTTATCAGAAGGTGACAGAATGGTTTCGCAGTACAGCTCAGAGTCACTCTGCAAAAGGCCATGAGCGACTCATTCCCTTTTTAGAGAGCGCTTGTCATTCCTTAATCTCTTTTAATTCTCTCATTCCCTCATTTGCAGGTGGAAGCAGTGGTGTTGGAAGGCGGCACTATTCTCTGATGTTGTTGTCACTTTTACAACAGAGCTTGTTATCACCTTGGCTCAGTGTAAGGGTGTCTTACTTGGCAACTTCTCACAGGCATGATTAAAGCCCGGAGAATAAAGTGGAGCGCACTGCTTTAACAATGATGATGAGATGGACTCATACGTGCAGATGTCTGTTTGCATGTCAGTGCGCATGCATGAGCATGATAGTGCTCTTATCGTGTGTGTGTGTGTGTGTGTATTTCCATGCTGTTTTATTATTAATTATAAACTTAGTCCCAAAAGTGATAATGTAAATTTGCTTGGGACTGGCTTGGTACCAGCTTCTCACTGGTCCCCATTCTTTATTATTATTATCATTATAATAAAGACAATATACAATAATAATAAAGTCTTTTTCAGATCTTAGTCAGGTACTTTGTACAAATGCCATTCAGGATATCAATTCACAGGTGCTGCTGTATTAAGTCCATCTGGCATTCATTCTAAGAGTAAGAGCCCAGAATTTGTTCCATCACCAGCCTGACTGCGGTCAGGTGGTTTTTTTACGGTCAGGAAATTGAATAAAAAGAAGAAGAAAAACTGTGATACTGTGTGTTAAAAAAAAAAAAAGAGAGAAGCACTCAGAACAATTCTCTGTTAGCTAGAAGCACATTATCACAGACCTCCAGCGTTTGCTGAGGAGTAGTAGACTGTACCTCCTCCGACTGCGATCAAAAGTGCCATCTAGAGTCTATGTGGATTAAACAGTAATGACTGCACTCTTTGAGAGACCTGTATTTATCTGCTTCGTATATGATCGCGTCTAGTTTTTCACTCCTACTTCCTGCCTTAATCTACTGCACCCTCAGGTCATCATCGTTGTCTTGCTCCTTATAAACCACCACTCGCTGCTTACTTCAATCCTCCTGTGTTTCCCTTTCCCGTAGTTCTTTAGACAGTAGAATGTAGAACATAATTAGCCCACGCAGTACGCTGATTGATGTTGCCACGTCTGTTCAAACAAACAAACATTCCCCCAATTAGCGTCTTATTTTTAGCCACCACTCACAAGCCGGCGGAGCACGAACTCTTAACATATTAACAGGTTGCCAAGCACATACAGCCTTTGATTCTTACGCATGTCTGTCCGGCATTAATGGAAATTGTTCGCCTGTGCAAGCAGAGAGGGTGTGAAAGCAAAAGGCAATGGGAATGGCTGTGATTAAGTGTTTTTTTTTTAACTCAGAGAGCATGGTGGCATTAGGGAACAAATGACAAGCTGTGAAGAAATTGGGAAGTAGACGGGAGGGGAGAAAGGCAACATAGAGAGAAAAAAAGGAGTAAGAGCACGCTGCTAAGTGAAACTCCCATGCAAGAGACTTCTGTGAAGTCTGTGAAGGATGCGCCTCCGCTTCCTCGCTTTTCCATTTATTTCAAAACTGACACATTTGAGAGAGATTTTTAAATCATTTATTCCGCATGGCATTATGAATAATTTTCTCTTTCTACATGATTTGACAGAATATTGAATCTAAACACAGTTCTGCGCTTGCTGTTGAGGAGACTTTAATGATGATCATCACTAATATTGATTTTCTCAGTTTGAAAAGTCTTTTTTGAAATCACAGGCAGTCTTTACATAAGGCCTTAGCCCATCCCCTTTATCCAGTGTAGACATAGCTCTTTAATCTGCACTCCAGGACTGAACTCTGTTTCCTTTGACATGCTCACATCATACACACACGTGCATGCACAGTAGGTGAGCTCGTTGACGGAGGAGCGGTGGTGTGTGGTTTGGCTAGAATTTGATAGGGGCGCTGCGATGAAGCTTTAATGTGATCCTCGTGAGATGAAATGATGAAGATGTTAAGCCAATGAAAACAAAGTCAGACAGGGAGAGAAGAAGAGGAAGAAGGTTAAGTGTATGTTGTGAGAGATGATCTGAACTTGGACCTCTTGAGACGTGAGCAAGACGTAGAGAGAGAAATGTGACTGAGGGTGTGCGGAGACTGACCCCAAGTGAGAAGGAAACTGTCAGAGAGCTCTATGTGTCGAGAACGAAAGGGAAACTGACAAAGAGAGACTGATCTCAATGAAGAGGATTTAATCACAGTCCCAGCAGTTAACCAATAACATCATCATCCCCCCACCCCCGTCTCGTTCTATCCATCCACCTCTGTCCCCCCTCCCTACACCGACGCAGACCGTTGATTCCAGGCAGCGTCCCCTCCCTCGCAGCCTCCCCCTTAATGGAAAACTAAAGGTGTTCCGGCTCATTCCATGTTCATCTGAGTCTAACGCAATAACTCTCCAAATGGAGCTTGTTATTCCATTATCACCGGTGTGTGTGCGTGTGTGTGTGTGTCTGTATGTGTGTGTGATCCCCTAAGAAGTCCCAGCAGTGCTTTATATTTGAGAACAGAGCCATCAGGTGTCACACTGTGCGGTTTCTCACCGTCTGAGTCACAAAGGATGAGTCAGTCACGGCAGGAGAGCTGATTGGAGAGACACGTGTCAGACATCTGCTCTCCTGACCGAGTCAGTCTATCGTACACAGACCCTCGGGCAACCCCCTAAGTAAGCCTACATTGAAATAATCTTGAAAGATCACCATCTACTTTGGAGGGATTCTCATTCCTGCCATAGAGGGATGGTTAAACACTTCACATACAGACGGAAAGAACATTTAAAGACATAAGTGGCACATAGGAAGTTACAAAAAATGGATTCTTAACTTTTACCTGACACCGTTTCTTTAGAAAATCGCGTAATTTGCTTGTAACAAGACACAATGAGGTAACTGCGAATTTTTGTTGCAAGTTAATTGTCATTTGGAAAAAAAAAAGTGAAATAAATACTCTCACCTCATCTTCAGATTTGTTTCACTTGTTAACAGAATAATAGACTAAGTGGTCTGGCAGGGTGAAGTTCATTGCCATGTACCTGCAAAGAGCTACACAAATTAGCAAACAGTCAAACATGAAGTTTAATTAGAAGTAGTTAGGGAGGTTAAAGCCACCTCATCGGCGTTGATTAAAGTTCACGAACATTTACAGGGCTGATTAAACAAAACAACAAACACCTGAGCTGCCAAGGAGGAGGCACGTGTAAGACTAGGCTTTTGTTTCCTTTCATGTGTAAGGCAAAGTGAAGAGAATCATGGGTAACAGCCTGTACATGATATAACATTCTAGGACAGAACATTGTGACTGTACACTTTGTTTGTTCAGACAGGAGAAACATGTCTAAGGTGGATTGGAAGTGATTGTGTGCTACGATTCCTGAGATTATTGTGTGTGAAAGCATCGCCGTAACACCTTTACGTAAATGTAATGTAGGCAACGCTATGTGTAAAAATGTGTTTTGTCTTGCATCATGCTAACATATGCAATTGTAAATATGCCATGTCAATTTCATGAGAAATCAATATTCAAATTGGGCTTCTTTGATAACAGGTCAACAAATTCATGAAATTCATGTGAAATTCATGCTGTTCCATTGTATAATATTTAAGTACAGTAAATAGTGTTTCACATAAATGACAGTGTGTGTATTTTGTAATGGTCTGGCATGCTCAGAGTAATTGGGAGATAAAATAATGAAATTACAGGGAAGTGAAAATGATGCAGTGTCTCCATAAATAAATAAAGCTTCAATGGCCTTGTGGTGTAATTTCACAAACAGGGGCTTCAAGGTGGCCTGTAGGCCACAGGTACGACCTCCTTATGCCTAAATGACCCTGGGTCATTGATCAACCATTACAATTTCATAAAACATGTGGACCTTGCTGCATATTCTAAGAAAAGGCATGCTTGCCCTGAAAAATGCAGTGGGCCACAACATTGGTTATGTGGATGGTGGCTATCATCTTTTAATGACAGAAATTCCTGCGAGCAGGTCCAACCCTGATACAAGGTTGCTGAGGAAGGAGCTGTACACCCCCTTGGCTACAGAACTGCTAAATAACGTGGTGAACAACTTCAAGGTGTTCGTTGGCAACAATTAAAAAAACAAAACACTGGGAACACATCCAAGTTCCACATTCATCTGCCCATTAGTAGACCAGGCAGTGGAGAAAGAGAACTCCTGCCCATTCCTGAATGTGGTGCTCATCCTCAACCAGTTTGACCAGGAACCATAATTCAACCAGACAGAACACGCTAGTCTTGGTCCCAAGTATCTACGACCTACGGTATCTGGATTTTTCATTTTTTATGCCACGGGAAGTGATGTATCTCAGGAATGGAAGGTCATAGCGACTCAGTACCAATGGAAAGAGCATAACCAAAAATGGAGGGTAGGTCAAGGTCATCTCTTTACCCACTTCACATTTATTATTATATTGTTGTTACATAGTAAGAATTTAAGTGGTCCTAAAACCTGATACTACACAGAACACTGCTATGTTCACTGTACAGAGCTAGAAGCACTAACTTCCGACTAACTCTGTACAACATCCTGTGTTCTGTGTGTTACCACATGGTAAGAGTACACCCAGCAGATTTAATGTGGTCAAGAAAAGCAAGATGAAAACATAAACAGTGTGTAACTGTACAATATTGAAGTGGCAGCCTTCATTTTTGTTACCTTTGCCCCCCCCCCAGATTAATTGTTGTTACCCCCTGTGCCCCCATCAGAACCCGCCCCTGTATAGAGTATAACACAATATTAAATATTGATATAATTTTCAAAAGTATTTATTTATAAACACACGTATACTACATACACAATAACACTATAATATTATCATTTCATCAATGAATAATGTATGTCAGGTGTCACGTTACAAATGAATGAATGACACAAACCAGACATGCGAACAAATTACTTATTTCCTTGTACTCGTTTCTGAACCTACAGCTACAGCTACGTAGCTGAACGATCCATATAAACCAACAGTTGTGCTTAACAGATGATTGGATTTTTTTCCTTTACTATTTTTTGAAAGTGTTTTTTGTTTTTTAATATAATAAACAACATGGATGACTGCTGGACAGAGATGACCAATCCACGACAGCAGGAGTTTCATGCCCCTGGTACACCAAATCCGGAATGGGTTCCAAGGGTGGGTTCCCAGGGCCCTCCCGGTGGTCAGGGTTCTGGTCCCTGCTAACAGTTTTGCATTCATGAAGGACTTTAGGAAGAAGGAATTTATTATAGTGTGATGATATGGTCTTAATAAGGCTAATGAAATAACACATTTGTAATTATGAGGAGTTTAAGAATCATTTATGGGGTACATTAACATACTAAAGTAGGGCAAAGTAAATATTACACAGGAAAAAATGTGCAATTAACCAGTATTACACAGGGTCATTTACATATTAAGTTGGTCACCAGTGCGCATGTGCTCTGAGTTGCTAAATCTTCTCAGTAATTGTGGGCTTAATAACCAATTTACTGTTTGTGGGCTGTGAATGAAATGGCGTCTGTTTTCTTCTTATACCCTGTAGTTCTGGAGTAAGAAAGCGGTATCTAAGCAGCGCTGTGATCCGCTTGTTCACAGCATGAAATTATAAAATCAGGTTTATCCATCTGACAGTTCAAATATACTGTACATTAAATGGGATAAACATGTCTGTGAGAGTCACAAATATTCAATCTGTGTAATACAATCCATTTTATTTTTCATAAACCCGTGTGTTTATTGCTTTCACACTATACTTAACCTGCACATTGTGCAGTTTAGTTTAACATTAAATAATGCTCCTGGAAGCACCCACCAGCAGCACAGCTGGGAACTGTTGTCTCAGCATCTTCTGTAGTTAGTTGTTGGTATGAGACAAGCTTTATTGTATTAGTGTGGGGAAGAAAGGGTTTAGATTAAGCTGCGCATCAGCACTCTGTCATTTTATGTTACCATCTTCAGGTCTAAGCCTGTCCATTTACCAGCTCATTCCCACATTTCAGGAGTTAACAGTTTTCACTTGCAACAATCCTTTTCATTTTCTACTGCTGTAATGATGCGAGAAAGAAAGAGTGCATGAATAACAGGCTAGATTTAATGAATAATCTGGGACCTTCAGGGGGCCAGACAAGCTCCTTCAGCTACAAACACATAAGGTTCTTTCACTAACCAACATAATTACCCCCCACCCTGAATCCAACATTCGGAAAGAGAAGCAAAACCATCTCAACATCAGTTGTACTCCACTGGGGCTGAAAACACATGGCACCAAGAAGCAGCCAATAGAAGGCAAGCTGATGTCAGGCGTCACCTATATTTGGGTCTGCTGTTGTGATATTCTTCTTAGTAACATGCGTAATCTCTTTTCACTATAGTGAAGTTATTACTGTATTACCAAATTATGTACAATATTATGACATAATAATAAATATGTGGCTAATATAAATATGTGGCTATCCATATCATATTTAAACAAAGTTGACATTTTCATTTTTCTTCATTTTTCTTTTATTTCCCTTCTTAACAGCTAACATCTCGAGTATGACAGACTCCATATCATAAAAGGTGTCTTACACGTCAAATCACATGCATGCTTAAACTATTACAAGACATTAGTACAACAAATCAAAAATTACAGCAACATATGCAGGATGTATTCCACTAATTCCTCCACATCTAGGGTTTATGTGCACCCGTGCAGTCTCCTGCATAATAAGTGGGTTATTTTCGGATCGGTACTTGGTACTCATATAGTTGCCATAGCATGGCAAATCAAAAGGATGTGAGGTTTTCTACTTAGTTGAAGTTTAATTTAGTTAGTTCAGTTTAATAACTGTCTCAAAAACAGACACTGAAACAGACAATGGACAGAATTAAAACAATGCATTTATTGTTATATATTGTTAAATATGTTACCATCACCTAAAAGTAAGATAGAGCACACATACAGTTAAATGGTCATTCTCTTCCTGGAAATCTAATTAAAAAAACATTAATGTTCATCTATATGTATACCCTAATTTAAATATAATAACACTAATATATATCTTTCCCAAACTTTTGTTGCTCTGTTAATGCGCGTCATAATGGCTTTATAAGAGCCTCATAATTGCAGAATAATCACACTGTAATTTGGAGACGGTGATTTTGAAACATTCAGAACCACAAACTTCAAACAATTCTAAAAAGACAATGTTTTTGTTTTTTTTAAAAACATCATATTTCTTTTTTTTTTTCACTTCACAAAGGCAAAATATGTTTTTTTTGTTTGTAGTGTTGGTGGTTTCAAGGCCACTGATCGAGCCCGAGGTGAATTTGACGCTGTAAAAGGTTTGTTGTTCCCAATAGTCCATTGTGTAAATGCTGGAATAAAGTCTTGATTTCTTCAATTCTGCATTAATATGCGTTTGGAGTGTTTGGGGTGAAACAATCCTTTTACCAGCCAGCCAAAACACATTGAATTATCTCCTCTTACAGGCAACAGTTTATATAATATTCCCACTGCTTGGTACAGTTGAATTTATGGACTAAGAGAAACTGTGTTCCTCTGTGTTCCGCTCCTCTTTTCTTCTGTCCTCTTCCACAAGCAGAGTCTGTTCATCTGGAGGAAGATGAAAGGATGACTTTTGCTCATTGATATAAATAAATGGAGAGAGAGAGAGGGATGAGGCGAGGCCGTGTAGGAGGAAAGATATCCTTGGGGCAAAAGAAGGAGTAGGAGAGAGGGATGAGCCGACCACAGGGAGGAGAGGAGGTGGAGGGTGAGGGCGAGAGGGAGGTGGAGAGTGAAGAGTGGAGATATGCATAAGAGAGGAGGGAAAGAAGAAAGGAAGGGAAAGAGAGGAGCAGAGGGAAACAACAGGGAGGAGAGAAACAGCCAAACAAAAGGAGGAGAAACACAAGTGAGAGGAGAAAAGGGTGACGGCGAGAGAGAAAAAAGAACCTCCTCACTTTATGAGATTTTCCACCACGTATAATTACAACTATCATCAAAGGCTGCAAGTAATTGAGTGTGCACATACTGTATGTGCAGACACATGCGCGTGTGTTCGAGAAGGTGCGCGTCCAGTTGCTGCCTACACATTTGCATATACATCTGCAGGCACGTCTGTGCTTGAATTGTCTTGATTTTCAGGAGCTCATCTGTCGACTTTACCTACAAGCCTGTGTGCCTTTATGTGTGCATGGCTACTCACATTATATGTACCTAGGTGTGTGTGTGTGCGTGTGTGTGTGTGCACAGAGCCTTAATCTCCTCCCCGTGTGCTGCTTGAAGTACATTTATATGAAGCGCCAGTTAACCTTTCTTTCCTGTCTAAAGCCATGGCGTCCTGACATTTTATCAACTGTGGCAGGTGATATATTACCACACTTCCCACAGTAAGATTACATTACCCCTCTGCTTTCTCCCCTTATTCCTCTTTCCGACCGCTCCTCCTCATTTCTCCTCTCTTCTACCGCCTCTTCCCTCCTTCTCCTGCCTCCCTGTCCGTCTCCCGTTCACCCCGCTCCTTCCTGCCTGACTGTATCCACCCCAGTAATTACACTAAAGACGACAGGGGGGCAGCAAGGAAGAAAGAGGGGAACAAAAGGGCAAGAAGATCTCAATGTCAGCCACTTTTTGAGAGAGACACAAGGAGAAAGAGAAGAGACGTTCAAAGAGAAACAGGGAATTGGGAGTGACAGAGGAAAAGAGCAAGGTTGAAAGGTAGGGAGATACTCTTAAGCCTGCTATAGAGCCCTCCTTACCAAGCAGGCAATCGCATCTGGCTGCCGGGGATGGCTGTGTCGCCATGGTCTCCAAGATACATGGAGGACTTTAATAATAGCACCTTCCAATACAGGAGGGGGAGCACTTAGGTGAGGGGTTGTGTCGGTGAAATAATAACAGAGTAAGAAAGAGTGAATTGAAAATGTGTTCAGCTTGCAACTTACTGTTGCTGTTGTGCAGGTTAGATCTGTTGCTCAGTGTCCAGCAACAACAAGGGGAGTGTGACTGATGAGGCTGGGGGTGATGACGCGATGACGCCCACTGATGTGTGAAGGGATAGTTGATGGTTTAGTGGAAAGGATGGACAAAAGGGCAGATGGGTAAAAAAAAAAAGAAGAAAGAAATGATGTCGGTGAGGAAGTATTTACTCAACAAACAAAGACATTAATCATCTCAGTGGCCAGGTAAGTAATGAAGTTTGGATGTAACGTCTTAATTTCCTTCAATCTCAGCACACTCAGAATAAATACGACACGTTGCTTTATGGCTACTGTCAACTGAGAAGCTCTCTTCCTTTTTATGTTAGGTATCTTGGGAGAATGTTATGTCTTTTATAGTCTAATAGTCATTCACAGTCATGTCATTTTTTTGCCGCATAACTGAGCCGGAGCAAGTGACTTTTCAAAACCACCAAAATCATTTTAAGTTGACACGTAACTGTGGAAGTGGCTCTGAAGAGCAGTTAACCCGACATTCAAGTCATTACTCCTTTAAGTCAACTTATTGTACAATAACCTATACAGGTGCAACAATGCAGGTTTTCATTGCCACCTCTTTTTCTCTCTAAATTTTGAACCCTCCTTATTGGTGTAATTCCGTTATTGGCATAAATAATTAGGCTAGGGTTACCATAATGACATACTAAAATTCTGCAGCCAGACTGAGGCTGGAAGGGACCACGGGAAGGACATGTCTACATTGGTGACTTCTCGTTTTACTTTTCTGATAAACTATTGTTGTAGCCATAGTGGCAAAAGTAAATAAGAGTAATGAAGTCAGAAGAGTGACTCTACAACATTCTAGACCAAGTAAAGCCGTATTGGTGTTATTACTTATTACATAGTCTCCCTTTAACTTCTCTTAGAGCAGATTTTGTGGATAAATGTAAAGTCATGCAGATGAGCAGATGACTTGCATCAACATGAAGAGCAGGAAAGGGCATGTAAGGCTATTGAAGCTACAGCGTAATTAATAGCTGGCAAGTTGCTTGCCCAGCCGAACTGTTGGGAGGGGCCTACCTATCAGACTAATTTGACAGACAGGTTTTGGATCGGATTTGGTCCACTGAGAGTCGGCCGCTCTCCAGTCCAGTCAGTCACCTTCATAGAGTCTGACACCAGACTGCTTTCCTCTAATTCAAACTTCACATCCAATCACTTTTCATTTTCTCATAAACCCTGTTAGATCCCGCCTCCCTCCCTGTACCCCTATTAGGTGATTGTGTTTTAATTTGCAGCAACGAATGAGCTATTAGCTGTCGCTGACACGTTACCCATGTAATGCTGGAAACGAGGAGAGCAGCTGTGACAGCTTATCCTCATTCACTCACTCACTCACTCACTCACTGAGCTGCAGGCACGCACACGCACACGCACACACACACTTGCTAGCTAAATTAAATGCACCTACTTTTTGGAAGTGAGATCAACCGTGCTGCCCAAGACTGACTCAGAGCAGAAACACAGAGAGACACGACACGGGGCAGATGAGCGAAGCTGACTTCTGTTTCTGTGCTGTTTAAATAGTTGCCAACACTCTGAGCACATATTCACAGGGTGGCTCAGAGGGAGAAGAAAAGGGACAGGGGAGAAAATTCCGACGGAAAATATATATATTTTTTCCTTCTGAGAGGAGACACAGAGCTTTAGTTAATTGCGGTTGCAGGAGATGTCAGTGTGCTTGGCATCAGAGTTGACTGGCCTATATAGAAACCTTATCAGCAAGATTTTAAAAAAAGAAAAAAAAAGTGAGAAGGGGATGCAGAAATGGGAAGAGAGCTGAAGAGATGAAAGAGAAGAAAAGGAGGGGAAAGAGACTGCTAAATGAAATGGAGAAAGGGAAGGAGCATGAAGATGGTAAAATAAAAGATATTCTAATTCTGTCTTATCTGTGAAAGTGGAGAAGTTATATCTCCTTCACTCATCACCTTGCTCCCTCTGATCACCAGAGCGGTTTGACTGGTTGCCAGTCAGAAATAATAAAATAAAAATACAACCTCTTATTTGGCCTCTCTGCTGTCCAGTTTACTCCCCTTTCACAAGCCTCCTCTCTTCTGTGCGGTCCCAGTAGCAGTTTTGACTTTTAGCATTTAATATCCTATCTTCCGCTCTTTCTCTTTAAGCTCCCCTCTATTTCTCTCCCCAGCGCAATTTCTTTGTCTTAGACGAGTTTCGTGTTGCTTTCATCTGTTTCCCTTTTTTTTTTTGCCTTCTGTGCTGTTTATGTCCTCTTTCCCCTTTCAGCTCTCTTACTTTATATTATTCTGTAGCACCTTTTTGAATATCTCTTCTCCCTTTGCTGCATTCCGCTTGTACTACTCCAATCAAATTCTGATCACATCTGTATATCAAAGATACCAACCCTCCAGGAGGCACGACTTTCATGTGATGAAACTTGCTTATAATCCTTTCAAAGCTAAAAAGCCAAGGCTGAATATTAACACTCAACATTATTGACCTTCTACTTACACAACACGTCTTTGTCAGTTTTCTGACTCGGAAAGTACTTACTGTTCTCAGTGTACCAACTGCAAGCTGTGAAAAGCAGCAACATTTCCGCAGGAGGTCAACAGTGGCGGTTGGTAAATGAAGAGGGCATCATGTCAATGTGATAAAAGTGCTGCATGTTTGCGGTTCAATATATTATTTAACACTTTGCATTGAATTGTATTATCTATATTCTTCTCCTGGTTTAAACTCAAGGTTCAAATTAAACTCGTTATATTAACGACAGACACACTGTGTTATATGTCCGACATAGGCGAACCAGCCCTCCTAAGTTGTTTCCATTCATGTTGTTTTAGGCGATAGATATACATTCTTATGCTTTGTGATACTGGCTCCGATTCTGCTGGAGATGTCTTCTCAAACAGTCCCCATTTTTCCTCCTTTTTATGGCGAACAGTACCCTTTGTCCAGATTGTGGATAAGGGCTTGTTGGCAGAGTCTGTGCTGTCTTAAGTCCGCCCAGGAGACCCAGAGAGTGTCCAACATGCAAATATCTGTGTAAATATTCTACACCATCCATATGATGCACAACAGAACGCCATCCATGCCACTCTCTATCACTCCTTACACCTTATAATGAAATAAATATTAAACTTAATTTTATGATAATTATAGTTAGACAGTAGTTAGACAGTTATAATGTTACATTAATGTTAACAAACAAAGAAATCACAATTAATGTTTACTAGATTAGTTAAATAATGTGTATAGATTATTATAGGTTCATTAACAAATAACAAATATTTAATATAGTACAAAAATGTGTCACGTACATTAAAAGAACACTACCATACCACTGTCATCATCAAGACTGTCACAGCCAGAAAGTGGCCAAATGTCTGTTTGTGAAATCACAAAGCTTCTTTTTTTATTTTCTGTCTACTGATCCATTTATTCCCCTCTGGCATTTTGTTCTCGGGGTGGTGCATCATTTCATTCAATACAAAGTTTCATTGAAGAGGTCAAAAGGCTCTTTGGACTAACAAGCTCTCAGTTAGTGAGATTTTTAGTCATTAATTTGAGTTCACACATTTTATTTGAATGACATATACAATAGACTCCCGTCATACAAATGCCTGCAAACCATATTTATTGTCACCATGCCACCATGGCATGTTTCTGTTACAGTAACCCAGAACGAGAGGGTGAGGCAAGGTGGTGGACAGTTAGCAACTACACCACAAGATGCTTTAACAGCTTGATAATCATGCATTTTCTGAGGGGAAAAACTTTCTCATACAGAAACACATGAAGTCTTTCTGAAAGCTGAAGCCATGGTGAGACTCTGAGAGTGCAGACGTTAAAAATAAATTATTGTGAAAAATGTCTATGATTGTTGCCTCACTTTTTGTGCTTATGTAGTGAGCATATTTTGAAACTGTACTACAGAATTATCTTGACATCAAGGTTTGTCATGTTTTCCACGTGACGTGAGTAATATATGGTTATTTAGTATTGTTCAGTGGAGATTGATTAATGGCATTAAATTAAATTAAGCAAAGTGGACAAGATAGGTTGAGGGAAGGTGGGTACATCACAGAAGCTAACAAGGAAAACACTGAACATCACATCACATTGTGTCACATTTCCCGCAGCTTGGTAGACCTCGCACTTTATTGTAGAATTCGCCACTCCTCTATCTGATAAAATGAGCTGTCCAAATTCTCTGTCTTTTTATCCTCAATTCACTTTTCTGCCCTGATACAGCGTTGCACTGCTCGCTTTCATGTCACAGTTCAGGAACACAAGTACAAATTAGTATCTTACATTACTATTTAAGAAAGTTTAATGTTTATAGGCATCAGAGCAACATGCGGTAATTCTCATAATTAATGATATTACCCAGTAATAAGGGGCAATTAGGGCATCTTAGTAAAGTTGTCACTTAGAAATAGAACTCTTTTGGGTTGATTGATCTGCTTAATGATAGTGGTAGAATTAATTGAGTCAGTGGAGATAAATGGCTGCGCACTGATCATCCAGTGACTTTCAAACCATTGATTTGTCCTTTATTAAGATGCTGCTAATGGAGGACAGGGTTGCCGTGGTTATTCTGACCTAATAAGTATTACCTATTCCTTTGGCTGCAGCTGATTAAAGCAATAACAGTTTAATTATTAACACAGTTTACATAAGGATACATTAGTAGCAGCAGTAGTAGTGATAGGAGAAAATTGGTTAGTGGCAATATGAGACAGTTTTCGTGAATGTGGCGGTCGACCTAATAATTTCCACAAAAGGTTAATTGGCAGGTTTCTGTATTTCTCTATCTGTAGAATGAGATTAATCTGTCGTTCTATTTTCTTAGTAAGTATCACTCTTTCTTGCAATTTGTGTATTTCAGTCCAGTTGACATAATACATACTGCTCATTTTGTAATTATGGTTAGCTTATCAGCACGGTTTCCAGTACATGTTATCTTTGAGGTAGAATTCTCCAGAAAGTTATGCTGGAGGCTTGTTATGTGTCTTTTTATAGAGTCATATGTCCTTGTCTCTGATCAAAATGAAAACAATGCAAACAATGCTGAAGATAAGTCCATCCATGATTTACTAATCCATGTCTGAGTGTGCCTGCTAACACTGCAGCAGATGATTAAGCAGTGTGGTGCATGGGGAAATCAAACCCAGAGCTGCATAACTAGAGATAAATAAATACTGGAAATCAAATCTCACAACTTTTGACAATAAACCAAACAGTTCTTGGCTCAGCCTAATGTTTTAAACCTGTCTACTTTAAATTTTAAAACTACTAATTGCATGGGGAAATCAAACCAGGAGCTGCATAACTAGAAATAAATAAATACTGGAAATCAAATCTTACAACTTCTGACAATGAACTAAACAGCTCTGCTTAATGTTTTAAGCCTTATCTTAAATTTTAAAATGATCAAAACAAAAAGTTTGATAAATCTAACAAAGAGGTTTAATTAAACTGTTAAACTATATAATTTCCTTAACTGAGTTTAAGATAGACGTTTCTTTCTGCTTATTTCTTATTATTTCCTTAATTACTACATTTTCATAGTGTAACATTTTATTGTTACATCATAGAAGAATTGAATGACTTTCTGTGTGTCGCTTGCCTACTCTATATGCATTATACACACGGATAGGAATGACCAGCATGCTGGTTGAAACATTTGAAAGAGCTGAATAAGATGAAGCGGAAAATACAATAAGTGCAAGAGGTTGAAATGGCAGTTTCATTCTAAGTGGGAGCACTGAATAAAGTGCTAATTGGAAGAATTTGAAGTATCAGGTGAAGTGAAAGTGCTGAAATGAGTTAAAGATAAGTGAAGTGTATCATTCAAAATCTGGCACATATGACCAAATTTTTACTTGCTTTATACTTTAACATAATTTCTTTTCATTCATACCACCCTTGGTCTTTTTTCAAGCAGAATAAATTACATTTTCATCCAGGTCACTTTCCTCTTATATTCTTATAATAGCCTCTGTATGGTCACCACTTCTAAACAATTATAGGCCAGTGAGGATTTTTTCTTTACTGACAAATAATATTTGATTTGATTTGATTATCATTCAGGTTTTAGGAAAAAACACAGTTCAACTACAGCAAGCTTCAAAGTTGCTAATGATAACAAGCAACACCGTGCAGCCCTTTCCATTGACTTATCTGAGGCTTTTAACACTGTTAGTCATGCAATACTGAAGCAGTGACTTCTTGGTATTGGACCCCTAAAACAAACTATCCATTTGTTTGAAAATGATTTATTGAAGATCACAGTGTGTAGGCTGAAGACACTGAAGACGCCTGTAGCTCCTTTAACAAATGTTTGTCCCAAGGTTCACTCCTAGAATCAGTTTTATTAAAACAGGATCTATCAACAGGCGCCCAATGCAAAGTTCACTTTTTTAGTGATGATACTGTTATTCATTGCTCTGTATCAGGCTCTTTGTTACAACTGACTTTTGATACTGTACAACAAACCTTTTATGATTTGAAATTGATTTTGAATGCTTTACAAACACAAAGAAGGAAAAGTCCTTGATCATTCCATCTTACCTACAGTATATAAACACTGTATGTTTCAACACAGTTTTGCTCTTTGGTGTTGCTGCAACTTTAATGTCTGTGATTACAATAACTGTGGCAATGTTATATACATGCATGCATCTTCTCAATGTCTTCATAGGTCTGATACAGTCTGCCATGTGAGCATTGAGGTTCTTTACACAGCTCAGTTTTGATTTGTAAAAATCAACAGTTCATTGGTTTTATGCCCTTATTTATATTTTCAAATTCTAGTTTAAAAAGATAAGCTTAAATAATGTCCTTGATACAACATTACAACGACAGCTTACCTGCAAAAACTGGGATACTGTGGCACCAATACTTGCTCCCTGTATGCTACGGTTGATTGGCCCGCATTGTCTATCTATAGATTTTATCACTGGCACGCCCTAATTTATAAGCCAGTTTTTAATTGTCTTCTTTCATCCCTATGCAAATTTATCCACCTGAAAAACGCTGGAAGTCACCACCTCTGCTCTGAGATATAGTCACAGGGCTGACTCTTGCTATCTATCCCCGTCACCTCTCTTGAAATAAAGGTCTTTTTCTTATGCTGCTCCTGCAGGTTTGAATTTGTTGCAGAATGGTTTGGTTCTGGGGGACAGTGTTTTAAAAAAATACATCAAAGTTCTTACTGAGCCATGTGCACCTGTGTGATCCAGGACACGATGACCTGAGTCTTATTTGGAACACTCGTGCTGCGATCTAAAATCTTATTGTCTGCAAGTGCTGCATACAATACGCATAATAGAACTTTGTTTAATGTGCTCCTGCCTGTCTTGTTCTGGGCACTCTTATAAAGGAGGATTTTTAATCACATTCTAAATAAATAATATCGATCTTCATTATGGTGAAATGAAATCCTATAACCACCACAGGCCACAACAGTCTACACTCTGCATTCAAAGACACCCACTTGAATCATACACTTCATCTGTTTCCTGTAGAGTCTGCTCCCTTTAAAATTCGAGGTGCAGGTGTTGAATTGATGGAATGCATTGAAAGACATTTCAGCCTTTTATCTGTTCATAATTCAGCATAGGCAACCATGACACCTAACCCAGATAAATACTATAATTATCATTTCTGCCTCTCACAGCTCACCCGTCGATCGTCTGTCGTATCCATCATGCCTACACAAACACAGGAATGCACATATACCAACACACAGACACACACACACACACTGTTTTGAGCTATCAAACCTGTATCCATCATAGCAAGTCAAAGTGAGATTTAGTACAGCGCCCTGGCAGGGTAACCACACTGTGGGCGAGTCCATATTAAATTGTCTGCTGAAGTGGGCCAGATTGCGTTAGGCCAGTCTCTCCATTCATCTACGCTAATGCCCTTTCTGCCTCCATCCATTTCACGAGCTGAAGGAGAGTGGAGAGAACAGAACAGGGCCCAGGAGAGAGGGGAAGAGAAAAAATGAATGAGGGGGAAAGGGAGAAAGGAAAATATTTTAAAAGTAGAAAGAGAAGAGGGGTAAATAATAACAGAGGGAACAGGAGAGGAACAGCAAACAAACGGGTGAGGGAGAAGCAGGTAGACTGTGACATCGAATGATGTAATTATTTTTTTGGGTCACTATGTGCGATTAACTCCATTTTTATTTCAACATTTGTTGGAGTTTTAAGTGGGAAAGCCTGCAGCTCCTTCTGTAAAAGCAACATGAACGAACCAAGAGCTAATGGGATGAAACGGCATGCCATGTACACTACATAGCAGCAGCTATACTAACAAGGCTCTATGGTAATGAGCTGGAGTGGGAGAGAAAACACAAGTATGAGTGGACACACACACACACACACACACACACACGCACCAGCATGCTAAGACACTATCAGCATGCTCTCATTTTGCCATTACCACTTTTAAGTGTTTGTTGCTATGGCAACAGTGTGATTTATTTCCCAATTAAGAGTTAGTGAACTTGCTCACGTACAACCAGTAATATCAAGCTGCACATAAATTACCTTCAAGTGTAACGCGCTCTGTTTGCTATTAAAAACAAAGCAATATCACCATTTCGAATCTCACAAACAAGCAAACTTCCATATCAAGAATTCACTACTTACTAATATTCTCTGATAATTGTGTGCCACGTCTGCCAGGCAATTAAAGTGCTCGCTAAAAAGGATGAAATTCAGCGGGATTCACGTCGAATAACAGCCTCTTTCATCCATCTAGCTTAAAATGAAGATAAACAATGCACGGATGGATGAGAGAGTCGGCAGGCAGGTGGGAATGTAATGGAATCAATTAGGCAAACACTCATGATTTATATTCTGTGTTGATAACAAAGAAAGCTTAATTTACTTTCTTTTCCCTTCTTACTGATATCATTTGTTTCTAATGTTTATGCGCTGATAACATATGAATCTCATTCCCGCTTGTGACATATAAGCGGCAGCAGCGCCCGTCTTTCTGTTCCCTCGCTGGGCTCGTGGGTGCAGTGTGTATGTGAGCGTATAAAGCAGAAGTAATTATTAATTATTAACTCCAACTAAAATGTTAGCGCATATATTAGCACTGATTCATGAACATGAAGGCAATTCCTGCACGTGTCTGGTTGGAGTAGATTATGCGTTTCTGTTTGTATATGTGCATCTGTGTGTTGACATGAAAAATGTTTGCACAGCTATGGATGTGAGGAGGGGAGAGAAAAAAAAAAAGACCCTCGCTTGCCTAAGTTTGCAAATGGTTGTCTAACATTCTTCTGTAATGAAACCCCTCTGTCCCTCTTTCTTTTTTTTATTCCCCTCATTCTCTCCCTCTCTCTTCAGTGAGCACACTGCAGTGTTACTGAGAAGTAGAACTGGTCTGGCCCTCATTAATGTCCCTGGCATTCGTTTGGCTCTGCGTCTCTCTCTTCCTCTCCCCAGCCTCTTACAGCTTCATCCCACATTCCACCCATGCCATCCTCGTACGCGCAACACTAGCAGGCTTCAACTGCAATTAGTACCTGTGTTATCACACCACACACACACACACACACACACACACACACTGCAAAGGCATTTAAGTCCAGATCTTTTTTGTGCCCAGCACCACTCTTCACTTCCTTCACCCCTGCAGCCCTCTCAATAATGATGGACTTGTTGGACAATAATTAGACAGAGTAATAAGCATTCAGTTGGTCCAGGGAAACACTTGGGATGCCATGTTCCTTTCCATTAGGGCTTTATTATATGCCAGTTCACTTTAACCTCAGAGGAAGACTGACATAACACGACTCTGTTGGTGCATTATCATATTTTATGACGGGTTTTGGCTTGGTGATTGTGGAAAATATTGTGGCGACAAGGTTGCCTCCAGTTTAGGGCTAAATGACTCTTTAGAGATTAGGTAAGCTAAAGTCACACTGAACACTGACCAAAGTTTACTTCTGTTTTGTGTCATGTGGTATACTGGAAGGCGGCCATATGAGGATTGTGTACTGCACAGTGTTGATAAGTTCTATCAGTTTGCACAATCGGATACTGTTGTTGGCGTTAGCCTGCAAAGCCTAAAAAATCGTCCCAGTGCCTTATTAGCTCCAATATGAATCTTTCATTTAGGTCTCTATCACAGAACCCCTAAAACTAGGCAAAGTCATTACCGTTTTCACTTTTTCAATCTCTTGGTCTTTTCATGTTCCAAGATCAGTCCTTTATCCCTCGCGTTCTATTTTTCATCACAACTTTATCCTAATTCATACCCTCAAACACTCTTTAAACTTGGAGAAATGAGACCCACGTCTCTTGTAAAAAAAAAAAAAAAAAAGAGAAAAAAAAAAAGGAACTAGGTCTGGGGTGATCACCAGAAAGTTTCTGACATGCAGAATCACCCTTAAGCTGATGCTGAATGTTTTAGAGCAGGCTGGTCTCTTTTTCTGAGTGGGATAAGACGGCTCTTGTGTCTGCTTGTCTGCCGGGGCTTTGGCGGTAGAGAAGAGTCAGCTACCTGTTCTGCTCTCCCCTCTCATCTCTTCACACTAATTAGAGAGAACTGGGTTTAAGTCTTAGTGGGGACACACATCCTCTGCTTGCACACAGCTGGGTGCGCATATGTGTATTCATCAAAGTGTTTTATGAAGATCCTTTTTGTCTTAATGTGTCCAGCAACATATTTTTAGGTCAACATTTTATCAGACGTGCTGTCGGACTACAATGTGCCAACCTTTGTGTGCGTGTGTGTGCATGTGAATCGTTTGCAGTGCGGTGGCAAGGCACCGCAGGCGATGATAAGGAGGGGGCTTAAGCAGTGGGCTCTCTAGGCCTAATCACTGCACACATTTCAAAGAACGAGAACGCCAATTAAAACGGATACGGCTCAATATGGGCTTTTGGGCTGCCACAGCGAAGAGCAACACATCCAACATGAAAATCAATCACACCCCCCCATCTCCTGGTCAGGAGAAGCGGTTTGCCAGCCGGTGATCTGAGAGGAGCCTCTGATAAATACGCAGGCTCTATAAAGGGCTGCAGCAGGGGCAAGGTGGAAAAGACTCGTGAGGTCGCACAGAGAAGACAGAGATTTGCGAGTCCCCAATCATCGTGTGTGTGTGCAGGTATATGTTGGGGATCAGAGGGCCTGTGATCTCAACTCTTAAAAGTAGGTGGAAAAGTAAGCGAGGAGGACTTTGATATATATATGAGGAGGATGAACTGTCAGGATGAGTCAATTCAGTATTCCTAGTAGCTTTGAAACCTACTTTATTTCATTTTATTTGTCATTAGGAATCCACATCATACCAACATTTGACATAATAAAAGGACATATATTCCATATTAATCAAGTTAAAGGAGCAGGTCGACATTTCAAGAAAACCTTAGACGAGAAGATCAATACCTCTTTCCCATCTAGACACTAACTAACTGGAAGTTGATTAGCTCAGCTTAGAACAAAGAAACAGCTAGCCAGTCAGTCACAAGATTACAAACTCCACCTACCAGCTCCTCTAATGCCACCTAAAAAAAACTGAAGTGTAAAAATGACTAGTTTTACAGGGGTGCTATGATCAAGAAGGCCAGCTCTGTCCTGGGCTGCCCCCTAGACGTCATAGATGAAGTGGGGGACAGGAGGATGTTATCAAAGCTGACATCCATCATGAACAACTCCTTTCAGCCCCTGTATGAGACTGTGCTGGCCTTAAACAGCTCCTGGCCTTAAACTGCTACTCCCACCATGTAAGAAGGAGCTCTACCACAGGTCCTTCATTCCAACAGCTGTCAGACTCTTTAACACCAGCATGAGTTTTTGACTTTTTGTGTATGTTTCTTACTTGTGAGTAATGTCTTATCCACCTTTTGCATACAAGCTGCTGACAAGTGAATTTCTCTGGTGTTGGAAGTCTGTCTTATCTAAGTGGCTGGGCACAGTCACATTGTTTATGTGTTTCCATTGGATAGAGCCAGGCTTTCCCCTAAGCTAACTAGCAGCTGGCTCTATCTATATGGTTAGCATACAGAAAAATAGCATCCAGTAGTAGAAAATAAGAGTTTTATTCTCATTTGCTCAAGTACTGTACTTCAGTACAATGTTTCTACTTCAATACATTTCAGACACTAATATTGCACTTCAGCTGACTTCAGCAGTTAACTTTTCACATTATGATTTTACATAGAAATGTGTTGTTAAAGGTAAAACCAGTGACTCCAAATGTTTTTGGTCCAGAACAGACTGTCTATCATGTTTCTGTGTGATTTCTTTTCGGATTCATTTAAAGAGCTGTTTGAGACCAAAGAGGTAAAATGAGTCAATATTTTAGACACACACACACAGACACATTCACATTGTTCTACTACTTGAGTACATCTTTCAACCCTCTCATGTAACACTCAGCAAGAAAGCAAACAAACGTACTTGTCAAAATCACGGACCTTCCTTTATTCGATAGAATCATGATCACAAAGCAGATAAACAATTAATGTGACATTTGGCAATCAATCAAAAATTAAAAAAAAAAAACTGACAATACATTCAACCAGCATCATGTAATCAATATGTAAACATACTGTATTTAATTATGAATGGAATGATTTCTATCTAGTTACAGTGCAGTAATAATTCAAAAGCTTCAGCATCTATCTCCAAAAGCAGATTTTTCCCTTCAGTGGTGTGTGATTGTTTGTGCACATCTCTTAAAAGTCAGGGCGAAGAATCACGAGAACCTGCTGCAGCTCTTCTCACTGAAGTGAAACGCACAGGCTACACAGGAGCTGACGTCCAATACCTTGTTAATGTGTGTGTGACTGCGCGTCTCTACAGATGTGTGTGAAGGCTAATACGCTCCGACAAGCTGATGAACATATTTCATGTCATATCGTTTGACATCATTAACTAATAAAGATTGATTGCCCTTTGTTCCCCAGCAATGAGTGTTTGTACTATTGCCCTGCCGCCACGGTGTGTGTCTGTGTGTGTGTGTGTGTGTGTGTGAGAGAGAGAAAGAAGCAAAATGGAGTGTTTTTTTTTTAAGCTTATGGCTTTCCCCTCCACAGGTCAGACTCAGGCTGGACCCAATCCTCTCCCATGATGCTTTGGAAGCGGAAATCTTTGAAGTACTCCAGACGGTGGCTAAGAGACAGAAGGAGAATTACATATAGGATGTGCTGTACTCTGACATACACACTTATGACATACATCTTTGAGTGTGAGGCAGGTGCTGGCTAAATGCTGACAAATTGAGTTCAAATCGGAGGTCTGGCTGCAGCAATTCTGCAAATTAAAAAGGGGCCTTCCACCAATTTCACACGAGGATCAATTTATTCATCACGAGCAGCGCAAACATCTTCTGTGGCGTTGGAGGAAGACGAATGAAAAATTACACTGATGATGTTGATGATGAGGGTTATCTTGGCTGGGGCTTCAAATTTGCAAAAGAAAGCTGACAAGCTGACACAAACATGGTTGTAGAGTTTGAAAGTTGTGAAGCTTTACTGATAAGGCACTGAGTTGCATACCCAGTGTTTTTAGAACTTGATCCATGCTAGGGACTGAAAGTCAGGATATCTCACCCTCTTCTGCTCTGATTTGGACTTCTCTTTTACAAATCTGTCTCTCAACTTCATGATTGTGCAATACTAGTAGTGCCCCTTTAAAACAAACCAAGGTTTTACTAGAAATAACGTCTGTGCACATGACAGCATACTCACAAGTTAGGCTTTTGGCCTTCTGCTATCTCCTCCTTGGGGATGGGGTAGAGAGCCTCATATGTGCGCTCCTCTCCTGAGCCATGGATGGCATAGGAGTTCATCTTGTTGATATTGGGAGGGAAGTACGACCAGGGGACGAGAGCCTCACCTACCCACCTGTCTCCTGTGATCTTGGTATTAAACACCATGGGCAGTTGTTGCTGGAGAAAAACAAGAATCAAGACAAAAATAAGATATACTTAAACAGCTAACTCAAAGTACTGCTGCCCCCTTCAATAACTCCCTTGATGTTTACCCACCAGGAATGCCTGGCCAACTCCTGACAGCAACAATATCAGGTGCTGTCCGTGTCTAGAAAGAAAACACAGTTTGCATGTTTGTATTGAGATTGTCTATATATGCTGTCTATCATATGGTTTATGGTACAGCAGCTTAGTTCTGTACTTACGGACAAAGCTCCACCTCTAGGTAATTTTCTGTAGTACTGTCAAGGAAGAAGGACTCCACAACTGAGAAGAATAAAAATAATTGAATCAAGATAAAACCTTTAATCCTACATTTAAAAGGTGTTATTAACCTCAGCGACACATATTCCAGGGGAAAAAAAGACAATAATTCAATAATCTGAGTCATTTATTTGAAGTTATAGTTTCACAATATTGTGCAAAAATGACAGATATATAAACTTTCCAATAAGATATGAAGACCAGCGCACCCGCTAACCTAGCAGCATGCTCATTATCTTCTTGGATTATAATGGGATTGGCTTCCAATCTAATAAGTAACATTAATGAGGCCAAATATGTGGGGCTCATTAAACGGAAATCGAACTTACTTAAGGTCAATTAGATAGGATTGTTATTACTCAACCTCATCACTGGGTTTAATTGCTGTGTCACCATAATAATGATAATGCAATTACTATTATGGCCTCATAAACAGAGCTAGTCCCTCATCTCTCCAACCTCAATGGACTATATTCATAATTTTATCTCAGCTCTCAGAGAGGCCTAAAATTGCATCATACTGAATGAATACTTAAATCCTGACTGGAATAACAACTATCGAGGGGTGGGAACCGTGAAAGCAACACATGTACGATATAATGCAATACTTAACAATAGGCAATAAATGTGACCTTTGTAAGATGATAATTTCAAGTTCAATCAACAGTATGGAGACTGGAGTCCGTCACTGGAATAAATACACAACTAGTTTTTGTAATTATAAGGAGATTGAGAACACTAATTCTGCCATTTGATATGAGATGCATAGTTGGGCTCAACATAATGACTGGGATGTTTCCACTCTTCGATTGCTATTTAAAGTATAACATGTAAATTAGAGAGTTTAAGATGTGCTCTTGAGAGGTTTTTATTCTAAGATAACCATCTGCCAGCTGTAGCTTCTCACTGAATATACAAGAGTAAATCTTCTCATCTAACTGGGTAATAAAGTGAATGAGAACATTTGACTTATATGACTTTTTACCCACCTTCATAATCCCAGAGTCCAGGGAAGGGCTGACCGGGGGGTGCTGCAGGAGCTGCTGGATCATTGAAGAAGGGACCAGACACCTCTATCATTAACCCCCCTTGGCCAGGAGAGAAAGTGATGCTGATAGGGTCATGATTCACAGGGTTGCTATCCCAGGTGTGCTGGATCGAAAACTGCATTTGCGTGAGAGGACTGAAAGACAAAAATGAAATCAGAATGATAATCTGCCTTGTGACCGTAGTGACACACGGCAGCAATAAACGATAGACTTACAGAGATTCACTGCATAGCAGAAAGTGGATGAGTGTCAAAAACTGTATTCCACGAGCCGCCCCCATGTTGTCTCTCACTGCCTTAACTCTCTCTACTGTGCCCCAGCTGAGCTCGTCATGTCTCAATATAATACCCCTTGTTCGGCTCTTCAAGCAGTTTGTTATCAAATTAGGTTAACGTCAAATACAGTTCTGTTACTCAATAACTGTATACAAAGGAACTTCCTGATATGAGAAATGTGGAACTATCAGCTTACACAGTGAAGGAGCAGTGGTGTCCGGGTTGTGGTTTCAGATAAGACCTGGAAGAGCTTGTTTCCCAACAGAAATTCTTTGACTTATGTGAGCATAAACATAAAACATACAATGTCAGTAGCAAATCACATGACCTGCTGCTCGAGAGTTAGCCGGTTAAATGTTATATCAATCTGTCACTTTTTCTGACGTCAAGCTCGTCGTCGGGGTGAAAACATAACCGCTTTACATTTTACAAAAATCATATGTAATACTCAAACTCAAACTAAACATGTCTAGACTAGACAAAAACACATCCGTCAATAGCTTCCCGAAGCGGAGCGGAACCTTTTTTACTTCCCTGTATGTACAGACGGAACAACTCCCGCGGTGCACATCTTCAATGCCATTGGTTGTTGTTTGTTTACTTCAAAACGGACGGCGCAACCGAACATTGAAGTAAAAAAAAGACGCTTTTGTACGTTTTTATATTAAGCCTCCACGTTTCAAATAATACCTGTATATGGCTCGTAAGCATCTCCTTTCTCTGAGGCTGTTTTGCGTTCTTAAACATTCGTTTAACACATTAAAAGGTTTAGTTAGCTCGCTAAGCTTAGCTGAGATTGACTAGCTACCCCAGCTAAAGGGTCGCTGCACCAGGTAACCACGGGAAACGCGAGCTGGCTTGTTGATCTCAAGCAGCTTTCTAACATCCAACATCTAACATGTGTTTTTGAGAGACGTCTGCTAGACACATTCGACGTAACGAAGTGATATTTAACATTTCAACGTTAACATTTGCGAGGTAACGATAGTCATTTTCGCCACCAAAAGAACTGTTGTGCTTTTCTCTAGACTGCAGCTTCATCATGGAGGCAGAAGTTGAGTTTTTACGTGATCAAGGTGAGTTAAAGCACACACCTCGCAGGATACATCCTTATACTGTCCATGGAGCACATCAAGTCAATCTAAACTGTCCAGTCAAATGAAAAGCAATAACAGGTTGTGCATTCATAATAAGCCACCGTGGCCGTATGCCATCTGTGAGATACCATATCAGATCGATGAGACAGCTCCAAACGGAGCTATTTGACACCGTGACTGCTCCATCATCACTAGATATTATTCACTTATTCACTACGTTAATTACGGTAGAACAAACACATACCACATCAGAGCCATTGTTTATCAAGTGTATCTGAATCAGTCATAGTAATTATGCTGAGACTGCATACAGTCCTGGACAAATACTGGAAATGAGATCATTCTGCGGTTTATGATAAGCTCCTTAAATGCTCATGGAGGCTAATTGTATATTTTCTCTAAAACTGAAAAAGGCTCATAATGTCCTACACGTAAAATTATAATTCTAGTTAATCTGCTTTTGTAAATGGATAGCACAGTCAGTTAGACTGTTGTTCTGCTTTCATTTCATCATCAAGGTGCCTAAATAGCCTACTGTATTTGCCTGGACCATTTGGTCACTGGAACCAATTATTGCTTGTACAAAGTTTTTTTCGTTTTTCTTTTTATTTATCCATGAGTGTATGTAGATATGTATTTTAAAGAAACTTGAAATTCACACCACATTTGTGAATATTAGAATTTTCGAAATAGCCCTCGTTATAGGGTTACCACCAAATAGTGTGGTGGAGAAATGTGTGAACTGAGAGCGCATGAGTGTGTGTGCTTGACTAAGTGTTTGTGTGTGTGTTTGTTTTCAGTCCACAGGTTAAATACAGCCCTCAGCCAGTCTCAGTATGGGCACCGCGCTCAAGCCACATCATCTCCGGTACAAAGACCTCTGTAAAAAAAAACTCTATGAACGAGTCAAGATTTAGCTCATTATTTGGTATCTTCAGTAAACAATATCTGTGTATGTATTTAACTTTGGTGGGAAATAATACAAGGTGTACCATACATATATGGAACTATTTATTAATGATGTTTCAGTTGTCTGTAACTAATCAATCTGAATGTAGAAAAGAAAGCAGAAAGTAGTAGTTATAGTAAAATAAACTACAGCTGGACACCCCATGAGACCAACCCTCACTGTCTGTGTCTCTTACATTCATCAGGTTGAGGAGGCAGGTCAGGCAGAGTCTCTCCCACCCTGGATCTCTGATAGAAGGTCAGACACAATAAAAGTTTCTTTAGTATGACAATCAACGCACTCATGTTTGAAGTCCAAGTTATGGGGAAAACAATCTTCTGTTGATAAGAATGCTTTTGCACACGTGTTTTGGTATACAGTATAATGGCTCCTCTGATAGCGGAGTACGATCGGCACATGGATGAAATGACTGAACAGCTGCAGAGATACCAGGTGAAGAACATATCTATCTATGGTATCTATGAAATATTATCAATAGACTGTAGATATAAAGTATGCAATGTATAAATGTCAGCTCTTGACACATGCTGAATGGAGTGATGAATGATGTGATGTGATGAGTGATGAATATCTCTTGATCTGCATTTGTTTTTATGGGTAGTACATTGTTGTTGTCTTGCTCTCAAAAATACTTTATTTTGTGATATAATTTTTTTTGTGTGCATTAAAGTGTAATGAGCTGTGATAACGAATTAATAACACGCAGCGTTGATCTACTTGTTTCAATCAACAGACGCAGATGGCAGATGTGAAAGTGAAGTTGGAGAGGGTTGTCAAGGAGAACGAAAGGTAGAAAAAATTCCACTGGTGTCAACAATACAGAGAGCAGAGGAGACAAAATTAATCATTTATCACATCAGTTAACACCAACGCAGCTTCCCCGTCCTGAGAGATGTTCTTAAATATGAGATATGAATCAGCTTCCTATCTTGAATTATTACACATTGAGTGACTTGTTTGTTTTTGTATGTCCCATCAAAAGTAACAGCACATAGTAGTAGATTGATAATCTTTGGTTGACCACTAGCATTTTGTTAGTTTGTGAGTAATTATGGAGGTGTGTGGACCATTTACATTACAGCCAAATAAAGTATGCTTTGACTGGCCGTAATACTTCTCAAAAGCTATCTGACCCCTTCAGTATCAACCCTCACTTTTCTCAGGCTACATGTAGAGCTGAGGGAGTCTGTGGAGAAGCAGCTTCATGCCCTGCCCGTGGCTTCAGGAGTGGAGGGCGGCACATTGGAGGAGGAAGCAGTGACCAGAAACCTGCAAGAACAGATTCAGCTGTCTGAACAGGTCTGCATGTGTCCACGTGCGATGTCTAAACCTGTGTAGAAAAAAATCATTTACATTTACAGTTATGTGTTTATATTGTCCAATGAGCTTGTTTGCTGTATTCCTGCAAGAAAGAAGGTTATTAAGTTTATGTCTGTGCATTCAGGGGAGAGATTTGTTGAAGATGTTTTAGCAAGACTATGTAAATGAACTACTGTTGAGTACTTAGCTAAAATCCTAAACAACTTACATCAGCACATGTGGAGAAGAGTGAGTGTAATGATTCAATAATGCACATCATACACCAATGTTTACCTCAAGCAGGGGTGTCAAACTGTTCCACTAAAGGGCCAGTGTGGCTGCAGGTTTTCTTTCCAACCAAGCAGCAGCACACCAGACTGACTCATGTAATCAACTGATCTCAGTCTTCAGGGAGTTGATCGGTCAAACTGTGTGCTCTTGGTTGGTTGGAACAAAAACCTGCAGCCCTTTTGTGGAACAGTTTGACACCTGTGACCTAAAGTTTGCTAACACTGGACACCATAAGCTACTGGTCACACCAGAACAAGTATGGCTGTAAGAGCAAAACCCCTGAGTCTACTGAAATGAGTACGGGTGGGTGTTATTGATTATGAATTTAATTTTTCATTTGTCAGAGGAAAAATGTTGTTTCTAAAGTTACGTAATGTCACTTTAAATTGGCCCAGTACAAAGATAAAAGCACCCTAGTTCTGTCAAAGTTGTTTTCTGATGACTACTAACTGATATTTACGCGTTATTTTTTTAAATTACATATGTACCAACAGAAAACAACACAAAATGGTTTATTGAGTAGGCGACTCACTTAGAGCATTTAACTGTCAACAGCAACAAAAAGAAGCTGGTCCCAGTGGCTCCACACAACACTGCTGTTATAATGAACAAAACCCCAGTGATTTTCAAATCTAGCCGTGACTCGCTTGCAACAAAATACAACATGAAAGAATCGGAATAATAAGAATATTTTAGATGTCAACTTCTACATTTGGTCGTGACCAATGTCTCTAGTGCCTAAATGAGTGCGTATTAACGTGTGTATATTTTTATATGTTCTTATTTAGGAGCGGTTACAGGCCATGGAGCTGTGGCAGTCAGCAGCTCAGGAGCTGGACCGCCTCCAGCAGGTCTACCAGAAGGCCATCTCTGATGGACAGATCCACAGTGCTCACAGACAGCAGCTAAAGGTTTAGTATTCCCACATTAACACGCGGAGCCAGCACGTTATTAGCCCATTATTAAAACGTCAGCCTTTCACCACTAGATGGAGCCATTATGATAGAAATTAGGTTAATTAGAGCAGTTTGGCCTCAGTTGATGCTTGATATAAGCATGAGGTAATTACAAGCCGTTAACTTTTATTGAACGTCTCTCTCTCTTCCCCCCCCCCCGTCACAGGATCAGCTTGTTCAGTTCCAGCAGCACGCGCACAAACTTCAAGTGGCCAATCAGAAACTGGAATCAGTAAGTGATGGTTAATTAAAAGTGTGTTAAATTATTGGCTCCTAATTAGCCATGGGATCGAAATCCTGTGCACGTCCCTGAAATTAACCCAGCTCTAATAATTAATCTTGTAACTAAGTGAATCCAGTTTCTAAATCACTCTGGTAGTCAGCCAGAACTGTCCTGGTTGTTTAATGGAGTGTCAGCCTGCTTGGTAATCCTCTAACTACCTTAGCTTTTTCTTTTTTTAACACACACTGTTAGACACTAGTCACTAACTCTCTCTCTCTCACACACACACACCTACAATCGCACATAAATACGCTCGGCGTCAAACTCTTTAGACTCTATTTAAACACCAATCTGACATGAGCTCTATCTGACGTGGTTAAGACGCACAGCATATTGTGCATATATTTTTTTCAAATGCAAACTCAGGCACGCACACATACACCTGCGTGCCTGCTGTTTACTTAGGACACAATATAGTGTGTGAGGAGAGAGTAATACTATATCCCTCTGATGCATTTTTAATGAAAGGGCAAGCCTTGGGCTTCCCCCTCTCCGACTTCTCATACACACAGCCTTTTTCAGTCACTCTATGGGAGAACGAATTGACTTTGTAGCCACGAATGACTGACAGAGTCCTGAGTTTGTTCTTAAAGGGCATAGAAAGTTTGGCGAGATAACAAGTTTTCGGGAAAAGTTAGGTCCGGGATAAAGTTCAAGGTGTGTGTCTGGAGTCATGCCACACAAATGGCAATCTTGTCTCTCTTGCCACACACAGACTAACCAGCATTTCCTGAAGACGGTGACAGAACAGAGCACGGAGATGGAGGAGCTACACAGCCAGCTCAGGTAACTAAATCCCTCAGACATTGAAAATGGCTGCTGGCAGAGGTCTTGCTCTGGCTATGTTTGTCCACAGGTTGCATCAGCAAAAATAATGCAACCTGTTACTGTATGACGATGGGTAGATGCAGGATGCATAATTATGTTGTGGTAATACAGTATACAATATGCCAATGAGGACAAAAGTGCAATGTGCATTATGTTTTTCTTTGTTTTTGTATTTGCTGCATATAAAAACTGTGACTAAGCTTTAGAATCTACCTTCACTTCAACAATTCGGTTAAATAATGTTTATTTGGTGTGTGGAGTAAGCTTGGCACACAGCCTGAATGAACAGGGGCAAAGAGCTCGCCTGCATCTTTTCAAAGGTAACAAAATCAAACTGTGAACACCTCTTAAGCTCGCAAATGAGCTGAAGTGTAAGAGTGAGTTTTTGAGGTGCTGGTAGGTGGACACATTTTTTTTGAAATACGCTTTCTTGCCAAGAGTTAAATGAGAGGGTTGATGCCACTCTAAAAGGTTAATCATAATAATCAAATAAGGTGGCTTTCGACTCAAAGATAGCAGCATGCCCATTTACTTGATTGAGCGATTGTTTTCTCTCTGTCCTCCTGGTTTAGGCAGACCAAGGCTGAGCTGAGGACGGCCACAGCCAAAGTGGATGAGATGACCAAGTTGCTGCAGAATGTCCAGGACCAGATACAGAGACGGGTTAGAGGAGATAAAAATTGTGTAGAATTAAAAAAAACAAACAATCTAGTGCAGTAGAAAATTGGCTGTCTGCTTAATAGAAGGCAGCGGAGAACTTGATCAAGACTTGAGACTGAAGCAGTTGACCTGTGTCCCAGTCAATATAACATGTCACCTATTATTTTGGATATTTTATAAACAAAATAATTGTTCCAGAATTTAAGAAAAAAATAGCTCTGTGTGTGTGTGTGTGTGTGTGTGTGTGTGTGTGTGTGTGTGTGTGTGTGTGTGTGTGTTTGTGTATTTAGGAGGAAGATGTGGCAGAGGCTCAGGGCCGAGAGGATGCAGCAGACAGACGGCTCCAACATCTTCAAGTGGCCTTGAGCCAGCTGGAGGCCAGGTAAACACACCGTCACCTTTCTCACCCGTGTGAAATGTATGCAGCATCGCGGAACCTTCAGCATGTTTACAAATGGGTCACTAGATGCAGTCATACCGTATTCTCGCTGATTCTTGTCTTGAGCTGAGCAGCACTTCTCTTTCTTTACTTCAGCTGCTGATACTCGCTTCTTTTTCCTCCATTGCCAGGCTAAAAGCTGCAACTCAGGAGGCAGAGGGAGTTCGCAGGGAGCAAACTGTTTGGGAGAGAAAGGTGGGGGAAGTCCAGGCACGTTGCACCACACTAGAAGAGGAGAAGTATGAGGCCCTGGCCAAAGTCAGAGAGAGTGTTCAGGTGGCAGAGGAGGCTGCACTGCAGAAGGACCAGGTGACTCTGTCTTCCTTTCTTTTTACTAGCCAAGCCTTCTTCTCAATCTGGCTCCTCGTGACGAGTGTCCACGGCCCTTTGAAATGTCGTAACCTTCTCCCTACAGGCCCTTTTAAGAGAGAAGCAGAAGGCAGAAGAGCTGGAGAAGACCAAGGACGCCATCAAACAGTTAATCCAGGATGCTGCAGTACGCACCAGAAAAGAGGTGACTGGCTCACTGAGCAGGAATGGCTGAGCTGCTCCTGCTGAAGTTGACTCCACTCACACGGCAGTCTACAAAATATCTGAGAATCACAGCTTATTCTACTAAACGCCCTCCGTGTAATTTGCTCCGTGTGTGACTAAACTCTACTTTGAGCCAGTGAATGTATCACACCATTACTTAATTGCACTCGATGATGTCAGAACATTTTCTGCCAACTCTGTATACTCTACACTTAAAAAATTAATATCTGTAAAAACTATAAAAATCTGAATTTCTGATTTATAATTAGCCTTACATGGCAACGCAACCTCTAACTTGGTGATGTACTAAGCCAAAAGCAAAGCACTGCTCTTTCCTGCTGCCTAAACTCAGTCGGGGACATGGTGATTAATGCTCAATTTATGGGTCGTCTTCATCAAGCCCTTCAACTGTTTAATCCTGTTAATGAAGCCTAGTATGACTGCAGTGCCTGGCTGTCATCTTAGTCTCTGGCCGGCCTTCAACTAATTATGATATTTTAGAGAGTAACCGTTGATGTGCTAAACTTTTTCTAAATGATGGCCTTTGCCTTTTTTTTTTTTTTACCTTCCAGGTAATTTTCTCATGGATGTCAGAGGTTGAGGTTAAATATTGCAGCCAAAGGGAGACAGATTTTTTTTCACTTTAATCTCCTCTCTCTCTCTCATCTTCACTGAAATCCATTCAGTGTTAAGATAAGTATGTGTAATGAAGAATTAATCCCCAAACTTCTCACACTGGCAGTCAGACCTACCTAAGGACTTAAGCAACTTTCAGACAGCTGCAGGTGAGGGGTGGGGCTTTCCAGAGGACAGGTGTGTCCAAAGTTATCGGCTCTACCGTTGGAGATTACGACCACCAGTAGCACTGAAGTGCAGTGTTTCCTCCTCTATTTCCTGCTGACTGGTCTCACAGTTTAATATTCTTCTGGCTCTGACATAGCAGCCCAGCTCGGCGGCTGTCTTTTAGCCTTTTATTTCTAGAAGCTCCATTGACTAAAAGTCAGTCGCAGATTTACTCTTGTCCAACGGCTTCCTGCCCGGGCACACTCTCCTTTTCTCTTATTAGCTCTAAAATCTAAGGCCATCCTTAAAAAAAACTGTCCACAGAATTAAATCCTTAAAGCCTCATTGGTGTGAACTCAAGTGTCTGAATACATTAACTTTCCGCACACGGGTTCAAAAGTTAAGTCACCAACCCAAGTAACTTTTTTTCTTGTCTAATTAAGCCTACTGTCTGTATGAAGGAAGCGAAACACAAAGTACCTGCACTATCCAGGTCCCAGTAGTCTTTGCCCGTTTTGGAACTGTGTGACTTTATCTCTTACAGGTGGATAATGTGCGCAAGCATTGCAACGTTCAAATCCACCGTATGGCAGAGGAGCTGTCTGCACTGCAGCTGGTGAGGAGCTGTCTCGTCAACATTACACTAAATCCCTTCTTTTTTTTTCAGGCTCTATCTGTTTTATTTTTATTCTGACTCTTTCCACCTCTCTTTAGGAGTGTGCAGACAAAGAGTCTCAGATTGAAAGGTCCCTGCGGGAGAGAAAAGCCGTAGAGGAGGAGCTGGAGAAGGTATCTGTGAAAGTATCAGTTGCACCACAAAAAAAGAAGCTGCTGACGCTAGCTACAGAGTCTGATAGCATTTGATGATTGTTTTAATGCTGCTTGTGGTGTTTTTGGGTGTTTTGTTTAAGGTGTATAAAGAGGGCAGAGCAGAGCCAGAGTTCAGGAAGATCGATGCCCTCCACCAGAGGTGTTTAGATGCAGAGAGGATGAAGGACGACATGAGCCTTACTCTGCAAAGCACCCAGAACAAACTGAAAAAGATAGAAATGGAGTAAGTTTGCACTGGAAGCTTCTTCTTCACTATTCTGGGCAGGAGGTTGAGCTCTCCACCTTTACTCCGTTCCTTCCCTCACCCTAGAGCGTTCACAACAGCAGAGGGAGGTGCCCAAGTGGCTCCAGCTGCTGCCAATAATAATGGTTGTATAAAAATAACAATTTGTCCTCTTCTTCTTCCTCTCTCTGTCTCACCCCTCTCCTTCTTTCTTTCTTTCTGTCTGTAGCTACAGTGAGGAGCTGTCACGCTGCCAGGAAGAAGTGCGGCGGCTACAGGGCTCGTTGGCCGCAGCCCGCGACGACTGTGTCGGCGTCAGCGACGAGCGGCTCCAGCTGCAACAGGAGAACCTGCAGCTCCGCAGGGAGATGGATGAGCTGCGCAAGGCCACCCTGCTGGTCCAAAAGAAGGCCAAACAACAGGTAACTCGGTGATCGATGGCAAAGGAATGGAATTGCAAGAATGTGTGACCTCTGCAAGAACTGCCAGAAAAGACAAGTTTAAAGACAAGAGTGAAGTTGGATTTTTGTGCAGAGCTTTATGTTTGAACAATACAAGGCCAGAGGGCTAGACCATTAGAGACGGATGGAAAAAGAAGGAAGACAGTGGAAGGGATATAGGGGGAGTAGAGGATGGATAGCTAAGGGGGCATGGCACTCGTGTGTTAGCATACTCGCGTCTCCTAATTTGTACTGATACAGCTGAGGCTGATGGGAATGTCATTATGTTTGCGGGTATTTGCTCGTGAACCAACGGACAAATTGTTTCATCTCAGTCCGCCTGGCAGTTGTTGATGTCAGTCTGGATCAACCTGGGTGACCAACACACCGACACTGCCATCCCTGGAGGCATGCTGCTAAAAATGGTCAAAACCGATGGAGCAGAAATATCCTTAGTCCTGAGAGGATGAGTGGAATCCAGTCTAAAACCCGTGGATCCCACAATTCCTATAATGCAACCCAATAAGTTTTAGAACTTTTGTAAGATGGCCCCAGCCTTCTTCTTTCAAAACTCCTAATCTTCAGTTTGTAACTCAGCTTTACGTGGTATAAATTTGCTGTCTCCGAGCCCAAGCTGAGATAGCTTTGATGACACTGTCAGGATTATTTTCTCAGACTTTAGAAAGCTCCCTCTAAAGTCACAAATGACATTGTACAACAGCTTTTTTTTTTTTTTTTTTTTTTTCAGGCTCAGTAGTACGTTTCGTACCCACGATGAGTAAACTAATCTTCATATGTAAAATCAGTGGAGTGCCACTCATTGAGTGCGAGAAAAGATGAAAGCAGCGGGGAAAGAAAAAATGGATTTTGCTTAGCCTGCTGATCTGTAGTGTTTGCCAAACAACTATTTGGATCAACAGTTGGAAAGCTTTCACTGAACGAAATATTTGGAAAGTTGCAAAGAAGGTGGTGGGATAATTGGCAGAAGTTAAAAACAGGCGGACACAATACGTGCTTTCCACACAAGTCATGCTCACATGAAGTGACAATATTGAAAGTTAACAAATCGCATTTCTTATAATTAGTTCTGACAAGGTAGGGCGTTTGAAATGAATTTCGGAGCACAGGGATGACCTCATGCCCTCCCACCTGCCAGGTGTCACAGATGGAGCAGGAGTACAGCCTGAAGGAGCAGGGACTGGACGCACGGCTCCGAGAGCTGGAGGAATGCAGCCGAAGCTCCAGCGCCGATCTGACGCGCCTCCTTACGGCGCAGCAGAAAAGTACTCAGCGCTGGAAAGAAGAGGCCAAGAACCTGGTTCAGTCCTTTGAGACTAAAATCACAAGCCTCAAGTAAGAACTTGTGAAGGCAGATTTAGAAGTACTAAAGAAAGGAAAGAAGGATACAAAATGTGCACTGAGAAATGCACTTTGGGACCAAAAGGTTGCCAGTTTAAATCCTGAAAATGATTTTTTTTGTGTGTTTTTGGACATTTTTGAAGGACAAAATATATACAGGAATTGAAAGGGGCTGCTGTGCTAACCCAAAGTCCACGGCTGAATGTTTGCCCCAGTTCAGTTGGTGGTGCTCGAAAAAAACAAAGCAAGGCTGAGCACACAGTTTCTGTAACTGATGGACTCCATAAAATAATATTTAATACAATAACCTCATGAGTGCAATACAAACCGGTTTTATGATATAAGAAATAATCCTTTTGGTAATACTTCTTATACTGCCTAAGGACTGTTTTTTTATTTTTTTTATTTTATTGTATCACTCTTATCACAAAAACTGGATGAAGGACTAAGCAACAGCTAAGGTGCAGCACCAAAGATTTCGATAACATTTGAAACCAAAAATTGACTTACCGCTTGAAGTTGTTTTGCCCTCAGCAACAGCTGTACTATGGTGAGATGGGGTGTGGGAAATATTGAACACTAATAAAGCTTTATAACTGTTTTGGTCTCTTTGAGAAGTGGCTTATCTCGCTCTCTCTTGTTTTTAATGTCTATTTCAGGGCAGAACTGAATCGGCAGAAGCAGCGTTCACATGAGCTTGAGATGCAGCTTGAGACGGACCATAACACTGTTGCTGAGGTTTGTGTAACACAGAGACATACACATGCAACCCTGAAGCTTGATTTCCAGTAGGAGAGGGTTTAGTGTGAAAGGGAGATGAAAAAAAAAAGTCAGCAACTGTTTGAAAATGTTGAGATGAGATGTTTGTCCTGATCTGTAGGACACTGTCTTCTTGCTGAGCGGAGGAGCTGCCCTTTGCTGTTCAGACCTGACCAGCTGCTGTTAGCCTCTCCAAATGTCAGGCCTCCTTTGTAACAGTGCCTTCAGACAAGCAGCTACAAAAAGACAAGAAGCAGGACAAGAAGCATTTTACTAGAAACCTAAAACACAAGTGTCTGAAGTGCCGAGCAGCATACCAAAGACAGTCTAGAAAAAGTTCAACTTCCAGCCTGTGGACTGAATATTTGCAGTTTAGCCTAGATGTACTTTCTAAATGTGATATGGTAATTATGTTGTTGCAGAAAGTGTGGCACAGTTTTAAGTTCAGAGAATGCACGATGAACTGAAAGAAGTTGGGTTTGCTCAGCAGAAAAGAAGTGATACAATAATAAGGATTAATAATGAAGATATTTAGCATATTTCTAAAAGCAGAGCCCACACATCATAACAACAGCCAGAAATCAAGCATGTGACAATGGATAGTGATAATTAAATGCACTGCAGCGACTTCTGTGTCCGACTCCAAGTAACTAATTGGCATACGTGCGTCTGTGCAGTACGAGAGGCAACTAGCAGAGTATCAAGAGAAGACGAGTCGTCTCCAGAGGCGACTGACACAAGCTGAACAGAGGGCAACTACTGCTACACAACAGGTATGGATGATTACAGTACGTGTCCCGTCCATGGTGCGATTGACTTATCCAACAGAAAACTGACATTATTTCTCTGTTGTGCTTTAACAGCTCAGTATGCTGGCGTCACAGCGAAAGAAAATGGTCGATCCAGAGACTGTGTAACTGTCACTGTGCCGTACACTCTGCACCCTATACATGTCGCACTTTCTGTTAATATATCGACACTTTTTTGGCCAAAGGCAAGACGACGACAGCGGCGTTGTCAGTGCTCTGCTGATTCAATAGAATCGTGTTCCAATTTTATACACTAATGTTGTACCAAATGTTTTCTTGTGAATTGTATTCATGAGGACGTAATCTTTTTGTGTAGAATTATCATATTTGTTATAAGTATTGAATAAACATCTTTTAAAAAAAACAACCATGACCCTGCTCTTTATTATGTGTACACATACATGTGTGGGGGTGTGTGATGGCAGTTCAGCTTTGGTTCCCGGGTGACACACAAAACCAACAACGTGCAGTTGTTTGGCTGCGTTGCATGCTGGGAGAGACTTGGGTTGCTAGGAAACAGTAAACCTAAGGTGTCGGGCAGTAACCGTGCATCGGAGTTATAGAAAGATCTATCACGATAATAATAATTATAACAACAGCTATATCGAAAACATTTCGGGGCTGGATATTTGAGACGGTAGGCGGCATATTTGTTATACATATTTATGATAATTCTCATTTATACGTAAGTTCAGAAATGATAAGGTAACACTTAACGTAACACCTAAAGATAACGTAACATTGCGCAACATAAAACGAGACTTAAGCTAACGTCACTAAGTTACTCACAAAGTTAGTTGTGAAAATAATGCAGTTTGTCTGTGCAAATTTGGCTGGTTGGTTAAAATAATAATATTAGGCTGACATTACTGCTAAGTCCTCTGTCCTGCCGTCCCCTCGCTGACCCGGGCCCTGTTAGGATACACGCCATGGCCTCTTCATCTCCGGGGCCCTCTCTGCCGAGCTGCTCTCGCCAAAGCAGGGGAAATGCGTCCAGAGGTAGGCCTAACTAATATTAGAGCTTTTTGCTTTTTCATGAAAGCATGCTTGATATTTCCTACGTGTCATACTGTATGAACAACAAGCCTTAAATGTTAGCAGTAAACTTGAAATCCATTTGCCGTACTGTCTCAGCGCTGCTGCACAAACCCCCTGAACTGCAGAGCCCCACCATCCTACCAAGACTTCCAGTCCACGATCAAGCCACACAGGTAATCATTCTGAGACAGTAATACCTACTGTACACCCAATTTAGTACTTCTTAGCATACATAAACAGTATGCAGACGTCTTTTGAAGATGTCACTTTCTCTCCTTAATCTAGGCTGTGCTGAAGAGACGCGTCAAACGGAAACAACCAAGTCTCAAGCACTTAGAAACCCGCGAGCGGATGTATTTTGCAGGCTGGCACAAACAGTCACCTCCATCTCAACAAACCAAGCAGCCAGACGGGCGCCCTGTGTCATCTGTCCGCCTACCTCCTCTGGAATCCGCGACCAAGGTCAGTGACATGTTTTAGAGCAGGATAAGCATTGCTTAAAAGATGTCTATAGTGCATGATGGACATGTTCATCAGATATATCTTAGAGATGAAATTCATAACTCTAAAATGAAGGCAATGCTTAACCCCAAGATTTTTTTCATAGCTCCAATTCATTGTTTATTGCTCTTAAATGAGCTACTTCCAGGATTCCAGGCAGTTCATATATCTTTCTAACTCTCCACCACTGCTCAGGTGTCCTCCCATGTAGCGCCATCCCCTACTCCGCCCGCACGGCCTTTTTCCATCATGACTGGTAGACACCTGGACACATCGGTGTATACAGTGTATAACTACAGTAAGAATGACTTTTTGATGATCAGCTCTGAAGGTGTATTGTCAGTGTGTGACAATGACTATGAGCTTGCAACCCTTGAGCACTGGGAAGAGGAGTATAACAGCCACTGCAAACTAATCCGCATCCCTTACATCGGCCTCTTCAAAAAAAGGAAATGTTTCTACACCTGGCGCAGCATAGTTTGCAGCAGGAAGTTCAATATGGCCAAGAACATGCTCCGAGATCATTTGTTTATTGTCAATCAGGTATGTGACAGTGTGTAATTTGGGAGTGGGGTTGTATGAGGCACTGCATCTTCTGTGACTTCTGTCTGCTTCTCCAAACTGCTCTGTACTGTATAGCTGACAGACTGACCTCATGAGTATCTCATACAACCCCATTCTTTAACGATGTCTTAATGAGAATGCAATATCATACATTATATGCAGAGATAAATAATATTTGAGGTTATTATTAACATTTGTATATGCCATGCAGTTTCTTTGTCCTGCACTGATTGACATCAGGAATATGTGTAACCAAGTCAGTGACACAGGCTTGTGTCACATAAAGAAGAACCACACTTACACGCTGCAGGAGTTCCAGGACGTGCAGTTCAAACAACTGCAACTGGTACATTTATCCAAAAATTGGTCCACAATTTTGCAGTGCGTGTCCAGTACATACCCATTGTGTATGTTTGTGTGTGTTCATTGCCCTCATTTGTCCCTTTCTGTCAGGTGCTGACTGACTTAGAGAAGTTTCACGACCTGGTAAAGGAGGTGGCAGTTTGTGCCTCTCGCAACTTCTTGGTAGATTTTGAAAAAAAATCAGCAGGTGCGTTCTGACCATGGAGGCGGCGGGATGAAAATACATAGACCACAATGAGAAGTTGCTGATATCCCTCTCTGTTTCTTTACAGATGATGAAAAAAAAAAAAAAGCGCAAAAATATTTTGCGGTTCACCAAGGTTTTTCGCACTTCGCGTCTCTGCTGGTGGGTAATGTTTGTTTTGTTTTTTGTTTTTTTTCTTCATTTTTTTTCCCTTTAACGCTTTCTGATTCTTTTTTATGTCAGACATACAGATACATACAGATATTTTTTATATGACAATTGAAAAACACAGAAATGAATGATGGCTGAATTCCAGCCACATAAATACGCAGCATAGTTGAAGTGCAGCTGGATTCTCTTAGCATGAACTATTCAACCGCAGCTCCAGTTCAACTCTTCTCTGTCTCACCTACCTAGCTTTATCCGTCTTGTTGACTATATGGTCGTCAACACTTTGCACATCTTGGTGGTGAAAGCGGCGGCTAAATTACTAGCTGCAATCCAGGAGCAGGTTTGTCAAACGCCCAGCCAATCGACTATAGAGAGCTGGAGCCAGCAGTCTGAGCTTACCACTGACCTTCCAGAAGAAGAGACGGATAAGAAGGTAGCTCGTTGTTTTAATATTAATATTATTAACAGTGAAACAACAGAAATGAATATGTCCAAGCAGACACCAGTGTTTCATTTTTGGTGTTTGTGTGCCCTTATTACTCTATCAAGTCAAAAACTACCGACATCCATCCCATGTTCATCTCTGAGCTGACACTGGACACAAATGCTTTGACCTACAAACCCTCTGAAGAGACCTTTAAGGTTAGTTTTCAAAGTTGTTATAAACTGTCTTATTTTCAGTTTTGTTACTTAAATTTATTTCAAATGCGTGGTCTACTTCTTATCATTCCTACAGGAGACCATTGCAGACATCATTGGGCAGTTTGAGAAGACGATGATGTCAGTTAATTCTCTGGCGACAGATCCTGATATTGATTCGATGAGAGACACTGAACCGATAAAGGTTTAAAAAAATCCCCACTTCAAACTAACTAACACTGATGTGTACTTTCAGTAATTTAGTTCTAAATGTTAATGATGTGTCAAAAATCTTAATGTACTATTACATGTGACCTCAATCTGTCATATGGACTGTTGTTAATGTTTTTTTTATTTGTGTTTGTTAACATCTAGGATTTGAGAAATTATTATTCAGATGGCCCCTGTTTCGAATCCATCATGGAGAATGATGGCCACCTTCAAAGTGTCAAACAGGATATGATGGTCAGTTTTTTTTCTCTGGAGAGTGTACTTGGTCTGTTCAGTACTGTGTAGGTACAGACCTGACCTGTTTACCTGTTTACCTTTAGGAATCAATCCAGCTTGCCTTTGACGCAGCAAAAGTGTACTCAGGCATGTTTGAGCACTTTCGGCTATTCTACAAAAGAACGAGAGTCTGGATCTGGATGCGATGCGTCAACAAGATCATGGTGATGTACTTTACATGAACGTGAACTTTATTTTTTGTAACATCTCCCACTCGCAATACAAAGAGCAGTGCAGTTAAAAACATGGCTGTTTAAAACCGTGTCTGTGCCTTTGGTGAGTCATCACTTCAGACAGATCATCACCTCTCAGCTCCCCTCAGCCTTAAAGATGAACACAAAAAAAAGTTCTGTTTCCCTTCAGTGTTTCTCACCACTGTATCCTCGAGACATAACAAATGTTTTGAATGTATTTCCTTCTGCATAATGCGCTTCCAAAGCAGAACTTTTTAAATATTTAAAATCCTGCATTTGTTGAATCTGTTGTTTGCTAGCCTTCGGTATTCTTCTTCACTTCCCTGATTGGTACATTGCTATATAGCTTGGTGTGTTACTGCCACCAATTGGCAATCAGCAGAATACCAGCTGCATCAAATCACCCCTCTGCTCGCACATGTGCATTATACCAGCAAAATATGGACCCCATTCATGAAAACATTGCTCCATAGATGAGAGCAACCCAGTACTTTGCCCCCTGCCTCCTTTGGGGTGAAAGCAGTGTCTCTAATTTGCCTGGCAGTTAAATGCAAATTCTGAAGTTTTTGTCAATTTAATAAAGAAATTATTAATTTATATTTCTACTTAGATGTCCATTTTCCAAATTTTTTTTTTTTGCAATATGAAAATCAACTTGCAGAAATATTATGTTTGTAAAATGTGTAAAATCTTTTTGATAGGGGTGTCTTCTAAGAGCAGATTGCCAACTTAATTAGTCAGTTATAGCAAAGTCTGTTCTTTTGTATTTGCTTCAGTTTTTCATTTGTCATTCATCAGTGCTACTCAGTTGTGTTGACTGAAATGGTGATGACTGTGCACTTGAAAGCAGCTGGGGAAATTCAGGAGAGACTGTTGGGAAGTGTTGAGTCTCTATAACTAATATTATACACAAAATACACACAGTACAGCCCAGACCAGCTCTACATGAAAAAAAGTCATGCGATAGACGAAGATAGATAAAATCTAGTTGTGCGGTGCACTGGTTAGCAGGTGACTTGTCCCCCAGTCCATTGCGAACCTGATAAGGATAAGGGGTTATTGAAAATTGATGGATTGAAGTGTTAATGGCAAATAAGTTTGGATGGAGGTAAAAAGGGGGGAAAACAAGTTTCCCATATATACTTATATACAATTAAACTAATTTGTTCAGGAGGTGAACAGAAAGGTATAGATTGCTATTGAATGTACATATGTACACATATTGACTATGTCTGTAGCTGTATATGTATAAATATACATGAAATATAGAGATTTTTTTCTGTATGTTGTGTAATTGTAGCCCATTCATCTCCTGAAAAAGAAAGAAAACCTTCAAAATAAGAAAATAAAAAAAGGAAAGCAAGCAAAATTTAATTAAAGCATGTAAAATAACACAGCTCTTTTAGACTGATGAATGTTGACTGCTTTGTCTTGTAGGTTTGTCCTTTTTTGCAAACGCGCTGGAGTTGCACCACAGTGAGCATAAGGAGGCCTTAGCCATCCAAAAGAAGATACATCTAGGCTTACTGCTTGTGGACAAAACACAGCTCAAAGAAAAGCTTCTGTCTTCTTCGCTCAGCTGTCTGGAGGTGAGGACTAACTACATGCAAACACCAACTGTATAACTGCTGTTACACAACTGTTTTTGGTCGAAGAAATGTGGTGAGGTTCTGACTGTGCTCTAAACAACTTGAGGCAATGTGTCAATGAAACCTCACTGTGCTGGAAGTATAAGCACAGTACAGTGACATATTTGGAAGGGGAATTTTCTAATACATCTAAATAATGAATTAACAATACAGCAAAAATGTTAAAGGCATGTTGGAGTCATTGCACAGCCCTGAATCTCTCTTCCAGGTTATCAATGATGTGCTTAGACAGCTGGCTAAGAGGAAGGTAGATGCTCTCAGGGCAGAGGTGGACGAAGCCCTGTCAAAACTACAGTTTAGTCCCTCCACTACAGCTGAGCAAGCTGACTCCCTCACATTCCTGGATGAGATACAGGGAAGGGTAAGATGCACTTTTTTTTTATGTTGATAGCTGTTTCTTTAGCAGTTAGGAGTGTTCATGACAAAAGTGTCAAAGCAAAGTTATTTTTACAGTATGTAGTCATGACCTAGTCTCCTCTCTTCTCCTCTGTCCCCTCCTTTCAACTCCTCTCCTCTTTACCTTGTCCTATCTGACTGTTCTACTGTACTACACTCTGTTCTCTCTTTCTTTTCCCCCCTCTCCCTTTTCTCCCTCCCACCAGATGACAGTGCTCAGAGAGGAACACAATACAGTATGTCAGATGTACAATCTGATTAACATGTACTCAGTTCCTATTCCACTTGACGATCAGATTGAGTTCAGCCAATTGCAAACCAACATAAACAAGTTGCAGAAAGACATTGATAAGGCAGCAGTGGTGAGGGACTCCAGCATGAACACTTTCTGCAGCAACCTGGACAAAGACATCAATGACCTGAACTCTGAGGTCAAGAAAGTAAAGCTCAAGTTACAGGTAGGTGGAAAAGTTGTATTTACTTTTGTATTTATGAAAGCTGGTCAGCCAAATTAAATGGGTCCTAGATCTGTTTGGAATTTTTTTGCATACTCTTGGAATACCAATTTTGTTGGTCAAGTTGTTTCTGTGTATAGGTATATTATGCCATTTTTCTTTTTACTTGTCCTGTGTTTTTTCATGTTTAGGAGCCACAATCCTTGACATCACTGCTGATTCCTCTAAGTGCATCTGCTGCTGGAGGAGATCCAGATTTCTGTAGATGAGCTCCAGTCCCAGGCCTCTGCCTACAACTCCTACCAGAAGAAATTCAAGGTACTGTAATTCTTTTGACCATTTCAATACTCACAAAAAAACATGTTATGTGAAAAGCTTGATCCAAACACACTGTCATTTAAACTTTACCAACAAACATGTCAATGAACCCAGCCCAAATGAGTTTTCCCCTTCTACCTTTTGATGAATAAAGGTGGAGGTAACCAAGTTTGACTCCCTCGAAGAGTTAACTGCAGCGTTTAGGCTGAAGCAGCTGCTGTGGCACTCTCTAGAGGAATGGGACTCTTTACAAGACGGATGGAGGCAGGTGAGGTGGAACTTATTGCATGAGAGGGACTGAACACACAAACAGTATCATGTACAGACACTTATAAACAGCTCTTTGTCTCTTCTAAGCTTTACTGTGTCCACGTTCCTTCCTTTCCCCAGAGTACCCTTCAGCAACTGGACCTAGAGCAGTTTAGCTCACAGGTTATCAAATATGGCAATACATCAACCAGGTGGAGAAGGGTCTGCCACAAAACAATGTAGTTCCAAGCCTTAAGGACAAGGTGGAAGTGAATGAGGCAGAGGGTGGGGTAGGAGACAACATGTTCTGTAGTGACGGATATTAATGTGTTATATTATGTGTGTAATGTGAGGCGTCAGTAATGTGGCATGTCATTACAAATCTGGTTTTGAAATGATGAAATGATGAAATGAAATGATGCCACATTTGTCAGTGATTTAGTTCTACAGCTTTGCGTTTCAATCTCAACCATAATCTTGTGTTTTCTTTTAGCTGCCTGCGATCACTGATCTACGTAACCCATGTATGAAAGCAGAGCACTGGGAAACTCTGGAGTCTGTTGTGGGGACCTCCTTGAATGTGGAAGAGCTTACTCTAGCTCGTTTGGAGGAGCTCGACATCTTCTCCTATGGCATGGAGATACAGGAGGTAACGCCCAATGTAGCTGCATAATGAGCTTCTCCTTGCTATACTTGGTCACTACTGACTATTAAGTCGATTAAAGGGTCAGTATGTACTATGACATGCCCCTACATAATTAACTTAATATCCTAGTCTGACCTGAGTAATGGAGCTAACATGGTCCTTCACTTTTAGGTGTCAGGACCAGGCTTCTGGGGAGGCATCAGTGGAGACCAATTATTACAAAGGTATGTTTAAAGGGAACTCCAGATGAATATTTATACAGACATTATATTTCCATTTACCGTATATCTACTGGAGAAACTGCAGAAGAAGTATACTTAACCAGACAGGAGACTGTTGAATTAGAGTTACTTTAATTCTGCCATTTTGTGCCCACGTAGCTAATTTGATGACTCATACTGGTATGACTCAGCAATTACTGTTTTTTTTTTTTTTTTTTTTTTTTCTTTTTAACATTCGTTAAAAAGATGCACACTGCACACAGTGCAGTGGGTGTGAAGTGGTAAGTTTGGTGTTCTATGGTTATTGGCTAGTGGCATGTGATGCACTGATGATTATTACATTATGATGATTACAACATTCATTGTCAATTAAATTCGGTTTGTCGGTTTGATACAGGTGCAATCATAGTGAAATATATTCCCTTAACTAATATGAAAAGATAGAATAGAATGTAACAATATATAAAAAACGTATAAACAATAATGGATATTATTGAAGTAATGTGAGTAGAATAAGATTACAAGAAGTAATCTTAATGAAACTAAACAAGTAATCATCAGTAGTAGGAGTAATAGATAGCAATAATTATAGTAGTAATTAGAAGTAAAAGAGGTAAGTAAGTATTCGTAAGGTGCAGACTTAGGCAGCATCCTCATTTAGTGTCCTAGTGGCCTGGGGTAGAAGCTCTTCCTGACCCTCTCAGGGCTGGCCTGGTATATTCAATCAGTTCTTTTCTTCCTGATCACAGCAGGGAGAGGAGGCTGTTGTCTGGGTGGCTGTCCTTAAAGACTCGCTACACTTACTTTTACAGCTTCTGGTAACAACCTCTCCACGATACCGCAGGACCTTGCGGTATTGTTCTGTGCTGTTTATGTACCGGACAATGACATTCCCTGTCAGGATGCTCTCAGTGGTGCAGAAGTAGAAAATCCTCAGTCTTTGAGGGGATTACTGGAAGTATTTCCTCAAGCATCTGAGGTTAAACAGTCTCCACCCTGCCTTTCTCAATACTGAGATCATGCCAACATGGTTGGGAATAATAATATGTTATTAGTAGATATGATATGGCCTGGTATTAATTCTAACCAATTAGAATCAGTTCCTCTGATCCACTGTAAAGGCAATGCAGTCTCTGACATAGCAGACTGATAGTTTTGTAATGAGAGCAGAGCCCAGACAGCTTTCTCTCAAGAGGAAGCTAATGTTCTTTCCCAGGAGGAGATTACAAAGAGTAAGCAGATATATGGCACCACAAATATGCTGACAAAGATACATGAATTCATGTTTTGTCTGGAAAAGAATAGTTCGACATTGGGGAACTGTGCTTATTTGCTTTCTTCTTGCAAGAGTCAGATGAGAAGATTATAACAGTTCTCGTACCTTTGTTAAATATGAAACTACAGCCAGGAGACAGTTATGTTAGCTTAGCAAAAGACTGGAAGCAGGGGGTAAACAGATTGCCTGGCTCTGGTCCAGTGATAAAAGAAAAGCTGCCTTCCTTTCTAAAAAATTAAACAAGCAAGATATTACTTGTTACCCTCTGCTGTCCTATCAATGGCCCTCTCAGCTTGATAGCTTCATATTTACTACACATGACCGGGTCGTAAGTGCAACCGTTGATTCAAATGAAATATTTTTTATTAAACTGAAGTTTCTGGATAGAATTGACAATTTGTCCACCATGTTTTCTATACAAAAGGGTTTTAGATTAAAATATTAGTTATAAACCTAACAGCCACATGTGAAGTGATAATTAAATGTCATCACATATCCCTTTTGAGTGATTTGTTACATTGCATTATGATGACTGAAGCACCACTCAGACATTAATGAGGCCAAAAGTTGTGCCTTGGTAGGGCTACATCAGAAGATCATTTTCATTATTGATTAATTTCTCAGGTATTGCAATTAATCATTCAATAAATGTTATGTAAATGACTGGCAAAAAGAGTTGATGATTATTTAATTGTTGAGCTTAGTCTGAAATAGAACATATTATGGAATGTAGTACAGTGAGCCCACACGGTTTAACCTCTGCCGCCTTGTGTGCCATGCAGGTGGAGGATGTGTGGAAGACCGCAGACTTCACTGTGCTGTCTCACGGTGACTCCAAAGACGTCTTCATCTTGGGAGGCACAGATGATATCCAGGTACACACACACCCACTAAAAAAAACTAGTTGTGTTTAGGCACATCTAACTGGTGTGTGTGTTTGTGTGTTTTCCGTGTTTGTTTACTGTGAAGGTATCCTGGATGACAGCATTATCAATGTGGGTACGGTGGCAAGTCCTCTCGCATATGTAACTGCCCATTAAGCTCAGAGTGGACACATTGCTCGCACAGCTGATCCTCTTCAGCCAAACCACTGGTAAAGGATAAATAAAAGTATACAGTACTCTTTCTTTATCATTTCAAGGCTGTCTGCATGCTAAATGCAGATTTTAACTGGCTTCAAATATTACACAGGAGCTCTCCCTAGTGGCTGCAAACAAAAAGCCAAATTACTTGCATAAGGAAATTAAGCTTATATATATTTATATGTTTAATGAGTTTTCTATTAGACTACAGAGACTAACAGTATCACATTTAAACCAAGTTTATTCATAAAATTCATTTCCTTACAGCTTAATTCTTCTCCCACTAACATTGTTCCTGCTGCCCTCCTTTTCTTTTTGTACCGCTCCTCTCTCTACCCTCCTTTCCAGGATGAGTGGCTTACCTGCCAAAGAAACTGGCTATATCTAGAGAGTATCTTTTTGGCCCCAGACATCAAAAGGCAGCTCCCTGCGGAGTCCAAGATGTTTCTTAAGGTGGACAAGTCCTGGAAGGAGATCATGGCAAAGGTCAATAAGATGCCAATGCCCTTAGAGCAGCCACACAGCCTGGTAGGTAGCCACACAGCACTGATGGAAAAAGCAATAAGACGTGCTTATAAGTAGACAAGCAGACAGACATACACATGCACTCACTCAGTTTTCTCACTCACATTTTGTTCTTCACAGATTTGTTGAAGACTTTTCAGCACAACAACGTTCTTTTGGATGAGATACAGAAGTGTCTGGAAGCCTACCTGGAGTCCAAGAGAGTCGTCTTTCCCCGGTTTGGCTTGTTACAGATTACAGCAACAGACCTTTATGTCATATTTGATCTTTTATAGCATCCTAAGCTTGTTTTAGTTTTGTTCCCTTCGTGGAGAGTAGTTTCCCCTCTGCACATTTAAATTTAAGACTATAATATACAGTCATAGTATGTCACTGTACATGTTCCGCCTTGACAGGTTGTCAGATGCCACTCCAAATATCTCATCCCTGTGAGCAATGAGAGATAAAGTACTCAGATATCGGCCTTTTATCTCTCACTCACAGGTTCTACTTTCTCTCCAATGATGAGCTGCTAAAGATCTTGGCCCAGACAAGAAACCCCCAAGCAGTGCAGCCTCACCTCAGAAAGTGTTTCGATGCGATTGTACGGCTGGAGTTTGCTCTGCTGCATGAACAGTCTCCTGGTTATACAGAAAGTGCGTTGGATGCTGGAGAACAGGAGGTGGTCTATAGTAACGACATCCTGAACATGGTTTCTCCTGAGGGGAGAGAAGGTCAGGTTTGAGTACCTTAATACCTTCAATCATCATGCTCTCTGTTTTACTGCACCTGTTATTCACTGTTTTGGATCTTGCAGAGTGAGTGAGCTTTTATGCTACAGTCCTTACCCTGTAATGACAATACTCCTCTTCTTCAGTTTAACCCTAAATAAGTGCAAGCAAATTATGCAAAACAGTACAGTGTACCAAATGAATTATGTAGTACTGCACATTTGTTGGTTTGTCATAAACACAATAAAATTGGATACGAGTTATTTCCACATGCCGCTAGTGGGCTGACTGGTCTTGTTCTCTGTCTGTGGCTGCCAGTTTTCTGGTCTCTGTATTCAGGCTTGTCAGTTATAAATTGTACCTCAGCAGTCATTGTGGCGTAACTGTGTTTGACAAATTCTGAACAATTTTTGAGTGAGGTAGCAATTTTGCTTGCACTGATTGCTCAGTCAGCCACCGTATTGTCAGCTATGACCACAAGGGATCAATCCTCAATGCAGATATAGGATGTGATTCACACTGAACCCTTGAAATCAGGTCCATCAGTAACTGTTCGTATCCTTCTGTGTGTACGGGTAGGTGGGTTTGACCAAAGGTCTGAAAGCACAAGGCAATGTGGAAGACTGGCTTTGCAAGGTGGAGGAAGCCATGTTCACGTCACTGCGACGCCTCAGCAAGGCTGCCATTGCAGACTACCAGGTGAAGTCTAGAGAAGAATGGGTGGTGGCTGGACATCCATCGCAGGTATGCATACACACACACAAACGCATACACGAGGTCAGCTTGTGTGCTAGCTTTGCATGAGAAAATGTCAAGACATCATTACATATAGTTACCGGTTAATTTCACTTTTACAAATGTCAAAATATGTCAATGTCTAAAATGTCTACTGTGTCTACTGTTGTAATTCTATGACCGTTCCCTTTTAAGACATAACCAAGTCTTTAATAACTGTCCCTATTGTCTTTTATAGACTTTGCTATTGAATTTTTATAGTGATTTAACTATAGTTTGTGTTTGTGTCCACCAGGTGGTGCTGACCATCTCTCAGATGATGTGGTGTAGGGACATGGATGCCTGCCTGGAGGGAGACCATGATCACTTTGCTGCACTGAAGAAATTTGAACTAACAAACATTGATGTAAAGCACACTTATCACTCTGCCACATACTTACATACCCAGTACTGTTTATACATTTGTGCTTGTGTTTATTTTTATGTGTATTCCAGAGGCTGAATGCCCTGGCAGCATTGGTACGAGGACAACTGCCTACTTTACACCGTAATATCATTACTGCCCTCATCACTATTGATGTCCATGCCAGAGACATTGTCACGGATTTAGTCTGCCAAAAGGTACAATAGTGGTGTAGTGCAATATTATGAACCCACACAAATGCCGACAAGCAGCTTATATCTACATCTGTTTATGATTTAGTATGATAGGTGTAGGTATTAATTAGTAATTTTTGTAGTAAGTAATTTTAGCCCTCTTTTTCAGGTGGACACCCGGTCTAACTTTGAATGGCAGAGACAGCTACGCTATTACTGGGACCTGGACCTGGACAACTGTGTAGCCACAATGGCTCTCTCTACTTACAATTATGGCTATGAATATCTGGGAGCCTGTCCTAGACTGGTTATCACACCGCTTACGGTAACACATATACACAATGACACACTTTGTCAATGGCTGCTACATGACAAGCTCTGCGTAAAACAGAAATGGTTTGTTTGTTGAATTTGTTGAAATAGGAAAGAGGACTCCCAGACACAGAAACACAACATATTGAGACTTTTTTTAGTTTTATTCAAACAGTAACAGTCTCTCACTCTTCCCTGATGTGCAGGACCGCTGCTATTTGTGTCTGATGGGGGCTCTCCAGTTAGACCTGGGAGGAGCTCCAGCTGGGCCAGCAGGGACGGGCAAAACAGAAACCACCAAGGACTTGGCTAAGGCCCTGGCCATACAATGTGTGGTCTTCAACTGCTCTGATGGACTTGACTACAAGGTTAGCTATGACACGAATCTATAAGCCACATGTGAGCGTTTGTGTGCTCCTTTATTACACTTTGAGTTACTCTTGTTGTGTTTGTTGTGCTTGTTTGGCCACTCAGTTCTCAGTTATTTGTTTTGTTCATTTCTACCCATGGACTTTTCCCCCTTTCACCTACAGTTAGCACTGCACTGCACTGCACTCAGGTGAATTAGCTGTCCCAGCCTGACTGTACCTACTAAGCGACTCCATTAGATGGCACTATTGCTAAAGTAATCAGGCCTTGTGTTCTGTTGCAGTTAAAGCACAGGTACACTGAACAGAGCCCATGAAGAAGGCTCTCTTAGAATAGAATACTAAAACATTGCTGCTCGATCAAAAAACATTTAATATGACACAGCTAAAGCCATACAGCCACATGTACCCCATTGTGGGATAGGATAGGAAACCATATTGAGGGACAGGTCTTAATATACAGCCCTGATTCTCAGAACATTGGGACTGGCAATGCATCAAAATCAGTATGTGTGTATACACAAATGTTTCCGTGTTCATGTGTTTTACACAGAGTCCTTACTTTTTTTAGAATTGAGTTAAAAGAAAAGAAAAGAAAAACATCTGTATTTTTCAAGCCTCAGAACATCAGGTTGTGCCTTTAACCTTGAAACAAACAGTACATTTCAATTCAGTGGTAAACGGTATTTTGTCTGGCAGTGCAGCGAGGTTGGAGTCAGAGCAACTGAAAGCACACGCTGACAAGACATCTGGAAAGCCATTCTCTCGATGTCAGATGCAGTTAGTTATTGGTAGCAGACACCTGTGTATTAGAGTTGGACAGGGCTTTGATTTAGCCGGGCTAGAATCACAGCACTCTGTGGTTCTATATGTTAATGCTTTGTTCAGCTCTGCTCTACTGTGGCTGAGTAACATTTAACTGTAACATTTAATTCCACCATCTGTGAAATCTTGATAACAGTGTTTTTTGGGTGTACTTCTAACACAACTGCAATACAGGTTGCTGGTGCTATAAGACTTACAGGAATTTAGTGACAATAGAAATGAAAGAGAAATGATGACCTAAAACTGCATTACTATTTCACCTGTAGTATTTTAACCAGTCACACTTCTTTTTTCCAGATGATGGGGCGCTTCTTTAGCGGGCTCGCTCAGTCGGGCGCTTGGTGTTGTTTTGACGAATTTAACCGAATTGACATTGAAGTTTTGTCTGTCATCGCTCAGCAGCTCATAACCATACGAAATGCAAAAGCTGCAAAGGTAAGCCCACACACACACACACACACACACACACATATAGATCTCTAGAGTCAGTCATTTTGACAATTACAGCTCTTGATTCACAATGTGATAATGGTCTGCTATCAGACTTTTCTAGCTTGACATCAAACTTGAGGAAATGGTCAAGCTTTATGTGTGTACTTATGTAATACACTTTACATTAATATGCTGTAAGTTTAGCTGAATACCAGCCAGTTATCTACTGGAGCATTACTGTATTTTCCGTAGAGGAGATACAGAGAGACCATCAGGTTAGGAGCCGGAACAGATTACATGTATTAGAAATGAATTAGGTCCATAAGTCACTGCCACCAACAGACATAAAGCACATCTCATTCAACTCTGTGTTGTGCAGCTGCCGAGGTTTCACTTTGAGGGCCAGGAAATCAAGCTAGTGATGACATGTGCTGCATTCATCACTATGAACCCAGGCTACGCTGGAAGAACAGAGCTACCCGACAACCTTAAAGCTCTCTTTAGACCCATTGCCATGATGGTGCCAAACTACGCGCTCATTGCTGAGGTAAAAAGGGCTTTCGGTGGGTGCATTTTTGTGCTGGGTTGCTTATTTTCTCTCCATAACAGTTTATCATTTCTTTCTTTTTCTTCCTCTCTCCAGGTGATTTTGTACTCAGAGGGATTTGAGTCCAGCAAGACCCTAGCAAGGAAAATGACCCAGATGTACAAGCTGTGCTCTGAGCAGCTGTCCCAGCAGGACCACTACGACTTTGGCATGAGAGCCGTCAAGTCGGTCCTGGTCATGGCTGGGTTAGAGAATCACACGCATACAACATACACTCACACACATTCAGTTGTAGAGAGACCAGAAGGACTATTGTGACTTTTTGCACACATGCATAAATACATATATTTTGCATTATTGACAGTCATCATTCTCTGTGCTCAGCGGCATGTATCCAGCAAATATTGTAATCCAGCATAAAAGCATCAGTAGATCAACTACAGTGATTACTCTCATTAGAGTGGCTGTTGAAATGCCCCCTTTTCTCTGTTCTCTGCTGTGGCTACGGTTGATCAAACAAAATAAGCACTTCTTCACTTAAGCCCTACTTCCACTGTTTGCCAACTGGGAGAAATTCCTTCACTGTCAAATGGATATAATTCCTCAAATGAACGAGCATTGAGACACGCAACATTAGATAGACAAAAGAAAGATCTGGAGACAGCGTGGGTGCATACACAGATTTGAATGGATGCTCTTGACCATATGTAGTGAAAGTCATGTTTTAGCCTGTTGGTTATTAGCCGAAGCTCAGGGAACTGTTGTAATTGGCTTGTGATTCATTGTCTGTCTTTGCCTAGATATTAGTCCTCTGAGTCTGCTCGTTCCACACCAGGCACACATTCATTATCTCCCTCTCTAACGTCTCTAAATTTTTTACTTTGTTTTTTATAATCGAGTGGAGCCAGCCTGTTGTGGAGATCAAGTTGTGTAATTTTGAATCACCAGCTGCTTATTATCTTTATTACGTCTGCATTTGTAATGAGTCTGTTTTCTACTAATTAATTTGCCCATTACTTTTTCCCATATTGTTTATATTTATTTCAATGAATGCGCCAACTTTTTAAGAAGAGAAGCCTGTGTTGTCACTTTTAAAGTCATTGCAGTCAAGTTGTCGAATTAAGTGGGACGTGGGCTCTGCTATTGATTTACCTTTTTTGTATTTAAATGATTTTTTAAGAAACAGACAGATTAATCGAGGGTTGTAATAGTAGGATTGTTCTGCACAATCAACAAGAGGTTGAAAGTTTCATAATTTCTAATAATAGTTAGCTAATAATTAGTCAACTTCAGCTCATTATAGGTTATTTACATATATTATATTATATTATATTATATTATATTATATTATATTATATTATATTATATTATATTATATTATATTATATATTTTACATGAAATTGTTTTTGTTTAGGTCTCTGAAGAGAAATAACCCCCAACTCAGCGAGGATGTGGTTCTCATCAGAGCCTTGAGGGATTCCAACCTGCCAAAGTTCCTTGTTGATGATGCTGTGCTATTTGGGTAAGCCTGTCAGACATTTTGATCAGAAAGTACACCTTACTTCTGATGCCCCAAATGCACACTGTGCTCTCAAACATGACACTAAATATTTCAGCAAACAGCCAACATGAGTTTCAGTAAGAAAAGGGTGTATTTTTTTCTGTGTGTGTGCATTTTTTTGTGTATTTAAAAATATATATATTTTATGTCAGTGTGTATTATGCCATTCTCTCTCCAGTGGTATCCTGTCAGACCTCTTCCCTGGTGTTAGTATTCCCGAGCATGACTACGGTGTGCTACACTCCACCATCCTGGAATCTTTGGTTAAGAGAAACTTACAGCCTCTGCCTAGCATGACCAAGAAGGTACACCACTTCCCTGAATTCCTTTAACCTTCTTGAACTTCCTTAAATATTTGTTCTAAATATATTTTAACTCATATATTTAAATGAAGGCTGGTATTTCTGTTTTGGTCTTTCTCACCATCAACAAATGAAAAAGCAAAACTGTCATGTGTTAGTCCTTCTCTCAGGACTTTTTGACTTCCCAACCTTGCCTTTCACATCCTTAAGTCTATTCACTCCTACTGAAGATGTAAATCTTTACAGCACTGAGACAGTGTATATGAGATTAACTCAAAATAACCTATGGTTTCTATGTAATCATAATGACAGATAATCATAGGCTGTTCACGAATTGGACAATAATACAAAGTATAGAATCTTACAAGCCTTATTTGTAAAAGCTTGGTCAACCCAAATTAGACAAATATTAGACAAAGATTTTTTTTAAATTATATTTTGGTCCATCCCAAAACATGCCCTCATTCCCATCCTTTCCACTTCTTTTTATACCAACAGGTGATCCAGCTCTATGAGACCATGTTAGTGCGTCATGGTGTCATGTTGGTCGGGCCTACTGGTGGAGGTAAGACCACTGTCTACACCATCCTGGCAGATGTACTGGAGACCCTTCATCGCACAGGGCACAATGCTAGCAACCCCTTCTATCAACCTGTCAAGACCTATGTTCTCAACCCCAAATCTGTCACGATGGGAGAGCTCTACGGAGAGGTACTGTAGACAGGAGAAAAAAATGATATACCAGCTTCTTTGCTTCTCTCTCTCTACTTTGATTGATTATGTACCTCGACCCCCTCAGGTTAACACATTAACACTGGAGTGGCGTGACGGACTGATGGCACTGAGTGTCCGTGACGCGGTCAGTGACACCAGTGACGACCACAAGTGGGTGATCTGTGACGGGCCAGTTGATGCCCTCTGGATTGAGAACATGAACACGGTGCTGGATGACAACAAGATGCTCTGTCTGGCTAACAGCGAGAGAATCAAACTTACTCCATCTATACATATGGTGTTCGAGGTGAGAGCTGAACACAGTAACGTTTAATATTTTTGATATTGCTTACTTACACGGTTCTAGAGAATTTGTGCTCCTAGGTCAGCTTATTTGTTCTCCTTCATTAACTGCGTTTTTCAGGTCCAGGATTTGGCTGTAGCATCTCCAGCCACGGTCAGTCGCTGTGGGATGGTATATATTGATCCAGATGAGCTCAAGTGGATGCCCTATGTCCAGACATGGATCAGTGGTCTGGGAGACAAGGTTGTACACACTGTATTTCTGGTATTCCTAGATCTCTTGGAACATTTCTCTCAGATTTCTTCAAACTTTTGCAAAAAACTTAAGCATATGAAAAGAAGGGAAAAGGGACTTGTGCTTGAGGTATCACACAAACTGCTTGTAAAGCAGTATTACATGTTTGCATACTCTCAGGTTAAAGTTCTATACCCCTGATCACAGTCCAAGCTGTGGGCATTATTCAAACATCAGATAATCTTTATATTCATACTTGTATACAAATCTTCCATCTGTTATCGGACCATTATTGCTTATGTATTCTCTATGTGTGAAACTGTGGCTGTGTGCTCCTGTTTGTGCACTGGTACACGATTAGTAATGTGCCTTTTCAGGCACTGCAAGCAGGAGAACTCCAGCATCAGCATAAACGCTGATGACAGCACATCACATCAAAGTTTACAGCTTGCAACATTAGCCCTGAGCCGCTTAGGGTGACTTAACACAGCTGAGAGAGTGGGTCATCTCTCCCCTCAACTTTCAAGTCTGTCTCTCTCGGTCTCACTGTCTAATTGACTGAGACTGTTCTGTTTGTTGACAGTGCATTTGTGTTGCTTTTGTTTTCTTCCTTCTACTGTTTTTCTCTTCAGATTCATGTCCCACTTTTTCAGTATTTCAGCCTCTCTTTTAAGCCACTTCAATCTGTTTTTATTATTATTTTCTTTAACAAGCAACATTTCTTTGAGACGGGACTTTCCTTCCGTAGTTTAATAGTTGCATTCTGCTTTGTCTGGGATAACTTTGATTACGCTTTGGAATGTGGAACTGTTTGAATTAAAGTTTATAATTCATTTTGTATTGATTTCCACTTAGCTATTTTAACTGCGAGAGTCTGTCTCTGTGTCTCTCGGGGACAGGGAGAGCATTGCCCACACTTATTCTAATTCCCTGTCTAACACTCTCCTTGTTCAAGGAATAGTTTAGCATTCTGGGAAGTAAGCTTGATCTCTTTCTGGCTGAGAGATACAGTAGATGAGAAGATCGATACCATCCTCATGTCTGCCCATTAGCCAGCCAGCCAGTTAGTTTAGCTTAGAATAGACTAGAAGCGGGAAGCAACATCAGTGAGCTTTGGAGGGGTGAAAGTTGAGGTGTTTTTTTTTTTTTTACCTTTTGCCTCTCACATCCACTCTTTTGTGCTAGCCTAAGCTAAATGTCCACTTTAGCAGACAGATATGCGAGTGATATTGATCTTTTTTTTCCAAAATGTCAGCCTAACTAGGTTGCTTCACAGACTATGTGAATAAAAGTCTCTCAAAGATCACTTCATAACCTTACCCTGCTCTGCCTTCATCCATCTCTCCGTGACCCTCTTTCTCCCTTCGCCCTGTGCTGTGTCTCTAGCTCCCAGACCAAGTGCGAACATACCTGCTGGAGCTGTTTGAGAAGTATGTGGAGAAGGGTCTTCAGTTCGTGTTGAAGCATTGCACGCAGGCAATTCGCCAGGTGGACATCAGTAAAGTCACCACTCTTTGCTCCCTGCTAGAGGCACTGCTGCTGGGCAAAGGAGGGCCGGATCTCAAAATGGTACATTAATCACAAGATTTAACTGTCACTTTAGATCAGTTTATGGTTCTGCTCTGGGACTGGTCTATTAGTTCAAATGGGAGCATTTTTGCACAATAATTCAGCTCTGTAATCAAAAAGATTCAGTTGTTGTGGGTAAGGTAATAAAAGATAAAGGCTGTTTAAATCACACAGGGCACCAAGACTTTATACAAATATATGAATCGACAAGAGTATAAGGCAGATTATGTGCACAGTTCATTTTGAACCCTTACTTACTTACTAACTTCCTCTTATTTTTGTGTGTTGGTATCAGGATTCCACTGTATTGTGTCAGACCTTTATATTCTGCTACCTGTGGGCAGTAGGCGGCAACCTGACCAGCTCTCACTGGGATGCTTTTGACACGTTTGTCAGACAGCAGTTTGAAGACAACAGCAATGCTAAGGTATAGGCACACACCCACAGACACATGCAATCATAGGCAGACAGCATGGAGCACGGAGTATTTCATATATTTTATTGTAACATATGCAGACACCACGTATGTCCATAACACACTGATAAAAATATCACAACTGCGCCTCGCATGTCTCTGCCACTCAAGGCATTATGCCTCATTTGTATTACTGAGAGTCAAATCCATTTACCAACGCATTTGCTGATATTGGCATGAAATGTGCGAAAAGGCCTGAAGGTTAGCTCATATGATGTATTACATCAAGTACTCTCTGCACTGGATGTATCTAGCCACAGCACAGCTAATCTGAAAATGCAGGCTTCCCTAGAATGTCAGTCACTCGTGTGAAATGAAGATATTAAGATAGAGCGTCCGTATTGTACAACATAATACCTTCAATTGGTTACAAGGAACATAAGGTAAATCTGAAGCATGAGCTCTGTGCCAAGGTTATAAAAGTTCATTGCATGCCATTACTTGGCCTTGCCAACTTTGCAGAATTATGGATAGGCCATTTTAGACTGGAGGAAATATTTTTTATTTGTGAAGAATGAGGTGCAGAGAATAGATGAAGAAAAGCTGGGGGGTGATGTTATGAATTGTTCAGTCTTTCTAGCCTAACAGGAAATGGAAAGGTAATTGTTTGAGAGGTTTGTCTTGGCTGGCAGTCATAGCAGATGATTGAGGGAATGTCTAACTGACAGAGGCAGAACACAGTAGGGTGGGAACATCATGACTCACTCATCTGAAGGTGGAGTGAGCATGTGGATAAAAGATTCATGAAGGCTGCTGAATATCATCTGGAACATCCCACATGTTTTCACATCTGTTCATGTGTCTGCGCATAAGGAGCTGAAGTTTGGGAAATGTAATGTTATTTACATCAGCGAACTGTTTGTGTGTACATGTTGATGTGTTTACCATGAGATGAAGCCAGTGCAGCCAGCTCCCAGCTGTGACGCTTGAGGGAATGAACTGCACACACACACATTAGTAACGGCAGGAGTCTGGAAAACAAATACTAAATCACATGCCACAGAGAAACATACCACATAAACAGAAACTACAGCCACCAACAACAGAGTAGAAGGAGTTTCTTTAATACCTGATTTCTACTGAGGTTTAGTCATATTTGTAAAAATGATGATACTATTTTCCCAGGTTTGTTTTTATTTGTATGTGTGTTGATCAAAACATTTATCTGTTTTCTGTAGCTTCCAAAGTCTGGTACCCTGTGGAGTGTGTACATGAACTTTACCCACAAGCGTCTGGAATCATGGGAGAAGATCATCCCTTTGTTTAAATACAACAGAGAGCAGCCCTTTTTTGAGATGCTGGTGCCCACCACAGACACTGTCCGCTTTGGCTACCTAATGGAGAAACTGCTGTCTGTGCGACGTTCTGTGCTCTTTACCGGCGGCACTGGAGTGGGAAAGGTAAGGATCTGTGGTCACAGAAGGAACTGTGTCAACTCTAGTGTCATTTAGAAGACACTAAAGGGAATGTGGGTCACATAGAGAAAAATTACTGGGCTCAATTGCCAGCAACAGGGCTTCTGGCATTAACAGGCATTTCAGTGAATACAACTGAATACAACAACAGTGTGTACACTGCAAAAGTAAGTTTGTTTGCCTGGACCCACTGCATATGTTAAGCTTGACACACGCTTTTGTGAGTTTGCAAACATTGTGTGCCGTGAAATATTATGCAGGAAACAAAGAAATCATAGAACAAACCCCAATAAAACATCTGGAAAATAATCTTGCTGCGTGCTTTTCTGCTTTAACTTCATTCTGTTGGAAGCAGAAGACCACAGACATATATCGTATGTGGTTGTGTAAATATTACCACATATAAGTTTATGGACAGCTTGCGCTAAATAGACTTGTCCCCACACAAGGTTATTTACTGGCCATAGTTCATTGCTAAGACCAGCTATTGACCTAGCCTGATTGCAGTTATTACTTGTTTTTTCACTATTATTTTTGTGCGTCTGTCTCTCAAAGTCTGTGGTGGCTCGGGACCTTCTTAACAGTATCCAGGAAAAGGCAGGTTACCTTCCAGTCTACATCAACTTCTCTGCTCAGACCTCGTCCGCCCGTACGCAGGAGATCATTGAGTCTAAACTGGAAAAAAAGAGGAAAAACATTTTGGGTACTGACTCGCACTTGCATTAATACACAATCATTCATCATATATAAAGAAAATCTATGATTGACACTGTTCATCTTACCATCCATCCAAATATCAGTCCTTACCGTAGTCTACGCTATTCTGTTTTTTAAAATCCATTGAGGTACACTACCATCCTTTCTTTCTATATGTCAATACATACATCTCTTAACCTTTTTCTCCTTCTCCATACTTTTTTTCCCACCCTGCAGGTGCTCCTGGTAACAAGAAGTTAGTGGTCTTTGTGGATGACCTGAATATGCCGAAGCTGGACAGTTATGGCTCTCAACCCCCTATAGAGCTCCTGCGTCAGTTCCAGGACTTTTCTGGCTTCTATGATAGAAGCAAGTTCTTCTGGAAGGAGATCCAGGTATAAATACATACAAATAAGACAATGTACACCGTAATGGCACATTTGACAGTGATGATTATGAATGTGCATACATCTGACTTTGTTCAGGGAGGCAGTTGGCTGTTATGGTGTCCTACGGCATGTGGTCACCCCTTTTGTAAAATCTGCAAAGAGACATGTAAAACATGCCATTCGATATTCACTTAGAACAGCTGCATTTAAAGGAACATGGATCAGAAGTTAGAATCTAGAACCTAATTTTCTATTTCTACACATGTTAAAGAAACAAGACAGTTTTGGAGTTGTTGTAGACAGAACTTGCCTAGCTGTTTCCTTCTGTTTCCACTTTTTATGCTAAGCTAGGCTAAACCATCCACCCGTTAACTGTATTTGAGACAGGAGAGATGGAAATGGTATTGATGTTCTCATCTAACTCTGGGTGGAATGGCAGTCGAATTTTTCAAAATGTTGGAGGGCCGTTGAAATGTTCAATTGGTTTTCTGTTAAGTTAAAAAGTGTAGATATAGCTCTTTAGTTTTTGCTTCTACACAGTCAGCATCAACTTAATTAGTTTTCTAGTTGGACTTCTAATGAAGCATGTCCATTTCTATAAGAAACCCATTCATCTTGTGAGCCTGTGTGTGTGTGTTTGTTTGCATCTGTATGTGTGTGAATATGGTGTACCCATATTAGTATTCTGTATTGATATAAAGTTTCCTGTATTTAACTTATGCCATACAACCACACACATACTCTCTCTCTCACACACACACACACACACACAGATGCAATCACATGACTAATTGCACTTTAGAGTAGAGGTAAGATCTTAAGCCCAAGCCCGAGCCCAACCCGACGGGCCTAAAATGTCAATCATTGCTTCGGGTCGGGTCGGGCCGGGCTTCACTCTTGCTGACTTTTTTTTTAATGACAATTCAGAGAACTCCTTCCTGTCTCTGTCTATTATCCACCCGTCATTGTTCTTCTTTGTCTCTCTCTTAAAGTGCCGTGTTAGATTCTTAAGGACGTACTGCTGCTGTGGTTTATGGCCCAATTTTCAACCCGTCAAAATGACGGACGGCCTTAAATTTTTCCCGTCAACTCTTAAAAAAATCTGTCAATGATGCAAAATTGTCGGTTAATGTACCCTCTGCAGAAACAGAAATATAAAAGATGTAAATGTTTATACAGTCTTGTTTAACTTAGATTTCGTTACAAAAGACAGGCTTTAATTTGTTATCATAAATTACCCCTCCTCCTCCCGAGTCCTCACAAATAAAATCTGAAATTTCGGGTTTGCTTCGGGCTCGGGCCTGCAAATCAAGTTAATTGGTCGGGCTCGGGCCGGGTCGGGCTTTAATACCCGCGGGCCGGGCCGGGTCGGGCTGGATTTTTTAGGCCCGATCTTACCTCTACTTTAGAGTGCATGTGATGTCTTACACATATAGTATAATGTAGTTTAGAGTGTGTTGGAGTGCAGGTATGTATGTGCAATGTTGGAGTTGCACATAAGCGATATATTCTCAGTTTTGTGTTATGATGTGCTGCACAGAAATGATCTTACTCATGCAGCAACAAAATTTTACTGGGGCTACTGTACATTCATGTAGAGCTATCAGCTTCTTATTGGTGAGAAATGGAGGATGTGTGTGTGCTTTTCATCTGGAAACACTATTAAAGCGACCAACTTATTATTTTATTCAGTATACTTTCTTTTCTCCATTCAAATAATGTGACCTCCCAGTAGAGTACTTTTTAAAATTAAAGACAGCTAGAGACGCTGGGACTGTGTTCTGCACCTGCTGGCGTTCTTATCATTTTAGTACCTCCCTCTGATGCTCCATTCCTCTAGCACCTGTGAATCATATTACTTTCACTGGGTCTTAGTTGTTTCCCTCAGGAGACAAATAAGACACATTATAGCCTTATGGATTTATAAAGATTCTTATTAGAATTATTATTATTATTAGAATATTAGTAGATGCTTAAAATGGGATATCTCAAAAGTAGGTAATGTGATTCTAATCCAGTACAAATTCAGCAAATATCTCCTCACAGTCCATTAGCTTTCCACTCTGTTTCTGTACAGTGGTTGTACACAGCCCTCTGCCCTTTGTAAGAAACAAAGTGGCTACACAACACTAACTTGTTATTCCAGCCATCCCAGCTAGGATTTGTACCTCAGGTAACTCTAAATTACTTACCCAGAGACATTCATCTTAACTTTCTAGTTTGCCAAGATATACTGTTGTTGCAAAGTTAGCTACAGTAGCAAGAGAGTTGTGAGTATTGCTGTCTGGAGCTGGTGTGCTCGGACTAAGAAACCATCACATGCTTCCTTCATGTAAGCTGCACTGTTGCAACTTCAGCCACAGTTTCTTTTTGTTATACATATAATATTGGATAAAATGACAGTGTATGTTTAAATAAACATACAGTACATACTCCTACTCCTACACAAAACTCCCCCTTCTTCCTCTGTTTCCTCCAGGAAATGACCATTGCTGCAGCATGTGCTCCTCCAGGTGGGGGCCGCAATCCAGTGACCCCCCGCTTCATCCGCCACTTCAGCATGCTGTGTCTTCCCACACCCTCAGATCACAGCCTCAAACAGATCTTTAAAGTGAGAAGAGACACATTTGACCCCATTCCTCAATATATTTATATTCATATTTTATATTTATATTGTCATTATATATTTATATTATATAATGATACATTGTCTGCTCCATCATGCCTTTTATGATCTCGTTTCCCTCCCATCCCTCCTTCAGGCCATCCTGAATGGTTTCCTTAGTGACTTTTCCCAGGCGGTGAAGGACTGTGCCAGTGAGATTGTGAATGCAGCAGTAGAGATTTATGACCGCTTGAGTGTAGATCTGCTGCCCACTCCAGCTAAGTCCCACTATGTCTTCAATCTCCGGGACCTCTCCAAGTGTGTCCAAGGTGAGACAAAAGGCCCACACACAGACGTGCACAAATTCAGAGCAGTATCATTGAACACTTTACAGGTGATTGCATCGATAAGATGCATTTTAAGTAAAGGATGGACACAGCGGTTGCTCAGGCACAAAGCATGTACACCCTCTCTTTTCCTGAACAACACAACTCATTTTTCTATTTCTCATAGCAAAAAGCAAATTCTGGATATTCTGAAACCAGATTATACCTTTCATCATTTTACATAAGAGTAAAATAACTCCAGATTTTACATTGTATAACCATGGGAAGATTTGGGGTTAAGGTCATCGTGAATGGGACTTAACGCCATTTGAGTTTTCCTTGCAGCTCATTATCATGGAAATGACTTGAATGATGAATTTAGGGCTTACTCAGTGACGATACAATCAAAAAGACTTCACAAAATCATGTTGTATAATATAATAAGAGATATTAATGCTGTTAACCAAGTACACTTAAAGCACTTCTATCGTAGCATATCTAGAATCATATCAGAGCAGTCAGAGTTTTTTTTTTTTTTGTTTTTGTTTTTTTAGTGATTTTAGTGATGAGCTCTTTTTGTTCAACCCTTTTGGGCCATAAAATACATTTTTAGAAATAAAAAGAGAAAAATATATTTTATTTTCAAATCAAATGGTTTCTTTTAGTTATTTATTTATTTTTTTAACAACTGGAAGGAAAATCAAATGACCGTAAGACACACTGACCGTGAATGACTCCAGTCCAAAGATAGTCTTGACACCTTCACGGCATGGGGCACAGCTCTGATCATTTTCAAGCCACTTGATGAACTTTTTTAAGCTCAGTCTCAGCCTCATGCTCCCAAATCGTCTGCACCATCTCTGCCTCCTTTCCCCTCTACCTCCCCCTCTTCCTTTTGCCCACCAGGCATCATTACTGCATGAAGATGAGCCGAAGCGACTTCTACGACTGCTTTCTACACACTACTTGCTCAACATATCTAGAGCGCATTACTCAAACACATAGTTCCCTTTAGCAATACATACTGCTGGTGAGGGGTAATAAACTGACACCCACTCTTTCCATATTCTCATATTGCTGCCATCATGTATTCATCTGTTTTGTTTCCCTTCATGTATGTTTAGTTATCTTTATGCGACTCTGTATTTTGTTTTTTTTTCTTTCTTCATAAGTTATGAGCCTCGTTGTTATAGCTTTTTATTTTTAATTTTCCCCTCCTTTTACTTCTACTTATTATACATTTCATTATACAAGATGAAAATAGTGATCAGTTCTCCTTTGCGTACATTTCCCTTTCTTGATTTCCAGGTATACTGCAGTGTGAGCCAGGTCAAGTGAGAGACAAGAACCAGATCTTCCGTCTCTTCTGCCATGAGTGTCAGCGGGTGTTCCACGACCGTCTCATCAACAACCAAGATAAGGCCTATTTCAACACCATCGTGTGCGAGATGGCCAGTAAGAACTCAGTCACAAAAGTGCACAAACAAATTTCCAGTTAAAGAATACAGTACTCTTGTTTCTGACCCTCTCACTCTCCTCTCTTTCTGTCAGGTAAATATTTTAGCATTAACTTGGAGCCTTCATACTTTGTGACTCAGCCCATCATCTTTGGGGACTTCATCATGGTCGGATTCTATTTTCTCTTATCGAAAATGCTTGATGGGATCAGAAAACATTTGATTTCTATGTTTACACTGAAATACCACAAAGCATTTTTTTATTCCCATTGCTCTCCATTTAATAACAGGTGGGCGCAGAGAAAGAAGACCGTCTGTATGAAGATCTGACTGACATGGATAAGATTCAGGCTGTTCTTCAGGACTACCTTGATGATTACAATTTGACCTTCTCCAAGGAGACCAAGCTGGTTTTCTTCCAGGATGCCATTGAGCATGTCTCCAGGTGTGCACACCTGGATTTGTGAGGCTGAATTGCTGGATTTCTTTGAAATGTGACATCCTAGTTGGTGGTTAATGGATTTTAGCTGTAGGTGGTACAAACTGTGAGATGAAAGTTACACTGTGGAAGAAGCTACACTACAAACTGTATGATGGTGCTTTTTCAAAATGGAATATCTAGACAGTGTGATTTACTCAAGGAGTAGATGTATAATGGATAAAATGGCACATATGTTGCTGCCGATGACTCTAGAATATCGAGTTTGATAAAAATGAATTTGTGTGCACTGGGTCTCCTCATATGTTTATGAGTTCTATAGCCTCAAGGCATATCACTCCATACAATGGGTCCTCTAACAACATCAGTCTTCTTTCTTGATAAATGATGTTTCATTGCTTTTCCTCTAGGATTGCCCGTATGATTCGCCAGGAGAGAGGCAATGCCCTGCTAGTGGGAGTGGGAGGTACAGGCAAGCAGTCACTTACTCGGTTGGCAGCCCACATATGCAGGTACCGCTGCTTTGAGATTGAACTAAGCCGAGGCTACAACTATGACAGCTTCCATGAGGACCTGAGGAGGCTCTACAAAATGGCTGGTGTGGAGGGCAAAGATATGGTGTTCCTCTTTACGGATACTCAGGTATGAATGAAAGGCCTAGCTAATGTAAAGACAGGAAACATTTTTTGACACAGAGAGAATGGTTTCTGATTTATATTTAAAGGTGTCCACTCTCTATCCTGTTGTAGATTGTGGTGGAGGAGTTTTTGGAGGATGTCAATAACATGCTGAACTCTGGTGAGGTGCCAAACCTTTTTGAGAAAGATGAGCTGGAACAAGTACTAGCTGCCACTCGTCCTAAAGCCAAAGAGGCTGGAATCAGTGAGGAGAACAGGGATGAGGTACATACACACACAAACGTGCTGCAGACAACATTTATCATTCTAGCAGTAAAAATGTAACACGGTATATATCTACAATATGTCCAAGCAAACCATTGAACAAAAAATGTCGATTTCTTTGGGTGCTCAAAGGGATAATTGTTTTCTCAAGGCTAAGGAAATACACTTACTCACTTTCTTGCCTATCTGTGTGCCATAAATATGAAGTTTTACAGTGGGTTAAGTGCCAGACTATGTCTTGACAATAATACATCTGAAACATTACCATACATTGCCACTCAAGAGAGCATCAAGAGAACATCAAGAGAACATCAAGAGAACATCAGTGTCAAATGCGGCAGTACGATCTAAGACAATTAAATGAACGTCTAACCACTGTCACTAGCTAAAAGAAAAAAAAAACACACATACAGAGAATTTCCCACAAAGGGCCAAAATAGCCGAGGGTTGCACACAAGAGTAGTCAATTAAAGTCAGTGCCCCCAAGTGAGCTGTAAGAAAATATCAGACTTTAATGTTATCTGCCTGCTGAGCCCCAAACCCCCAGAAATTATGGAGTCTCTACACTGTGTGTGCGCGTGTGCCCTTCAGGTGTTCCAGTATTTCATCTCTCGTGTACGAGAGAAGCTGCACATTGTGCTGTGCATGAGTCCCGTGGGCGATGCCTTCAGGTCCCGCTGTCGTATGTTTCCTTCACTGGTCAACTGCTGCACTATTGACTGGTTTGTGCAGGTATGCTAACATAGCTCTCATTTTTCTGCTCATGTCTAATCACACATAATCACTCAGCTTGGTTTAGGGTTGTGAAATGAAAGATGATCATTCGGTACAAGTTATATCACTCCTCTTGTCTTGAACGAGTCTACAGCACGGTTCTTCTTTCAGTCTATCTAACATTACCACCGCTGGTCCTAGCAGATATTCCTAAAAAGTAATTTATTCTCCACTCTGACATCATTTTTTTTCACTCCCTCTTTTGTTCTTACTGCATTTGTTTTGTTTTACAACTGTCTACTCTCTTACCCATCATTCTCTTCACCTGCTCTTGTCCAGGATTGTAGTTTTTGGCTTTCTATCAATTCCATATGGCTTCATTTATGTCCTGTTAGCATATTGATTTTTATTTTAATTCAGTCATAAAGCTTTGTAATTTGCATCTTTATTGATTGTCTTTATTTTTGTATTTTGTGTATTTTTCACATCTTTTTATTACAAAAGCTAAGAAAAAAGCTAAAATAAAAATGGTATATCCTTGCCCTCACTGAAAAATTTGTTTAACTCTTTACTCTTTTCCCCTTTACCCCCGGGTGTCCAGTGGCCTCGTGAAGCGCTGCTCTCTGTCTCTCAGGACTTCTTCCAGAATGTGGACTTTGGCAGCGAGGAGCTAAAGCAGAGCTTCTCCGCCATGTGCGTGGAGGTACATGTTAGTGTCACTGACATGGCTGAGCGCTACTACTCTGAGGTGAGGCGCCGATACTACACCACGCCTACATCCTACCTGGAGCTCATCAACCTCTACCTGTCCATGCTCGAGGAGAAGCGACAGCAGCTAGTGCTTGTAAGTGATGAGTTGTTATTTTTGGTGTTGTAATCATTTGTAGTAATTGTGAACATTTTTTCTCTGTGATCAGCTTCTTTGTTGTTTTGGTACTGTAATGCACTTGTTGATGTATTTTCAAGATCATGTCTGCATTCATGATATGCAAAATATATCTATGTGTGTGTAATTATATAGGCGAGGGATCGCGTGAAGAACGGTCTGACCAAACTGCTGGAGACCAATGACCTTGTGGACAAAATGAAAGTGGACCTGTCTGCTTTGGAGCCAGTCCTGAAACAAAAATCCATTGATGTTGATGCCCTCATGGAGAAACTCGCTGTAGACCAAGAGAGTGCTGATGAGGTGTGTGTGTCTGTGTGTGTGTATGTGTGTGTGAGAGAGAGAGAGCGATGATCACAGAACTTCCAAAGATGTGCCTGTTGTCTCCTAGAAGGGACCGAAATCTGAAACCCTCTCCTTCCTTGCTGTAGTCTGTGTATCATACAAAAATATATATTTTCCACAGGTGCGTAAAGTAGTATCAGAGGATGAGGCTTTCGCCAAGGTCAAAGCTGAAGACACCCAGGCCATAGCAGATGATGCCCAAAGGGACCTGGATGAGGCTCTTCCAGCCCTGGAGTGTGCCAATCAGGCCCTTAATTCTCTTGACAAGGCTGACATCTCTGAGATCAAGGTGTTCACCAAACCCCCAGACCTCGTCATGACGGTCATGGAGGCTGTCTGCATCCTGCTGAACTGCAAGTCAGTGTGCTTCTCTCTCGCTCTAAAAAAACAAGACCTTTTCTTCTTTGGAAATTTTAATTGGCCTTTGTCTCTCTTATCACAAAGAAGTGCCTTTCTTGTCCCATGTATTGCTCCATTATTACAGATTCAGTTCATTCGGTCACATCTTATCATCTGTTTGAGAAAAAGAAAAAGAAAAAAACAACGTGGGGATAGAAGATGCCATTTCATAAACAAGTTTCAGTGAACGTCATTAGCTATTTTTTTATATGATGTGCGTTGCATTTGTTTAGCACAACTGACTGAATTCAACATCCAGTGGCAAATGATCATCTGTAAACACTTGTCTAATTCACTCAGATCAAAATGAAATACTGGTGTGCGCTCAATCCAATTTCAGTACTAAACAGGAAAATGTGTTCACCAAATATCTGCGCAATCAAAAAATAATCCATCTGGCATAAAATGTATCATGATGATCCATCATTATAATTACCATCATCACTGTAGCCACCTTCATCATCGATAGCATCAGGATAATTATTACAACATAATTTAAGTCATTTCAAAAATGATGATCATCGTTCTAATACCAATTCTCATGCTGACAAATGCATTAGATAGATGTGGGCCTATTTTTAATCCCTTATATTTTGTAGTCAGCACCCAGACGGATTACCTTACTATCTCATGACTCATCCCTCTATCAACCCTTAAAATTCATCAGTCATTAATCTGCTACACTGCTGCTGCACTAAATCCAATCCTGACCCTTTCTACTTTAACCTTATAGCACCCGCTGTTTCAGACTTCTTCTATGCACAGGTTTTAATTATCTCAAGTTAGTTTAAGTTTAAATCTGGGTTAGTGAGAGCTTCTTGTTTGCCAAAATAACCTTTCCACCTGAAAGGTTATGGCATATCATAACTCATGCGGCGTGTGTCACAACCTTCCAGCCTTCAATTGGAAATCCGCTTACATCATTGTGTACAACAGATATACATTGTCCCCATATAGATTGTGTTACACATGCACACACGCACACACACACACACACACAGCACATTAATTATTATTAGCCATTTTCTTTTTTCTACAACTCTTCACTAACTCCCCTTTCTTCCTACAGGCCAGATTGGCCGGGTGCCAAGCAATTACTGGGAGATGCCAATTTCCTCCGGCGCCTGACAGACTATGACAAGGACAATATCAAGCCTCAGGTCCTGCTGAAGCTGCAGAAATACATCAACAACCCTGATTTCATACCTGAGAAGGTCTGTTCAGATTTCATGTCAAACACTCTGATATGTCAGTCAGATCTTTTAGGTCTCAGAGTAAACAGATTGTGGTGAAATTGGAGTTCAAAGACTTTTTGAAAGTTTGCAAAGCGTTGCGATGGAAACTCGAATGTAACTGCTGAAGTTTTGATTATGGCGTTATCGACATGTGTATGCTGATGAAATTAACTGTAGATTTTGTGGTGGCAAACTTGTCAATAATTTGAAGTGCACGACCCAGTATGTTTCAACATTTGTTACTTGCTGCGATTGCTTCTTGTGTTGCTTAGGTGGAGAAAGTATCCAAAGCCTGTAAATCAATGTGCATGTGGGTCAGAGCCATGGATCTTTACTCCAGAGTTCTCAAAGAAGTGGGCCCCAAGAGAGAAAAACTGGCCAAGGCACAGGTCAGTAACATGCATGCATGCAGCACATGAGCAAATTACAATTTAATGGAAGGTGCTTAACATACTTGCTTTATATCTCAATAACATTCTCTATTCCCTCTGAGCCAGTCCCACCCACTCGTCCATGACTTAATATTATCTAAATGGTTCATTAGTGGTAGTCCCTGACGTCCTCTATTCCAAACCATGCAGGAAGAGCTGGACATGACTATGGCCACCCTGAGGGAGAAACAACAAAAGCTTCAGGAGGTAGAGAACCAGATCAAGGTCCTACAGGAGCAGTTTGACAGCAGCGTCAAAGAGAAGGAGAACTTGGGTAAGGGTTGTTCCCTTTATACGTTAGCACGTTAAAGGTCCAGTGTGTAACATGAAACATTTAGGAGCATCTTTGGCAGAAATGGAATGTAATATTCATAACTTTGTTTTCATTAGTGAAGAATCACCTAAAATAAAGAATCGTTGTGTTTTTTTTGTTACCTTAGTATGAGGCTTTTATATCTGCGGAAAGAGTGGGCCCTCTTACACGGTGTCCGCCATGTTACACCTCCGTGTTTCTACAGTAGCCCACAGAAGACAAACCAAACACAGGCTTCAGAGAGGGAAGGCCTCTCATGTTTTATGTGAATTTCTTAGCCACCATGGTTTCTCTTAAATGCTTAGAAAAGGAGTTGATTGCAGTTTGCAGCCACCACTAGATGCCGCTAAATCCTACACACTGAAACTTCTGTTGAGTGAAAACCTCTACAGATGAAGCAGATTCTACCAGGAAGTTCTTTGCTTGCATGCCTTCTGTCGCCTTCATCATTGAATGATGATCCAATGATGATCCAATTACTCAATGGAATCACCTGCTGATATACTTTTCCCCCACTCTTTTTCTTGTGACCTCTCTCTTTGCTCAAAGTCAATACCATGGCTTTGACACAGGTTCGGTTAACAAGGGCAGGGAAGCTAACGTCTGCCCTAGGTGATGAGCAAGTACGCTGGGAACAAAGCGTCACCTTGTTTGAGCAAGAGATCATCAACGTTGTGGGAAATGTCTTCATTGCAGCTGCCTGTGTGGCCTACTATGGAGCGTTCACTTCCCACTACAGACAGCTGGTAGGTACAGTGTGCTGAGCTTCACTTCACAGCTTTAGGACTACACTGCTTTCACCATGATTCTAGAGTCTTACACCTTGTTGCAATACAATGTACTATGCCCCTTGATCCTGCAGTGCCCATATCAAGGAAAACACTAAGCCTAGTTGTAGCTTAGATTTGCTTTAAGATGTTATTCCCAGAATATGTACTGTATAAAACACAGAATTGCAGCGATAAAACCAGTGATTAAATAAAGGAAAAACATTATAAAATATGCAGGATATAAAAACACAAGAGGTTTAAAAAAAAACAACTCTTTAACCAGTCATCTAAACAAATCAAGAAAAAAATGAATCATTGTGTGTGTGTGCTCCCCTTTCCTCAGCTAATTGACCAGTGGATGATACAGTGCCAGAAACTGAACATCCCCATCAGTTCCAGCTTCAGCCTGATCAACATTCTGGGTGACCCGTTTGTCATCCGCCAGTGGAACGCAGAGGGCCTGCCTCGTGACACCGTCTCTACGGAGAACGGCATCCTGGTGACCGAGGGCCGCCGCTGGCCACTTATGATTGACCCACAGGACCAGGTGAACTAAGAAACTAGGATGAAAGCAACATTCCTTCAGTGCGTGATTTGCTATTAATATTAGTCATCACTGGAGGACTACCATTGTTCGTTCATCCATTTATACCAGTCTCAGACACTGTCGTGTTAGAAACGTGTGGATATACACACATACACACTGAATAATAATTTAGTCCTGTAATTCCTTGTCTTTTGAGTTTCATGTGATTTGAAACATTTACTACATGGCTGTGGTACCACCGTAAAGAACAATAAAAATATCTCTCAAAATAGAACTTCCTGTCAGACATGGTCAGAGACAAAGTCACAGACTGGCCTCTGCCCTAGGGCACACATACAGTTCCCAGCTCCCCCACAAAGGACACAAACCAGCTCACCAAGACTTACAAACATGCACCGGATGGGAATATTGTCACAGCTTTAGTTTTTAGACCTTCATATAACTTGCTGTTCTGTCTTCTTGTCCAATGACAAGTCCAATTTTCTTTCCTGTCATGTTTTTCTCCTCACTCCCTGTAACTCTGTCTGTTTTTCTTTTTCTGAATACACTTGCTGTCTTGCATTATATAGACATAGAGGGATGCAGATAGAAACTCTGACAAGTTCTTTTTGAAGGCTTCTGTGTCTTAATAAAACATGATTCACTGTTGATGATATATTGTACAATCGTACTGTACATATCGAGCTCATATACAGGCATATACATCTTTTTTTCACATTAGATAAAAGTTATTTCTTTAATTCTCAGGCCAACCGATGGATCCGCTCCAAGGAGGTCAAACATGGTCTAAAAGTGATCAAGCTGACAGATCCAAACTTTCTCCGTACCCTGGAGAATGCCATTACGCATGGGCATGCCCGTACTGCTGGAGGAGGTAAGAACACACCTAACAACACCAAAACATTTAACGTACAGTAGGTGATCTATGGTAAAATATTGTGTGTGTGGGTGTGTGTGTGTGTGTGTGTGTGTGTGTGTGCGTGCAGTTAAAGGAGACCCTGGATCCAGCTTTGGAGCCCATCCTTCTGAAGCAGACATTTGTGGCTGGTGGACGGACATTAATCCGTCTTGGAGACTCAGATGTCGACTATGACAAAAACTTCAGGTTCTATATGACCACCAAGATGGCCAACCCACACTATCTACCAGAGGTAAGGGCAGCACACACACTCTCTACACTAAATATCCAGATTAGGTTAATAGGCAATGCCAGTTTACTTTGGAGTCTTGGAGACTCCTGCTGTTTGTTTGTTTTTGAAGAAGAAGAAGGAGAAATCTTTCCAGCTATGGCAAACAGATCCGTGTTCTGGGGAAGAAGTGAAAATCAAAATGCCACCTGTGCGTGTTTGCCATGGTAGCAAAGTACCTGGTACAATTAGTGCTTGGCTTCCTATAATGGAATTGGATATAGTCAGTTAGCAGGTATTGTTAAGACATGTAGTCACCTGCCAACTCCCTAATGGCCTTTTATTCAACACCAGCCAAGGAGAGAGGCAGCACCATGTGAACAGAAGCTTTGCTCAGTGCAAAAACAGCATGAACCTTTGACTGCTGCCTATAAAGCCAACAAAAAGCCTTTTTTCTTGTACATCAGCTATGTTTAAGATTTACGGGAAAGTGACTCACAGCAACAGCTGCATCTTACGCAAACATTTTTTGAATAAAGTGTTTAGGACCCATGTGGCTGTTTGGGTGGTGAAAGAAATCCATTAACGGTTTCACTTTGTGTGTGTGTGTGTGTGTGTGTGTTCCTGCCCATCAGGTGTGTATCAAAGTTACAATTATCAACTTCACCGTGACCAAGTCTGGCTTGGAGGACCAACTGCTTAGGTACATACATGCATAGACACACATGAAAAACAGATTCAAACCACTGTCCCTCAGTAATGATGACGCACTTGCATCTTGACTATAGTCTCTGTTTTTTGAGTTAGTAATATTTGTATTTGAATGTATTAATGAATATTTGTATATGAATGTATTTATCTTCTTGAACTCCCTGTTCCCCTCCTCAGTGATGTGGTGCGTCTGGAGAGTCCACATCTTGAGGAGCAGAGGAATGAGCTGATTGTGCGCATCAACGCTGATCGCAACCAGCTAAAAGATATTGAGGACCGCATCCTGAAGCTTCTCTTCACCTCTGAGGGAAATATTCTTGACAACGAGGAGCTGGTCCAGACTCTCCAGAAGTCAAAGTAAAATCTGAATTTGACATCATCTGTCATCATCTATTAAGATCATTTTGACTTATGTTTGGAATTTCCTTGTCATTCCCCTGTTGTCCTCTTGTGTTCCTTCCTTTCCTCTACCACACCTCTTCTGTTCTTGTTTTATTGCTGTTCCTATTTTTCTTTTTCTTTATTGTCTTTTCCTATAATTTCTCAGGTGACATCAGAGGCTATAAAACATCGCTTGGAGGAGGCTGAGGCCACCGAGCTGATGATCAACACTGCAAGGGAGCGCTACCGACCCGTGGCCACTCGAGGCTCAGTCTTGTACTTTGTCATTGCCAGTCTCTCTGAGATCGATCCAATGTACCAGTTCTCCCTCAAGTATTTCAAACAGGTGAGTAACCAGGCTTTTATTTCACAAGCCACAGACAGTTTTCCATCTGACTATTTAAGCTTTTGTTAGAAACACATTATGAAAATGGAACATAATTATTTTCTTTCGGTTCAATATCTTTCTGCTCTTTACTTTCTCCGCCCTCAGCTTTTCAACTCCACCATTGAGACATCGGAGAAGAGCAGTGTGTTAGAAGAGCGTCTTCAAATCCTACTGGACCAGATTCTGCTCAACTCCTACATCAACGTGTCCCGTGGCCTCTTTGAGCAGCACAAGCTTATCTACAGCTTTATGTTGTGTGTGGAAGTCATGAAGCAGCGGGGCGAGATCTCTGATGCTGAGTGGCAACACTTCCTGAGAGGAGCTGCCTCTTTGGAAAAGGTAAAGCAAGAAAGGTCATGCTGATAAATTACTGGCAAACATTATTCAGATGATGGACTTGGTGAATGAGAGTGATATTTCAACAAGTGCATCATAGTGGTAATTTTGGAGTAAAAGACACTACTCACTAGTGACAGAAAGTACAATCACAACATCAAACAAACAAGTGACTGTTTTATTAAAAAAAAAAGAAAAAAAAAGAAAATGTAATTTATACTGTCATGCATGAAGTATCCGTGTGTGTTTGTCTCTGTTACTCCATCAATAATTCAACAATCATTTACTAGTCTCTTCTTCACTTTTGATTTTCTTGGCTCTCTCCCACATAATAAGGTCATAAATAAAATTAACATCAACATCTCTGCAGAAAATATTCCATCAAAGTCAACTCCCTAACAGTTATTAGTTTCTGTTACAGGCAAGCAAGTGGTGCCAGCAACAGTCATTAAATTCACAGTTGTCTGTTTAAAATATCAGTAACTGTGGGGCACAATACCAAGTGTGCATTTTGTGATCATAAATGTACAGGGATGTAGTCTGTCACAGGAGCTGTGCTCATTTATCTGGTTCCGCTTTGTACTTCCTGTAGTTTTTCTGTTGCTTGGGAACCTGCTTGGGGAAGTTGTAAATTTTAAGTTAGCTCCACGCTCCTGCAAAGTCATTGAGAAAAGTGACATTGTTAGTTATTCAGTCTGAATGTATTAGAATGGCCAACTGTCAGTAAGCTGATTGGACCACTGAAGCCAGAACAAATTGTAAGGTATAAGGTTAAACTGCCTTGTGGTATTCTTATAATTAGATGAAAATATAGAAATTTGTTACAGTTTGCTGTCTGGATCCTCTTAACTGCAGATAAACAAGGAGCCATTTTATTTTCCCCTTCGAAAAAATCCCCCCAGGTTGTCCCGTAGGCAGGATCTTCATTCTGTCCCTCTCTTATGTTTGGATTGAGATGATAGAGACAAAAAAGTCCTTTGTGACATAGCAGCGATCAGGCTGCCTCCAGCTTACTGCTGAGGAACTACTGAGACCTCTGGAAAGATATGCAGTAAGTGAGAGACAAAAGAACATATGAGGACGTCGGTGTGTGGAGAGGTTTACAAAATAAATATTCCTGTGGAGGAGAGATAAGAAAAGGAGAGTATCTCTGTTTCTCAGCTGGCCATACAACCTGTATGTGGCATGCTAATAGGCCTTAAGCAATCAATGAAAAATGTATTAGTACCACTAAGACACCTTCAGAGAAGTCATCAGAAGTCCAGTTGACCTCCAACATCTGAATAATCGCTTTCCCGCTCTCTTTTCTATCTCCTTCTCTCTCTATATTTCTCGATAATTGTTATCTTCTCTCTCAAACCCCAGTGGGGCAGAAGGGTGGACAGCTGAGGCCCTATTGGTTTGAGCAATAAAGACAGAGAAAGGTAGAACAGAGCAATGAATAAAAGGACCTTTGAGATTTAGCTCTGGTTTTATTGGCGATTTTCAGACTGTTTTCAGACGACAATTCAGATCAGTCAGTGCAACCCAGGGGTATATTTCTGTGTTCACCCACCATTTGGCTCTCATTTATATGGCATTAGTTAGGCTGGAGGTGCAGCCTGTCAGCCACCGTGATCCTCATGTTAATGCTGTCCTTCTTTTCCTCTCCTTCACCTCTATGCTTCTGTATCCATCCATCATGTACACCTCTTTTGCCAATTCTGAATGCTTTTCAACCAACTCTTTGCATCTTCATACCCTTACCATCTCTTATCTGTTATGTCTACCTACCTTGATCATCCTCTCGTCACTGTTTTATTGAAATCCTTCAGTTCTTCTCCACTGCCTCTCTACTCAAGGTCTGCCCTCCATCTTCTCTTTCCTTTACTATTGTACTCATCTTCTTTTCAATTTCTCCTGCTCCCAGGACCATGCAGAACGGCCAGATGTACCATGGCTAAGTGATTTTTACTGGCGGACATGCTGTGAGTTGGAGGACACACTGCCGTGCTTCAAGGACATCTCCAAGGAAATCACCAGAACGCATATCCACATCACGCTAGGTAACCCAGACCTAGTGTCGTTATCCTGGCTAATCTAGCAGGAATCATGTTTAGTGCACCATGTTTCCGCTGCATTTTAGACATTATTTTTCACTGTCAGGTTAGATAGTCTAATTCATTCTTGTTCTACCACATTGTGTACAAATCTATGTGTACACTGCCAGGCAAATATCCTTAGCATTAAACAAGAGTCGTGTCTTCTTTAGGGCGTTTTCAAGCATCTATTAATCCTGAGACCTGGGAAGGATATGTGTCAGAGTTGCCTCCTCTTGGGGAGTCCAAAAATGTGAAGCAGGAGATTAGAGGCTACTGGAATGAGAGGCTGGGGGCCTTCCAGAAGCTAGTCCTTATCAAGAGCTTCCTGGAAGAGAAGGTAAGTTGATGAAATGTATGAAAAGATATTTATTAAGGTTTTGTTTGTTTTCTAATCTACAAGGTCATAAAATGAGAAGAGATTTCTGTCCATGTCAGTTGACCTGTTGTTATTAAACCCATCAAGATTTGGCTTATTACATTAATTTACAATTATGCTGGCCTGCCACCCTCAGCTGTGTCTTTACTTTTGGATCTATCAAATTCTCCAATCTGCATGCTGTCCTTACTAATATTTGACTCTCTCTTTGTCCTGTTATTCTATGGTTACTTTCTCCCTCTCTTTTCCAGGCGGTGTTTGCAGCAACAGAGTTTGTGATAGTCAGCCTGGGGAAGCAGTTTGTGGAAAACCCCCCAGTCGATCTGGCAAATCTCTATAACGATATGTCCCCGTCCACCCCGCTGATCTTCATTCTCAGCACAGGATCTGACCCCATGGGGGCCTTCCAGCGCTTTGCAAAAGAGAGAGGTTGTCTTGACAGAGTTGAATCCATCTCACTGGGTCAAGGCCAGGGGCCAATTGCAGAGAAGATGATCCATGCAGCACTGAAGAGTGGCAAGTGGGTCTTCCTGCAGAATTGTCATCTGGCTGTCTCTTGGATGTTAGCCATGGAAGAGCTCATCAAGACCTTCACTGAGCCTGGTAATATCACTCTGCAACAGCATTGAAACACCTCCACATAACTGCACACATGATCACGCAAGGGCAGAGCATCTTTGCCCTCTTTCAGCTGTGGCTACAGACACATTTATGATTACGTTTTGTACTTAATACATTTACTTTACTTTGCATTTCAACCTGAATACTGCTAACAGAATAGAACTCAACAAGAATGTCCCTTGGGCTCCAGTTTAGTTCAATGTTTTAAGCTGGACAAGTAAGTCTCTACAGCCACTTTGTTACATGCCAGAGGCATGGCATGTGTTAGTCCCCAGGTGTAAAAAAGAAGTAAGAAAGAGAGGCGTGAAAATGCCATTTTGAAAATTTTCTAGAGCTCTTAATATTTCTATGATTGTGCTGCTCAGGTCTAATGTTATTTTGGCTGTGCTCAACCTAAAAAAGACACACACTGCAATGTGCACATAACACGCTATTACCAAGCTCCTCGTGATACAAAAGACTAAATGACTCCCGTTTTTATGGTTGTTTCCTTGTTTTTTCACAGCATTTGTATCAGTCGTAAAATGTGTGTTTGTCTGTGTAGTCGGGGACGCATTCATTAACTTTTTTTGTTTTTTTTTTCGTTCATGATGGTGAATAATGTTCCCTCTCTGCTCCTGCGCAGACACATCAGATCCACGAGGATTTCCGCTTGTTTCTCAGCTCCATGCCTTCCAAAGTGTTTCCTGTTACGGTGCTCCAGAACTCTGTCAAGGTAAACACACACAATGTGCCACTGTATGATCTTACTTTAGTTCATTTCATTTCATTTGAAGATTGTCAACGATTGCACTGCAGGACAAATCTTCCCAGTATGAAGAAGTGTATTGTTTTCGCTTCTAACGTGAATATTCAGCTGTGAACAAATCTGTTTTCTCCAGTAAACTTTCTGCAGTTGTTCATGGCTCCGTTATTCACATCCACGTTTTGGAAGATATTGTATATAAAATGTTTTCAATTTGCATACAAGAGTTTAACTTTTCATCTCTTCTTCTGCGGGAAACTTACAGCTGAGTACACATATTCTATCTGTACAAAAGATTATTCATTTCTGTTTTATACTCTGGAGACGGTAGGCTGGAGAAAGCTCATTAATTACAAAGAGGAACCTGATGGTAGTATTCTAAAGCAATAGATAATGCCATTGTTATCCTATGGGCTGAATAGGGTATGTAAGAAAAAAGGCCAAATGGATGATTTGCATTTAATTTATTGGAAAGTTCTGTGACATTTTCCATTCTTTACAAATTGTTGAATAAACGGCAAAACTGAAATGCTTCTCCTAAAAAGGGAGTGTCACAACATCCGGATAAACAGTGTTTCATTAATCATGTCATGTCAGTCTGTGTGGTAGTCAAATTAAAATGACCCGTCTATGTTTTCCATTCCAGGAGTTATGTAAATGAAACTGACACAACCCAAGATGTTGCTCCAAAGTCTGTAAGCTGTACATTTTTAAAATAATTGTTAATAGTGGATGTAGATGCATAAACCACAGCATCAAAGAGCATGAAATAATACAAACAAAGCAGGACAATCAGGAGCATCAAACATCAGTCTCAGTTTTTATAATCATTCACAAATCATCTTAGTGTCGGCAGCAGCTCTACTTCCTGTGAACGTTATGGGTGGTTTAGAGGCCGCCAACATCACTGGACCAATCTACAAAGAGTAATAAAAGTGGCTGAGAAGACTTTAATGATATAGAACTTTTTTTTTCTTCTTTTTTTTTACTTCATATGCAAAAATATTCTAATGTTAGTGCAGCAATGCTGCTGAATCACAGTAACTGAAGATCTACTGTAAGTATGATGGCAGGAAGATTTCCATCATCCGGTGAATATTTCCAGGATAATTCAAACCAATTTTAATTTAACTAACAAAAAACAGCATGCTTTGTCCCACAAATCGACACTGCATATCACTCCAGAGCTACTTTCTTTAAAGCATAACACCCGATTTCATCAACAGGTCAACCTCACTCTTTGCAGATTTCTTGACTCCATCTTGTAGTGAAAGTAGCCTTCAGCAGCTTGTACAAATAACACTATGAACACACCATGTGGTGTAATCTGAGCTCTTAGAAGTTAGAAAAATACAGAGTTAGTTCTCCACTGAAAGAAACTGCACTGTGGATACATTTTACATTTACATTAAACAAGCAATCATTCATATTGCTGTGAAATGATGATCGGCACCAGTGGTTATTTGTTTATTTAACCAACCTTGTCTCTCTCACAAATTAAGTTAGATACAGAATAATTTTTAATATCATGTTAGTATAATACCTTAACGTTTCCCTCCCTCATTAGCTGATTAAATATAATTGAACAGTATGATTTGATTTGTAAATCTGGAGGATCAGGTTGTGTCTGTATTATAGACCTTTCATGATTTTCCAGCTTTCAGGCTTAGCAACAAAACAGACCTGATGAGTGGGGAACTCAGCACAATTTTCCTGCATGCACACCAATGAGTAATAACATGTTTTTGTTGGCAGTCTGAGCAGAGCTCATTGTGGTCTTCTCAACAGCAGCCACTGAGCCCTGTGTTTCTCTCTTGTTGTTGCCAGGTGACTAATGAGCCTCCTAAAGGCCTGCGAGCCAACATGCGACGAGCCTTCACGGAGATCTCGAGCAGTTTCTTTGAAGACCACGTTCTGGGACGCCATTGGAGGAAGATCGTCTTTGGAATCTGCTTTTTCCATGCAGTCATCCAGGTTACACTCACTCAAGCCACACGTGTACACCATCATTACCGCTTTGTGTGCATGAACACGTTCTCTGCATGGTGCTTGTGTGTGCCTGTCCTTATCATGGGTCTTGTGTCTTAGGAGCGGAAGAAGTTTGGTCCTCTGGGGTGGAACATCCGCTACTGAGTTTAACGACAGCGACAGGGAGTGTGCTCTGCTCAACCTCAACCTCTACTGCAAAGACAGCACCATACCTTGGGATGCTCTTATCTACATCACCTGGTAGGGACACTATCCACAGTTAATCTATCTACATTAAGTGTGTAAAGGCATACATATACAGTGCAAAGTTGAGTTTTGAGTGTGTGTGGTAGGTTTTTTATAGTGTACTGCCGTTCCTATAATATTTATAAATCTCTAGGCAAGGTACCAAAACCTGCAACCGTGTGGAAGTTCTGATTTTGTGACGTTGTATTGAGGTGAAAGAGGTCGTAGGCCAAAATGCAAACTAGAAACCCTTCAGCTATCGTCTGACACAGATTTAGTTATCTGCATTCATATAACAATCACAGAGATCAGCAGAAGCGAGGCCGGAAGCCTGGAAACATCGTCCATTGCCCACAGAGTTTAAATCTCCATCATACGATAGCAGATGGGTTCTGAGATTGATCCACCTAAATATGATACACATTCATTGTAATAGATTAGATTGTAACAATGCAATGTGCAAAGCGTTACATGAAACCTCAAATTGTGTCAGGACGTGTAGATGCTAAAAGCGTCTTCAAACCTGGCATGTTGTGTTGTCAGTGCATAGCACAGACTGTTTCATCAGCAGCACACACATTTTCAGCCTTCACTTCAAATGGGGAGGGCAAAATGTTTGCTGATTTCACAAAGCAGGTCACTTCTGTAACACAATTTCACTCTGCCCTCTTCCACTCCACTTTGTTTTTATAAAAATAAAATTAAAAGTACAGATGTCCCCATGCACAGTCAGCTCTTCGGAAATCTGCAGAAATCCTGACATTGTTTAAATGGAAATATAAATTTCCATTCAATTTTCGTTTGATCATTTAAATTGGAACACAGCATCGTTTGAAGTGCCACATTTCGCATCACAGTTTTGTCTTAACTAAGGATGTGTATGACTAGTCAATCAGTCACTGAAAATGTGCTGCCCTTGCTAGACAAGATCTGAAATACTAGTCAGTTTGCATTTTTTATCAATCTACAATCTTGGAAACTGTTGCATGTAAAGGTTTGCAGACAGGCAGCAGCACTAAAGCTTGGCCTAGCTGGTTGTACAACATGTCATCTTTGTCCCACTGTAGAAGTTAGAAGTTACAGTCATATAGTTATATAACTTTACCTTTAGTTATGTAACTTGTTACTGCGGTCTGCTTTGGGATTCTACCAGACAATTCCACTCTTTCCAACCACAAATCTCTTTAAATGTCTTCATTGTCTTCATAATCATTCACCGTGTTGTCTTGCAGAAAAAATATTGTCCATATGTTTCACATTTAAGTCACATCCCAACACCTGCTGCTATTTAAATGCTGAAAAGCTGAAACTACACCCATGTCAAAGGTATGAAACAGGATAAACCCAGGCTATGTAACTCAACGGAATGACTTGTGAAGCCTGGCGATGTTTGTGTTTACACAGTCTTTAAATTTTGACTGTTTTCTGATCACTTTCTTACTTTTAGGCTACATTTATTTAAACTTATTATTTAAATTTTTGTTTAATGGACTGCGAAAGTAGTTGACAGGAACATCCCTCGTTATAAACATGGTGTAGCAAGGTTATTCTTTAGAGTTTAGGTTTATTTGCTGAAGGATTTCAGAGTTTCATTTTGGTGATATGTGATATACTCTGGGCACACATACAATCACATGAAATTTCACGTGATCAATCTAATTTAATTATGTCAGTATTATTTGTCCCGGACTTCCACAACATCTCAACAGACAAGTTATTAAGGAGGCGAGAGAGACGGATGCCTTTCATTAACAATACTCATCATATCTCTTAAGTTCATTTGTTTCTCTAATCTGGTTTTCAATTACACCTTCAAATGATTATGCTGAGTCTCAGTGGAGCGCACCATTCAGCCATCAAATTGATGTCTCTCATTGTTGTTATCACACTACTCTGTTATTAGTTTAATCCTTAATTCAAACAGTCCTTGAGTGCCGCTGCTACACATTCTTCGAGGGAAAGAATTTGAGCTTAAATCAAGCATGATATTGCATTTCCTCCTCCGGTGCAAAAAAAAAAAAAAAGTTTCTGCCAGCTTTACCACGCCTGCAGCTTACTAAAGGCTTCAGCAGAGATTTGTCTGATTATTCACTTCCTCCCTTACTGTCTTACATAACTGTCTTTTATACTAAGTATGGATTTAAATGTTGAATTGGAAATGTTAGATATAATTTAAATCTTCTTTTCTGCTCTTTGGTAATATTTACCCTCCAGCCGTTCTTGTCTTGTCACAGTTCCGTTCCTCTCGTCTGTTTTTATGTCACTGCCTCTGTGTACTGCGCATTAATATATGAGTAAGTCACAGAGCTGGAAACACTCCTGACACACCACAGTGAAAATGTGCGACTGGTATCGTGCTGTTATTTATGTCTTTTCTGGGTGAATTGTTGTGTAGCTGTGTGTTTAAAATTCAAGTCTGGATTGTCAGCTTAATGTTTTCCAATGTGGACCACCCACTGCTGTCTGTATTTCTCACCTGTGTTTCTGTATGAACCTGGCAGACTTATACGATGTAGCTACATGTGTACGAAGCTTTGTCTTTTGAGACTGATCATACCAGACTCAGGTGGGAAAATCACACAGATTGAAGCCTCTCCTAATAACTCTATCAACCCATTTAAATGTCTCAAAGCATTTCAGTGTTTTTAAGTCCTTAATCAGTCAGAATTAAGATTAGGTCTGGTCTCTCAGCAAGGATTCTCTGCTTGGTCAACCAGTGAGTGGCTCGCAACGCTTGTAGGTAGAATTTAGTAAGTAGTGAGGGGGCTTAAAACAGCAATAAGACTTTATTTTTATTTGATTATCATATTATGATTATAGAAACACAACCCAACATACACACAAAGGAGAAAAACCAAAGGGGGTGTCTGAGTTGCGATATCTCCACAAAACAAGTTTCTATGTGATGTTCACTAGTTCATTGACCTTCTTATCTAAGTCAACAGTTCCATCTTAACCAAAATAGAACACTACAATCGATTTAGGGATTTCATAGATTCACGAATAGTCTATGGCTACATAGACATCTTCCCAAAACTGTACAATTCAAGGACGTAACCAGAACACATGCAAGTGGTCCATGTTTTTTAGTGTCTCCAAAATGGCTGTGGTGTAGATGCATGTTTGATCTTTATTTTAGGTGTACTGAAGAATCAAATTATGTTTTTCCAACAGTGTATACCTCATTCACTTTCTGCTTTCCGCTCTCCGCTTTACACGTAGCATATTTCCCTTTCATAAAGTGGTAATATAAATGTGTTATTAGTCTATATGTCTTAGATTGAATATGGAAATTGTCAAAGTTATAATAGACTTTTTAACAACAATACATAAATAGTGTCTATAATGCAATCGCAGTCTGTGTACCTGAGTTTTTACCTTTTAAATGCCTGTGATGGCTGTACTGATGATGGTGTGCTTAGCCTCGGGCTAGTTGCTGGTTAAAGGTAGACGGCTGCTCAAGATGAATGACAAGGTGCCCAGCTGAGGAGGAGAGAGGAGAGCAGGATAAACAAAACAGGTTTTTTTTTTTTGTTTTGTTGTGTTTTTAAATTAAACTGCACTAAAATTTCTCCTGACATACTCGATGGTCATTCATCCATATGCAAATTTTATAAATATTTAACGTCTTATTCAAAATGATAATGTCTTGCTTTATCGTGCTGATTTGAATGGATTTTTGGATAATTTGACTCGAGGCTCAAACTGGGACTGAAACAGGGATGGTCATTAAAACCATGACTGCCTCCTCTAACATTTACAGAGAAATGCTTCTGCACGCTGATAACATCATGTCGTCTTTGTGTCTGTCTCCTCAGGTGAGATCACGTATGGAGGCAGAGTAACTGACGCCTGGGACCAACGCTGCCTCAGGACCATCCTCAAAGGCTTCTTTTCACCTCAGACCTTAGAGCCTGGCTACACCTTCTCCGCCTCAGGTATTTTTCATCAACAAAATAACGGAAACCCTTTACAATGTAATGGAATTTTCTATCACAGCGGTGTGTGTCCATTTGTCTCACTGCCTGCACTCATACTACACATTTCGTTTGGGTGAATGATTTTGATTTCTGTGTTTAAGGTATCTACCATGCCCCAGAGACAGATGAACTAGAGCAATATAAGAAATATATCGAGAGTCTTCCAATCATAGACGATCCTGAGATCTTTGGCATGCATGACAATGCCAACCTGGCCTTTCAGGTGAGGAACGATGGTTGTGTCTTACCAAAAAATACCAAACAAATGTGAAGAAACTCTCTACAGTCTTTATGCAAGTCTGTCACGAGACGGCGTTAAATATATAAGATTCAATGTGATGTGATTTTTATTTTCCATAATAGAATCATGAGAGCAGATGCTGTAAACTAACCGATTTCCTGTTTGTTTTGCAGAAGCAAAGCAAAATATATCAGATTTATTTATGGCCCTATTCATGATTTAATCTTGAGCTGCTTATACAGTTCATCTGTGGTCATAAAATCACGTCTATTCAGAGAGTGCGAGACTGCAATTGCAAAATATCAGTAAACAGGGATGCTACAGCGTGTGTGTTTGTTTCTGTGCATGTGTGTGTTATGTAAATATGCTGTTCATGTCTGCCTCCACAGCGCCAAGAAACCATGACTCTAATCAACACCATTCTGGATGTGAATCCTCGCTCATCAGCCAGTCGTGGAGCTAAAAGTAACGATGACATCGTCTGCGAGCTCGCTGAATCCATCTTAGCCAAACTACCTGGTACACACACGCAGACACGCTCATTTTGATCATTGCTGAGAATGTGCATCATTATCTAGCACTGTGTTTTTCATCTTGTCCGCCTGCCTCTCGTCTCTGTCTTTCCGGCTTGTCTACCTGTCGCGCGCAGAGCGTCTGGACATGGACGAGGCGGTGGAAACACTGTTTGAACGAGATGAAAACGGCCGCCTTAACTCACTCACAACCGTGTTGGGCCAAGAGGCAGATCGATTCAACAACCTGCTGAGAGTCCTCAGGGTGACGCACAGCTGACAACCTTGGACACACACTTTCAGCCGTTGATATTTGTAAACATTGTTAGAGGAATTATACTTTGACTCATTAAAATGTTTTTTTTTTTCTTTTGGCCCAGATGTCTCTCATCACTCTGCAGAAAGCCATAGCAGGTCTGGTGGTGATGTCAGAGGAGATGGACCGCATATACACAAGCTTCCTGAACAACCAGGTTCCCACCCACTGGGCAAACTCTGCCTACCCTTCCCTCAAACCCCTGGCCTCCTGGGTCAGAGACCTGGTCCTCAGGACATCTTTTATCCAGGTGTGGATGAGAAAAACGACACATCCGTATCTCATGCACGTCCTAACATCGCTGTATTTTATGAGTTGTGTTTAAAGGTTATAGATAATGGACAAGCATGTAAATTAATTTTAAAATATCACTTCCTTCTTCTGGCTCAAGTCTCTTTGTATCACTGACTCTCACACACAGTCGCATGGAGGAGAAATCAGACATGTGTGTGTGTGTGTGTTTTCTCATCAAGTCAAAAAGCGCTAATAACACATGAACATTCAGCGTTCTTCCCAGAGGCACACATCTTCCTCTCTTTCTCTCTCTCTCTCTCTCTCTCCTCTCTCTCTCTCTCCTCTCTCTCTCTCTCTCTCTCTCTCTCTCTCTCCTCTCTCTCTCTCTCTCTCTCTCTCTCTCCCTGTACACCCTCTTTGGTTCATCTCCTCTGACTTAAACTGCTCTTCCGTAAGACTGCTCTGAACATGTGTGTTGCACAATCACTAAAATTCACTCTGTCGCACATGCACACAAAACAAAACAAAATAAAGTGATGGGTAGCCGCTGAGTCAGACTGCACATGTTCATTACCTCAGAAGGGAAGATCCACCTCGCTGTGCCAGTCCATGTGGACTCATTGAGTCACTTTCAGGTCCCATAAGTAAATGAATGCATGTAACCCATCATGGCTGGTTAAACTCTGAACACTACACATAAGAAAAAAAGTTATTTAAAGACACAATCATTTAAATTTGATCTCTCTCACCAGACTTGGATCACACGTGGTCAGCCCAAATCTTTCTGGATCTCAGGATTCTTCTTCCCTCAAGGCTTTCTTACTGGTAAAGCACTGCAGCACCAGAATATCTCCCATTCATTCAAATACACATTACATGTGATCACTGCACAACAATATACTAAGCTGCTACTGTTTACAGCGTGTTTGATCTTGCAAAAGAATACAATGGAAGATATGATTCATATTTGCCTGTTGGACTTTAGGTGTGCTACAGAATCATGCCAGGCACTATAATTTGCCCATTGATGAGCTCAACTTCCGCTTCAACATGGTGCCGATGTACAGAGACCAGGTGGCAGTCTGCGAGGCTCTGCGCACTCTGCCCGACAACTCGAAACTGGATATGGATGATGAGGTACATCACTGTTTTTCCCCCTGAGCTGCATTGCCTTTCCTGCACTAAATATAGCCAAATTAACAAGGCAAACCTTTACTGATGGTTATCTATAAAGATTTGGTATAAAGACTTTGCAGGATTAAGATGGGCAGAACAGAGCCGCCTACCTTAAGTCACTTATCTACTGTCTTTATCCAGTTTGTGATCTTTTCGGGGGGTTTTTCTTTGAAGATTTAAATTAGGATTCAGATCGGTTTTGAGCTTACACTGAGGTCATGGACTACATATTTTACTTTAATTATTAGTGCTTTGAACAAAAACCAAAGTTTAAAAAACAGCACAGGTTATGTTCAGGATTATTTCTTTGCCATGAGTCCCTTTCTTGGAGTTTTGTCATCATTGTGAGGTTACCAGACAAGGGCAAGAAAGGTGGGAAATCTCTCTCCACTCCAAGAAATAGTCCAATATATACAGTATGTGTATGCCTTGTATGTTTTTGTATATATTAAAGAAAGGGTGCACTTTTTTACCTTTGGACAGAGCCATGCTAGCTGTTTCCCACTGTTTCCGGTCTTTGTGCTAAGCTAAGCTAATTGTCTCTTTTCTACAAAAATAATATCCCTAAAGCTTCAGTAAAATAGCCATATAAAGATTCTACAAACCCGAGTACATGTTATGTTTCTGTCAGTGAGCCAGCTTCTAGAAGTAGCAGTGGTGAAGCTTATTCATGTCAAGACAAAGATGGATGACTGTGTATCTTCACCACTGCTCCATCTCGTTTGCGGACACAACAGTTACCGGAGCCGGAGGATGGCGTCCTGGTGCACGGCATGTTCATGGATGCCAGTCGCTGGGACGATGACAACATGGTGATTGAGGATGCGTTACCTCGAGTGATGAACGCCATGTTGCCAGTGGTGCACTTCGAGCCACAGCAGAACTACGTGCCTGAGCCTGACCTCTACCACGCTCCTCTCTACAAGACCTCAGCCAGAGCCGGGACTCTGTCCACCACTGGTATGGACTAGATCCTCACTGGTTTACACCTTTCGGTTTTTACATGTGATGGCGTTTACAGTGGCTGACACGTTTTATAATGAATGAGCGGGCAGCCAAGCACATGTTGATAGCTGCTCTCTGGTTGTTTTTGGTGTCCAGAATAATCTCTCTCACCATTAAACGCTGTCATGGATAGTTAATTTGATTTGACTTTTTCCCCTCACTCTTCATTTCTGTCTCCCTCCAGGTCACTCAACAAATTTTGTCGTGACAGTAATGCTCCCCTCCATGCGACCCAGCGACTATTGGATAGCAAAAGCCTCTGCTCTCCTGTGCCAGTTGGATGATTGAGTTTTGGTTTTTTTTCTATCAAAGGACAGAAATGAATTCACCTCTTTGCACTACCTTGAATTAGGGTTAAAGCTTTTGTGGAATTAATTTCGTAGATTTATGCTGAAAGTGCATTCACTTCACATTCAGTATAATAAAAACTTCTGAGCATGCCTTTACTGATTTGCTCTCTTTGTACACGCACCTATCCACGGACGTTAATGTCACTTATATGCAGCGACAGTGGCTGATTGTGCTGACCCTTGATGAGAGCAGTGCAATACATCCAGATCTTTGAGGATGAGACATACTGTCTCCACGCTGTAAACACCATACACTAGATTCCAATACCGGAGGGCTACATTCCTGCTGAGCAGTAAGTCAGTGGATGAATGTGCTTATTCAATTTTATAGCACACATGTAGCCTCGGGGAGAGGAGAGACGGCAGGATACAGTAGATGGATGAACGGAGATGGGTGGCCAGATGCATAGATGTTAATGGTTTTACAAAGGGAAAAAAAGGAGGATAGCTGTGAGGGATGAGGTAAGACAGAAGAAGGAGTGATGATCATCAGATGATGAAATGTTTCCGCCACAACCCCCACACACATCAGCAGCCTATTTGTGTCACTTAGGGCATGCAGTGCAAACATATAAAATATGGCTCTTCAAACACATTAAGTACACCCACTATAGCACTGGGGCAGTGTGCAGACACATTCAATCTCTGTCTCTGTCACACGCACACTGCCTCCTCCACACCTTACTGCTCCGGTAGCAGCAAGCAGGAAGGGGAATACATAAATGTATACATAAAGAACCTCAGAACGAGCAGCACAAGAAGAAAAGAATTGCATTACCTCATGTTCACGTTGCTGTTGAGAGGAAGGTAACTTAGAAAAGCGTTCATACAAATAATGAACACCTTGTATCACAATATACTTGGCTGTCTATTGGGTCTGACAATGCTTTATTGTACAATCATACAAGACAAAATGGTGACTGTGATTCTGCTTTTACAGAAAGCACCGTACTGACGTTTCAGTCACTTGTAGGCTTGAAGCAAAGCTGCATAGAGATCGCTATTTTTGTGATGTAGAAGCAATACCACTGTATAGGCAGCTATGGATGGGTACTTGTTAAGATTGTGTTAGTTATGATCAAAAACTAGTGAGTTGACAGCTTTGCTAACAGCCAAAAATCAAGCGAGTGCAACACACACAAGACATAGCAGCAAGCTAATATTACTCACTACTTTAACAGCAAGAAGCCCAACTCAGCTTCTGTCTTTCAGCCTTTTATTTCACAAAAAGCTCTCACCAGCAACTCAAAGCAAGTCCCAGATTTACCCTTATCTAGTGGCCTCTTCCTCATTCACTTTCTCCTTTTCTCTTCCCAGCTTCTTCCGTCAGCATCCTCTTTGGTCTCTTCACCTCTGTCATGCTGAGCCTGGTTACAGTGCCCACTTGCCCAGCTCCAGTTCTAGCACGACACTGACTGCGCGCCCTGTCATCATTCACTACGTCCCCTGCGTCTGAGAGTCTCCTCTTTCTGGTGGTCCAAAACACATGTAGTACAAACACTAGTGCACCTCCAGAGCTCACAGTCTTGCAGCCTGGTTAACAAACAGCAGCTATATTTTGCAGCAGTTTACTTTACAGTCGGCCAAGAATCTCTGTAAAGCATTGATATGGAGCAGCTGGAGTACATCAAAGGGATAACCAGAAAATTTGTAAAAACTGAGACAAAGCAATCATAAAATAATGTAACACATCGACACGTTTTTCAAATTCTTATACAGTTATATGTGGTATTGACATCTTTTCATTGCATCCATCAGCTGAAAGAGGAGAAATTAGTTGTGACAAGTCTGTGATGAGGTCCTAACTGATTTCCCATATCCCCTTAAAGTTTTACACTCTGTCTTTGCCCATCTGTTCATCCTTCACTCTCACTCTTCCAACAGCTGTCATCTTCATATCTGTTTATCTGTCCTTGACTGTCCCTCTTGTACAGACCACTATGCACTTTGTTTATTAGACCGACGTCCTCTTGTCTATTTTTATGCAGGGCTGCGATCTGTACCACAGGCATTTGCGTTACATGTCACACAAAGGCTTCCCTAAAGCTGTTAATGGTGATGAGTTGTCCAGCTTTGCAGGGTCTTTTAAGGTGCACATCATCAGCAGTATGTCAGTTCAGAGGTGAAACCTTTCTGTTTATTAATCTCACCTTCGTATTCACCAGAAGTGAAAACAGACCACGTGCTGTACCTAAAAGGAAGCTTATGCACTCAAAAGAATCCCTGCTGTTTTTGCATGCAGTGATCCAACATCCTTCATTAGTTTTGTGCAATTCATTTCTACTAGTCCGTAAACAGCGACTGCGGGTATGACTGCACATGCATGATTTTCTGTAACTCCTGTATCGAATGCAGCATCCACTGGCCTCCTAACCTTTTTTTTTTTATTAACCTCCTTTCTCCTGATCAATCCTTCCGTGAACCAAGATTATGTTCTATGAATAACTGCGAATGTACTGCATTGTCATTGGGATAAAAGTTGTAATGAAGAGGGAGGAAAAGGATTGAAGGAGTAAATAAGATTACATGCCCCAGTCACTCTGAAACCAGATTAGCGATATTTTATGGTCACACACATACACACACTTTTCATCCCCGTGGATTAAGTCAGAGAAAAAAGGACATGGTTGATGTCTGAAACAGATGGGTCCAAAGGAAACGGGAGGGTGCTTTGTTTTTCTTTGGTTTTTTGGGTTGTTTTTTAAGGAGAAATAGGAGAGTCGAGATTAAAAATGATAGAGTATGTGCATAGTGGATGAAAACAGCTGTAGGACAATCAGGACAGCTGTTAACATGAATATTTGACAAGTAATCGACATGTTTGTAATGATAAAAAGGCCAGATTGGCAGTGGGTCATCCTTGTGCTCTCACTGGAGTGATTTGTAATTTGGTTTAATGATGTTGACAACAGTCATTGGAGCTGAACAAGAAATGTGTGATTACTCTGTGTTTATTAGACTGTCTAGGTCACACAGGTTATTCAACTGCAATTGATTTCATTAAAAGTTCCAGCAGTGACTTTCAGGTTTTTGGACGAACCCTCAAATGTTTATCCTAATTGCCTTGTCAGGTTTAAAGGTGTAGTTTAACATTTTAGGAAATACATTTATTCGCTCCCTTTGCAGAGTTAGATGAGAAAATGATATAAGCTAGTGCCAGAAACTGGTTAGCTTAGCTTACAGTAATAGCAGGTTGTATATAGCACAAATTATTGTTTTTACTTTGGGTTTTCTACAGTGTAAATGAGATATAATGTTAATTAAAAAGCTTTAGAGGTGCCGGCAGGCAGAATTTGTTCGCTACAGACAGAGCTAGCTAGCTTTTTCCATCATTTATGCTAGCTAAGTGAACCAGCTGCTGATTGTATCTTCATATTTAATGCAGACTTAATAAACAATCCAAAAATATTCTAGTGGTCCATTTAGACGTGACAATTCAGACTCATCTTCATGTTCTGCATGCAGAACAGTGACAAGAATGACTCAGTTACGTATATACCGCTTACAATATACAGGTCAGGTACAATATACAGGTCAGGCCTGTAAGGTCACAGGTGGTCGGGCACTGTCGGACCTAGTGCAGTGAGTCTCCACCTGAACACCAGAAGGGTGCGTGCATGCAGGCAATTATACTACAAAGCGGACGGCCATATAGATCTCAGGAGGGGCAGGTGCGTGGGCTTTACATTACACCAACTGAACCACGGAGATCTGTTCCATCTGACCTAGCTACCAAAGAGAGCTTACAACCCAGGTGGCCTGTTTCATCTCAGGACTAGAAAATGGGAAGCAACACTAGGACAGACTGCAGGGAGGGTTGGGCTCGGGACACCGTCTATGTCAACTCAGCCCCTTGGCAAACGTTTGTGTATTTGTGTGCACTCGCATGGTGTGATACAGTGTGGTGCAATTCCACCCACCAACAGCTGTCTGTCTGCATGTAGTGAAGCCTGAGATTAGATTTGACCAATTTGAACATGTCATCACTCCGCCGAGCAGCATTTGGTGGGTGTGTACGCACGCACACGTGTGTGTGTCTGCGCGTGTGCTGTCAAATCTCCTAACTAATATCGCAGGCAGTAAGGAGATTGGATCCCTCCTGACTTGGTCTATCTCAGTCATGCATTCCTGCTGGGAAATGAGAAAGGTTGCTGAGCCTTGCTGAGTGAGGACTCACCCCTATATGTTCACATATCTGAGCTCGTGTTAACCCGGCAGCTGTGGGTGCAGAGAAGCAAAACACAACTTTGCGCAGCAGTCCAAAAACATCTCCTAAAACTTTATCGCCGCTGAATCTGACACCTTAGAATGAAATTAATGACGGAACACACATGCATATCGTTTATACCTTCCCAACCCCCGAATGTTTGGATGTGAGCTTAAATCTGATGAATAGTTCCATTCTCAGTAAGTATTAGACACTTTTGAAAAATAGAAAACGTGTCAGCTCTTGTTTGTCAATCCTGAAAAAAAAAAAAAGAATCAATACGGAGAGCTGCCTGGTGTCATAAATCACAAGCTGCTATGCTGACTTGTGACATCTCTATCACACTGTCATTTTGCAACAAACTACCCCAACAAAACAAATATATTAAGTTTTTCTGGAGATTCAGATTTAAAGAAGCAGGGAAATATGCATACTAGCTTTCTTTCCGAGAGTTAAATGAGAAGATATATAAGTGTCTTAAAGCTGGAGCTGGAGGTTGAAACACTAATTAAACAACTCAATTAGTTGCTTTGTCTGTACAAGATATAACATGTTCATTAGAGCTTTAGCAGGCTAATTGTAACGATATAGCCTGCAGCTGGTTAGCTTAGCTTGTCACGAGTGCAAAGAATGCAGACACAGGGAATTAAGCAGCTAGCTCTGTGTAAAGGTAAGAAAAACCTTCATCACTATTAACTTTGCATCTCATTGGCTAGCTGTTTCCACTTGTTTCCAGTCTATGTACTAAGCTATATATCTGGCGATATCTGTACTGCACAGTGAGCGTATCAATTTCCTCGTCTAACGATTGGCACAAAAGCAAATTATAATTCCCAAGTGTACTTTAAAATGTTAAAGCTTGTGTGAGACAGATGAACACTTCCTGTTTTCTTGCAGTTTTGTTCTTTTAAGATGTCAAGTGTCTCGTATAACTTCGCTGTACATGAACAATATTCTGGAAATAACATGCTGCGATTGATCTGGCACATCAGATGACAAGCTGTCATTACACTGTCTGTCCAGTTAGACTGACAACAGCAACCCTGTTATAGCCCAGTCACTCAAGAAAGGGTCGAGGCCAGTATGACAACTTCGTTGAGTGGAAGAGTTTGTGTATTATTGAGCGAACTGTGGCATGTAAGACACGCAAATGCCAGTAATTATCACATTTCTCCTTTATTTGTCTCAAAATAGTCATGTACAGTAAGCATTTATCCTTCAAAGTAGAATGAATCATACTGAGCAGAGAGGCACAGACCAAACAAAGAAAAAGACACTCAAGTTGACAAAAATACAACACTGCTGGTTAGAAAAGAAAAAAACAGGCGGTGATACCATGTCAAAAGCAAACAGTCACACCTTCATTTTACAAGTACTTGTCTTAGCTTCAACATAGCTTTGACTTGTGAATCTCAGAATGTCTTTTTACCCTGAATATCTGATGCTCTTCACATTTGTCTCACTTGAGCAGCGCCATCATTCTTTCAGTCCCATAAATGCTTCTCACAATGAAGAACAAATAACATATGCTGGATAGACATCGACATGAGTGAGTAACAGTTAAAAATGGGTCAGGACATCTCACAATGTATCTACGTAATTGGCTGTCTTCAGTTGTCAGTCCAAGTCACATTTATGTGGAGGACAGTTATCATTCCACGTGAGTCATCTCCGCTATTCACAGTTCTTCGAGATGAGCCAGTGATCAAGGTTTTGAATTATTCCCAGATCTATTATGCAACATACTTAAAACAGCTGAGACCCTCCCACTTCAGTCCACGTGAACTTTGACAGGCAAAACACCAAAAACTCCAGCATTGGTTTGTTTCCAATCATCAAGCTTTCTCACTTCACCTGCAAAAACCCAGTACCAACTTGCAATTTACAATCTGCAAAATCTGGAACAACAAGTTGACCAATGTTAGGGAGACAGTACAACATTTTAGGAAAACATGCATTTTAGCTTTCTGGTCAACAGTTAGATGAGAGAATCTCTGTTAAATATCAAACTATGGTCATCCATTATTCCTATGTTTCCTGACTGGATTTCCTTAATGCTAAGCTAAGCTAACCACAGCCACTGGATGTAGCTTCATTTTTACCATTCAAACATGTATCAGTCTTCTCATAAAACTCACTTTTCCCCCCTTTCCTGTCTTTGTGCTAAGCTACGCTACCCTGCTACTGCCTGTAGCTTTACTAGAGCTTGCTAATTATTAACACTTGTTTGCTCAATCCATACAAAAACAGATGAAGTGTATGAATTGTATTAATCAGTGTTTCCCTGTTTCTAGTTTTGATGCTAAGCTAAGCTAACTGCTTGCTGTCTGTGGCTTCGCGTTAACCTGAAGACATGTGAGTGGTATCAACCTTCTCATCTTACTTCTGACAAAAAAACCCAAAATGTTGAACTATTACTTTAACGTTACAGCAATGGTGTCTGTAATACACTTACATTACATTTCTGTAATTCAAAGAACTGACAATATTTGTAATGTTTAAACTGAATATCACATTCCTGGTAAGATAAAAATATAAAGATGATTTCATTAATCGAATCTTGATTAAATCTGCAAAACTGGATCAAAAATGAAGGAACACTGTCCTCACAAAGAGTACTGCATGTGTTTTTCAGCCAAGATTGGCTTTACCTGTTCCCATTTGTCCATTATGAATGGATATGACATTTAAATGTTTTGTGAGTGAATGGAAAGCTAGTCAGCAGGTGGCAGCTATTCATCTGCACTCGGCCCATTGATTAACTGTAACAACGCAAATTTGCTTTTCAGTGACTTTAATTGATTTCTGCAGCTGTTTTCTGTTTTCATTTTTCCTCGGTTCCGCTTAAAACTCCACTTAAAATAGCTATGTGCTAAGTTGTCAAAGTCTGTGCATTCAGTCGCGTGCCTAAAAGAGGGAATTCACATGTGCCTTCTACCACTGAGGATCAGAGGGGATGCTCGGGTGGTGAGAAGAGACAAGGTTTAACACAAATCCGTTACATAAGGTCACCCAGTAATCCTTGTTGCATGTTGTTGCTAGAGATTAGAGAAGACAGTGTTTGCCTTTCGCTGAGTATTAGAGAGTAAAAACACAAAGCACTCAGGACTACAAAAGATTACTGCCAAATGCATTTCTACTGGACTGATGCCCTTTCAGAATCCATTGAAAATCCCTCCCAAGAACAAATATTGTCTTTCAATCAATTTGTTTTGATTGAATTTGTTTTCATTGTTTGTCTCAGTATATCGCAACACGTTGTGGAACTAGCACGAGTCAGAGAAACATTGAGTAATGCATTGTTAATGGATGTGAGTGACTTTGAAATATCCACGATATGCTAACCACATTAAATATACTGTTTAGCAGTAAAATGGCGGCAATGGAACACTGGGATATCCCTTCTGAAGTGACTTCACTCTATTAAACTTTACCTTGAAAAGAGCAAAACTGTAAATGTCTGGTGTGACTTTTACTGGTAACAGAAAACTTTCACATTTATGGGTATAGAACCTGGGTCTGAGCTGTGCCAGAAAGAAATGAGAAAATCGGTGGCACCAAAGGAAGGGCAAGAAAATGGAGTCGAACTTAAAACAAGTAGTTGATTAAACAGTAGATCAAGAGCAGGTTAGTCAGCAATTTTGCAACGTTTGCTGTTTCCAGCTCCTTAAATGTACGGAACTGGTGTTTTTCTTTGTCCAATATGAAAGAAAATGAAATATCTTTGAGTTCATAACTGTTGATTAGATAAAAACAAGCAATCTGCATATGTCAGCTGCAGCTCTGGGATATTATAATTACAATTTTCACTATTTTGTGACATTTTATATACAAAAACGGCTAATTGAGCAATCTAAAAAAAAAAAAATCCCTAGCAGATAAATTGAAAATGGAAATGATCATCATCATGAAATGAACGGTGCTGTGAGTAAACATGTCGGTAAATTCACCAACTTAATAAAAAAAGACTTTATCTTCATTAAGTTCACATTTATAAAGTAAGACGTAGATTTATTTACAAAATACAAAAAACTACTCTTACTTGAATAAAGGCCTGAAAAACCAATTCCCAAAACTGTACCGTATGTGCTGTTTCTAGGAGATGTTTAGTGCTACTTTGGGGGAAGGAAGCGGAGAAGAGTGGACAAACATAACGAAAAAGAAAGAACTGGAAGGGAGGGAGAATAAACATTATATTCAGATGAGATGTAAAGACAGAGTGGTGGTTGGTAAATGATGTGAGCAGGTATACAGATGAAAAGTGCATTAGTGTGAGTTTCTACATCATTAACTACTGCATGAAGCCTAAACCTCCTACGTGGCACACTGTGTGTATGGTGATAGCTAGAAGAGCCACCTTTAAAGGTTAAAATCACATCAACTCCATATACTAGAAATATGTGAAGCTAGTGGGAAAGGTTTGGTTTCTGATGTACTGTGACTGTACTACAACACTTTTAAAATAACTTGTGTGGCTTCACATTGTTGTAGCAGGGAGTTGTGTCAGCGTTGCCTCTCCGTTTCCTCTCAGAGACGGATGACATCAGCCTTATGTGAAGTCTTTGGACACAGCCTCAATGAAATTGGGAGCTGACATGAGGATGGTGAAGGTGCAGATGATGGAGAAAAGCGAGAAGGCCACCAGGCATAATCGATCCACCACAGCCGCTGCAAACTTCCACTCACTGCAGATGGCCTCCCCCTCGTCCTGATCCCGGAAACGCCTGGCAATGTATTGCACTTCCTCTAGGATCTGGGAAATTTCGGGGACCTGCTCAAGCAGCAAAGTCCGCGTCTGATCTGAGTGGATATCATGTTGGGACGAGCCATTGGGATGGCCGCCGCCCCCGCCACTTCCGCCACACACCATGACGCCTGTGTCAGTATTCGATGGGAAAGCAGGGTTGTCTGTGCCCATCGAGTGGTAGCCGAAATACAGGTTCATGTTCCCGTTGGTCGTGGTTGACTGGGTTGACGCCTGCCCTGGTATTGTGCTCATCTGAATGCTGCTGGTGCTGGTATGGTGAGGAGAAGGGTGGGAGTACTTGTAGTTTGGGGGGCTGCCGGAACTCACAGTTGTTTTGTTTTCCTCTCCAGGTTTCTTCATGCGGAGAAACCATGCGCACCAGTTGAGTAGGATGACTCGGACCTGGATGAAAAAATGAGATGTGGAGTGATTGAAGACGGTGAGTTAAAGACCAGGATATGTGACATGAACTCCCCAGTCTTCTGGCGCTGTTACATTTTGGTACCCAATGCAGGATAGGCCAATAAGCTGTAATGATGCATTCCTTACATGGAGTGCATTATTTCTTGATCGCTGTATGGTTCAAATGAATCATAATCTTGTCTCTAGTCATTTTCACCCATATTTTAAGGGGAACCTACATTTATTTAAAAGTTTTGTCATCTTAAAAAATGTTTTTAAAATAAGACCTTAAAAATAGATACCTGCATGGTTATCACAAAATAACTGCATGGTTAGTAGATAATCCTGCTTATGATGACCCTTACAAACAGTTAAAATAAAGTATTGCTAAACCCGTTCCAACCTTTGTCTTGACACAATCTGTAAATAAATGTCATTACTCCAACAAATAGGAGCCATAGCCTATAAACAGCCTATGTGAAAAGTTGAGTGTACCAATATCTATAAGCCGTGTGGTTATTTGAAAATAATGCATTGGTTAGCTTAATTCAGAATTTGCTATTCTTTGCTTGCAGTGGTTTTTAATTTGTGGTGACGACTAATTTATGAATTAAAAAAAAAAAGATTACCCATTTAGGCATCTTCCCTCCGTGGGGGTCATGGTGGTGGAACTGCAGCACAAGGACTGTTACCACCACAGACAAGCCCACAATCATCATGGTACTAGCAAAGTACTGAGCTAAAGAGGAGAGGAACACACCAAAAAAGGAGAGAGATCAATTAATACAGTGTATTGGAGATGGCTAACATTTTACTCCTTAATTTATAAATGAACCAAAACATATTCACAGCCTGCAGGCATTCAAGCCACACTGACACGAAAACAGACGTAGGCATGTAGGCAAGCACGATAAATGTCCACACACACACACCCTAATAACCACAAACATGAGATGTATTCCCCTCTAAAAGAAAGATGTCATGTTTTATTTCGATCCAGCTGTGATGTCAATGACCTCACAACAGGGCGGACCAATCAAATTATTCCATATACATTTCCATGTCAAAATATAATTGGAGCTGTATGAAAACCTGTCATAGGGTATGGTGAGGAGCATTTCTTTTTTTTTGTCTTCAATCTATCAGTTCCGCTCTATCTGCAATGTGTTAATATGTGTACTCCAATAAATTTGAGTTTGCTAATGGCTTCGTTTTACATCACTGAGCTGCCAAATGATAGCGAGCAGCCTCTCTGTCTGCAGCCTCCCATCCCATCTCACGGCCAGCTGCCTTGTCTCTTCTGGTCTGTATCAGTATGACCTTATACAATGCAACTCTGTTTGTGTCCTACACTGAGAATACTCTTCACATCCTGCATCAGCAACCTCCCACGCCCAGCCCGCCCCCCTCTCAGCCTCGACATACTGGTGATTCGATGTGAAGATTGGAACTTTTCCGACTACAGAGTGTGAACATGAGGTGTGAATCACCAAAAAACACTGCAACCGAACCTGTGATACATTATATTAAGATCTCCACAGTGACCCACCAAGCATGCCGTTGCACTTGGAAGCCTGTTCACCATGTGTTTATAGCTTGCAGGGTTGCGGTTATAAATGCGCTGTCGTAAAGGCACAGCTCAACATTTGGGAAATATGCTTATTCACTTTTTATGTCAGAAGTTAGACAAAAGGATCGATACTGGTCTCAAGCCGTGTTCGGAAAGAATGAGAGGGATTTTTTTTTTTATGTGGCTGTGCAAATATAAAGTCATGCGTCACCATGCAGGACAGACTGTGCTTATCCTGGAGCATTATGCATTACAAACATACAGTAATGAGAAGAAAAAAAAGGAAGACTGGTGAGTTCTGAGATCTGTCACACACGCACACACACACTGTTGGTGTGACCATTTCTACCTAGCCTACAGCTAATGTCGTTATATATATATTAGACAAATTAGCAGTTCTGGGGTGAATTAACACAGACTACTGGGTTGCTGATTGATTCCCACCTGCCACATTCACCACACCACAGTTAAAGTGTTCTTGGGCATGATACTCAACCCCTTAGTATCATCATAAGCGCTTTGTATAGGACATACAATATCGCTCCTGATGATGAACAGTTGTCAGCCTCTGACATCAGTGTGTGACTGTGTACAGGGATAGAAGCCCATCCATTTTAATCTTGTTCCTTTAGTACATATGAGACTGGAGTGTAAGAAAATAGTTAATTAGTGAGCTTTAGAGATTCGTCACCCTACATTTGGAAAGAGCCATAATGTTTCCAGTCTCACAGTAAAACAATTCAAGAGACTGCTGGCCATAGCTTTATGCTCTCCATCTCATCTAACTCTAGACGTGCATTACTCATTATTATGAGTCTATCACAAATAGCTGAAGAAAGAAAATCAGAAATCAGAAAATCATCAAAACGAGCAACAATTTGAGCAAGAAAAGTGTCTTACCAATCAGAGGAACAGAGTCTGAAGTGGCGGGCATGATCTCTGCTACCAGTAACATGAACACGGTTAGAGACAGCAGCACTGTAATGCCTGCATGGAGAGAGCCAGTGAGCAAAGAGATGAGCAGAAACACAAAGAATAGTCCTGCATTGTTTCAGCACAGTCTAGTTTTCTCTGAAACGGTGACTTGAGAGTACTTAAAATAAATGCAGCTGGTCGCTTCAAAATAAGTGAAAACAGCTGTGGCTTCACTTTGGAACATCCACTTTTCTTGCCCTCGAGGGACTACTTGCAGTTGTATATTTACTCCGACCTTGTCTTGTGGCATTTTGAAACAAGCTGGCATTTCCAGGTCCAGGCGATTATCTTTTTTGTGTTCATAATGGAGCTTTTATTCATTTGCTAATGAATAAAATTCAACACAAATGCTAATTCACAGCCGTAATGTCAGCATTAGCATAGAGCAATGACAAATAAATGGTTTAGCGACAGTGCTGAAACCTGGTGGGCTAAGATCACTAAGACAGGGGGATATATTTTTGTCCGCATGTATGATTATAATCATGAATCATGTCCCTTTGTGTTAGTGTGAAAGACACAATTTGTGTGTCCGTGCAGGGATGTACTGCTGTGTGTGTGTGTGTGTGTGTGTCCTATACCCAGTGAGATCTTCTCTCCAGAGTCAGCGGGGAGGAGGAAGACCAGCAGGGCCAGACCAGAGATGAGCACGCAGGGGATGAGCAGGTTGAGGCCGTAGTAAAGTGTCCTGCGGCGCATGGTGACTGTGAACGTCACATCAGGGTAGGGCTCCTTACAGCACTCGTAGTACAGCTCATTGCGCTTGGCAGGGACACCTGGGGATAAAATTAAGAGGTGGGAAGGTGTCAATTAGAGGTCAAATCTATGCACTCAGATCTATGAAGTAAAGACCCAGCTCTACAGTCTGCTTGCCTGAACGATGATAATGAGACCTTGTAAAATAAACTGTCAAGTGCAGCTGAGCTTGTTTGGAAAGGACCAGTTAACAATCATCATGAATATAATTTTTATTGGTACCATTTTAATATGATTGAAAGAAGGTCACTAGGTTGAATCCTCAGACGGAAATTAAAAAATGAAATTAAATACTCCCGTCACACCAATGCTTACTAACATTGTTTACTCCAAACAAACATTTTATTTCATTATATACAATATATGATGATTCATTCAAATGTGTCACTGAATCTACACTTTTAGTACCTGATGGTAAAATTCCAGATATAGCATTGTCTTAGAAACCATGGGGGGGAGCAGCTTGTTGCAGAAAAACAGCAAATGCACTGCCTGAATTAATACTGTATGGAATAAAATGATGACATGATGTAATCTGCTAAACAGCATTCCAACACATTTCATCTGATCAGAAACGCTGTAAAGCACAGCTGGTTTGTTGCCTAAACAGGCAGAAAGAGCTTCAAAGTCAGGTGCTCTGAGTCATGAATGATGTCTTTTCTCCAGCAAATTTACTGTGAATTCAAAATGGCAGCCACCTTTTTTTTTTTTTTTTGAGAGCGGTCTTTGTGTTTGGAATCTGCATGCTGGCTGACACAACAAAAACAGGACAGGAAGATTGTAAGACTGAGGGACAAGCAGGGCAGTTCAATTCTAGGTAACAACAGAGGCAAGTTAGCATTTCACAGGTCTACCTTAAAACAACACTGACATGCCCATGTGTACATTGAAGGAGTTGTTTGTGGCTGTAATTGCTCCTCCTGTTCATACCGTCTTCCACAGCCCTCACCCTGTGTGAAAATACGTTCAAAAGTTCACCTAAAATAAATATGAGGCGTATATGAGTAGTGTGAGTTAGACAAATTAAACCATCCTGTTACTGCCCCTCTGCTGTGACTCGGTAAGGAAAAGCGAATTTAAAAAGGTCTGTAACTTTGGAAGATACCCACTTGATTTGTTTAACTAATTAACTCAGCCTGTTAAAGCCTTGTATTAACTTCAGCTGAACTTTACAATTTCCAGTTTTTCCACAGGACCTAATTGTGGATTTTGTCTCCCGTCACCTACATTGAAACTGAAAGGGATACAGCAACCTCTCACAATATGCATATGGGGATGTGATTGTCCTCCGAGTCAGCATTGCAATATATCACTGTCAGGCTTACAAAGTTTTTAAAAAAGTATCAGAATTGTTGTTTTTATTCCATGCCTCCTCTTCCTTGTCAAAATGTGCCACCTACATTACCCGCGATGGAATTCAACTTCCAAAACTCTGGTTGGAGATTCAGATGTGTTGTGCTAGTGGCGATTAATAGTAGCCTCAAGCTGTTAGCCTCAAGCAGAGTTGAGCAGTGCCCTGCACTTGTGACCTCACTTCTTCCTTCCTAACTCAGCACGCTTGAATTATTTTCATTTCCAAACTCTTAGTCTTCAGGCACATCGAGCACTGACACACAAGGGACTCACTTCAGGACATTTAACAAACTTCTCCACAGCATATACATTCCACATTATACATGTTCACATTATACATGTTCTTCCAAGTATGAGTAAGACCAATAAATGCAGCTTGGTCCGAGTAACAATAGACATCAGGGCTTGTATGTAGAAAGCATGTCAGAAATATGACATATGATTTGGAGACCATTAGAAGTATTTAAAATCAATTCCATGACTAACACAGATACTTTAAAAACGGTATAATGTGTTTTCATTCCTTTGTTCTGTTGTAACTCTCAGCTCTCAGTCAAGGAAAGAGCTAAACACTAAGTTATATTAAATCCACATTTGTGCAGACTGATATTCATGTACACAAATCCATCCAAATGTTAGCTATGTTTGCTATATACCTCAGTGTTATACTGTATCTACAGTACTCTATACAGCAGGAGCTCCCACGAAAACCTAATGCACATAATACCTGAACTTCAAAACCTCCCAATTTTGTGTAACCTTCAGGTTATCCCGCAACACATCCAAATTCTAAATCATGTATTAATCTTTAATGTTTATCACTGTGGCCTTATCTGTCTTGTTGGCATGCGCGATTAATCTGCCTTACACATCAGATCAACAACAGTAAACAGTGTATCACCTTGGACTGATCAAAGTCAAATAAGCCCAAAAGGCTTGTGTGTGTTCGTGTGTGTGAGAGCTACTGTGTAGTGAGTAATCGTGACATTTGAATGTCATTTCAAAGTGGACCACAGGTACTGTTATCTTTTACACTCCATTAAAAAATCAGCAATCTGGGAAGCCTGCATGTTTCTGTGTGTTTGTGACACAGACACTGTCAACAATCAGTAAAAATCAACCTCAAGTGTTCTGAACTTGATTATGACACAAGCATCATTTGCAGCTGTGTCAACCATTCATAGATTTGAGTGCCTAGTGGTTCTGGATGAAGCACTGGAATGACTCAGAGACATATTCAAAATACGCAACAACTCATTTTGGGGGTGAAATGTCACAGGAACTTTTGATTTAAGCCTAGTGTGTGTGTGTGTGTAAACTGAACTCAACTTCAGTCCTATAAACATTCCATTTAAATTAACAAATTCAGTTTCATTTAACTTCAACTTTGTCACCTGAATCCTGAAGAAAATAGCCTTTGTTAGCCATCTATTAAGTTGATGGATTGCAGACCTGCAGATGCATCCACCACATTCTATATGTGTGTGTGTGTTTGTGTGTGTATGCTGGCATGGATATAGGTATGTTCTGAGGCACCAGGGCAGTGTGTGTTCTTGGCCAGCTTGCCGCCTGGCTGTGCCTGAATTAAGTGAACCATCTCTGGGCCAGCTGTCACCACACTCACCCCCGGTCCCCTCCTCTATTCCCCCAGCCAGCTGGGTACACTCACAGCTCACTTTGTGTATGTGGCTGTGAATTAATCTGCTGGCCTCTGATTAACACCCAAACTTGAGTTAGCAATGAAGGAAAAAACAACAACAACAAATAAATTAGAGGCAAAAGACTGAAACAACCAAATAAATGTTATCTTTGGATGATTTCTCACCTCCTCTGTTTCCTGAGATAAAACACAAATCAGAATGAACTGAAGAACAGAAAATAGAGGAAAATCATGTTTTTTTCCTTGTTTAATTTGTTAAAAAATCTGTGTTTTTATTATTATTATTTCCCTTAAAGCAATGACTTTCAGTGTGCAAATCTGAGCTATGCTAAGCTTTACATTTACTTTCTTAATTTTATTTACCTTAATTTATATGAGATATAATATTCATTATTGAGCCTTAGAGGTTCTAACAGGCACATTTTGTTACCTCCAGACAGAGCTAGTTAGCTAGCTGTTTCTGGTATTTATGCTAGCTAAGCTAATAGCTGCTGATTGTGCCCAAGCAGCAACCTCCGATGCTGGGAAATGAAGCCAAAGTGGAAGTCCTAAAAACTGTAATACTGCAGAATTCTGTGAGTCAGTCTCCATAAGCGGCCGAATTAAAAAGCTCAATTTCACAGCAGAAATAAACATGTTTCCAGCCTGGTACACAAAATGGTTTTGGTTTCTATAGCTAATTTCTGGCAGTGCTTGGGAAACCTAAGGATGAACCTAAGCACTCATGTTCTGTCCATTCTTTATACTGTCATTGGTTGTACTCTTATATTTAAAGTAGTTTCTCATCCAACTCTTAGCAAAGCACGTATATTTCCCAAAAAGTCAAACTGTTCCTTTGACCAAAAGACTGAACCAGAACAAACTCTGTAGATACCGCTACAATAAACAGCTGCGATATTCTCCAGGCTCTCGAGCACTCTTTAACCAGGAATGATAGTCAGGAAAACGTCAGTAAGAACAGCATCTTACAAGGAGGTTGACATCACTGAATCACCTGCTGTCAGAGCTGTGTGATAATGACAGGCTGTCTAACTCCCAGGAATATGACATGAAGGGCCTAGCCAATGTTTAAAGTCTCTGTCTGTCTCAGTCTGTCGGAGTCTGAATCTGAATCTGAAGATTCCCTGAAGGAATTTACGATTTGCTGCTCAAACATATCCCTCAAACACTGGCAGTGCTTTCAGTCAATCATCACATCTGCTCTCACAGTTCAGCTTGATCCCTCTTATGTCACCATGCAAATTCTGCAGTTATTTTTGCACTCAGTGATTAAGTTGATCCAGATTCTGTTTTGGATTTATCCATACCAAATGTCACAAAAATATTTTGTTACAACACCGCCTTGCCGTTTACTTTAGTATACAGCCTGCTCAAAGCTCTTTTCACTGAGCAGGTAATGATGTTCTGAATGATCAACCTACATTAATCCTGTCAGAAAAACCCACAGAAACAATGCATGAAAGATTTTATGTTATATCATGTCTCTGATGTCCTTATATTTTGTTTTACTGAATGTGCCATGGTGTGCCTGTGTCTGTTTTTCCTCTTACCAACAAGATCCCATTCCCCGTTGGGTATGTAAGTAGAGATGTCCACGTCCATCATCTGGAGGTCCAACAGCCAGCCGTTGTGAGTCCAGGAGCCAAACTTTAGGTCACACTTCTGCACATCGAATGGGAACCATCGTACATCGATGTAGCAGGTACTCTTCAGGATGCCTGCAGAGAAGTGATGGGAAACTTACTTCTGGCACAAAACATTTTTAGCTGTTTTAGTAATATCTTTTCAAAATGGTCCTTCGGATGCCAAAATATTCTCCTAAAACATGCTGACATGGAAGGTCTTACGTCTTGTTAGTAATTTCCCTGAGTCATCCTCAGACTCAGAGAAAAACTAGCTGGAGATAAACATGCCGACAATGCTCAGGAAAAAGTGTTTCTGATGCATCGCAGAGAAGCGCACTGTATTACTCTAAACTTTCTGCTTAAGTGTAGGTTCTATTGATTATGACATCATATTTTCAGTCACTAAAAATCATCATTTCAAAGGTACCAAGTTCCTGAATGAACAGAATTTCCATTATAAGAAGTGACCTTAGCAATCAGCATGTTTAGAAACATTAAACTAAATGACTAAATTCAGGTGGAGAGTGAACATTTTTAGATGTATACAGCACATATAGTTGTTGTTTTGATGTATAATGGTATATGGTAACTTTCACATTGACATGTAGATTAAACAGTGTTGAAACACTGGTTGATGAAACCTTGGTGTCTGCAAAACATTACATTTTATACCTACAAAGTCAACCACTTTCAGATAGCGAGGAGAATAATAATGACACTGATGTTTCTAAAGGCAGTGATCTCAATGCTTAAGATCTAAAAAAAAAAATGCTTATGATGGTGAGGATACATAGGAACAGTGATAAGATGGAGATGGTGGAACAGGGCTATTAGTGAAATATAATATGTGAACACCTCACCTGGTGGGATGTACTGGCAGGATCCAGAAGCATTTACTAGCACATTTGTATGGAACGTAGCATCAAACCTCTCATCGGCACTGCAGGGAGAAAAGAGTGGATAATGTGAAAACAGTACTGGAGCGAAAAAGCCCTCAAAACAAGGGGACTTGTTCCTTTTAAAGTCATAAAATGGAATAGAAGGGAGGTTAGGAAGTGAATTAAGAGATAAAGGCCGGCAGAGAGAGAAATTCAGACAATCAACAACAAATGAGAATGGAGGTGACAGAGAGAGGTAGACAATGGAGATTAGGAGAGTAGATCCAGACAGATGGTGTTTAATTTTACTTACTATCTTCAACAAACATGGTTGTCTGCTATCGTGATGTCCTTCAGACAAGGATTATGTAGACTTAAAGCCAACCAATGTATACCAAACCAAACTACAGACATCATAATCACAAAATTACACATTTCACACAGGAACACAAATCATATCTGGAGTAAAACCAAAGGACCGAAAGACTGAGAACAAAACTATTCTTTGTTAGATGATATACAGTAAGTGTCTTTCTGCATTCATTGCAGCAAAACCAAGAATGTCAGAAACATCCAAAATCTAGTCCTGGTTAACTGAGTACCTTTAATAAGACTGTACAGATTTTTAATATGCCCCAAGGAGTGCATTTATTTGCATCATATTTGTTAACTAAAAAGCACTCACAGAGCACTTCCCTCCCCCAGCCCAATAAATGTATTGTTTTGATACAATAAAATGTCAGGATGGAATATTTTAGCCTTCAAATACACAGTGACAGACAATGAGGATGGCCAAAAAGAAACATGTTGTCAGGGAAATTTTCTCCTGGAATCGTAATGACTTTGTTGATCACTAACTTTTATGTCACCATCAGGTCAAAAAAGTTGTTTGTGAATTTAATACTTTGCCTTATGACTATATACCAGCACACTCATGGCATCAGCCTCAGCTGTAATTTGTGTTAAACGCTAATTTGCAAATATTAACATAATTACACTGTAAACTAAGATGGTTAACATGTTAAACATTATACCTGCTACACATCAGCGTGTTAGCATTGTCATTATGAGCATGAAATCATACAGGATATAATATTTATTTATACCTTTTGCTCGGCTGCTGAATGAGTCATTAATTGCGCCTCACTTTGAACAATAATCGATCGATTGATCATCTGATGCCAGATGAAAAAGCCTGAGTCATACCACTATTTATTATTTTACATTAGTACATTTCTACCACTTACAGTATGAAAACTGAAGGCAGCGAGAGGAGGTGAGGGGCAGCCCTAAACTCTTCCTGAAGGCTTTTTCTTGGACAGGTAGAACATAAATTTTTAGCAAAGTGCACTGGGACTGAGCCCAGGAGGCATATAACAAGACAAGGCTACACCTAAAGCAGATTTATAGTTGCTACATCAATAATCTAAATCTAATCACTCTTTTCACTTAGCAGAGGGTGGAAAAACTAAGAGGCTGTGAGGATACTTTGGAACAGAGGTAATCGGTCTTATCCAGTGCCGAGAATAAATGAGCTAAATTAGCATTTAGCCTTGTAATGGTATTTGGAATACAGCGACCGAACACACACGTTAATTAGCCTTTAAAAACAGACCAGCAGGTTATATTCTTCTTCTTCTTTAAGCCATCTATCAAAAAACAATGCGGGATGTGATTCATTTAAAAATGGATATGTTAAATTAAGTTTCAGTAAATGTGGGGATGAGAAACTGATTAAAATGTTTAAAACCGGTTTGTGAAATGTATGGGTTATAGGTTAGATTTTGTGGATACCATACCGAAACATAAGAAAGGTAGCATACTTTGCATCACTGGAAAGCTCTTGATGCATAATCTTAATCGCATCCTAATCAGATCACTTAGCAAGTAGAACGTGTTTAAAAAAGGTCATATGCCATGTGGAAAAGATAAGGTCATAATAAAGGTGTTGAATCCCAAAAGAGCCCTCCTGTCCGCAATGGGATTCGTTTAACCTTTTTCCTTGAATGTGAGCCTTTGAATGAAAAAACAAAAGACGCATTTGAGAAAATGGCTTGCCATTTACTTGCTAAATAACCTGCTAACACGCGGACAAATTGGTCTTCAAAATGTCACAAAACATTTCTGTGTGCTGCTAGAATTAAATTTTAGGTAAATAACCTTTCTTCTCACACACTACACAATATACAGCTTCAATGTGTACCGCTTCAATGAAATGGCATCATCCACGTTGACATTTCATGCCTATGGAAACATTGTTGGAGTACAGTGTCTACTGCCTTCAGTGTCTACTGCCTCAATGTAATGGTATCATCTGCATTGACATTTCATGCCTATGGAAACATTGTTGGAATATATGGTAAAATATCAGCATGGAGATATGCAGCGTTGTACTCATTGTACTAGATTCATAAGTGAAAGTCTACATGTAAAGCAGCTCAGCATCAAGGTGGTTTACATTATTCACATGAAAAACACGATGAAAGCAGAAAACCCAGTCCGTTTGCGTCCCAGCTTACCAAGCGTCTGCAGCTGGTGAAATATTCAAAGTCATGACTGGGATGGGACAAATGGTTCCTATATTATTCATCTGAAGTGGGACTGTTGTTGACCTGACATGGGCATGTACAATACATACAGCTGTCTACCTTTTAGATCCTCTACCAACACTCTTGACTAACTCTGAGAGACTACCCTGCTGTGAACGGGAGAAACAAACTATCTTGCAACAGTGGATATATGAAAATCCATAACTTTGTAAATTTCCCTGCAAATGAAAACAAGCCAAAGCCAGGCACTCCCCAGGCTTCTGAACCTCACCCAGAGACTCAAAGATCAGACACTGTACTTTGAACTGTTGTTTGCTTCGTCGGCATAAACAACAGTCAGAGCCTTTCTCTCCAAAACATCTAGTCAACCCTCCTGTTCTCTCCTAGAAAAGTCCAACATAGCAACAAAGCCAGAAGCTTGTGGTACCTTTGGTATACCTTTCCACCTCCTGCATTACCTACAGCTTTTTCCCCACCAGAGAGCTGACATTCCATGTCCCCAGAGCCAGTTTTGTAGAGAGGGGTCATCACACCAGGGACCCCACCTTCACCTGCTGCATGATTGACAGAGCACCAGACCTCCATACCAAACCCGGTAGTACTTGAAAGTTCCCTTGCCAGGCTGGGTTCAATGACAGAACTCCAGGCAAGGTAGCCTGGTGATAATACACTCTCTATGATTGTGAGGTAAACAGTAGAGAGCTGCAAATTGCTGGATTAGGTCGGGTTGAAGTGCAGCATCAAAAGCTAAACCAGGTTTAACTTGTTCACAGGATGAGCCTGTGTTTTCTCTGCCAGATCCATTTTGCTGAAGTCGATCTGACTTGCCTTTCCAACATCAGAACAGGGGGGACCATTTCTGTAAAGAAAATTAAAACTGAAAATGATGATCTAACATTCATACACACTCAGCTCCCACCGGCTGTATGTAGGTGAGAAAGTTCTCATGCAAGTTCTCCTTTGTCATTCTTGTTACAACTATTCAACAATCAAATAAAGCACTATTACTTCTTTCATTATCCCCATATTTAAATTATATCACATCTGTGCACATGTTGATTCTATGGAGCTTTCTCAGGTATTTGTACTTTTTTTTCTCATTGTTTGTGTAGACTGTCAACAGCTTTCATTTCTTTCTTCTTTCTTTCTTTCTTTGGTGTTGGTGACTTTTTGTCCTTGTCCCTGCCTGAAGTTTTGCTAATTCAATGACGCCATTTGCAGAAGGGGATCCTTATAAGTTTGTCTTGTCTCGTAGTTTTCTCTTTTCTCTCTCTTTTCTTGCTTGCATTCTGGCATCATAAAAATAGAAATGAATGATTTTACTTGTGATTTATACTGCATGCATATGGAATGTCACTTTCAATCTGGTGGTGGCTGGAGTATATTGTCGTTATCGTTGGTGATCGCTGATCCCCGCCGTAAGCTGCTTAATGTTCTGTATCATCCCTATTAGATATCCAAACCTCTCCCATCTCCCTTTCTGTCTCTCATGCAGGCACGCATGCACACACACACACACACACACACACACACCCATCCACAAACACATTCTCACACGCACACACACACGCGTGTATGCAATCCGAGCCAAACGAGAAATCTGTCACTACCCGCACCCCCTCATAAAAGAATCCTCAATCACCTTGAAGGTAGAGCTGAAAAGCCGGCGCCATCAATCAACTTCAGCTCTGTCTCATATCGCGTTGCCTTTCCCCCGTTACAAGTGTGATACTTGAAAAGTGTGTGCGTATTTGTGAGAATGCGATTATAAGGAAGCTTGAGAAGATGTGATGCATTAACACCATCTAACTCAGCGTTGCACACCCTCTCTTTGAGGTCTTACTAATAACCAGCAATCACACAAACGTTCTCTCTGAGTATCTTTTACAGCAACGCTATAAAAATGTTTACACACATAAACCAGTCAAACACCACTTTGTTTTCTCAAGTGGTATCCCCTAGCACATTCATATGATTTATGTTGAGTAAGGGAGGTCCTCATTCAAATCTCTTTGTTTGAAGTGCTTACCATAGCAATAACCAGATAACACACTGTACAGCATCTGATCCCCCCTTTACTGAATTTTATCTAACGTATGAATTTATCTTTGTGCTGCAGGCCCGAAAACATATTAGGCCATTTCAAGACATAAACACAACCTTTCTGTGAAGGGTAAATATTTTTTTTATTTCTATTTTGGCCAGTCCTTTTGGACATGATGTTCGATAAATACAGTCCTATTATAGATGTTGAAAAAAATTAAGACTAATATCTGTATCTGTAACTGTAGGCAACTGCTGTTATGTTATGTCTAAAAGCAGCTGGTGTTTGTGAACAAAATTGTTGCCAGACGTATTCTTTAAATGTGCCCAAAGGCCTGAAAGACGGTGGACGTTGGACAATGATCAACTTGCGCGCTGGCATTGATACCAAGGAGGATTTTAAAAAACTGAGCAGTTCTAGAACACATTGTGAATATCAGTCCCAGAAGCACCTAGCAACCTTATTTCTTTGCTCAGGCACAGGAGCTTCATCTACATCCAAAATGTCTGATGAGGCTGAATAGAAAAGAGGTTCAGGCACACTGACCCGTGAATCAAAGGAACCGACGAGTTGTTCGAGAGACACATTATTTCTCTTTTTACCTGCTGGTCCCATTCTTTGACAAATGTATGAAAAGAAATGAGGTCAGATGAATGTTTTTAATAAGACCAGAGCAGTTTGAGATGAGAGTGAACCATCTCTACAAACCGATGAAATTATACGATGATGATAAAATGATACTGCATTTAAAAGAGGTGCATGTGTAATGCACTCAATTAAATCTGTCTATTCTTCTCAAGGTGGACAAACTGCTAGTATTTTCACAAGTAATGAAAGCCTATGCTGACATTTCCAGCCACAGTATTTCAGTAGTTTAATTCCTACTGCCCAGGCAACAGATGCAAAGCCCCATGGGAGTTATGGTTTACGCTCTCCCAGGGGGAATCTGCTCAATCATCTTATTAAACGAGGCTGTAACCGAGAGTGAAATTTCATCTGGGGAATATTTCCTTCTGTGTGTTATTGCATAAACACAACCCAAACATTCTAGAGTATCCAGTCCATGTATTACAGGAAACAAATTGGTATAAATAAAGGGACAAATGAGAGGAGAACTTAATCAAGGAGAATATGCAAAATAGCAAGAGCAGGGACAGACTAACCACTGTGCCGATCATGCCAGTGGCCAGTAGCCACTAATATAATTACCAGCAAGTTTCATCATTTCAGCTGCCTTTCATCATCCCTTGTTTAATATCAATGTACTTTAAATATTAATGTTAAACAACCGTTCTAATTTGTGAGAGTAAAACTTCGCTATGCGGATGATTTTACATGCAGCAGAGTGAGATAATAAATCACTCGGTCGGTACAGCAGCAGACAGATTCTGAGGGCCTGTGGAGTCGAGATTAAACATGGACAGTAGAATTACATTAAAAATTAGAATGCCAGTACTGATATTACTTCATCAAATGTTGAATACAATATTCTAAACTAGCTTGCAAACTTTCTGTATTTCTAATGAGGAATAGTGCTAGTCCAGGAAGAGGACAGAAGGTCTCACTTGCAGTAGCTGATCTGCGTCATCACCAGTGTCTCCTTCAACAGCTATCAGCTGATTAATAACATCCCTGAATATTAATGCGGGTGTACAGAGCCTCCATAATAATCTGACATCTCTAGCTTTTGCTCTGTTGAGTTATAGCAAGAAGCTGTTCGCTGATGCAGCTCTATCCATCACCCCAGCCTCCTCTTCAGGTACTATATTTTTGTTGTTGATGATGAACTAAAGTTTTAGTGGCAGTAGTTCTTTCAGCAGTATCCTTGTTGCCTCTTGGATTCTTTGTGAGTGCCCACCATGTCTAACTGTACAACCATTTGCTCTAAATAGTTTATTACTTGACTTTAATGTGTTTTATTGCTTCAGTACTACAGCTGGGAATACCAGGATGTGTAACGCCCCAGGTAGAAGAGATGATGAGATGTAGTTTCAGGTGAACAAAAGTAAAACAGTATAAGATCTTTATATCAACTCACAAGTAGCTGGTGAAAGAAGGCAACAACTGGGGTAGCGTTAAGTCGGAGAGAAGAGGATACAAGGACAAGGCCAGACTAAGCGACAGAACAGAGCAAAAGGTTTTAAGTATTCCCTACCTGTTGTAGAGGAGGATATCTGGGACCCATACCAAATTGGAAGGGAATCGCAGGTTCTGAACCCCAGGGTAGTTCTCTGGGTTCCATGAAAGGTAAATGTCTGTCCAATACTGGAACAAACAACACAGAGAGTAAAGAAGTCAATATAAAAGCAGACAATGAGGTGAGGACAAAACACATGATAATAAAAGCCTAAAACTAAAATGAGATGAACGACATATTTAAGGCTCTTTACTGTGATCTGTTTTGTTTCATATCACAGCCTGAAGAGTGTTATTTTTTTTCTTGTTCATGATATCTCATTTGGCAAGACAGCATTATTGGCAATTTTCACGGCTGTGACAGTGTGCGTCACACCATCTCTCCTCCAACATAAAACATATCCTGGCGCACAGCCCTAACACCAAACCGAGCTACATTTAGATATATGATCAACCTTAAACCATTCAAAATTGACCCTTTACCCAGGCTAATATTCCATCAACTGTTGGCTCTTACACTTTGTGTCCAGCTCTGATAATGGAGCCTGGCAGTGACACCTTGCCAAGCCGACAGTTGCTGGCTCTGACCTCTGGACTCCCATCTGAACCCGATCCATATTCAACAAGGGGCGAAATGAGCCCAGCATCAAAGCGTTTAAAAGCGCAAAGAGTGTTGACGTGTGTTACCTCTGTGCCTCTTTTTATGACTTAAAATACATGTCAAGACGGTATGGTGTTGTTTTTTTTTGCATGTAAGCTTGATTGATCTGTGTGCATGTGTGTGTGTATCTGTTTCTAGTATATGTATGGAAGTCACATATAGATGCAGGCTCTCAGATGTTGTAGCCATAGGGCACATTCTCTATGGAGCAAACGCAGTCCCATTACTAATGTGGCCACATTACACCGGGCTCATCTGTTTGTGCCTACATGTACGTGTGTGTATGTCTGCGTGCATGCATATATGCACATGAATAGAGTGCAATGTTGTGTTTGCATGAATGTGCTCTTAGAACCGATGGTGATGTTTTCATGCAAATATATCTGTCCATAAGCTGCCTCTGTCCATGTAAGTGACATAACCTGTAATCAATGCCAAATCCTGATTTTAGCCTTTCCATTACCACAAAGAGATGCTATCCATCTAAAGAGGCCCTGCTGACATATGTCTCCACTCACGCAGCTAATGACTTAATCACCACACTTGTCATCCGTGGGCCTTGGCAGTTTTTGGCGCTGGAGAGTCTTCTTTTCATGTTTGTTGGCTGGGAAAGCACAACTGGCAGCCAATGGAACAAATTGCAGATCAGTAACTTTGTGGTCCGTCAGGAGATGTGGAGGACACTAGGCTACGTAAGGTAACAGCTGTAGGCTTTGGAGTTCATTTAAGAAACATTTAAGAAAGCGCGCTAATTTGAGACAACTAGGTTCTTATTAAGAGAGTGTGAAATTAGGAAGGCAATAATATGCAGTATATAAATCACACATCCAAGAAAAGTAACTGTTAAAGTTGGGCATGATGAAATATTTAGCAGTAATGCATATGCATGTAGCCTCCTTCCAATAAATCAGCTGTAACCGCAAAGGCTCCTTGGCAAGAAGAGTCAGTATAGTATTATAGAAATCAATAATTGGATAATAAAGTGTGCATAAATTATTAGTCAAAGTTATTAGTTTTTTTTATATTTTTCCATATCACAACATATAAACTCTAAAAATACAAGTGTTTATAACCTTTATTATGTATTTGGGTCATCTCTGGGTTTAAGCCATGATGATAGTTTTGGATTGCCCTGGTTTGTCTCTGAGATTTCTGCTTTCACCTCAAAAACAATCGTATTGACTAGAATTTAATTTGTGCTTCTTACAACGCTGAATAAATCTACTGAAAACGTTCAACAGTAGCATTATATTTCCATAAATAGTGTTCTGGTTATTCCGGATAATCCACAGACCTCACTGTGAGGTGTTTCGTGAGAATATTTCTGTGAGCAGCATGGTGGATTATCAAGCATCACACAACAACACAGTCCCTGGAAAGATGCTGGTGATTGTTTTTGATTTTTCAGAGCAGTGAGCAACACATACACAATTCCATTCAACGGCATTGTTTTCAGACGGAGCCAGAAATATCTCACAGATATTGAGGTGGAACAGTTTTCTGGTCATTTAGGTGAACTGACCCTTTAAAGGGCACACTTTTATCAGCCATCAGGGCTGGCTATAGAGGAGGACACTAAAGTAACACGTAGCTCATTACAATCCTCACAGTTAAAATACACATAAAATCCAGCCCATGCGTATGTGGGACATTCATTGCCTGATAAACCTGTAATCCTAAAATCCTCCGCGCAGCAGAAGTGAACCTGTCCCTTCTCTGTCAGACCGTCTGAGAGCTAGTTAATGCACTTCTCAAGTCTCCTTCAAAATCTGCTGCATCTGCAAATCCCCCGTAAGCCATTACACCAAAGTGGATGCCGGTATTAAAGAGGTGGCTTCCTGAATAATTGATTCATTTATAACTTGTAAGCCAGTCGGCGGCCAACTCAACCTGACCGAGGCTGTGAAATCCTTAATGGGCTGTTCTGACTGAGGCTGCTGTGATAATGAGGCTGTTGGCCCTACCTGACTGGTTTGATGTAACATTTTCCTGAGCATTGTAATGCATGTTTCTCATACTATTAACTAATGTTCAACTTTCCATAAAGGGCTAGATATGTTGTAGCTGAGCTAAGTACTTTCCGCACGCTTCGATGGTAGCACAGATGCTGTCCATAATCTGACAATTGGCTGTTCGCTACACCCCGATCATAGTTTAACAGTTGTAACTGAGCACAGCAGCTCCATCAGGCTTTCCCCACATGCTGAAGTCCCGTGTGTGGCGTTGTAGCGCATGCGGGGAAAGAGTTGTATTTATCTGATCAAACGTTGGGTATAATCATTGCTACGTGTTAGGCTATCTACTAAAGTAGTGAGTGAGTTACTTCCAAGGCCAAGAAGACTGTTGCATATTTAGCTCACTCGGAAATGGGTCAGAATCCAGTATTGTCACTTAACTTCTGCTACTTGTCTTCAGGGAGAAAATAACATTATGAAAGCCACGGATGGGTGAGACAACTACATAATAATGCATTTATAGTGTATTGCTCATTCTTCTCATGAAATATGAAATGAAAGTATCCTCACAGAAATGAGCTGCCTTTGCTCATCAGAGGGAATTTAGACACTGGTATATCCATCCGTCCACTGAAAAGCAGGAAGGTATTCTCTGTATACTTGCCGTATACCTCTGGTTTCCAGACATAAGAACTCAGCTATTTTCTGCCTCGTCTGAGATCCAGGACCAGTTGTTGTTGAAATTACTCACTTTCAAGTAATTAATCTCCTTTCGTTGTGCAGTAACTAAGGTGTCAGGGCTTAGTGAATGATCAACACAATGATCAACAAACAAACTAAACGCTTCACTTTGTCGTAAAGTGAATGTAAATTATAGTCTTTAAGAAAGGCAAAAGGAAGTAATCCAGTGTTGGGCTGAGAAACGTCTTGAGAGAACATCTTTGAAAACATGATTTAATAAGATATTTTTGTTCTCGTGCACCTATGACAGCCTAAAACTATTCTTAAATATAATGTTTAATCCATAAAATCGAATGATTGACCCAACCTCACGTGCCTTGTCTGCGTAAAAGAACACAACAGAGCCTTTTGACACTGTCGTCTAAACTTCGGGTTTATATTTTACAGTGTCACATGAGAGAGTCACTGAAATGTAGAAACTTTTTTTATGGTCACTGTTTCTGTTTCAAAACAAGAGGTTATTGCAGCTCAAATCACACTTGGCTCTGTGCCTTCAAAAGCAATTAGATGTGAGCATTGTATTAAATTATGAATGGCAGAGCCCACAGGACACAAACAACACACACACACACACACACACCACACTTTCCAAAAATATACTACCTGACAATTATTTCACAATGATCACACAAACAGTGCTCGGAGAGGAGACGTACCAGCTGCAGCCAGGCGTTTGTGATCAACACTTGGTTCTTTTCATCCTGGAAGAGAACGAGAGAGAATGTTTTGCAGTGGGTAGACGTACCTGTACACAGATATGTGAGTGAAATATTCTGCAGGTTGAGAGGAAATAAAAATAAAATAAATCCTGCATGTCTGGTAAACATGAGGTGAGATTATGAGAGATCAGCGATGATGTCAAACTGCAACCCCGGTGACTCAGAGCCGGCATGCTCACTGAATGACAATGATGCACCCAGGTTTTTGCTTTTTTATGAGGTCATGTTTTGCCATTTTAAACAATGCTGAGATCATAAATAATAAGGTGAATAAAACAGAGCAGACCTGCTTAGGAAACAGACCATAACACTGAGCAGAAAGGACGCAGCTCTTCAAAAAAAAAAAGAGAGAGTTAGCAGTATTTTCTATCGCCGTCTGCTGCAATGTCCAGCTGCACTTCATGACATTTCACAAGGGTCAGTTCATTGTCAAATGGTCTGAGAGAGAAAGAAAAAAAGGTGAGATGAATCTAGATTGGCAGTGCGAGCAGCAGGAGAGACAGAGGCTGAGATAATTCATAAGACAGCGAAGAGAAAGAGATAGAAAGAAGTCAGAAAGAGATGCACAAGGAACAAGAGCAAAAATACCCAACAAAACCTGAGGACTTTTTTTTTTTCTCCAAGTCTGTTTCACAGAATGCTACATGACAGCGACAAGTTTTGCTCCTTGTTATACACGGGTATGCTGTGTTTCTGAATTATTACCTCCCTCTTACCTCCGAACAAAGCGTAAACAGCTTGACAGTGGTAGCCAATCACAGCAGAGTGTTCTGTTCTCTGCCTCATTATGGATTCATCTTTATTTTACTTTCACAGAATCACTGAAGTGATTTATCATGTTATCTTCTACCACTGCCAGCTCAACCTTTCGAAAAACTTTTCCTTAAATGTTACTGCGGTAAAAATCAAAACATGAAATCAATTTGTTCACTTTATTTCTTTCTGTTTCTGTTCCCTCAGGACCTAATCTTCTGTATACTTTCTCTTCTTATCACAGTTTTATACTGTTCTCGCTGGTTTTGTCTTACTCTCTCTCTCTCTCTCTCTCTCTCTCTCTCTCTCTCTCTGTCTCTCTCTCTCTCTCTCTCTCTCTCTCTCTCTCTCTCTCTCTCTCTCTCTCTCCCAATTTCAGAGGTGCAACCTGAAAAATTAAACTTGAGCAGTTGCAGTAACTGAATTACTGGTTTCATAGACCTTATCAATGCCTCTCAAAACCCTCGGGAGTGAAGTAAACACAATGTAGTCAATGGGATAAAACTTGCAAAGTCACCAGTGTTTTGATGTTGTTGCATTGAATCATATTATAGTGTGTGAGCCTTTCTTGAGCTCCTGCACAACATCTTTTTAATCTTCATGTCACATCTACACAAAGATAATGTTTTTTTTTTTTTATCCAACCACCTCAGTTTTATAACCAAATGTATGCATATGCTTAAAAATGCATTTCAGTGTTTTAATACAAAATCAACTGGACATGTTATCTGATTCTTCACCCACCAGCTAATTAGTTGAATATATATATGCAAATGTATTTAATTCCTCTAAAAGCATTGTAGCTGCTTTAATGTTTAATGTTTACACTGTGATAGTTACTCAACCAGATATGTATCTTTTAAAGATCTGGGTGAACTTTCAGCATTCTGCACTACACTTGATGAATGCTGTTCATCGGCTGTGCGCTTCTTGAGCCACTGCACAAAAAGGCTTGATATTGATCCAGTCAAAGGTATCCTGTAATCCTGTATCTTGAAACCAGAAAACCGTTTACGTTTATATGTAGTGTTCTCACTGAAACACACCGTGTTGCATTTTACATTTTCCCCCTAAATTCCTCAAATGGTTTAATTCAACTAAATGTTGGAGGCCCAAATAGGTCTGCCTTTGTTTTTGCAGTGCTACGTTTGTTAGCATGCTACGACAGTAACTGCTCGTCAGTTAAATAACATGAAATCAACTCTCCTAGTGCTATCAGTGGTCAAAAACTCTTTTGACTGAGATTGAGCTTAACAATTTGTTGCTTCAGATAAATTTAAAGCCGGATTTTAAGAAGTGAGAAATCCAGCTTGGTATCAAATTATTGTTACTCATCAGCTCAATTTTTATGAACTTTTATGAAGATCTGTGAAATGTTACATCACTCTCTCTCTCTTGGGAACTTCATCCTCCTCCAAAAAGGGATTTCCTGTGGATAAATACACACGACAAACTGAGCATGAATTTTTTTTTTTCGACACGACTGTCAGGATATTATGCATATATTTTCAGTATAATATATCAAAAATAATAATGATATAGATTGAAAAATAAGTTATGCTCCTGCAAACTAACTGTACGACAGAGAACTGTACGATCGACCCCCAAAAGGAGCTTAAACTTGGTGTTATCAACAACAAGCAAAGAGAACTCACTGCTCTAACTTCTCCTCGTAGTGAAAATCAATTCTCACACAATAACTGCTCTGCTCCTCTCTCTCATCACCGCCTCCTTCCTCACCTCCCTCCCTAACTCCCTCCTCGCTCCAATCTTATCTCCACCTGTCCTTACTGATCTGTCCCTCTTTTAAACAGCCTCCTTTCTCCGCTGCTGAAATAGAACAGCCTCCCATTGTGTGCTTCACAAAACAACATTTTTCTGTCCGTTCGGTGTGTTTGTGTGTGTGTGTGTGTGTGTGTGTGTGTGTGTGTGTGTGTGTGAGAGAGAGAGGGAGAGAGAGAGAGACCAAGCTTCAACAGAAGAGATTTGGTTCTGGCTTTGAGGTTTCTGTGTTTTCACTCTATTCTCTGGCTGACCTCTCTTTTGTGGTGTTTTGTAGGATTTCTCTCGGCTGCAATGGGCACTATCAGCCCTGTCAGAGTGACTGTAAACACTAATCTCCTCATAAATCTGCTCTGATTGGTTTTAGACAGACTGACAGGAGAGTGATGGACACTTGCATTCAATGAAAGCTCCTTAACTGTATTTTATTGCAAGTCACATCATATGGCCACTATATATATATATACATATATATCTTTTCTTTCAATCCTGCTCAGTGGATCAGTGTTTCAAAGATACTAAATAAACTATCAGTGAAGAAAAGACATCTCTGAATCCTCTATCATGCTTCCTGCACTTGTCTTTGGCCTTGGATTCTCATCAATTTCCTGAAAAAAACCCAACAACAACAGATCTTTAACTTTGTTATACAGTTTTACGGTTGAAACAGATTGGGTCGAATTTCTGCTGCACTTCAACAAAAAGAATGCAGCACAGCCAAGACGAACAGGTCTCTGTATTCTATAAAAAACTATATATATTGTCTGTCTCAGAGCTGGTCGAACACCGGCAGAACGCTATGTATAATGATAAGAGGTAGCACCATGCCAATCTTTTTCTTTTTTTTTTTTGATTTATATACATATACAAGTTTATTTTTATTCTTTCATTTATTCTCTCTGTATGTGTGTTACTGTTATTATGCTACATATAACCTTGGACGTGGAGCAGGAATATTCAGATCCTTCATTTACAGTACATAAAACATTTTGAGAAATACACTCATTTGCTTTCTGGAGGTCGGTTAAGTCAGATTCAGCCTGGATGTATTTCTCTAGAGGAGGTGGAGTGATTTTAACATTACCCGTGCTGGTCTGTGCTGGAGTTTTGTTTTGTTTTTTTCTCTGGTGGAAGAGCTGCCTTTCCCTCTACTGCATTTTATCAGCTCAGTGTGAAATTTCAGTTTTGTGTAAAAATATTGACAAAAAGGGAATGAAAGCAGATGCAGCGTGAGAGCAAGGCAGTCCCTGTGAGCTCATCAAATAGGCTGTTGTAATGGCAGCTACAGCTAGCTACTGATATTTTGGTATTCTCTTTTAGCTGATCCTGCAGAATGCCCGTGTCTAAGCGCAATGAATAGTTTATTCTCCACCTCCACTGTAATGTTGGTCCTGTCTGAATTAGATGAGAAGATCAATGCCACTCTGAGGTCTGTCCATTAAATATGAAGACTAGGGCCAGCAGCTGGTTGTCTTAGCTTAGCATAACGATACAGAGGGAAACAGCTGTTTTAAGGGAGGGATTTCAGCAATTGCCAAGCAGCCATCAGGGATTTCAGAGGGTTACTCGTGAGCTTTACTTGATTTCTGGATTTTGTTACATTTCAACAGCGCCACCCTAGCTATTCATCACTATTCACAGTGGCTCACAGACATTGTGCTAATCTAAGGTAACAGCATTGTTGCCTAATCGACAGGTACAAATTAAAACTACAAAAGTATTATCAGAAAAGTGGGCAGCTAGATCAGGATGTTCAGAAGATAGAGTGAGTAGTTCACTAATCACAGAGTTAGTAGTGGCTAACCTCCGTGATTTGTAAAGATATGTAAAGTAACATACATACAGATAACTGTCATGGGTATGTAAGTACACTTAGTACTACTAAGTTGCAGTACTTTTCACCAGTGAACCTTGTTTTCTTAAGCAGCGTAAGACACATTGGCCATTCCCGTTCTGGATGGTGACCAGTCCACTCGTCTGTCAGTCTGTCTGTGTGTGTGTCATTATTTATGGTGATGAACCCAGTCTACGGGCCTCAACCTGCCCCAGTTATGGTTAGGGAGTTACCCAGGAGCAGATGGATGAATCAAAGACCACATTACACACAGGCACACAGGACCAGCTTTGCATTATTGATAACTGCCCAGTGAGCATTAATTCATATGGTCTTGCCGTCTTATCCATAATGTATCAAGTCAGCTAACAATACATTCATAGCAAACACACACGCACACACACACACACACACACACACACACACACACACACACACACACACACACGCACGCACACACACACACACACACACACACACACACACACACACACACACACAGACATTCACTACCATACAAAAGTTTGAAATGGTTTCAATTCAGGCACCAAATGTATTATTTACTTCTGAAATAGTTTGGGCCCAAAAGAAGAATGACTAAATAACCAAAACTTCCATTTAGTTGATGTCCCCAGTGTTACACAAGAGAGTAGAACACTGTTGAAACCATTTCCCCCCAAATACTCTGATTCTGATTTTGAACTTTTGTTTCCAGTCCAGAAAAATATGATTGACCCTAGATCATTATTGAACCACAACAGTGCAACAGAGCTCTAAATATTTTAGCAAGCTGTTTTTCTTTGGGCCTTTTGCAGTGCATTCAGTAGTTTCAAATTCAATAGGTTTAAACTGTGATTTATCAGTCCATAGTTTGCTTAGCTGATATTCTGTATATCCATAACCCAAGACTAACTTTCTATTTCTTTATTGAAGTTTTATGAAGAGCTAGACACACGCCTTTTAATTACAGCTTGTTATAGGCATTATTCTGCACTTTACACTGAGACAGGAACATCTTCTTATTTAATACTGCACAGGCTTTAATGCCATGCTTTCAGTTTCTTTTACTAATGACTGATGATTTCTTCTATTCACTTTTAACAGTTTCTTTGTGTCTTTCTGTCCTTTTATTTGTCAGTCTGGTTGAACCATTGTACATGCCCATGTAAAGAACATTACATTATTCAACAACATCTCAACAAATGCCACTACAACAAAAATTACAGCAACTTTTCGTCAACACCAAATGAATAAGCAAACATAAATGGACTGGTCACGTCGTGTTTAAAAAGCGTCATATGTTCACTCTGGAGACTGCTTCACCTCTTCACTCGACTGTCTCCCATCTGTCTTTTGCAAGCTTTTGCAAGCTTTAGAATGCATTCACATGTTGTTTCATATGTGCTGAACAAGACTTGTTCATATTAATAATAGAACGGGAATCCTATATTACAGCCCAGAGTACGGCATCATGTAGTTATCATGAGAAGACATACATGTCTTGTGACAGGGCTGGCTCAGGGATGTGACGGGGCGTCAGCTTGGGTTTTTTGGATGAGTGCTTCGGCTGTGTGGTGGGGCTAACAGGCAGGAAGTTGTGTGTGGGTTTTAGAGAGCATGAGTTTGGGAACAGGGGCAAACACATGATGAATCAGAAGCAGCAAAAACTCAAATGAGATGTGACAGAAAATCTGCCCAAACCACAGAAGTGTTGATTTAAGAGCTGCGGGTTTGACAAGAAAAGGAGGGAAAGGAAGGGCTGTGGCCACATTGAGCTAAATGGGGGTTCTGTGTGTTTCTAGGTATGTTTTTATGTGTGTGTTGGTGGGTGTGACGTTTGAAAGAAGCTTTTCTCTTACAGAAAAACTGAACTCATGAAACCGTGTGTTTGTGTTTGGGTTCGGGGGATGTACAGAAAATGCGTTCAAGAAAAGTTAGTTTAGGCTTTATGAAAAGATAGACTTATCTGCTTCCTGTTAGGCTAGAAAGTCTGGAAACAGTGGCTGGAGCGGCTAGCCCTGCTCTGTTTAGGTAACAAAGTCCGTTACTCTATCTGCTAGAGAGCAAGGCAAGCTAATTTCAGCTGTTTCCAGTCTTTGTGCTGTGCTTAACCAGTTGCTGGCTCCAGCTATATTTTTCCTGCATAAATCTTGGAGTGATAGCTATATTCTCAACTAACTGTTAGCAAGAAGGTTAAAAAGGCTCCCACCAACCTTTTTAAAGCTGATTAATTAATCTTATATTATATTGTGGTTTTTCAGTGTTGAGACCAATGACAGTATAAAGAATGGACAGAGCGTAGGTGGTGTCGCCCGTAGGTTTCTGAAGCACCATTTTGAAGCTGAAGATATGCGGCGTTGGCTGTCACCATGTTGGATGTACTGCTTCCTCCGCCTCCTGGCTAATCTAAATATTGGCAAAGACGTGGATCATTGGCTCTAATAAGCTATCTGTAACTGCACTTACCAAAGCGATCAATCAAAGCGGCCATGTTGTTAATTATGTGCAACTTTAAGCCTTAATATCATTTGAATGGGTGAGTTAAAAAAAAAAAAAAATTAATGACATTTGTCATGTTAGCTATACAGACCAAAACCATTTTTTATGGTTTATTTCTGCTGTGAAGTTGGGCATTTTAATAAATTTAATTTAATTTAATACTTCTGGAGCTCAGGGAATTACAGTTTTTAGCACTTCCGCATCGGCCACATTTTCCAGCCATAGAGATAGCTGCTTCACTCAGTTAGAAAATAATGTAAATTTTCCACTTTGCCTCATTTATACAAATTTGGATGTTGAAGTTTTTGTACCGTTTGTTTTGATTCACCCCAAACAGCCAATGTACTGTTGTTACATTGGTACGCAGCTGTACAGATATTAGCTGTAAGCTAGCTATCAACAGATATACAGACTGTGTGAGGGATAGTGTCGGTGTAAATTTATGTGGCAGCTCGGCCTCTGACTGCGCTCAGAACTCACTGGAGACTCTGGTTCATCCCTTCCAATTTCTCTCCTTTGCTTTTTATGCGTCTATTCATTTATGAAACAGATTCTTAGAGGCCAGGGTAATCAATTTTACTGAAAAATATACAACTCTCATGGCCGTTGTACAACCTCAACAATTTGTTTCATGTTCTATCTGAACACAGTATCGGTCACATGTTACTAGGCGACCAGTCGAGACTCCCTCCAGGAAAAACCTCAGCTTGATGATTTTCCTCTTGAGTCATGGCTAAGCTAACCTAACTATCTCCTTGCTGTATTTTCATATAACAGCCGGATGTGAAAATACTACTGAGGATCTCATCGAGCTCTCAAGAGAAGTGTATATCCAAAGATGTTAAACTATTCCTTTAAAGGTTATGGATGACAATAGTTGTAATAAGAATGGAAGAGTGACGAGCAGCTCGGAAACACTGTCACTGTCCCAACACTGAGGCTGAATTTTCTTGTCGAATCAAAGAAAGGACCGAGGGTCTGCCACAAATGAAGAAACTGGGGAGAAACAAAGACCCTTCTCTTTCAAAGATAAATATTCTGACTTGGTTGGGTGCTGCCACTAGTGGAAAAACAGTTTTAAGTTCAGAAGAAGATGAAGTGCAGCTACTGCAAAGCATGTGAATTAGTATGCACCACAGTCACTCCAGATAAATCAGATGGAATACCTTTAGCATATACTCAAACAAAAAAAAAATCCTGAAAGACATCCAATGTGCAAAAAGTTTGACGAAGAGTGTTCAACTTCACTTTCTCTTAACTTTGTCTCTGTGTTGACCTCCAAAACAAAAAGTCTCACTATTCTTTATCTTTCTTTCTTTCTTTCACACTCACCACGTCAATGATTTGTAGCAGTGTGAGGCCGAGCTCCACCACGATGGGCGCTGAGTCGTTTTGGACAGGCCTTTCCAGGCGATTGTAGTTTACCATCAGGTCATGGTACAGCTTCCTCTGGTACGTGCCACCATGACAACCTGGGACAGGGACAAGACGGAGAATGAAAATGAGAAAATTAATAAAGGGAAGGATCAAGGAAGAGGAAAAGCAACGGCATGAGACGAGGAGGATGAAAGAGAGAAAGAAGATAAAGGATAGAAGTTGTTTGTAGAGTAAGTAGAGGCAGAGTAAAGGAAAGGGAACTTTACATATTTACCAAAGACTCAATTCCAAACTCCCGAACTAATCTCCCAGACATATTACATTAATTCCTGTAATCTAATCAACACTATTATTGCAATTATTTCCAACATCGTTCACACAGCACGAAATCCCTCAAGAAATCCTGATTAAGTCACGATGTGCTGAATGTAATGAGCACATTATTAACTCGGTGAACTTTAATTGTGTTGACTGTGCTTTCTATTTTTTCTCTCCTGGATTCATTAGGTCCTTCAGTTTACGCTGAACAACGAGGCATCCATCTTTAAGAGGTGTGACTCACAGTCCCTGCTGCAATAGAGAACCCAGAAGGTCATAAGGTAGGTGCTAGCATTGCTGCTATTTCATGAATGCTTCTGTCAGGGTATGACTCACAGCAACAGTGTAATTTGTTACAGCAAGTAAATATACTAAATGGTAAATGGACTGGTATTTGTACAGCGCCTTTCTGGTCTACCGACCACTCATAGCACTTTTTCACTTCACGCACACATTTATGCACTGATGGCAGAGGCAGCCATGCAAGCAAACCAACTGCTCATCCAGAGCAGTATACTGTAGCACTTCCAATCCAGAACACTCACAATGATACTAAGCTGACCCCCACACACACACATTCACATGCCAACAGGAGCAATTTGGGGCTTGGTATCTTGTTCAAGGACACTTCAGCTGGACGGGGGGAGTGGGTAACCAAACCAGAACGACCCACTCTACCAAGTTAGCTCCAGGTATTCAAGTGAAAAAATCCTTCTTGTAGTAGTAATAATGACAGGAGCAGAGGAGAAAGCAGGTAACATTATGAGTGACAAATTCCACATAGGGAGGAGGTCAGGGTAGATAGATTGGGTTTGTCATCAGATTGGGGATATGCAATTTAAAATACATCCACTTTTTCATTGTTCAAGTCGATGACCATGAAATAAGTAAACTGGGAGTAAATTCCTTCCAACTTAAAGCCATGTTATGTGTTAACCTCTTAAGCCCAAACCTCTTTTTTAGGCCCCTGCTCAAAAATGACATACCCAAAATGAATAGAGTGTATCTACGCAACTACAAACTCTATTTAAATCATTTTGGTGTCATAATAAAGCAAACACTTCAGATGTTTAAGTATCAGTATGTATGTCATTGACTCAGAGTAAATGAAGTTGGCACACAGCATAAATGAAAGATTTAATTTCCACCCAATAAAAATTTACACTTTCACAATTAAAATGCGGTGAGTGGGTTGACTTTATGACTCTATACAGATTTTGATATTGGATAATTAATTTGCTTGGTGTTGTAGTTGTGTTTGGTGTGTTTAAATGACTTATGTGCCTGTAGCAGGGTTTCTTCTGTTTAATTTAATATGCAGCATGACTTTAATGTTACATGATTAGTACAGCGATCGCAGAGTCCCCCAGTTGGGGAGGTTAAATATGAAAACTTCCTGTTTCACCATATACTGCACCATCAAGAGGATTGTTTTCTTCAACCAAAACCGTAGGCCAACAGAATAATAAAATAAAAGATTAATAAAGGATACCATAATCACATAAAAATTCTAAACACAATGGCTTTAACCAGTGTAACATTCACAAAACTCAGACCCAGACTCCCTCATCCTTCAGTGTCTCACCTCAGCCATAACTGAAAAGGTCTCAGCCTGCATTTCCCAAATGAGCCTTGTCCAAATGAGATGTTGTCTCAACATATTCCAGCAATTACCAAGTGACAGCCAAGACGTGAGTGCACCCACAATGACTGAGTGGATGACTAATTAGCTAATGAGAAAAAAAAATAAACAAAGACAGCTCGCTATGTGTTTGTGTGTGAGGATGTTGCCGAGTGTCAGTTGGGGCACCCCTAAATCTTGGCGTGACAGGGAATCTACATAATAGGTGAGAGTGGCAGCCAGCAAAAGTGTTGAGAGTCGATGGAGTGAAGCGAGCCGAGCAAATACAAGCTCAAGCCGAACCATAAAGAGCCCCAACACAGAGCCACTGTAAAAAATAAACACATCTGTGAATGGTGAGATATACTGCACTTAATATTTATTTAAGTCAATTCCCATGTTGCACTTGAGTGTTTCCTTTCTTTCCTACAAGCGGAGTGTTTATGCAATCAGATTGCTTGTCCTTCAAGTAACACCAGTCTGCAATTCCCTCCCATGAGACGGAAGATGGTACAGTCGAGTTTGTACCGTTTATTTTCTATAGTTCAAGCAGAGAAACACACACTAACAGCACTTCATATGCCAGCAAGGCAAGGCAAGGCAGGTTTATCTGTATAGCACCTTTCAAAGTTCTTTACCTAAGGCATTAAGAGAATATATAAAAGAAACACAAAGTAATATGAAAAGATACACATGAATAGGCTTTTAAAGAGTGAAACACACGATAAAAAAGGTTGAGTAAAACAAACACAGTGCAGCTGCAGTGCGGGAAGTAAGATGTGAATAAATAGCCCCAAGTTTAACTTGATAAAAATGCAGCGGCGAACAGAAAACTTTTCCTGATGAGGCAAGCTTTTGGTGACCTTACTGGCCTTGTCAGTCTCTTCCACCAGAGCAGGAGAGAGAGAGAGAGAGAGAGAGAGAGCTGTTTCCTCTTTTTGCCATTTTCCCTTTTTTTTCTACGTTATCAGCAAGGTTGGTGTTACAGAATGTGCTTGGTTGAGGTGGAGGCAGACGACAGTGGTTTGGCGGGCGGTGGCAGGGGGGAAGACTAGCACTTCCATTTTATCAGTGAATCCCAAAAGGGAAGAGAAACACATCTTATAAAACCTCCTCGCAGTGGGATGCTAACTGGTACAGTAGACTGCAGCATACTACACAGTACGTCCTCAGGCTGTGTGTGTGTGTGTGAGTCTGGGTTTTAGTCTGAATCGGGGCAGCTTCCAGAAAGCTGCATGTTTATCCCTACGGTGTCCCATATGTGTTGCTCCGTGTTAGTAGTTCAGTTGTTATGTAATATGTTCATCTCCTACTTTTTTATATGTGCTTACTGTTTGTATTTACATAGGCTTGTCTTGGTTATACTAATGCATTGCTTTAAATGTGGAAATGCCCTTTTCTTCTGATGAAAACATTCAACAGTCCACGCTTTGGAAAAATAAAAATTGAAACAGTCGAATTTAAAGTGTAGCTTTAAAATGATGTGAAAGTCTTACAGTAGTGAAGTGCACTTCAGGGTGTATCAGTACACCATGACACCACCGTTGGGTGTGGTGACAGGTGCAACAGAGCACACTTCAGAAAGAAAAACACACAGATTAATATCACTAGTTTTCCACTAGTTTGGTAGGTTTTTACATTAAATGTAAAATATTAAAGGAATATTAAAAACAATATAGATATTATGGATTAATAAACACTTCTTTTTGTTTTGCAAGGTCATGCGCTGTGTAATGTGGTGGTGCCTCTAATATAAAAACAACATGTGTATTAAAATGACACTGATCAAACCCTACACCAGTGAAAATATGTCTAGCAGTCATAACTAGTCAGACCGATTTATCAAAGGTGTTGAAAGAGGTACAAATTTCCACCTCGGTTTGAAATGATTTATCTAAAATTAAACTTCATTTGGAAAACTTTACAAGGGTACATTGTTTTATATTATTCGTACTATATTTCTGGCACAAACAGGCGTTGTTTTTTTCCCGCACAAGGCTTCCAACAGAAATGGATTAAGGCTTTTGTCTTTTGTTTTCTTTCTGGTACACAGAGACAAAGAGGAGACATTTCCAACACCGTTTTTGGTACACTGACAGATAAAAACAATGAAAGTCAATCATGCTTGCCTTATATTATTAACAATTTGTATTACCTTGTTATTGAAGGTGTAAGACTGCCTCTCCTCACTTATTTTTCATTATTTTACATAATAGCATATGAATGAACAGATGGATGGAGGGACAGACAGATGATTCACTGATATGAATGAAGAAAAAGCTGAACCTCAAAGTCTCCAAGGAAAAGTGCTGTTTCAAGGGTGTTGTAAGGGATAAGAGCAGATAGCTCATCTCTTGTTCAGCATCAGTTTACTGCCACAGTGTACTGTCCTTGGCTGACAGTGTGACCTGTCATGTTAAAGGAGGTCACAAGGGTTTTAAGAAAAACAGGATTACTGTCTTATTATGTTGTGTAGCCCTGAAGGCAGCTACTGCTACTGGGGAATGTAAACAGGAAAAATTCACACTTTCCTCACTCTACTTATCCTGCTTTCACACCACATGGGAGATGTGGTGTGAAAGCAGAGTCATTGGATATGTTTGCAATTGCAAAAGTGTGCGTAGCTGCTGCTCATGGATCAGTCAATAAACACAATTCTCCTCTTCTATGCACTCACAATTTCTGGATTTTGTTTATTTTTTATTATTTTCCACATTGTAGATGAAGATGTAGACTGAAGATGTCAAAACTTTGAAATACCACACATGGAATTATGTGGTAAACGAAACAATGTTTTAGATGTTTGATTCTTCAAAGTAGCCACATTTTTCTTTGATGATAGCATTGCAAACTTTTGGTATTTTCTCAGTCAGCTTTGTGAAGTAGTCATTGCGAATGGTTTTCCAACTGTCTTGAAGGATGAGGTGTTTGCAGAGGCCAGATCATCTGATGCAGCACTTTGCTTTGCCCTTTGCCTCCTTTGCCCTTTGTCTCCTTGCACAAATAACCCTCACATAGCCTGGATGTGTGTTTTTAGTCACAGTCAGGTTGAAAATCAAAATGATTGTCCCACTAAATACAATCCAGGCTGGCTGCTGTAGAATACAATGGTAGCCATACTTGTCTTGAATTTGATTTCACCAACAGTGTCACCATCAAAGCAACCCCACACCATCATACATCCTCCTCCACTTTTCATTGGTGGGAACCACACATGCAGAAAATCTCAAACTTGGACTCATCAGACCAAGTAAAGATTTTCCCCGGTCATTCTTTGTATTTCTTGGCAAAGCAGTTCTTTTATTTTTCTTTTTACTTCTTCTTTCCTGGTGCCAGTTACATCATAGTGTTCGCTAACTGTTTTTCTGGCTGATTGACTGACTCTTCTCACTTGTAGACACATTCAAAGTTCTTGAAAAGACTGACTGACCTTCATGTCTTAAAATAAAGATTGTTTTGTTTCCTTAGTTGAGCGGTTCTTGCCATTGTAGGGTTTATGACTGTAGTCAGATACTGTAGGCCAACAGTACCTCTGCACAACACAACTGATGGTCTCAAACACATTAAGAAGGCAAGAAATTCCACTAATTAAGTTTTGTTAAGCAAACCTATTAATTCCAACTTGGTAACTAATTAACTCTTAATGAGTCAATATAACCTGTGGAGTTGCACAACTTGAATATATACTGTATTCATTTATTCAGTTTAAATGGCTCTTTATCTGTTTTCTACCTCTGACCATATTCACATTTTATCTTATCTTGTTACATTAAGGAGAATCCCAAAAAGGCTGTAGTTGTCAAGGGCAGCTGTGTAAGCAGGCCTATGATGGAGGTCAACATAATACTCACCATTATAAAAAACATGGGAAATTATCATTTTAATAGATAGAGAGATAGAGAGTTAATGCTGCTTTTTTTATCATTGCCAATGGTTTTAAGAGGTTGGCACACAAATGTCTCTTGCACCTGGAGCACACAACAGACCAAAGGTACTGTGCCACAAAGTGTCACTGAATGTACTTGAATTTCAAATACGGCCATAATCAGCATTATTTTTTGTTGTTAATTAGAAAACTGTGAAAAATGTCCATCACAGGGTGTCTTAGAGCGCAAAGTGTTTTATTTTATTGCAGCACAAATGAAATGCAACACAGAAATAAGTTGCATTTTTCAGTCACATTCAGCATCACATTTCAAAGCTGCAGCTTTGTAAGGACAGGAATGTACAGAAATGCTTGTGTGTGAGTCTTTCGGTGTTGAATATCTGATTGTAGGGTGAAAGAATGTGATTGTGGCAGAAGAGGTGAGATACTGTCCTGCAAATTTTCAGTCTGTCTCCCATTCACTCCAGCTGAAACATGTATAATGGATGAATTCAAGCATGCATTTCCACTTAAGATGCAATCTTTTGGCTGGCTCTGACAGACTTGCAGGTAAGAGTTCACCCTTGCTCAACTTTGTCCTGCTTATTTTGCCCAGTTGTCTGACAAAAATGTTGATGTGCTGTGTTTGGAAGTTATTATGGTGATGTACCATTTTATTTTGTCCATTATTGCACTTGTTGGCTACTGGCTGTAGCATCACTCTCATAGACTCTTTACAGAATGTGACTGCCCTGCTCAATATTTATTCAGTACCCACACAGGATACAGAGTCAAACCATGACACTGTCTTTTTCTTTTTTTCAGGGGGCATGTTCAGTTGACAGAAGGCATATGTGACACTACCTATAGATTCTACCTGGACAGCTATCCATTTTCAAAACACTCATTTGACTTTGACTTTACTTTACACATTTTAGGACATTTCAAGCTCTACGATTAGTCTTATCATCCATGTTTCTCCTGCAAAACGCCTCGTCCGCAGCCTGCAGGGATTCTCTTCTAACGTTCAGAATTCCTGCCCAGGCCTCCCATGTTTTTCAATTTTTAGCAATAAACTCACCACTCACTGTTTTGCTACATGATCCACAACCTCAATAGATACACTGAACATACAGAGCCCTCACGCAGCCCGAAGGCATCTATCAATTTCAAACGGCTGCTATATATCTCTCTTATTGCATTAGTGACCTCTCATATTTCCAATTCAGAGCCCACTGGGAGCTGCATTCAATCCTCAATCATTAAAGCTCAGTTATATTGTAGAGAAATAAAAAAGTGTTTCATTTATTACTGGAAGGATGCAGCACTAGACACACAGGCAATTCACTTTATGAGCCATTCACCCTTGAAAGTACTCGCCTTCAAAATCATTTTTACAGACTCTGTGTCCATAGTGCGCTCATTTTCCTGTCACAGATAATGACACTCACAGGTCTAACAAATCATTGAGACAAAACCTGTGTGGCAGGTTTTGTCTCAATGATTTGTTAGGTTCACATTTGTTAGGTTCACATGAAGTTTTCCAAGATATAAATCCAAATCAAACCTCAAAAATTCCCCTTTTTGCCTCGGTGGATCTATTTTACTGGCTGCAGTTTGGGAGTAATCATACAATTTTATCACAGCAATCTGAAAGCATGACCTTAAAGAGGTCTAGTAATTCCGTATATTATTTCCACAATGGTGGTGGATTTGGGAAAAAGAGAGGATGCACTTAATAAGTAGAAGGCAAGAAATCTAATATCTATTCATATATTATTGGCCAGTCTCCAAAAACATTTTTTCATCAGCTCCACACTTCCTGTTTGCAACACAGGCTTCCTGTGAGAAATTGGTCTTCAAATCCAAGAGACATCACATCATCAAGGTTTTCCCTGACTTGATACAACTTAAAACTGTGTTCACAGGCTGAGTGGCTGCTCTTGAAAACTGAAGGGGTTCTACTTTAATGAAATAAATTTTTCATTTTCAAAATAAAGTAAAAGAGAAACAGGTTCACAGAAACACCACCTCTTTCTCCCTCTTCTCAGCTATGTGATGTAATACATCTGGATCTGTATTTTATCTCACATGCTGCAACCAACTTTGAAAAACACCGACTAACTATAGTGTTTGGCTAACCAGAACAAACACACACATTAAAGTCATAAAATATAACATGGCACACTCGTAGCCGCTCTGCAGGTTACGTTTAGGAAAATGTCTATGCACCGCAGAGAGAAACAGTAGGACACTAAAATTTTACACCCCTAAGCAACATCCTAATCTGGGCTTTTCCCCTCTTAGTGTGCTCCATATCTGAGCTTCCAAGAGCCAGAAGGCAACCCCTAACAGCGTGCTGCTTGCAGTAATATTTACTTCACAATAAGAGAGAGGACAGTGCCAGAGTCTTTAATGTCCTCAAGAGGCAGTTTGGTTTAGAGACAGTAGTCAAAACGAACAGCAATAAAAATACAGAATACATAAAACACACAATGGGCCATTGTCACCATTTGAGTCAATGCAATGAAGATGAATCATAACCTGTCGGTAAGACACTTGTTCTGAAAGCCAACAGCTAATGGGATAAAGCACCAAACTCCCGAGACAGTTTTCATTTTACACAGGTTGCAATCTGCGCATTGCAGTGCACTTTCACAGCTTTACATATTGTTGTTATAGGCTACTGGATATCTATATGATTACATTTTCCTATGACGGATGTTCCTCTCATTTTTTTCACATTCATGTTACTGGTGCAAATAATGTATTCCTCACTTTATCATATTAGATGTGTTATTATAGTGCTCATCTCGAGTGATTCTCCTTTCAAAGTATACATAGCTATAGAAAAGTACTTGAAAGCACCTTTAATAATTTCTCTGCAATCGGACAAAGGAATTCACCAGATACATTTCGACTCAAGAACATGACAGCGCTCCCAAGGACTATCCCAGCACAGACACAGATTAAATATTGATTAGCCTCAGGCACTCTGAACATTGAGGAGGGTTGGATATGTTTAAAATCGAATCACATTAAAGCAGCTGGTTCGCAGATATCTGTATAGGATCAATACAAATCAAGAATCTGAGAAGCAAAGAAGACAGAACAGAATCTGGCCAAGTAAACTTATTTTCCTCAAGAATATCAAACAAGGTCATTTACTTAGCTTGGGCAAATATGTTTCCAGGAGCATTTTCTTTGGCCCAAGAGTACACACAAACATGATTCTGAAATGCAGAGTCGTATGCATTATGCAAGATTTCCTGGTCACATAGTTGCTTCAGATTTACAAGAATTATCCATTTATGCAGCATTATTTGTTTTCAGAAAGTTTCCTTAAACCTACTTAAATTGTAGCCACTTGTGGGTAGCCCAACCAGCTGTAAACATAGCACACATTATAATGTAATAAAGTTATGTTGTCAATTCTGTTACTAAATTTGGCCAACTAATGAATTCAATATGCACATTTCTTTTAGATCTGTTTTGTTCTCCACCAACAAATATTTGGCTCTTTAGTTGTTACCATTTTCTACTATGTTCACCAGCTAGCTGCTAACTATGTCTATGTCCCATTAGGTGCTGAGCAGGCTATAATCCAGCCAGTAGAGTGTCCAATAAACAAAACAGCGAGCTGAAAGTTGCTAAAACGCTCAGTAAAGCCAAAACGAACCGCAAAGTGGGGCAATAATAATTTGTAAGTTCACCACTTTGAGAACACCCTTACACTCTGCACAGTCATATTCTTTCATTACAATAATAATATTAATTAATGCATGTTGAGTCCATTAATGTCATGCAAACATATTTTAATAAATTCCATATTTAATTTCATTTACTATTCATTTAGTGACTTAGAATACTGGCTTTTGAGCTGATATTTTCACCCAGGGTAATTCCTAATTAACTGCAGTAGCAACAATTATTTTGCTGAAATGTAAGCACCGGCTGCCAACAATCAATCCAAGTGTCTGCAAAGTGAAACTGGGACACCCATTTTACTGAATTTTTGTAGGAGAATTACACCCACGCTGCAGCAGTGACAACAACAAGAGTGTTGTAAGTTTTGAGCCCATCTTTCCCCCACTTCTGTAGTATGCACAAGTGTATAGTCAAGAACTTTCATTAGCAAACACTAAAAACATCAGTGACGAGCCAAGTGCAAATTTAGATGAGTTCACTGAGCAATGACAAGACTCTGTCCACACTGCATTTGACACACTGTACCCACAGAAACTAAGTGGAAGAAGTGCTAGTGTCTGAAACAGAGGGTGGGCATGATAATACACGCAGCTAATTATGTGAAAATCAGGAAATATGTCAGCCTGTACTTTTGGAAGAGTTTAAGACCTCCTTGTTATTTTTGTCCTAGAAATTGTTAGCTGAGTGTGTAGTGGAGACACCATATGACTCCTGAAGAAGGAAAGCTTTCACTCCACTGAGCAATAAAAGATGAAGAAAACTATATGGAATTTTGTTTTCCTAGAAGGTCCAAAGATGTTGTTGATGGATGGTCATCAGGACTTCAATTCGATGCCCATGAAAATACTAGGCTCAACCTACTGCTGTATGCAGAGCACTTGCTTTTGTAATCAAAATATGGTCTTGAACCTATAGTATCCGTTCTGTTGGGAGAATATGAAAGGGCCCTCCCTACTCTTACCTTCATCTGTGCACAAGCAGTTGCAGAAACAGGGATAGGGAAGAGGGACTTGTGTTATTCAATTTCTGAGACTGCCATCTTCATGGATGTGTGACGCGCCTCTATGTCAAGACCTTCTCATTTCCTCTCTCTCCTCATCAGTCAGACGGATGTACAGAAAAGGTAGCTTCAATCAATAAAACGTGATTGTAAAACATTTTTAGAATGTACGCCAGAACATCCAAACACATTAGGAGAGATTTAACCTCCTGCTCTTGTAGCTGTGGTCCACCTGGAGTCACGCATCTAACAATCCTTTAGCTCCAGATTACACTGAAGGGATGAGCGGCCCCAATGGGGCTTTGTGCAACATGGACTGGACGCCCTTCTTGCTCTGGTCCAGATGTTGTCGGACTAAAGAGTCACTCGCGTGCATGCATAATAACACAGTAACACTGACCCCCGCGCTTAAAGCCTGCAAATTTATTAAGACAGCAGCAATTTCTTAAACTGTGGTGACCTGAAGAGATTCAGTTGCCTTTCCACCTAACACAAACATAAACTGATGCATATGTAGCCACATATGTAAAGGCCGCTTTAAATTTAAATATTAATATAATTATTTAAATATAAATAAAAATATCCTTCTGATAAAAACATTTCTAATAAAAATATTCTACTGGACCAAAAACTTGAGCACGATTTTGACAGTTTTTGATACAGGTGTTCTGGTCGCGCCAGATGTGCAGTTAACAGCCGAACTAAGCCGAAATGTTTCTTAAGTGCAGCTCTCATCTCTCTGACAAATATTCATGTAAATGAAGCCCAAATAACACGAATACAAAAGAAAATATGCCTAACGGGTGCATCTTTTTTTCTTCTGGTGCCTGCATCCTTTAGCACACAGAAAACAGACTGAAGGCTCCATCAGTGACCCACCTTGACAGCACAATGTCGCCAACAGGTAAACTCCAATCAATACAGATCCAGGACACTTCCGAGGCTCCATGGCAGCGGCGGAGCAGAACTTCCTCAAGAGCCCGCTGGGGATGTCAAACTTGGAGGGAGTGCAGCTTTGTTAGACTGCTGGTTCTGCTCTCTCTCTCTCTCTCTCTCGCTCTCTCTCTCTCTCTCTCTCTCTCTCTCTCGTGTCAGTCTGTCCGCCTGTCTCTCGCTCTTTCTCCTTGTCGCTTGGGTGGACACCTCTGTCTGTCTCCTCGTGTTCTGAGCCGACTGTCGCCTTAAAAGTCACTCCGAGTGCCGCTCTCTCCCCCTCATCTCTGCGCTTAGCTGTGTTTTTACATCAAACATCTCCACGTGTCCCCGTGCGTCTTTCCTGTCTCGTATCACTGCGTGCGGTGATGATGACAGCCACCTGTCCGCTGCCTCCTTCTGCGCAATGCCCTCAACTTCGTCAAGGTTTGTCTCCTCCGGTCATTTCGGGCTCATCCTCTTCTACTTTATGGGTGATTATGATGACTAAGGACAGATGAGCACGCATGATCTAAACGCGCGCACAGAAATCTCCAACAGAGACCGACATGATCCCGCCCCCGGACTCTGGAAAACTTTTAGTCATTTAAATGTTTAATCAAAAATGGTCTCGTAGGCTTGTTTAGCACATGCTCAGTAGTGCACTTGATCAACAGGACTGAGGACTGACTTTTTTTTAGAGCAGTGAACATGATCTCCCTTCCAACCTAAAATCTGCGTGCAGTGATCATCCATCACAGCCTCATCCCTGTCCTCTTTTCCTCCTACAGGTGGGAAAGATGAGAAACTGAGCAACAATAATAAAAAAAAAAATCCTTAAAAAAAAAAAGTCCACAAATTCAGTTCACGTAGGAGCATAAAAAGGGAATAATCTCTTCATGTTTCATTGTGGGACTTCTTCTTCTGCACCTCCTCCTCCCCTTCACTCCCCTCTCCTTCTCTTTCAGTAACCTCATTTACAAGTAGTGTCAGCCACCTTCCCTCATTATCCTGCTTTTCTTCATGGCTGTGTTCCTCTTGCTTAATCCTCCCGTATTGTTCCTCCTCTTTATTCTGTTATCTGTGCCCTCTCACTACCACAGGCATCGCCTGTGACTTCCTCAACTCTCCCCTCTAGTTGATAACCGATAACCGAGGGTTTTTGGCGCAGGAGCCATCCATTGCTTTGAAATCAAGGCTGCTAATTTGACAGCAAACATGCAATGATTAGACACGTGGGACAAGAGTATTTAAAAGCAGCAAGGACAATTAGGAAGGGGGAGGTAGGATCAGATCAAATTCCAGCCTGTGGCAGCAAAACTCCTGATTAATGGGCACTGATGTGAATAAACTTTGTTACCCTCTTAAATCAGGGGCTTAGCCTTAAAAACGTCACCCTGCACCCAATTTCCTTTCACCTTGGAAATCTACACTTGTGATAACCTATACACTTTATAACAAGGGCATTATACATTGTTGTTTGGAGTAATACGCATTTCTACACAGCAGCAGCAGCGCAGATGAAGTATGAAGTCCATAATTTGATGTCAGCGTGCACAACCGAATGCATCTTTAATCACTGTGGCAGACATACAACGTGGTGGATTTCCGTGCCGGTGGCCAGTTGTTAAAACATATTGCATGACATAATTACCTTTAATGAGACAGCCAGGGCGTCGGGGTGGTGCTGTCAGCGGGAAGGAAAACATCTTCAGGGCAGACAGGCAGCACACCATACACTGCTATGACAAGAGATGGAGTATTATTGTGTGTTTGTGTGTGTGCAGGTGTGGGGTGTGAGTCAGTGTGGGGCCTCATTAGCTCGTATGGAGATGCTTCAAGTTGCTGGTTGGTGTGATGCACTGATGACCTGTTTCCCGATCTGTTTGCTTACTCGTGTACACCACCCCATTTTCTTTACATCATGTCCGTAATGTTATTAGTCACTCATTTACTGACGCTCACTTCCTCTAGTTTTCTCCTTTCTTCGTCACTTGACGCTTCTCCCATACCCCCTCGTTTCCTGTTGATCTTCCTTCTCGCCTCTTCCTCAGCCTTCCATCTCTCTTCTCCCACTCTGTTTCCTTTCTTCCACTTCTCCGTTCTGTACTCTTGCGGTTCTGCCTGTGAGCATCAGATGCAGTGATGTCCTCAGACCATTACGAGAGCGCCTGCAGCGCTTCTCTAGCTCTCACTATCTATCACTCTCGCTCTCGCGTTCACTTCAGCCTCAGTGTGTCTGGCTTCAGTCTGGACACAGTGCTGTGCATGTATGTAGACTGCCATCAGCTCACATTAAATAAATGTCCTTTTGGCTGAGCCTGCAGGGATTGGAGGTCGGTACTGTGCGTGTGTGTTTGTACGTGTGTGCACCTGTTTATTTACAGTGCAGTCCTGTATTATATAGGTGTGCTATCTCTTCCTGTCCAACTCAAAGAGACAACCCCCCCTTATCACACAAAGCACATTAGCATACAGTATAGTATAGTAGCCTCGAGCCTGCTCCATAAATATCATAAACATATAAACAACATCACAGGCATGATCATCAGGCATAGGGTTCCACGTGTGATTTAATCTGAGACATATGCCATTGCACATGCCTCAGCATACTTCACCACATTAAATCATAATGTACAGTACATGTATGGGAAGAGAAATGTTTAAAACCAAACCAGCATGAAAACAATGTAACAATGTGTGAAGGCTCAATAATGAATCTGAATCTACTGCTCCCCTCAGCTTTAATGAGCTTTCTAATGAGTTTCAGCTCATTGTGTAACTGTCTGGACGGCTGCTTTGCTACATTCGCCACTCTCGTACTGTACGTTTTCAGCAGGCAACTGAAAAACGTCTCTAAAAACCCAGCGTACACTATAGTACACAAAGGCAGCTACGTGACCAAGTCCAAGTGGCCAAAACAATCCGTTTTTTGCATGTTTAAAGAAGCAGCGTGACTGATTTAGTAGCATCTAAAAACAAAAGCGCTAAACTTCCGATCTAGAGCCAGTGTTTGGTTTGTCCAGTCTGGGCTTCTGTAGAAAAACACTACCTGTCTGTAGGCTTTAGTTAGCATATAAAGATAACTTTACATGAGCTGACTTCACTGCCAGTAATGAGCTCTGAGGTGCTGAAACACTCTGTGAAGCTCAGGGGAACTCCGCATTGTCACTCTGTCTGCTCTCATGACAGAAGACACAAAAGTTAAAGGTCATGTGTAAATCGTGCGGCGTTTTCTTTGAAAGGTAGGATCACACCTTTAGACGGGGAAGCTGAGGTGAGCAACACAGCATGTTTTGCAGCACCTACAATGACCTTTTCACATTGTTATACCGCTACTGGCAGTCTGAGTCATGTAGTCATGGCTCACGGTGACATGGTTCATACCACCAGTGCACACGGTTTATATATGTGACGTTATGAGGACTAACACAGGTGTGATACAGTCATCTCATTGCCTTAGTACCTGGCAGTTCAATCAGTAATTGGTTTCATGATCATCTCTCTCCCAGAGCTGCTTAAAGCAACAGAGCCAGGGCTCTACCCGGTAATTTCCCCATGATGGAGTTGCTTCATTAAGAATGTATGTAAGACTGAACTTGTGGAAAATGTGTGTTCCAGCCTTTTCATCCACACGAGCTTCAATTCACAGCGGTGATAACAGATGTGAAGCGGAAAATTGAGTCTTTCTGTAAACCAAGGAACTCCCCAGAGTGCTCCCGTGATCACCTTTTCAATCTTGTCTTGTTTATCGCTTCTGGAGCTGTACATTAGTGTCCACGGAAAACAAAGCATGCACTTCTCGAGTCAATACTAAACAAAGGCAGATCTGTACCCTGTCTGCATGTTGCTCAGCATGAGCTTTTATTGTGGATTTCAAGCGTCTCTGTCAAGCAATGCCGGGATTTTTCTGATCTGACACGTACTGGTGTACTGACCTGTAAATGCAGGTCAGGCTAAATTCAGAGAGTTGAGGTTAGTAAAGATTATTCACTCAGATGGTTCAAATTGCCCTATAGCATGAGGCAAATACTACAGCTCGGTGGAAATCTCTGTGAATATAAAAATAGTGTATAGAGACTCCATACAGAGTAAAACTGGCTCATGCCTACAAATGTATGTCAGCAGTTCTTATTACATCTGAAACACACTTCTTGGTTTTATTATATGCCGCACCAGCGGCATGCCCCGGGAATGGCATTGCTGTTCTCTCTGTCAGTCTGTTGGCTAGTCCACCACTCTACTCTGGTCTAGAACTGCCAGGAAAGTTTGGTCGCCAAAGAACAAATCAGACTCTTCCAATAGCACCATCAGCGAAGAAAACATTAAAAATGTTTCCAATACTTTCAAAACTCATGACATTCCCACCAGCTCTAGCTGCACTTTTGGTTTTAATTAGCGAATTTAGCTAACACTAAGATAGTGAATGTGGTAAACATAGTAGCTAAACATTGGCATGTTATCATTGTCACTGAGGTCATGTTTACACTGATTTTAGCATTCACATTAAATATGCCTTGCCTTGCAGAGCTGCTTACTCTTACTTACCCCCATCCAGTTTAGTAGTTTTGCATTATGAATTTCCCAGCCAGACTAAAGAATGTAAGTACACGAGATGTGTTTTTGCTAGAAAGAGGAGTCCCCTTCATATTATTAATTGTTATATTTGCGTGTCTTCCACGTGATCACAGATTTGTCCCCATCCAAAGACTTGTTTATTTATGTGCAATCCTGAGGGGTTCACACCCTGCTCTGTCACTGTCTGTCTTTCTCACACACACGCTGTGACCTTCTCGTGCACTCCTGATTCTGAACACACACACACACACACACACACACACACAAACACCTGTCTGCCTGAGTCAGATCTGTAGCAGTGAATAATAGAAGACTGGGATGAGATCAGACTGTTCAAGTGCAGGGCAAACAGGGAAGAGGTCTTCACTTAAACATGCCACACACTTTGAATAAGTCAGAGAACAAACTCATGTCTCCCAAAAACTAGGCCAATGCACAGAACGCTATGATATCACAGGGGACTGCCACTTGTATTTGCTGGGTGACAAAAGCCTGAAGGCTAGACAAGAAAGTTACATCAGCTCATAACCGTAAGGTTGGCGGTTCAGATAGACAAACAGCTAGTTGGGAAAGTCAGTGCGGAGGAAATGAATCAGCCACTGTCTCCTCTTATAATTACTGCTGATGATGTGCCCTTTAGCAAAGCAGACAACTCCGGGAAGCTTAAGTAGAGCTGATTAGAAGGAGGACAGTACAATATAATGCTAGATGGCCTACAATCAACCAGAATTGGGCATAACAAGCTTCATATAGATATTACCTGCTATTTAATCTAATTGTACAGGTTTTAGTTATACTGTGCCCTCACCCTTTATGTCTGCGCTCCTGTGCTGTAACCTTCTCATATGCAGCCATTCATCAGGGTTGTAAGCTGTTAATGAAGATACATTGTTTGTGCTAGAACCTGGCAACAAAATGTCATATTGCTAAAATACCAATCTGCACCATGGCATACTAATTGGTCGCACGTCGCGTTTGAAATATTCATTATCACGCCATTATTTCTGTGAAGTAGCTTTTGGAGCAGCTGTTTCTGTGGCAAAACAAAAGATGTTTGCTGCCATTCAGTGGTGATACTGTGTCATTACAGTCAAAAACACAGCCTAATTGGGCCGCTTCATATGGTCTACTCGAGTTCATGGGTCTCGCATATGGAAACAGGGCCAGATCAACCCTCTAGCGGCCACAAGGTGCAGAAATTAGATACGGGCCCTTATTGACTGTTCTCCCACTCTCTTTGCATTGTGCATTCTGTTTTATTTAGTAATTAGCAAGGAGTTTGAGGCTATTTTATCCAGACATATGCACCATGTAAGCACAAATTAGACCACAAAATTAGGCCATAATACGGGTGTTACCTTAAGGTCCCTATCATAGCAGTCACATATATCACTACACATTTGCAGTCAATCAAATGAACACAAAACAAATTGTTATGTTGTAAACCTGTAGTCCTCTGTTCAAGGTAGCTGCCCATTTTGGTTGTAAGCATCAAGTCAAAACAGTGGAAAATTGATTTTGTACATCAGATTCCATTTAATTATCATCATCCTTACAGCACTTACAGCTGGCCGGACCACATGGTACATGTGACACACAAAACAACTCATTATTCATGAAGTGATGCAACTTGTGCATGTTGTTGCATGTATAATTACAATGTTACAGTTGTACAAACACATATCCAAATCATACACGCTACTATAACCTGCTTATTGCTTTCTCACCTTTGCACCCCAGTGCATGCACCGTACAATGAACGACAAGTTGCATCTAGAACATTACAGTTTCCATGTACTCGTTACAGGCTGCAAACTATACTGTACTGCAGGGAGGTAAAAGTTTGATTCCACAATAAAAATATACAGTGTAAATGTTTTATTGAGCTTTATCAATAAATCATGGTCGGAGACAAAGTGGGAAATAAGAATGCGCTGTTGGAGTACTCTTGAGTTTGTGTGTGTTCATCAAGGTGTGCTGAGGTACATTTGCAGAGCAGGAGTGAAGATTAAGACAGTTCCCAGTATTGACACTGTGAGGAAGGCCCACAGGAAAATTCTGTCCAACACCTGAGCCACAAACTTCCAGTCTTGAACAACCTAGACAGAGCGAAGAGAGCGACAGAACAAAAAAGAAAGGTCCACAGGTGAGAATCTGCGTCAGCCTCGAGCGTTTCGTTTGTCACAGCCAAAACATTCCTCATTCAGGAACACTTTCATCATTTCTATATGCACTCATAGAGCAAATGAGACATACACTGGCAGTGACATGCATATACATAATACATGCAATCACTTTTATCCCACGCCTCCCCTCATGTCAGCCCACTCCCATACCTCTCGTATGAAGTGCTCCTTTTTGATGTGACGGCTGATGTAGCGAACTGAATTCGTGGCTTTCTCCAGCATGGCCAGCCAGGCTTGATTCTCATCCTCCTTCCCTCCGAGGGGGCCTCTCTGCTGGCCGCTACTGTGTCCCCTCCTTCCCACACCTCTGCGGGGCTTCAGCTCCGGGCTGTGCATCTCCATATCTGGAAAGTGGTATCTGAGGATAATGGACACTCACTGTTTTATGCATTGACACATATTTGCTTTCTTGCAGAGAGTTAGATGAGACGATTACGTTAGCTTGTCATAGCAGCACTGTCATAACAGCCTAGGTGTTTCTCATCTCCATTCTCTGTGCTAAGCTAAGATAATCTTCTCCTCTAACTCTTGGAAAGAAAGTGTATTTCCCATAACATTGCACTTTTTCTTAAAGTTAGTTGCTGTTTTACCTGTCAGTGTGCCCCCTCATACACAGCAGTCTGGGTAGTCTCTGAAGGAAGAGGCTCTTTACCCAGGGAGCCATGGGGTGGTAAGTGGCAGAGGAACGGTGGTGGACGTTAATGACAAAGACGGTGACGATGATGGAGAACGTGACAAAGATCATAATGAAGAGCAGGTATTCTCCGATCAGTGGGATCACCTGGAGATAGAGAAAGGGAATCAGCTAAATGTTTGAAATAATTACTTCCACAGGATGTAAGGATATGGAATTTATGAGGAGAAATTGTTCTATTTAACACATCAAAAAAAAAAAATGCAAAAACTACGCTTCTTAATCTCAAGAAAGTTCCAATTTTGACCTAAGATGGCACTGGTTAAGGTATCCACAAAGTGATCTGAACTTATCCTGAATACACTTTCAATACCTGCAACAGAAAAGTGCAGCAATCTAACAAATGGTCAAAATATTTAACTGGCAAACAAAACTTTAAACTTTATGGTGTTTTTTTTTTTTTTTAATCTAGTTTATCTTTTTTTCTGAATAAGTGAAGAGTGTCTGGTGACACAAGATTTTAAAAAAAGTCAGGGGATCACCAAAGTCAGTAAACGATATCCTTTAGGAAATTAGAATAACAGTAGCAAATTTCAAGACAATCCGTATAATAGTTGTTGTGATATTTTACAGTGAATGACAAATGAGCGCATAGAAACTTTGTTAGTCTATGTTGCTTGTTCATTAATTTTTACTTTAGATTGTCGGATAATTTGATACTCCTACATAGGGCATACAATAACATAAGAGGATATGGAAAAGTCAGTGATTTTGAACATTGTCATGATCCTTTTGAGTGCTGCTTCTCTGTCTGTCTCAGTCAATAGCTTGGTAATTGAGTTGACATACAGTTTAAGCTGCAGGTAATTGAGGGGCTGTGGTTATGATCTGTTTTAATTAGAGCACACTGCAATTAAGATTACAATTAGGATAACTGGACATGGATAAAACCAGACTTGTAGATTTGAAAAATACAGCCAAGTCAAAACTTTGAAATGAACAAAGACTAGGACATAACTTACTTTGGAGGATGAAGGGATGATTTCTTCTATGACCAGGAGGAACACAGTAAGTGACACCAGCACAGACGTGGAAAGTGACAGTTTCTCTCCTTCGTCTGATGGCAAATAAAATACCAGTACAGTCAGAAATGAGAGACCAAGGCATGGGATGATGAGGAAGAGGGTGTAGAACAAGGGCAATCGCTTGAGGATGAAGGAGTAGGTGACAAACGGGTACCAGTACACCCCATCTCTTCTGCTTCCCTTTACTCCTGTGGCATTGAGGATCTCCCACTCGCCATTATCAAAGAAGTCTTTACGGTCCACATAATGATCCACCAGGACCAGGTCCACCATGTTCCCATCGTAAGTCCACGAGCCGAACTTCATTGAACAGTTCTGTCGGTCGAATGGGAAGAAGGTGACGTCCATGGTGCAGGAGGACTTGTAGCTGGCGGGTGGAGTCCACGTTATGGTACCATCCCAGCGCACAATGGCTTTGGTCATCAGGGAACCCTCAAAACGACCGTCCGCACTGGGAGAAGATGAGAAGGAAATGATGAGGAGGTAAGACGTCATAATTATCAGTCAAGGTAAGATGTGAAATATGCATCAAAGTTTTCCGACACTGCCTCTGAACAATGTGTGCAGAGTGCGGCTCACTCACTTCTCATACAGCACAATGTCAGGAAGCCATATAGTCTCTGAAGGCACTCTGATGGAGGTAATGCCTCCGTAGTCATCGGGGTTCCACCTCAGCTTCACGTCAACCCACTCCTTTAAAAACATACATAACAGCACATGATGAGTTACCCGATCTGTTGGATTTAGCAGACTGAAACTGCGACGGACACTAGACTTAGGAAAGCTTATGTGTGTCTAATTTCAGCACCACGGACAGCACCAGACTGCAGCGCAAGGCAATAGTGTTTCATATGTTTCTGTAGAGTTGTTCCCACTTTGCTTGTGGTCTTGTCTATAACCATGTTTGCAGGTTTTTCAGCATCATATCAAGTAAATAAAAAGTCTAAGGATAGCTTAAAAGAAGTATTCCCAAATCTAATCTCCTTTAAATTCAAGGTTTATTCTTTATCATGTTAAATCCTTTATTTCCACAGACTAATGAGTATCTATTATGTTCCAGTATTTGTTTTATTATATCTTAATGACAAAGATTTACCGTAAATCTTATTACGTTGCTGTTGATCTGCACATTATTTTTTATTTTATTTTTGTAAATGAATGTTATTTGTATCAATTGTTTTTTTTTCTCCAGAAGCAATTAACATGTAAAATTAACAACAATCTAATACCCACCCATTCATAATATGTAATTGGGATTATCAAACAGCATTTAATACTAGGAAATGAACTGAAACAACAACAAGGAGTAAATTAAACAAATGCAAATAGTAGGCTAAACTATCCTTATCTGAATACTACATATTGTTGCAGCTAACTTTGTGAAACAATTTGCCTTCTTTAAAATGGATGAAGTATCATAGTGTTCCCTGTGCCGTGCAGGGTCATTGACAGATCTAAAGGAGGCTACAGGTCACTACCTTCTTCAGAGGAATAAGCTAAACTCCATCCCTCCTTCTTTGTTTATTTGACTGAGTAGACTGATGCAGCCGCCTTGATAAGGGTGAACTCTGTGCTTCATCTCCATGGCAAACCCAAGGTCAATTAGCTTTATTTTGTGTCAGACAGACGGACTAACTGGCTCTCTGGAGGAGGCGGTGTGTGCCTCAAACTTGAAGTGACAACACAATGTGTACATTTTATAGGCTACAGTACCACGTTGCAAATATTCATCCTCTATCGGTCTGAGAAACAGGAGGTTGCACTCTTGAATAATTCACAGATGTGAAAATTGCAGCTCACCGTTTATAGAGTCAGTGTGTAGCACTGTAGTAGGAATAATAGTGTTCATTGTTACCTGCCAAAGCCAGACATTTGTAGTCATCAGTTGGTTCTTTTCATCCTGCAGGAAGACAAGGGAGACATTTTGAGCACTATTTATAAATCTTAGTGGGGATTACTGTGAACAATAAGAAAGGGTAATGAGGAGGTGAGGCGCAAACTATAAGCTGAAGACAATAAGCTGAGTGAAAGAAAGTACTTAAAAAGTTAGAAAGGAAGATTTCTTCCCCCAAAGTGGGTTAATTGCTTCTATTGCTTGCCACTAAGACAGCACAGCAGAACATTTGGAGGGTTAAGGGCCTTGTTTCTGGCTACATTTACAGCATTTAATGAACGAGGAAAACACAAGTTACTCCTGGCAGTACTAATATGAATTCTGCCGCCTCATTTGCTAAATACTAGTACTGACATAGACTTTAAAAAAGACAAGAGAGAGTTTGAAAGAAAGGACGGTATTGAATTTGCAGAGGTCGGAGAGGGTTTTTCAGTTTAAGCTGTTGAGTTTTTGAGAAGCTCATAAAATACAAAACTTAAAAGATAAAAAAGATAAGACACAACTTTGTTTGAGTAGCATACCTCTCATGACCTTGTTTATGAATGTTTGTGACCGTTGCCATCAAGTATAATTTGGTCAATTATGTCATTTCTAATTAAAGGTTTACGCTTATGGTTAATTAACCGAATGGCATTTAATGACAAATCTCTGATAAAAATTGATGACAGTGTCATGACGGTCCCATGCACACCCCTGCACACGTGTGCAGTGTGTGTGACCGAAGAGAAAATCTTTGCAATAGATTTGGTGGTTTGTCTGCTGTCGAGAGTCACTGACGCAAACCTGATTGCATACCTCTGTGAACAAAAATTGATCTTTTAAAAAAAAAATAATAGTAGTTTAGTTGGACCACCACAAGATGGCACTCTTCTGAATGTTATTTCTGCACGGCAGAAGTACAAACATCGAATGCTGACATAGTCAAAATTTGGCCCTCTGTGGAGAGTGGGAGCGGTGGTAAATAATAAATGTGATCTGGTTCCTCTAAGCCTGATGGCCTCATTGCTTCCTCTGCTGCTATGAAAGACCACTTTGGACCTCTCTTTTAACCTTTCTTCCTCTCTCATCTCTTGACTCTCTGCTCCCTTAGCTCCTTAGCCTCCTCCTTGTTTATCCCAACACTTTTGTTCTCAGCATAGCGTCTGCACTATAGTTCCTCTGGAGGCCACCCATTTCCATCTCTTACACTCTTAACCTGCCTTCCACTGTCTTTGTTTCTGTCTGCAGTATTTTTTTTAATTATTTATTTCCTCTTAACATTAAATCATCAAATTCTTCTCCAAACTTCCTCCCTCTCCTCTCCTCTCTCCTCCTTCTTTCCTAGACTCTCATGCGTTGTAGAGATGGTGAGTGGTTCACTTTCTTCCCTTCTTCTCTTCCCTTCCTTTCTTCTTGTTCCAAAACATTAGCTTCCAATCCTCAGAAGACTATACCACGATTTTATTAGGCATCTTACATAAGGCTTTTTTAATTTCCTCAGAGAGCTTCCTTAACGGGTCCACACAACTTAAGACTGTGTACTGGGTTGCTCTCCTGGAAGCATTAGAGCCTCTATGTCTGGTTGCTTCGCTCAAGGGTGCTCAGGATGTGATCAGCTGCAGAGACAGTTTAAAATATCTTCATTTATCTAATATTAATATAATACATTATGTATAGCACAGAGACAGAGCCAGGACTACCAGACTACTACCAGACAGAGGCACTTGGTATTTATTTATTTTACAGTATGTGAATGTTAGGCTTAAATTTCCTTCTTTCTTCTCTCCTCTGATAATGTAACAAAACTTGCAGAGTAAGCTCACAAGCTGCAGACAAATAAGATGCAGGTGTTCAAATTAAAATCTGCTGACATACATATTTACATTTATTTGCTAAGAATTAATGACAAAAAATAACCTGAACATTTTTTATTTACTTCCTTCTACTGTAGCATAATCAAATACAGTAACAGGAGCCATACCAGCACAAACTGTGACCTTAAAGACGACCATAGAGTTAAAAACTCTTTCACAAACACAGCACAGAAGGCTGCCTCTCATGTGTTTGCATATCTGGGTGTTGTTTCCTCACCACATCAACCAGCTGCGAGATCTTGAGCCCAAACCGTACAGTGATGGTGTCATTGGCATGCTGGACAGGCCGCACCCACTTCTGGTACCCCTTGAAAAGGTTCCTCAGCAAGGAATCCTCCATCTCAGCCAGCGACACAAAGTCTTCTTGAGCTGGAAGGAGCCAGAGAAGAAAGTTGTGATGAGGAAACAAAACAGAGAGGAAGAATTTGGGGCGAGAAAATGGTATAGTGTTAATGAGAATATGAGAATGGATATGATCATAAGTAGCGCTGAAATTGGTAGATAAATGGTGCACAAATGGCAAGAATTGATTCATTGTATTGATAAAACGATCAAAGAAAGGTTCCGGCCACATTTATAAGTCATCTATCATCTGAGGGAACAGATGTGCTTCTCTTTTAATCAATACAGCTGTCTACACAGTTGTTGTGTAAAGCACACACTTTATGTGTGTAAACCTTAAAGTCTATTTGTTTTTATATTTTATGTGCGTAACTACAGTGATAATGAGCGGCTCTTGCTACCGTATGCAGGCTGGGTAGATACCTCTGTGACACCGCAATGCCCACACTGACAGTGCTAACATGCTCATGTTCAGCAGGTGTCCTCTTTACCATGTTCACCGTCATAGTTAAGTGCATTAGCATGCTGGCGTTTGCTAATCAAGCATTATATTATAAACCAAAGCAGTGGTATTGGAACAACAAAGTTTTGACAATTCATCCTGTGGGTAACATGAGTGTTTCATGGCAAGGCATCCAATAGTTGTCAAGACATTTCAGTTAAAACCACAAATGTCAACCTCCTGGTGGTGCTAGAGGCAAAGTCTGGGATCACCAAAGTCATTAGGATTTGTAGTTTAGGATACACCGAGTCTTCATAACAAAATTTTGTGTCATCCAGTAGATGCTGAAATATTTATCTGAAGCATACTGGCTGTAATCTGCAATCTGAGGATGCTGACTCTGACTCTTGGCAATAGTGGTGGGACATTTTGTAAGATAAATGATTTCATTAATAAAGTAATCAATAATGAAATAAAATGCGTTAGTTGCAGTCCTAGTTATATGGCTAGTTAGCTGGAATGCATGTAAAATTCATGTGCACAGACAGATGCAGAAATAAATGTCACACTCTGGCGAGGCTTACATGTTTAAGAACATACAAGGACACAGTCGTGCATGAACAAAGTGAACTATCTCTCCAGAGTCTCAAAAGCAAGTGGAGGGAGAAATTAAGTCAGGGTCTAAGACTCAGACATACACACACACACACACACTCTGTCAACCCTGGACTGACAGCTGGTCATGGCCGAGCAAATGCATCTAAGCTCCCAAGGCTGACAAAATGATCATGCTGACATGATCACTTCAGACAGAACAGTCGCCAGGGGAGACAAGCTGAGCTCAGAGCGCTTTGTGCAGCCAGGCACAAGACATAATAGTCCGTTAAAGAATGACGTTCACGCTGAGCAGGAGACAGTGCAAATGAAGGAACGGTGCTTTTACTTCACCAGCTACCGATCAAGTGCAGACGGCTGAAAGACATCAGGTCTCCGAGGTAGACAATTACAGAACACACACTGCTTGCAGGTGTAGAGCAAAACATGCATGATGTGTAATTCAGTTTAGTTCAGGCGAAAATAATCATCAGTCAGTGGATAGGGAAACAGAAACTAATGGTTTCTTCGGTGCCTTAAAGTTTGCAAACTTAGCTATACTGAAAGCCAGTGTGGTGTTGAATTGTCTTTAAGCAAGACACTCTCAATCTCTTCACTGTTACTCATTGCAACTCAGTCTAAAAGATGCAGATGACAGCAGTATTTGCTGGATGCTCGTAGCATTATGTGGTATTTGTACTTGAGCTGAAGAGCAGAGCATTGCACAGTAACACTCTGGTTCTATCAGCTCTGAGCTCTGAGCGTTCCGCTGCACAAGAGGACGGATATTTGGCGCTGCCTATGGTGGTGTTACAACAGAGGCACGCAGAGGCTGATAGACAGAAAGGAGAGGTTTGAATCAACAGCCTCGCAAACAAGGGGAATGGAACAGAGGAGTGGAGAGAGCTGATAAGGGAAGGAGAGAGACAGAGTGACCCGGAGCAATTCCCTTCAGTGTCTGAGAGAGACAGAACGAGGGGGCAGGGTAGAGGTTGGTGAAGAAGAGGAAGTTAACTGGGGCAAGGGGAATGAGAACAGACAGCAAAACAGATAGCAAGGAGGGGAATTTCCAATTTCACTTCCCAACACAATGTTCTATACCGCGCAAGCTAATCCCTCTCATCTTCTCATGCGATACCTATCGCTTCACCGATTCAAATTTGATTTTATAAACTGCAGCTCTAAACTGCAGGTTGCATGAATTCAAACTCTCCAGATTATTCCGGCAGTGACCTCTGTCCACAATGACACTGAAATCAGACAATATTTGGGTGTGATGGTGCTCCTCACAAGCACACAGAACGATTATCACTCTGGATTGACAATGACAATTGATGAAATATTGAATTCAAGCCAAGCCATAGTTTAAATAGTTTTAATAAGAAATCTGGGGGAGCTTACACAGCTCATAGGTCAGGTAGGAGGGCTGCTTCGACAAATTTCGCTTACAGCCCCAGGGAGGTCAGGATCGGGTCTGAGTGCAGTACAGTGGCCTGAGAAAGCATGTCACATAGTGTAACAGCGTGGCTCACTGACGTGTTTTCAATGGCTATTAAGCAACAAGGCTGCACTATGGTACAGAGGGATACGCTACCAGATTTTAGATGCACAAACAACAGCTGTCTGTAGGATTAATTCAAATCTATAAAAAACCAACACCATGTAGTTTTACTACTACTTGGGTTTGATGTTATACATGCTGTCACAGTAGAGGAGTGGTGGATGAATAAAGTCAGTGGAACGTCCTCACAAGCACTCTAGGAGACAAAAGAGTTTTTTTTCTTTTTTGAATCTTTGAGGAAAGAATTGCTTCAGGCTGTGTGGACACAGACGTGCACTTGTAGTTCCTGTCTTCTGCCTCCTCCTGTTTCCTGTTGGATGTGTTGGAATCTGAAGTTGAAGTACGCAGCGTGTTCAAACTCAGACAGATTACCTCCCATTGCATCAGAACCCCCCCCCCGTAAAGCACTCACAGTTTGTAAAGGCTTGAAACGGAGCGTCAGTACACTCAGCTGAATCCATCTACCATCTCTACAGGAAGCAACGCCGTCTCAAGATGCTCATCAACCAAAAGCGCAGGAGCCAAGATAGTCAAACACTGCAGGGATGGATTCCTGTACAAGAGCACCACTCTCTCTCCCTCCCTCAGATAGAGGCGGGCTGACTCTGTGTGAGTGTGTGGTTGATTGAGCAAAGGTGAAGCGGAGAGTATTGATTAGAAGACACAGTCTGATGGTTTGGGGGATGGGGTTGGTTCTCTGTGGGGAAATAGTGATGCATTAGCATACACTTTGTGTGTGTGCGTGTGTGTGTAAGGAAGAGAAACAACTGTTTCCTGAAGATTGATACAGACACAAGGGTGACCCAGCTTTCAAACAAACACCCTGCATCCTTCTCAATCTCAAACACCCCATGGGCGACACAGTGGTATGATCACCTTGACACTGCAGCCATCTGTTAACTGTGAAACCACAGTGGGATGTACCACTGGGAGGGGTGAAAGGATGAGAGAGAAAACAGAGGGGAGTCCATTATTATTTTTCTCTTTGCACACAAGTGCAAATGAAAGACAGTTTAACTTGTTTTTCCTTTTTATTCTCCACGCAGCTGTCACCGATTCTAATGAGATGTTTCCACACCGATGGGAAAGGGGAGATTTAAAGAGAGAAGGAAGCCATCCGTCTGAGATGCAGCTCTGCTCTTGTTTACCCACAATGCAACAGGACAGGTGCCTCTGAGGTAGCCAAGACATTTCACAATGGCTAACCTCATCAGTCACAATGTCCTTGAGGCATGTACTGTACTGTACGTGAACCAACACACGTTACAGTAGGTTGCATGTAGTCACTGGGTGCAAAACTACACTGACCATCACATGACCGGAGGTGACCACATGTGTGCAGTATCACTGCGCTGCACTTCACACATCACAGTGAGGCATGTTGATTATTCAGAAAGACACGGTGCGGTTGAATTTTGAAGGTAATTTTTTAAAAGCTTTGAGTGCCCACGAAGGAAATTCAATTTCCCCTCTTGAGTTGGCAGAGATGAATATCTTGGAAAATCTGGACCCAAGATTTCCAGAGGGTGCTACAGGTAAGTGAGAAAATATGTTGTTTGTTTTGTTTCTGCTTCCAACGGGTGCCATTTCTGTAATTTAACCTCCTTTGCAGGAAGCTCACTATCAGCTTAAAATGATTCCCCATGAGCTTAAAGCGCTATTGTGTAATCTTTATGTAATAAAATAACAGATTTTTAACTCATTTTGATTTAGAAACACTGACCCATAATCAGGCGGATAGTCTCTTTCATGCATTCTCGTCCTGTACGCCTGTTTCTAAGCTATGTTGTTTGTGCTCCAGGTACCATCTCCTGTGCTTTATGGCACTAAGTCACATTCCATTAACTACTTCACTTTTTTTTGGTGAAAGTGAATCATATTTTATGGAAGAAATCAGATGTCCTCCACCCCAACTCTCTGTAAGTAAACAGTAACACAAACTGTTGTGGACTACAGCTGCTGTTAGCTAACGTTAGCTTACTTTGTTAGCCGGGCTGCCTGGAATGTGAGCAATGGAGGGTGTTAGTGTTTTACCACAGCACCAGGAAGAGGAGGTTTTCAGAGACTCAGCAGTCGTTATATACATAATGGTATAGGTGAAGAACCTGAAGAGAATGACAGTACAGTAGCTAAGAGAAAAAAAGGGAGAAAAGAGAGTAAGAAGATTTCGGATAAGAAATAAGGGACTGAAAGACAAAGACGATGAAAATTGTCTACATAATGTCACTTTAAGTGTGGACTGACACTGGGAGGGTAAATTGGTCTCAGTGGATCTCAGTGGAGGGTAAATTGGTGACAGTGGATTAATCATTTTCATCATTAATCGTCTTGTCATCACCTCTCGCTCCTTCCCTTATACACACACACACACACACACACACACACACACACACACACACACACACACACACACACAAACATGCAGCATAAATATACAGCAGGAAAGATTTACAGTGCTGCCAAGAGCCACTCCAAGATTAGAGTGGTGTAAATGCTTTACAGTAAGCTGAATCAACACACTCTCTCTCTCTCTCTCTCTCTCTCTCACACACACACACACAACACACACACACACACACACACACAGACCAAGTATCTGCTTTCCTGTCATTTACCACCAGGCTGACACACTATTTCATTCTTCACTTTCAATAAAAGAAACCCATGAGACATAATTTACTCACAGTTTTATCATGTAATGGGAATCTTTCCCCATTAATTTCAGTGTTATATTGTCCCATATTGCTCTCCAGTAGCTTGTTATACACACATCCTCAGTCACACATCCCCAGGGCGGCGCTGCGCCCCCATTCTTTAATAAATCATCAACGCGCTCCTCTCACCTGACCCCATCATTTTGTCCCGCTGCCTCCCAAACGATTAGAAGTGCAATCACATCTGAATTATACAACATGTCGGCTTCTTTATGAACCTCTTTCCTCTTTACGCAGCACCGTGCAGGACGGGGCGCGCTGGCCAATTACTCTAATGTCAGATTATTAAAGACACTGTAACGTGTTGGGATGCTCTGTTTTGATCGCGCAACGAGCTCCCAAATCCTCACCAGGGTTCAAGCCTTTCAGCAGCCTAAACCAATTCAGTCTTTGTTGTTTTGGACGGGGTGCTGCCTGACAGTTAGACAGCTTCAACAGTTGAGAGATGGATTGTGTTTGCCGTCTCTTACCTTGCATAGTAGCCTTCCCGAGAACCAGGGCGAACCACAACACCGCAACCGCAAACTTCATGCTCTCTCTTGTCATTAACCACACCGACTGGATCTATCCACGAGAGCGCAGATCAAATCATTTCACAGCTCTCACAGTCCTGTCGGATGCATCACTTCATCAGCCGAGTGAGACCCGCGGAGTATCGCTCTGATGGCCAGTTTAAATAATGAACGACTGACGCTTGTTGGTGGCTTTGTATAACACGGACCGCCTTCACGATGCGGGACAACAGCAGCCTCCTCTTATTCCGTCGCCTGTTCTGTTCATGCAGCCTCTTCTTTTTTTTCCGTGTGTGTTTGTTTGTGTCCCGGTGCAGAGATGGATGATACCAGAGCGGAGCGGTGCCGGGGCTGAGGGCGGGACGGGGGAGGGCTGGCCCGTCAGAGGATGGAGGGAGGACGCGGACTGGAGAGGACAGATGCGGTCCCCATCCAGAGGGGAATAAATAAAATAGATGCGCATGCATGGGTACTTTGTCCACACAAATATCTCATAATACAAAGATTCAGATGTATTTAATTAATTGCGTTTTTTATATAGAGACATGACATGATAATAGTAACTTATTCTGTTTATATGAATTTGGTAAATATCAGTTTTGGTCTAAAATATTTCATGCAGAATTTGAGTAACATGGTTATTAATAGGTTAAAAAGCAGTGGCTCATCCATCAGCCAACGGTCTTGTCTGATTTGGCTTGAGTGATGGGTGTGTCCAGAAGTGATGAGAAATGTGCTCCGTTGTCACGCCCAACAGTGATGTCACAGTGTACTGAGTACGCTTCTACATCACTGTAGTAAGAGTAGATGTTAAATCACTGAAGCGGCTGCTGTTAAAGGTCCAGTGTGTAGAATTTAACTTGCAGATTGTAACCAACTGAACACCCCTTATCTCACCCTCCCCTGGCTTGAAAGATAAAGGGCCCTATCTAGGTCTTGCATTTGCTTTGTCCCTTCTGGGCTACTGTAAAAACATGACTTTTTGGAAGAAGACCTGCTCTCTCTGTAGACATAAAAGGCTCATTATAGGATAACAAAAACACAGTGATGTGTATTTTCAGGTGATTATATACTGATGAAAAGCATACTCATATTTAGCCAATAGATTCCCCTAAATTTTGCACACTGGACCTTTAAGTTGCACATTTTCTCCAAGTGGAAAAATGAGCCACCTGTTTCACAGATTCATTCAAGTGTGGTGTAAAGAACTTGCAAAAATTGTAGAAATTTGAAATTTCAGTCCAGAGATGAGTCCAGTGTGCAGAAAGCCCTTACTTTAAGGATAGATTAACAGATTTGGGCTCTAACAGACAGTTTGTCCTTGCTAAACCATGGAAAGTGACAAACACAGAGAAAAAAATCTGAAGAACTTCATTTTATTCATAAAATCTCATACTGTATGTGCTTTTGCTGAACTTTGGAATACATTTTTGCCCAGTACAGGGACTGTGGATTTTGTCAAAAAGGACAAACCAGTGGACAAAACCTCCTTCAGTGTACAATGGGACGTATTGCTTTCAGACAGACTTGAAAAATCTTTTTTTTTTTAAAAAGAGGAAAGAAAGAAGAAGAAAAATGGGGCACAAAACTCTTCCGAGTTTTCTCCTTCACATCACAACATCCGTCACGAACATGGCTCCATCAAGGCTCCAACTCACGTTACTGCACAAAAGTTCACATTCAGTGAGGAGCGAAGGATTTTCCACCCAACCGCGGGGCTTACCACTTCATTTTATGAGTAACACTCAGAGATGTCGTGAAGCACTTTAGTTTGATAAACGGCTTAAGATCATCTTTCAGGAAGCAGTGACCTGGAAGTTTCCTCTCAGAAGCCCATCACACTGTTTTATAGGCAGTGAGTCTGCACATTATCGTAAATCATCGGGGAGTGCATTTGATGCCTCCTTCGTTCAGTTGCACACGCACTTACAGTATACATGCCATGCTATGCCACGCCATACCATACCACACATGTCATGCATCTCTTTACTGTCACAGGAGAGCATGGGTGAGGCCGTAAGCACGAAAGCAAAACTGAATCCATGCTAATGATATAAGGACACTGTACACTAGAGGGGGGGAAAAAAACAGATCCCAGATGACTGGAACAATACACTCTGCCACATCACATCCTGAAACCAAATCTGATTATGGCCCATAATGTATGTAAGCATCATGGACCCTGATTCCACTACAAGTGGCGACTGGAGGTGGTTGTGCAATTATTTTATGTACAGTATGTTGTTATTCCAAAGCTATCACCTTTCACTGATAAAAGGTAAAGTGGCAAGGGTGAGCACTTACCATAGCACAATCTATCTAATTACCTGCTGCACAAGCCGAGCAGATGAGGCGATCTAGTTATTGATTTCACAGAGAGTTTCCATACACTGTTGGGAAATTGAGAAATATGCATCTCCTCCAGTTCAATTCCCCTCCTGTTGCCAGTTAATGGAGGTGTAACGGAGAGAAAATAGAACCTACATGAATATAATCAAGCTTCACAATAGGTTAGGCCGTTTTATTTTAATTATGATATAAAACTTGTGGTGTCACCGTGTAAAAAGACATCTAGCAGAGAACAGAGTATGTGAAGAATGGAAGTGATTTATGGAGGTGCCAAAGTCCAACAGCCAGACCCTCTGACAGAGAGCAGAGAGCTCGGGATTCATTTGCTTTGTGTCATTTATTCAGGCAATCAAATAAGCAGTTAGTTGACTCATAAAGAACTCATGGCAAGCAGGCAAGGAGATGGACTCTTCCTATCTCGCTTCTCTTGTAATTAATTTGGAGCAAACAGCAGCTGGAAGAAGGACTGCAAGGTGAATCATTCTGCACCCACGCACAAGCACAACAAACAAATGCACGGGACTTGATGGTTCATTCATAACCAACACGAGGACACACTTCCATGCTGCACACATGCAGGCCACATGCTTGAAAATCTGCCACTTGGCTGCTTTCTTTGGCTTTGTGTATCTCATTAAATGCTGTCTTACTCGGACACCTGATCGCTGCTCTGCTATTGCCAAGACAGTGCCCACGGGGGAACCCAGCCTATCAGTCTCACACACGCGCACACACACACACACACACACACACACATATCTTTCAAGTAGGCACAACCACCCTGCTTATCTAACACCCAAACAAACTCTGCCACTTCTGTTTCAGTGCACACAAACTGACAGTAAGTGCTCCAGTAGTCTTGTTATCCAGTGCTGGGGGTAAACAGAGATTCTGGATGATCTTAAAATTGCAGACTACTTCAGTAATTAGTCTCATTCCACTTCCAATCCATGTTAATTAAGAAAATGAGTTCACATTAAGGTCATCAGAGCTGAGGGGAAGTTGAAAGAGCAATCTGTGTTTTAATTATAGAAGAAATGTGAAAAGCCTCATCTTTTGGACAATTCTCACAACAATTCTGGAGCAGAAGAAAAAAGTCTTTCTTTCTTCTTTCTTTCTTTCTTTCTTTCTTCTTTCTTTCTTTCTTTCTTTCTTTCTTTCATTCTTTCTTTAATTCCGTGATTTTCCCAAACACTGTCTTCTCCCTGGTTTGTGACAAACACTGATGCAATTTTTTGTGTTGTTGGAACACACAGTCATTGTAGAAATGGCAGCTGGCCCTTCAGCTACCCTTAACAGGGTGATGTCAATGCAAAAACATAAAGGCACATACACCTGGCTGCCCAAACACACGCACGCACACACAGAGGAAAACAAGCTAAAAACCATCTCCCTGCTCTGTAATCAAACTGCGGTTGATCAAATCACCATTTGACAGTCATGCTCCAGTGTGTGCTCAGTGACCTTTTCAGTCCAAACAGCGAGAATAAGGTAAACCACGGTTGAAACTGGAGCATTTTCCTATGGCTGTGTACACGTGTGTGTGTGTGTGTGTTCCTGTTCTTCTGTCTTTATGAGAACCAACTTTAGCTTAAACCCTTCAGAGCAGAGAGGAGCCATTTTGACTTTAGAGGGAGGAGCTCAACCAATTTTACATCGCAAGATGGGTTTACTCATCCTGACAACTGCATGTGTCAGCATGTGAAAACAGCTCTCTCTTGAGTTGCATTATGGCATATACAGGGTTTCTGAAGTCTGACCCACATTTCAGGGGTAAAATACATGATATCCCAGCCTTTCAGATTACTGTTTTTCAGATTGCTGATTCCTATTATTATTATTATTTTTAACAAGCCCACTGTAAGCCATCTAACTTTATGGATGTGACGCACGAAATTGCTAGACTACCGTACACATAACTGTAGCCTACTGCCTTGACGTTGAGGTTTGGCACTGGAGAATGAATGTAACACTGGTAAGGCACAGCGTTATGGTACATTAGCCTGATACCTCTGAGACTCGATCTATGCATTGGGGTATAAGCATATAAGCAGCTAGACTTCACGCAAGAAGATTTAGAGAAAGCTGACATGATTCAGACTACGAATCCCTGCTGCAAGAGCTAATACCTGCTGTCTTCAGCTGCTGTCATTTGTCATACTGATGTTATGTCACATCATTATCCTTCCCTCCACCCTTCCTATTGCCCCTCCTTTTTTATAACCAATGTTTCTTTATTCATATTTCATAGAACACATTTCCCGTCCTCCTTTGACATTTCCACAACATCATTTACTTCCAGACCTTTAGTGTGTTTATTTTTTGGAAAATGTCAGAGACAAACATATTCATTTTACATCGGTCCAAGCGTATTTGCCCTGGCAAATAGCATACTTATACAATTGCCTTGATACCCTGCTACAATGCATGCTGACTCAAGAAAAACAGGCATTCAAGCATTCATTTGAACAGAGGGTGACAACGAAAGGCTGATGCAAAGCCTTTCCCACCAGCAGTGATCCAGTATGGCTGAGTGAACAGTGTGTCTAGCGAAGAGCAGTGCCCAAAGAGAATAAAGCAACATTTTCCTCTCAGTCTGGTGTCTCAGACAGAGACAAAGAAGATGAGTGAAAGAGAGAAATGGTGGGAGAGACTACAGCCTAATTAAGAATGAAATGTGGCTTTCAAAGCGAATTATTTGGCTCCAAAACAAATCCATTTTTATTGGTATGCTGGTGCAAAGGTTTATTGTGGTTTAATGGCGAGATCTCTGGTCTCAGGCGCTTAGATAGTAAATGTAACCCACAATTAGAAGATTTGTAAGACAGAAATCACCTGTTTGTTTCTACTTCATTGTCTTGCTAGACTGTTGGGTGAATAGGTGTAATCTCATGTACATGTACTGGAGGCTACATGCTGCACTGTTGTTAGACTGCCAAGCAATAAGCTGTGTATAGTGCTAAAGGAAGGTGATGGTGCACGTGTATTCACGAACAGCATAGATAAGATGTTTGGCTGAAAAGCAAGTGAGAGGGAAAAAAACACAAAGCGCAAATTCATAGCTGAGAATGATAAAATCATCAGAAGAAAACGAGAACACAGAGAAAACAGACCAAAAAAAAAAAACAGAAAGTGAGCAAAGAGACACATTGGAAACCGCGATCCATTGCTGATTATGACAAAGCGATGAGTCTGATTTTCTGCCCCAGTTGCCGTGGCAGCCAGCAGCAGCTGCAGTTGCAGGGTAGCATTCGCTCTGCTGTTCCACTCCTCCATTCCCCGAGCCGGTCAATTATCAATGATATGGAAAAGCAAGGAAGATCCTGCCGGGCCTGCTGCCCAGCACATGCCGGGGCCACAGGAGAGGGGAGGAGGGTGAGACACTATGAAAGGAATGGTTAGACAGAGACAGAAGAGGAGATGTTGTTGGCTCTGTTAATACACCAGTTCATGCTTAAAGGCATGAGGGACAGTTAGAAAAGGGAAGATGAACGTACACACACACACACACACTGGCTAGTGTTTTTTCCCCTTAGGAGGTAATAATATTGACTTACATTGATTGCCTGGAGACACTAACATTAACCATATTTGCAATGCAACAACTGATATGAAATGCATGGTAGATATGGCAAAGATTCCCCATGGTAATGTCTTGCAGGCGTTCAACTCAAGACAGTGGTGTGGTCACAAAGTTGGTCAAAGAGAGGTTAAAAATACTGTGCATGAATTTTCCGGTGACAATTTGTTATATTTACATCCACTGCATGTGAGCCAGTCAAATGCTATACATTGCAAAGCTTAGGGATGTGAAAACTGCTGTTTTGTGTGGAGGTTTTTTCACCCATTGGCCAAAGGGGGACATCATGACACCAGTTCTGGCAGTACCACTTGACTAAACCTTTCAGTGGACAACATCTGATGCTGTCTGTAAAGCCATAGATGAAGCAGTCCCTAACAGGGCTAGCCTAACCTCAACTCTTACCTTCCCTAATCCTACATACTAACCAAAAAAACAAAACTTAACCCTGTGTGTTGTTGTGGAAGAAAGATAGTGGTCAGGAGCCTCTGATGTCTGTATTATTTATTGACACTTGATCAAGGAGAATTAGAGACACTCTCATAGTGCATCAGAAGTGCCTGAGTCGGTCTCACATTGTGCCGAACTCGTAGATGGACTTTAAACCCTGAGATAACATCACAAATACTATATGCCCAGAACTGTAACGGTGACGGGACGGTGTCATTGTCAGCATATTCGGGTCTGGAGACACAGATGTCTATTTATGCAGATTGGAATGTCAATGGCAACCTATCTATTATGTCTAAGCAGGCAGCACCAGACTTTGACCCTGACCACCACAGTGTTGAGATAGACTGGCACCTACTGTCACCAGTCAAAGCCAAACAATTAATACTGCAGAGGACCTCAAGGCCCACACGTGACTTTGTGTAACCTTGTGTGATGTGTCTGTATGTTTGTGCCTTTATTATATTCCATGTGTCACTCAGAACACAACAAGAATAGAAAATTCCGTTATCAGTCATGTAACATCAGCTCTGTTGTGTGCAGTAACAGATCTAGAGCTGAACTGACATTTTGTTTGCTCTCTGAAGTCAGCTGAAAGACCTTTCAGCGAAAAACAAAGGCCTCGCAAGAACACACAACTGAAGGGCACAGTACCTGCACACACACACGCACACACAAAACGGAGGGACAGGAGTTGGCATTAAGTAAAACCAAGTCTGTCATTCCCTCTCTACCTTTCCACCTCTTTTCAACTGAAGCTGTCACAAAAATATTCTAATAGAGAGACAGAGATCTGACTCACTGCGACTCACTGTCTGCACTCATGGATGCGTGTACCTTGATACAAGCACGAATGCCCCCTCTGTGCACACACACCTATACACACTGACGTTACACACTCGTTCTGCTGCACTGCCACTGAAGTTGTCACAAAAATGTCCTGGACTGAGAGTTAAAGGTATAACTGAATCAGACTCTCTTCCTTATTTTACTCGCTCCACTCGCTGGATCAGGACACACACACATACGCACTCGCACACGTACATGTAACACACACAAACTCATACCTTGTTACACACACACAAATATCCTCAAGTTAAGCTGTCAAAGAGATACAGACACTAACAAATCTGATTCATTGAGACGATAGCATTTCTCTTTTGCCAACTTCTATCAATCACTCTCCCACACATACACACACACACACACACACACACACACCTACACACACAAAACTCTGCCATTTACTGTATAATACCACCCTGGAACAGACCAGTATCTGAAGCCTCTGCAGTCTCCTGGGGGTATAGCTGTGGCAGCTATCAAAGAATAATGATTCACCCAGTCTGGCTTAATATGGAACATTTTTTTCTTTAATATACTTACACACATGTGCGCGCATGCACACACACACACACACTGTAGCCTACTTGTGGCATTACTGTATGTACCCTGAAAATAGAAACTAGTGCTCTGATTTGCCTCTTTGATTCTCACAAGCCTTGCATCTGAGATTTATCATGAATTTCTGTCACTATTTGTCTACAAACGGGTTCAGTTCACACTAGTTTATCAACTATTACTGGGAATTAAAAGTCTTTCCAGTCGTTCCAATAGGCTAACAGACCAAGTTATGATCACTTTATTTTGGGAAATAAGACCTTGGTCTGATGACATGCACCTGGTAAAGAGATGAATGAAGCTGAACAGCGTAGAAGAGAGTGAATGCTACCTTTTATTCCATAGTTTTACTAGCAGTTACTGTGAGTGCCACACTTGTTCTGAAGTGTAAAAAGGTGGAGATGACACTCAGAGAGTGATGTGTGTTATTATAAAAACATATCTCTTGCCGCCCACTCCTGTTTTCTGAGAGAAGAGCTCTCAGAAAGGGGTCTGTAACGAGATTTCTAATGAGTGGGTCATTAAAGATCCATTATGATGTCACATCGCTCTCCACTGCCACACTGAGTCATCATCAAGGACAATAGACAAGATGGATATGTCATTCCACTTGCCTTCGTGAGTGTCAGATCATAATGTGGATCATGTGGCTTCCCTGAAATGACCTTTTGATATCAGTGATGTCAGACCATCTGATGTTAAACTGATCTGATGTAACACAGTGTCTGCATGCTCATGTTTAATCATGGTTTCAGTGAAGCTGCTTGAGCTCAGCAATATATTACAATTATACAATTTATGATATAATATAATGCATAATAATAATAACATATAATATAATTTATGTTAGATGTTTAATGCTTTTTCACGTCTTGTTCAGTTATCTTTGTTATATGCCAAATATATGTCAACATTTTTCTTTTGATGACTCATCTTTCTTCTGATGGCGTATATATAAATGTATCCAATCAAATGTGATTTGGAGGGAATAATCCTATCCATCATATGAAGTCACACTTAACAATGAGTAGCTAGGAGAGCAAGTCACTGTAGGAGGTATGTTTGAATGTCAGCTGGCAAAAGAATGTGGTTGAGGCTTGATTTAGTCATTTCTTCCTTGTAGTCATCCTCACCAGCTCTACTCTGCTGCCTAATCCTTTACATTTCTCTCATGGTCCCCATAGGGGTTGTGTTGTTTTTTTTCTCCTCTGAAGTAAATTTAAATAATTATAAATAGTCTGGCGATCCTGGACCAGGGCCCCTGCATTTGTGGGGCTGCTAGGCTGATGCCTCGGCCTGTGCATTAATCCAGGCCAGGATATTGGGAGATGCAGTTAAAACGATTTTAGCCATACTATCATCCACTTTTGTAGGTTAAACTGAAAAATGAGCACACCCGAAATTTTAGTATGCATTTCAAAGTGATTGTGCAAAGAAAATGGGTGCATGGACAACTGATTAAAAAATTCAGTCTGTGCTCCTTGGTGTCCTCTAAAATAAAATACTGCCTAAACTGGGTGTTTGTTTAAAACCTGTATGATCACCTGACTTCTTTTCAGCTATGTTACCACATTTCCAGACCTCGGTAAGTAACTTGATTTATTTGAAGGGCAGAAACTAGGACCAAATAGGACAGAGAAGAATAATCTGGAGTGCACTGAAGGTGATTTTACAGTAAAGATGACATTAGCCTACAAGATTTGCTGACTCTATTGCAATTACAAAAGGTGGTTTCGTACAGTAGATTTGTCAAACCTCTCATGAATTATTGAGAAACATGTGGCCACTTCCTTGTTAGTTACATAGCTCTGTCTGTCTTGATGGCGATAATGCTGAACTGCACAAATGTAGTACGCAGATAAATTGTGCATAAAGTAAAATCATCCTGCCACTGTGTACTGTGCATGTACTGCAGGAACTTGTTTTCGATACAGTACACAGTACGCCGAAGGAGATGGTGGAAGTCAGAAAGTACCTGGAGAAAACAAGCAACCGGATATACTGTATGGGGATGGTATGTGGGTTTTCCTGGAGGAACCTGGGACACTGACACAAACTTGTATTTGATCTTTAAGACAGGCACACGCATGGCAGAACATTTCAACTCAGGGGTTCTGAATATTTGATGACCGAAGAGAACAACATACAAAAACTATGGATATAGCAGGAGATAGAGTTAGACAAGCTGACAGGGGCTACTTAAGAATAGCACACAAATCAGACCTTAACAACTTCCATCTTTGAATCTTTGAGAATGAAAGTACGCTTTATCTTGACTTTCTTCTGAGTTGCTAATACGCTGAAACAAGACAACAAGTCAGATGAGTGCCACTCTGTCAAATAAATGACATTTTAATTAAAGTCAGTTTATCCCCCTGTGTTTATAAAAGAAGAGCTATGGACTTGGAAATTGGTTGAAATGAGCTATTAAATAAGAGTTCTTGCAGGAAAAAAAAGGGTGCAGATGTGAATTATACATGGCCTAGGAGCCATTTGGATCAGTCCCTCTCTGCAGTTTAAAGCTGACCAATATTATGTTCCTTTTTCATCAGAAGGAAAAAGTGGTCTAAGAAATTTGGAAAATGTCACTGCAAAGAAATAAAATAAAGCAGCATGATGTGTTGTTACTAGGTCTAATTGTGAGATTTAGGGGGCTCTATTTACTGAATATGGCAGAAAAGGAACATAATATCCATAACTATAGTGTATAGTCAACTGGAAATAAGACTGTGTTAGCTTAGAATGAGCCTATAAATCTACAGATGCAGCTGGCTGTTGTAAAGGTGGTACTTGTTGAAACTGTCCTGATGCAAAAATGACAGCTGAGCTGGCTGTGCTTCTGTTTCTGCATTAAAACAGGCATGATCGCCACTCGCCTTGTTGTCACGCTCACTGTGTCAGGTGACATTTGTATGATGCTGAGCTTTTCTCAGCTGTAGTGCCACTGTACTCCTTTTCCATTGGGTGGTGCTGGGCTGCCAAGCCAGGTCCCACTCACAATGGATAGCAGCCTATCACTCTCCCACCTTTAAGGTCTGTATGCATGAACATAAATCTAATCACTCTCTTTAAGCACTGTTTGGGTCTTTACCAACTCCTGGGGGAAATATCTCTTGAGTCTGATGTCTCTTTAAGCTCTATTGTATTCATCAGCTGCTCGCTAACTTTGTCTGCCTGCCATTTGGCACAGGGCACGGTGGTTACAGTGAGGTTTTAGAGCTTTTCTTCTGAAAACATCAGCTGCCACTAGAAAGCAAGGTAGATGACAGTTGGCCTGAAAAACCAAAACAATGAGCTGAAAGATGTTATAACACCTTATAGAGCTCAGTGAGGTGATGATTCTCAGCAATTTTAAGGCTCTTAAATTGGGCAAAGTCCCAAATGTATAAAAATATTTATGCAATATTTATTTATACATGCAGCTTTAAACGAGCCTAAAATACGTGTCTTTAGCACAGAGAGACTCAAAAATAAACTCTTCATCCAACTACTCAGTTCAAAGATGCCTGCTATCTTTTATTTATTTTTTTCTAATTATTCATTTATACGTGGGAATGTTACATTTGGAAACATTATTTGATATAATATATTTTTGCGGTGAAATCACAAAACCAACGCCAGTGTGCAGTGTTGTTGTACATCTCCCTCCCACTGCTCTGTCTGAAGTGTGCCTGTGAGAGTTGCTCAGTTTAACATTGAACATTAAATCTTGTGATTTTCTGCCTCCGCCAGCCATCAAAGAAACACCTCTCTGCTGCCGTGGACCACATCTCTCTGTCTTTTTTCTTTTTCTCTACCTCGTCCTCCTCCAGTATCCCACAAGCAAACGGACTGATCAAAAAGGGAAAGCCAGAAATGCCCTCGTAAGTACAGCTGAAAAGTTCTAAAAGTTCTTCTCTTTTATGAGTCTTTTTCTCATAATTTCTGTATTTCTGCTCCATCAAACTCTTGACTAAATAAAAACCAACCCATCAAAGTGGATTTAAAATTAAAGCTCATGCTTTATCATTCATCGTGCTCATGATTTAGACTCTATGTAAGCCACTACATCAGTTCAAGCAGTAGATCTTCGAATAACACAATCAGCAGATATGGGGCTATATATTGTATACACAATTTATAACATTGTCGCCATCCCTCTTATATGTTTTATTAAATATACTTTATCATTCACCGTCTGCAAATTCTCCCTTAAGCAGAATTCTTCAGATACATCATAAATCCACGCCAACATAAAATAAAACTAATTGTGCATATAAATATCACGCGGGCCTCACTGAACCAAATGCATCGTTGCTTTGCTTCATTCATTTCCACAACTTGGCTTTTCATAAAGTCATATGACATGATTGAATATACCAGTGCAACATAGAAAGGCAATTTTCTAGAGGGACTTCTGGAGAAGTAAATTTGTATTACATATGATAATGTTTCCTATTAGGATTGAGCTTCATTCCTTTTTGCAAATCCCTGGGAAAATAGAACACGAATCACCCCATACAATATAATTCACATTCTGCGTGACATCCCAATTTCATTTGACCTCCGTTACTAAGAGCCGTCTATTGTGGACGGCACTTCATAATGCCGTGTTACGCTGCTCCATTAATGTTTTTCATTTCGCCGCGTTTCTTCTGCCTTTAAGCGTGGTGCCAAACTGGTTCTGAATTAAATCTAAATCAAACTGCACACTTGTATACAACCTGGGAAATGAAGCAACAGAGAATATAATACCACTCTCAGTTGCAAAGCATGGCTTATTGATACTTTCTGGCCAGATGACTCAATATCTACAACATAGAGCTCCAAATAGCTCCCTGTTTTTGCTGAACTCAATGCACACATCATTCCCCTAAAGAAAAACAAAGATTACATGTGTTTTTCTATCAACCTCATGTTTGCATTTTGTTGCCACTGTAGTTTCTCCTTCACGTAGGGTGAAGCTAAGAGGCTGCAATTAGCAAATATACTGCTAGATGCCACTAAATCCTACACACTGGTTAAAATGAACATTTGTGTTTATGTGTTTCTGTAGATTTAGAAGGCAAATCATCACAATTCTAGGCAAAGACTTGGTTTCTGGTCATGGTTGGCTTAGCCCTATTTGGAATCGTCTCATCCAGTTTGAGGGAGACAGCCCCACATGACCAGTTGGCAAGATTTCCTTCAGTGCCAACATATATTGTTTATAGATCAAAACTGTAAATTATCTTTTCAAATGCTAAAAAAGATGGAAGTACTGCTTGTGTTAGTGGTAGTCTGTTGCCAGAAACACTTTCAAGAGCTTTCTATACAGTTTTCTTGTACAACTTTAGGTGAACTGTGTTGATGTCATACTGTTGAACACAGCAGACCTTTCAATGACAAAAACATTGTGTTTTTTTTCTGCTTTTCAGAGGTGAAAATGCTCAATTTTGGCAGGAGAATGTGGCTGGCATCCCAAGCCCTGCCATGAGAAGGTCTTCTGGATTTGAAATCAGCACACAGTACGTTTCCCGTTCACACTCCAGGACAAGAGCTTGGAAGCAGCTCTGGGATTTCAAAATAAACTAACAGTGAGTGTTTTTAACCTTGTTGTTGCAGAAGCCCTCACTGTCATTGTGAACTGAACTGTTATATGTGTGTTGTAGAAATGATGTGCACAGGGTCATGGTTGCGGGGTAGTTAAGCAAGTGCTCTGAGGACTGAATGCACTGTGTCACAATGCGACGGGTGGCAAAGACACAAATGTGTGCGTGCGTGAAGAAACATTGCTCCCCTTCTAAAACCTGTTAAGTACACTATGTACAGAACACACTTGTGTCCTTTTCTTGTTTCATATTTGGAGTGTGATGTTTACACGGAAGAGTAGATTATTCATATTACAGTATACATGATCATTATCCAACAGCTGCCTGAACTTAGTTGCCTGTGCAAAATTGTCATCAACGTTACAACATCCCACATGTCTCTGTTGTTACCCACTGAGGTCTCTCAGCTGTTAGAGATGAACACTGGTTTCTTAGTAATGGTAGAATAGAACATCCGGCAGCACTGTTATCACTGAAATTGTTTGTGTCTAGCTTTTACTTTCACTTTAACATCCTAGGTCATAGGTTTCGTGTTTTTATTTCTTCTTTTTTTTCAGAGTAAGAGTTTTCTAACATCAAGGATTCAATACAACACACAGACAAGGTAAGCAGGAAACCGTGCATGTGCATTCAGACATACTTAATATATAAAAAATATTGTACTCATACCATACACCCACCAGTGAATGCATTTGTAAAGTGTATTTTCCTCTGCTGCCGTTAATAAAATTCCTCTTTCTCTCTCAGACACACACACACAAAGTGCAGTTTGCATAATCACGCGCCACGGGGGGCAGTTCAGGATATTGTGTTTTTTGCAATTATCGCTTCAAATGAAGCCATTCATCTCCTGTAAGACTCGCTGGGTCACAAGACGCATTCTGCATGCTAAACTATTTGTTTATTATGTATAGCATAAAGCTGGGAAGGCTGCTCTTGTTTGATAGCGACCGTTGTGAAATACAATACATTTCATTCAAAAGTACATCTGTTCTTTCTATCTGCGACTTGTTGGGGGTGGTTGAATTATTGAACAAGCGTTGAGTGTTAAATTGTTTTTATGGAATTTGTGTTGCTGAGCACAGACTTTTTTATGCTAGTTAATCCATCATCCGTATTCACGCTGTATACTCTGCACTGTACACACAGAGAAACAAATGATCTGGCTCACTTGGAAATAATTACTGACAGCAAGACCACACTGCATCCTGAAGTCACTGCTTCAGCAGCGTTGTACCACACAGTTATGTTACTGAGATGATATTATTGGAACAGTTTGAAGGCTGTTCAGCCAATAATAGATGACACTTTTATTATTTCTACATCAGCTCAGTCCATACAGAATATACAAACTTTAACTTGAGTGTTTTATTAAGTCTATATACAATTACTTGTGTGATGTAGCATTTAGTCCTGCTCTGCATGTGCAGTATGTTCTCTTCTGGACCAGCCAGCCTTTATGTCCCTGTTAGCTGTCCCTGCTCTCTGACACTGTTACTGCATCACTGAGGCCTCTTCAGCCTCTGGGCTCAAACCATGTGTTTCATGCTCTGATGGCACCATAACTTACCATAGAAGAGATTATCCAGTGACTCAAACTGCTCTCTGATCTCTTCCAAGTCCGTGTCTGTGTGCATGCAGCCACATCTCACATGAGTTACAGTATGTTCATATACAGTTATTCTGCATTAGAGATTTATGTTCAATGTAACATCATATTGTGTGTCAGGAGGGGGGAAGCCAGTGAGCTCTCTACTGAGCTGAGTATCTGACTAACAAGCTCACAGGAGCAGACCTGGAGACTGGGGCTGATTGAGCAGCTGCTCAGTCTCATGCTAAAACAGGTCAGACAGGATCTGGCAGCTGAGGGATAAATAGGATGCTCTCTATCAGGAGCTGGATGGTCGGAAAACAAGAGCAAGCTCAAGGCTGAGCACGAGGTCAGTCAGGCCTCAGAAAGAAACTGTCCAGATGAAGGAACAGCTTAAAGACGAGGAGGAAGAATCCTGCACTGTTTTACAGGGCTTCTGAGGAGAAGCTCCCAGAGATGATTATTAAATTAAATTTTAAAAAGTTGAGTTGCTTGGCCAGGAAACAAATCCACTTCTTTGGTTTGAGGAAGAAAAACAAAGGAAAGGTAAGAGAACGAGTCAACACCCAACTGAGACTCATGCACGTTAACAGCTTAGAACCTTTCAGCAGTAATAGCTGCATGCTGCAGGGTGACATGGTGTTATAAAAGTTGCTTCACGCTGTGCTTACTTTCAGGAGCAAAATGCACTTAAATATCTTTAAATTACAAATCAGTCATTAATTAATGCAATTAAAAAATAATCTTTCTGTACATCTATTATCCACCCATTATCTGTAACAGCTTATCCTGATGGTCACAGTGGCGCTAGAGCCTATCCAAGCCGACTATGGGCGACAGGCGGGGTACATCCTGGACAAGTCACCAGGTTATTACAGAGCACATAGAGACCAACCATTCTCATTCACATTCACGCCTACAGCGATGTAGAGTCACCAATTAAATGCATGCTGTTAAATGCATGTTTTTGGACTGTGGTTACCCACATGTGGAACTCACACCATGCAAGCATGCAAACTCCGCACAGAAAGGCCCCAGCTGGGGTGCGAACCAAGAACCTACTTTCTGTACAGACAAGTCCAATTCTTCCAAAGCATATGGACCCGGCTCTTTGTACACAAGTCATGTTGAAACAGTAAAAGCACTTTCCCCAAATTCTTGTCATAATAATCACACTGTTGCCTATGTATGTTTTCCCATTACCTTAACTTACCTTAACATTGAGAGGACATAGACAAGACAAAGAGAGAGCTTGGACATAGATACTACATAAATTAAATATGCGCATCCAAAAATTACTTATAATTACAACTTACAGAAACTGAATCTGCCACTGTAGCTTATCTCTACACATGTACATTACTGCTGATATGTAAATGTGGCAATGGCATGTCATTTAATTGCCATATTGAAAAAATGTCTGAATAGCACTTAAATGTTTAGATTTTAATTAGACGCTTCAAATGGAAGCTTAATTATACCTCTCTGTGCATAATGGCAACAAAAATAGCAAAGTAATCCTCCAGTGTGTAAGTGTGTGTGTGTGTGTGTGTGTGTGTGTGTGTGTGTGTGTGTGTGTGTGTGTGTGCGTGCAACTTGATTTCTTTTTTTGTAGCATATTTTAAAACCTTTACCAGCACTATATTTGAAGAAATATCGCATTTATTTTAAGTTCAAAGACAGCCAGACAAAAGAAAGGCAAAGATTGTTTACTGTATACAAACATTGGTTGCTCCCGTCAGCATGTTGTGAATTTCTGATGCATCAAATCATAAAAAGGATCGGGATGAATGAAATGAAATAAATAAAACAGCTGTAAGGGGCTACACGTTTGTGGTCAAAGCAATTAAAGTTTCTGTCATGCACGTTTCTTGCATTGTATGTTTGCTCTTGATAGTGAACCTAATCAAAAAGTGACAAGAAAAAAAATATATATATATAATAGCCATGGAATTGGATGATAGAATCCTCTCATGAATTAATAAATGTAATGCTATTTCAGGAGCAACTAATCAAGTACCATTTCATTCAGGCCAACCAATTACCTTATGGAACATTAATCAGAGAGAACACTTATAAACACATGTTTTCTAATTACAGAAAGAAGAACAGCCTGCCCTTATTTGTTAAAAGCGCTGCAGAGTGCGGCAGAAATCTGAGCTCTAATTGGAGATGACACAAAAAGCGATGAGTGCGATTGGCTCTGACAGTCAGCAGCTTGATGAATCAGACTGGGAAGCGGGTATGACAGTCAGCAGTCAGCTCAATTGGGGGACAATTCATTGGCTGCCACGGGGTTCAGTTCAGTGTGGTGTAGAGTTTGTGTCCTGTCTATTGGATGTGAAAAGTTCCCAGTTCCTTCTGTTGAATGTTAATTCTCAGGTTCCAGTCCTAAAGGACTACTGGATGTGGCAGGTTTTGTTCCCAGCCAAGCTACAACATACCTCTTTCGAACCATACAGGAATCAACACTACAAGGCCAAAATGCAGTCAACGTACTTCATAAAAATTAGATTAAGACCTGAATCTGGCTGAAAAATATTATTCCTTAGAAACAGGTTCTGTGAAGACAAAATGTCAATTTTGTAGTAGCTGCAAAACAGAGACACAGTCTGAAGCCCAGAATTCTCTGAGCTCTACAATATATTGTCCCACTTATTGTGACAAATCCACCAAATTAGAGATCATTTCAATTCCTGTGAACTAAGAACTATAATCAAAATAAGCTGTTATACTACACTTTGTAGATAACACAGTATTCTCATGCTTTCTTAGGAAGTTTAAAGGCAGAATGAACGTAGCCTTAAAAGGCATGAAATTAAGGCATTACAACCTTTGTCTCTGTTGCAAATGCTAATTAGTGGCCAGTCTGAAAACTTTTTCCTCGTCTCCATTATTTCTAAATTACTACTCTCTGCAAAAGGCAAGAAGCAAAACCAGCACACCGAATAATGCTTTAGGACTCAAAACTGATCACTGGTCAACTAAGAACTGTTTGTCGCTTGTTCGGGATTGGTTGACACAGGGTGGCGGTGAACCCCGATCGGTTAGCAGTTATGAGACAAAGCCACAAAGAGGCTGGAGGAAGAGGCCCACGGTTCCCAGGACGCACACCGGTCACAAACACCCAAAGGAAGATTCTATCGATCACCATGGCAACGTACTTCCAGTCATCCTCCACCTGCGAGCAAAGGAAGGGACAAACGACAACGAGTGTGAGAAAACGGACGAGAAGTGTCCGCAGTGACAAATGCAAGATGAAGGAGAGCCGATGAAGAGAGGTGAGGGAACGGGTGGTTCAGGATCTTAGAGGATTATGGGTGTCAATAGGGAGCAAAAAAAAGGAAAAAAAACAAAGACAGAGTGAAAAAAGTTGAACATTTTTGTAAGCCAACAGACAATTTATACATAATTTACACTAGAGAAAATTACTATGATAATCACTTTCAAACCACAGTGTCAAAAGAAGCGACGGGTGTTTTGACAAAGCTGATAGAGCCACAAGTTTTGCATATCAAAGGCTGCTTCTCCCCTTTGGGAGATTTCACTCACTGTATTTATAACTGACTGAGGGAGGAGGGAAGGCTCTCAACTCAAAACCAGTTGGTTCTGACTTACAGTTGTTGTTACTTTTGGAGCAGGTTAGGATGTGTAACAATGCGGCCCAGAATCATTGCACAGCTCTCACAGGCTGACACAGCTTAAAGAGTTTTTGCATAAATACATTTTAAATACATATTATGCATCAAACATACTTGCTGTGTGTTTGCTTTCTATGAGTGGCTGTACGTGTGTGTGTGTGTGTGTGTGTGTGTATATATATATATATATATATATATATACATGCTGACTGTCACTGTCACGCTGTCAGAACTAACAGGTACACTTGAATACAACAGAGCCATCGTTAATGTCAAAATGTCTGCTGAGAAAAAGGCCTATTGTGCATGCTGGCTCACTATTGAAACAGAGCCATTATCACTCTTATTATTACCTGTTCATTTCCTGTTATGACCAGTCGTGTCTGCAATAAGAAGGCCACTTATCTGATTGCTTGTGCAGGTGAATATCATTATTACTGACAGAAATGTGCTGATAGATAAAGGCCAAGATTAACCGCAACTCCAAACTCTGCTAGCTCCCTCCCTCCCAGCATTAAAAAAAAAAAATACAGCAGAGGGTCCACTGGACCTTTGACAGTCACCCGAAACACATTCACAGCCTAAACTAGCAGATAAGAGAGACTAAGTCTCCAATGTCTGTGCAGTATCTGGGGGAGTAAGCAGAGGAAGTAGAAGGCCACAGTCTGCATAGTCAGAAGAGGTCATCTGATTTATTATTTTCTTTATACACAGTGATTCAGAGTGATCTGTTTAAGTGATGCGAATGACTCACCTCTTTGGCCTTATTGCGACTTCTCATGTTCTCGGCGATGTACTTCACGCTCTCAATGGCCTGTTTGATCTCAGGCGACACCACAGAAAAAGCCACCACTGTGTTGATGCTCTGTGGACTCAGCTGACGCATCTTCCCCATGTCTGGTGTTTCTGGGGTCTCCTTCCCATGCTGGCAGGGGCAAGGGCATTTCTTCCCAGTGCAACCCTCCAAGGACGAGAGCTTACTGTCTCCAAACTCCAGGCAGTTGAGGGAGCCTCCTCCAACCTGCTGGGGATCACAACCAAGCTTGCCATTCTGCTTCAACTCAAAGTCAATATTTTTCAGGTAGTAATTTCATATAAAATATCGGGATGCACCTCTGGGATCTTAAAAGCACAGCTTTAACAAGGTGATAACCAGGATAGTCTTGTTTCTTTCCAGTGTTTTGGGGTGTGAAACTTTGATGAGTGCTCCCTCTGAGCTCTCCCTAAGGCCATAACAATGACCTTATGAGATAATACTGTATATACACTGTGTGAGAACTTTACTGTTCAAATTCTTCACCAGGAGAGAAAAGTTTTTAGAGGATTCACCTGGCAGTACTTGCAGGAAGCAAAAGCTAGATCACTAAGGGGTCACACCATTGAAAGTAGGAAGAGGCAAGAGGTGCATGGTCGAACAAGCAAGTTAAAGAGGAGAAGTACATTTTATACAGTGGTAAGTTTTGAATTTCTGTAGCTGATGGTTCCCAGTCCCACAGCTGAAATACACTTGATTGATTAAATTTTAGATAGTATATTGAGTTGCTCTTCAGAGCTACACTAAGGAACAGGCGGACAGTGGTCTTTCGACTGCATGAAGAAGTAGCTGCTGTTCAGATGAAAAGAGATTTAAGTCAAAACTACAGTTTAGTGCATGATATATGGAAGTAACAGTTTTAAAGTTTAGATATTAACAATTCGACCCTATCTCCAGACAGAAATGTCAACACTGGATAATTCTGCAAAACCTCTCATCATGACAAATGACATTGTGTTTTCTAATTCCATTGCTGCTGGGTTTTCTACAATGTTTCCACATGGAACCTATGGAATGGTTAAGGTTAGGGAGGGAGTTGGTTATGGCAAATGATTGCAGTATGTTTATACTAAGGCAAGTAAACCACTTGATTAAAGCTAGGTAAAGCCTGTGGTCATGGTTAAAGTAAGACCACATCATTTTATAGGTTTGGGAAATGAAACTCATTACATGATAGCTGGATTCACTACACACTGCACACACTCATCCGCAATGCAGCCTATGTTTACTTCACACCTCGCTACATAAAGGGTGTCCTTGGTATTCACATAAGCATTGGAAATAAATCGCTAGGTGCAGAGTCGTCCAATATGAATGCAAATCCCAGGGCTACAATGAATAGTTTAACTTTTGCCCATGGTTGTTGGTGAACTATTAATACACAACCAATACAACAGGTTCTTACCTGATGATTGCTAACACCTTCTTTTGCATGATTTTCAAGCCGTTTTTGAAAGAGCATTGTTTTTCTTTTGCTTTGATACTAACTTATACTACACTTTGCCTGCAAGGTACTCCGTGCCCATTTGTGAGCCTTAAAGACCAACCTTGCTGCTTCTCATCTCACATTGACCTTCACGAAGAGGTGTAATTTCTCTGGTCTAAATCAGTGGTTTTCGAACTGTGACCAACAGTCAAGGAGCCCTTGAGCAGTCCTTGGTGGTCCCCAGCAAAAGGAGGAATAAAATATGTTTACATTACATTTTTGAAGAAAAAGAAAAAATCGGTTTGGCAGTTTTTATTCTTCGATTCTTGATTGACTATACTCTAACAAATACTCTTAAGGAAGTCCTTAACGCAAAATCCTCTCAAACCGGGGATTTGTTGTCTAATATGCATGTAATGTTGGCTCCTTTATGTGAAAAAGTTTGGGACTAGATGTTTTGGGATGGGAACGCCTTACCTGCATCAAGCTATTCTTCCTTTGCTTCCCTCCTTTCCCTCCTCCGCCTCCTCCTCCCCCTCCAGCTCCTCCTGCCTCCCCACTGCTGCCCAACCCCCCAGCCTTGCTGTCTTCATCAATCGGCCTCCGCATCAGCATAATCCTCGGCAGCACTTTGAGAAACACAGAGCGCACCCAACCCGGCATAGTGTGGGTCATTGGCGTGCGGTAGTGTACATTCAGCACGAACACGGTGATGACGATGCTGAGTGTGACAAAGATCATTGTGAAGAGCAGGTACTCTCCAATGAGCGGGATGACCAGCGACGTGGAGGGGATGGTCTCCGTGATAACGAGCAGGAACACAGTGAGGGAGAGCAGGACAGAGATACAGAGCGTGACCTTCTCTCCACAGTCAGACGGGAGATAGAAAACCAGCACTGTGAGGAAAGAGATGAGGAGGCAGGGGATGATGAGGTTGATGGTGTAGAAGAGTGGCAGGCGTCGGATGTAGAAGGAGTAAGTGATGTCAGGGTAGATCTCTTCACAGCAGTTGTATTTGATATCATGCTTGTAGCCCGGAGCGTCAATGATTTCCCATTCACCACTCTCCCAGAAGTCTTTCAGGTTCACCTAGGAGATGGATAATGATCTTAAAATAGCATAATAACTGAACACAAGTACAACAATCAGGTCAGCTTCAACATTCTCTAAGGGGCTCTGTCAGCCAATACAATATATACAAGGCTCATTTGTCTCAGATAATTATGGATTTGTTATAATACGCAAAACTTAAAAACTTGATTTTCACCTGAGTTTCATGTCCGCATACACCCAAAATTATGTATGTTGCTGGAAGAAGATATTTACAGCTCTTTACAACTCTGAAAATCTGACAGTAATTGGGTTAGGGTTAGGTTTGTGATGTGGAGTGAAGCAGAAAATGTAAGTGAAAGCCCAGCCCTAGTAAAAACAGAATCAATATAGTTGTGATTAGATTAAATTTAAATCTTTTTTTTGCATTTTTTTTAAAGAGGTACTCTCTTAAATTTAATATTGAAGTTGGGACACTTGCAAGAGACACATTTAAAAAATAACCATACCCACAGCTTGTGATGCTGCTTTTTCTTCAGTATTGCTTAACTGTGATGACAACAAAACAATCGGGATTTCAGCACTCAGACACGTTTTACTCTAGTTTATTATGGGCAAAAAAAAACAAATGTGTTTTAGGTATAAGCCATCATCAGCATCATAAAATCAAAAGAAGCCGAGGTTCTTATAGGCCTCATAAATGTACTTCCATGCCTCATTAAATCGCTTTATTTTAGGGTTATCTTCAGACAATGTCTTTGCTACTGGTCAAGTATTTCATCATCTGTTTCTGAATATGTAAAGTAGGAGTCTCTGTTTTTTCCCAGTGTTTTAAAATGAGCTGCTTTTTGGGTTGGAAGACAATATACTGTAATAGGTCATCCAATGGGATTTTGCTTTCTCATTCTGCAATCTACACGCTCACCTGGGAATTGAATAGTGTTTTTACAAGTACTGGATATACGTAGTACCAGATCTATTCTTGGATTTATTCCACACTTTGTTTACTTTTGCTAAAGACCAGACTGAGTGCATAAGGGAGTCATTAGAGCTACACTCACACACAGATCACTGAAATCTTAATCTTCTTGTCATCACTTTGTATTGTAAATATACATTTTCATTAGTGATAGCGCTGTTAGTGAGTTACAAGCATTTCTTTTTTGTTTTGGGGGATTTTTTTTATTATTATTATTTATATCCCGTTTATCTTTACCTGAAGTTTTAGTTGTACGTGTACTTAATGGCCTATATGACTTAAAAAGAAGAAACGAAAATCAGCCTGCATAATATAATTAGAAGCCTCTGTGAATGAACTCCCCATCAGCACCCTCTCCCAATGAAGGAGGTAACATAATAAAAAAAAAAACAATGAGCAGTGTGACAAGCTGAAAAGGTAAACATGATTACCCAAGCATAGAAACATATAGCAAGAAAAGAAGCTATACAATCCTAATGAATCTACCTACATGAAGATATACACTGAATAAAATAAATGCATAATACTGAAAAAGCCTTCATAATAAGTTACATGGTATATGTCTATACAGGAAAAATATAATACGAGTGTGTACATGCTTAAAACAAGAGAAATAGGAAAATCCCATAAAAGAGGATTAGTCTACAGTGGGGTCACATGACATGAATAAATAAGGAGCTATGAGACCCAGTCAAACCAGTCCAGGAAGTCTGAATTTTTAAGAGCACAAAGAATATATATAAAAAATGTATCTATCTGCAAAATACACATAGAGAATCCAAAAAGGACCAACAGCAATAATAAATAATAATAATGGATTTAGGAAGGAATTTAATAGCTTAAAATAGTTTTAAGCCTTACCCTTAAAGGTATATTGACACATCTAATATACTGTATATACAACATACATAGAAAAGATATATAGATTCAGATATGATAGAAACATAAAATGTACATGCAAGGATAAATAATGTATAGAAGGACACTAGTTAAAGGCTATCTGACGCTGTGCATGAGCTACAGTAAGATCCTACCAATAGGTCAGTGCATGTCATAGACACAATGTACAATCTAAATATCCTAACAGGTTACAGCAGCACTTCTTCCTTCAAACCCGTTGAGATATGTTTGTAATGTCTGACTCCAATATGCTTCTGTCTGTCAAAGATATTTGTCTGTGAGTCCCAAATCCTGTTTCTTTTGTTCTTCAAGCTTTAAAGCTTTAACGCTCTAGAGCTGTGTATATACTGTTCATCACCATGACATCATAAGCGTCATTTTCTCAGGCTTTAGAGAGCTCCCTCCAATAAAAAAACAATAATAATGCTCCCTACGGTAAATACACGCAGCATCTAATCAAATGAGTACAAGCAGAGATTTCTTGTAGGTAAGAATGAAAATAATGAAATGCTGTAGATACAGAGCTAATAATTGATTTGGACACATTCACAACACTGACCTTGGACCCAATAAGTACCAGGTCTATCTTGGCTTTGTCATACGTCCAGGAGCCAAACTTCATGGAGCAGTTCTGATAGTCGAAGGGGAAGTAGGTAATGTCCATGGGGCAGGAGGATTTGAAAATAGCTGGAGGAACCCAGGTGATGGTACCATCAAACTTCAGGAGAGCCTTGGTTTTATCCTCCACCAAGAAATCACCTACAGCGCTGAATATGACGTGTTTGTATAATTAAGCAGAAAGTATTCCCATGACACAGAAGCCATGAGATACAAGCATATGTGGGTTTTGAATAGGACACAAAGGTTAGAGGAAGGCGGAGACATCAAACAATGGCAGGGAAGGCGAAGAGAAAATGAAAGCGGGGAGCACAAGAGAGAGGAGAAGATGAATGAAGATGATGAAGATGAATTTATGGAAGTAAGAAGAGCATTAGGATTAAAAGACAGAGGACAATGAACCTGCATTAACAGTGAAGCTGCATTACCGGTTACTGTGAAATAGAAAATTGCATTTGATTAACATTATGGGCTAAGTCATTGTTGCAGGTAGAAAGAAGAATGAGACCACAATTAAGTGAAACGAAATTGAGAGGTGATAGCAAAGCATAAACTGATCCTGAACAAAAGGCAATCATCCTGTTGCACAGTGTAGCGGCTAGAGGTATGAAAAAAAGAATTGCGCTTCAATTGCACTTTGGATGATGGTAACAACAGTTCTCATGCCATGATGCCATACTGACAACATTTTTGTGATTTAATTAAGCTTAGAAAACTAACTACATGATTAAAATGCGCAATATTTCATTTTATTAAAAAAAAAACACCTTTAAAACACATTTGTGTTTTCACATCTCAAACCTTTATGGCAAACATGATAGCAAACTGTTTCAGCGAACTGAATTCAAGTTCAATTTGATTCATGTTTTTACGAAATCTAATGTTGACTTTTGTTGTAGCTCTGTTTTTGGGCTCCACCAAAGCCTGAGGAAAACATCTGGCTTTTTAGCTGCTAAATGGTGGACTATGTTCACCAGCTGGTCGCTAAATGTTTCTGTTTGGTCTCCGTCTTTTGCTATTTGGTGCTGGACAGGTAGCATAATGTAGATTTATCAGAGCTTTTTTAGCTAAAAAAACATCTGCCACTTACTGGAAACAAGGTTGAGGAGAGTGGTGAGAAAGAGGGCTCTGAAACCTGAACACTAAGATGAAAATGAGAGCTGAAAAAAAGTTCCGTAAAGCTATGAGGAACTAGAGAGTTGGCTGATAATTCTCTCTGGGTTCATCGCCATGAGCAATGCCTCTCACATAAAACCCACTTTGAGCAGTTTGAGCAAATGACTGTTGCTTTACTGCTGAGGATGATCTCTAATCAGGCAATGACAATAACGGTGGACTAGGTGACGGTAACGACAGTGACAGCCTCACTTGTTGTAGAGCACAATGTCAGGTCTCCAGATCTTGTTTGATGGAACTCTAATGAACTCAATCCCGTCAAACTCTGCCGGTATCCAGCGCAGCTTGTAGTCATTCCAAATCTGAGAAAGAGGAAGAGAAAAACATTGTGAGTACTCTGCGGATCTGTTTTGTGTTTTGCATTGTACGCCGCAGACAGTATTACTCGTCGCTAGAGACAGCCCCCCTTCATGGGAATATTCTGAAATACATATTTATACTGCAGGCAGAATTTCCTTTGAAGTTTTACAGTAGAGCCAAATCAGGATATTGCAGCCCCAAATCTTAGAGCATCTGAGTGCTTTCATTTCTTTTTCACTGAAAATCAAGCACAGATATGTATGTTTTTGATACAATCCCTACCGGTAATACAGCCACAAAGCTCTAGTACACAAATAATAAGTCATCTAAAAAAGCAGTCCACAGAGGAGAGGAGCATGTGACCAAACAGCTCACTGACAGAAATAAAGGATGAGCGCGTTCACATGATGTTCAGTCAACATACCTGCGGGTAACATTTCATGAGCCGTGGATCCATTAGTCTTGGCTATTTGCACGTCATTCAAGATGAATTCATTCATTAGCAAGGCAGATTAATACCCGGTTATGACCTGGGAGCTGTTTAATTAACCGTTTCATGCTACATTGGCTTTTCCATTTATCCAGCCAGAGAGTTTACAATATGATTGGCTGGAGATGTAATTACAGATTGAGGTGGAGGTATATGGCTTATTGTTTATGAAATGCAAATGATTCTGCATTTACTTCCGATGAACATCACAGCAATAAGAAAAGAATACAATGAGTCACTAAAAACCTGCTGGTACATCTGATGTGTATTTTTGTTAAATGTTGTAGAACAGTAATCAGAAGAGTGCTGTTATAATTTCACTTCTAATGCATGCAGTGTTACTTAATTAGTGTTCCATTAAGCGGATGTTCAATTAGGGTACACCATCTTGAATCCTTTCGATTTTTTTTTTTTTTTTTACTCTTTCTGTTATGAATATTTTAACAAGGTGTACTAATACAGCTTTTGTTCGAATCTCTGCCAAGCAACAAGGCAACCATCATATTTACTGATCCCACCCCCATAGGTGAGCGTCAACCTGAAATACACACACCATGAAATAAATAAAGGAAAAACGCAAACAAAATGAGTATAGTGAGTGAGTGAGTATAAAATGAACAAATTTAGAAACACTGTATGCAGCACAAGAGGAATCCCCTGCAGTGTCACCACAGAACCCATGCAATAAATTCATCAAAGGGGGGGGGGGCGCGGGGGACGGTTCTAAACTAGCTACCACTGTCAACCCACTGGCTGCAATTCAAAGTCTTTATCAGTGACCAGGATGTTGACACAGCTTCTCATTAGTGATGCTTTCTTATGAATAAACAGCTCAGCCATTACAAACAACAAACAAGATCAGCTTATACAGGCCTTTGAATGCATTTTAATCGGAGAGCTCAGAGATCACAGTATCTTATCCACCACTCTAACAGCTTTTTGTCCATGTAGCGCAATTAGTCACTGATTTAAAAAGGCACTGACTATCATGTTTTTGTTTGAGTGTGTGTGTGTGTGTGTGTGTGTGTGTGTGTGTGTGGTGTGTGTGTGTGTGTGTGTGTGTGTGTGTGTGTGTGTGTTGCACCTTAAATTCTTTTTCAAAAAAGAAAAAAAGGAGGTTTAGTGAGGTGGAAAGGAAAAGAAAGGAACGGAAATGAAATAACTAAAAGGTATTCAGAAAAGTCACAGTTTGGAGGACAGATATAAAGTTATTTGGGGGAATAGCTGGCTGTTTGAGGTCAGGAGTTCAGTCTCTGGCCATAGATCTACTGAGAGGCAGAGCGTGACTAACCATAATGTTAACATTGATCACTAACTGATTTCATTCAAGTGTCTATCTGAGGTATCCTTGCTTCCTTTTTCACTTGTCCTCTCTCCTTTATTCTTAGTGTGTTTAACATTTCAGTGATGTATGACACACATTAACACACGCGCGCACACACTGCACATACACACGAGTGAACACACACAGGGAAAGGGAGAAACAGCGTGGCATCCCATATTGATGTCTGCTTAGTATGTATGTGCTAACATATATGGACCCATCAGTCTTCACTTACCCCTGTATCTGTAGACCCCAAGATGGGGTTAGGTCAATGTATTAGTTAATACATGTGTGTGTGTGTGTGTGTGTGTGTGTGTGTGTGTGTGTGTGTGTGTGTGTGTGTTGTGTGTGTGTGTGTGTGTGTGTGCGCGTGTGTGTGTGTGCGTGCACTTACATGTCTGAGCCATAAATTAGTTTCCATGATCTGATTCACCTCATCCTGCAGAGAGACGAGTAGAAGGAAGTGAGTTTGTTAGCTACCAAAATGTGCGTGTGTGTATAGGTGTGTGTGAAGGAGAGAAAGAGAGAACTGTATGTTGTTGCCACAGTAAATGAAATAAATACAAGTAGCAAGTGCAGATTGAGTATTAGAAGAAGAAAAACACAGCCAGAAATAAAAATCCACATCATTTTTGAAAAGAAATGGAATTTGTCCTCTAATAATTGTCCTCTGGAGCTGAAGTTGAAAAGGTTGAATGTGAGTAAGTTAATAATAGATGAAGAGGTTACAGATGTCACCTTCTCTCTACCGCTCTCCGTGACCCTTTTTCATTTTGCACTCCTGTGATAGTTAGAATTTCACAAACCACATACAGAAATGCATCAGCCATGTACACTGTAGAGCAGACATGTGAGGATATGTGCACGGACAAACACTTTGTGGTACATTCAGTCATTGCATCCATCCACACCCACATCCACACACTCACCTTTAGATTAATCTCACCTTGCCGAGCAAGCAGATATAGCTACATATCAGTCCAGTCTGAAAAGGGCTCCTGCAGGCAATTTTCTCTTAATCTGAGGATTTCCATTTTGAGCTGAAAACCTCTTTTCACTGGGGGATGTGCCGCAAGCCCCCCACCACCAACGCTGCCTTCCCTCACTCGCATTAAACTTAACATTGCCAAAGCAAAACAGCAATGTATAACAACGCTGTGTGACATTTACGGAATCCGTGAAATTGAGCAGACTAAATAAAGAATGTATTCACTTTCGGCTTTCACTTCTTTCGTTCGGCAGCTTATCTTTTGCCTTTTCTATATCAAAGGTAGGAAAAATGATCAAGACGCATGTAGGAAGATGTTTCCTAGTTCAAACAGACTCTCACATACTGCTGCAAGGGTGCTATAAGTGAGACATTGAAGTTACATTTAACTTTGTTCATGCATACTTCGAAAACTACACATATCGAACTGCATGAAATTCATGAAAATGTGCAAAAGCTCTTGAAAAACCTTTGACATCATGTTAAACTGAGGGTTTTGTGCATTTAAAGTCTGGGTAAAAGCAAATTCTTATAGATTTCTTTCAAAGTATGTCGGAAAATAACGTGAAAAGACTTTGAATGATATATTACTGAAATGTGGAGTTAGAGGTTCAAGCAGTTTTTCACCAGTTTTCAGTCCAGGATTTTGTGGGCGGTCCTAAAGGGAGGCTCGATGACACGTTGAGGCCACCCTGAGCATGCTCCTGCACTCCTAGCAATTCATCTCACACAGAGTGTTTCAAAGTTAGTCATGTCATTTTCTGAACTCATTTGACACGTTTCAGTCGCTTCAAAATTGCTGCTTGACTCCTTGCATGAGTGGGCGTGGCATCATCACATTCAGTGGACATGCATCCATAGTCCTGCTAATTTTTACCTATTTTAACACCTAATTTCTCAAACTTGTCGATATATATTTAATCATTCAAATTTGGCTGGCTGGTTAATAACGCTTCTTTCTTTGGTCTGACAAACCCAGAACACATATTTATTCTTGCTTTACACAGACTTTAATGATTCTAATATACTCCTCTGTGTGTATGTGTGTGTCCGTGTGTAGCTTACAACTTTGACCAGCTGCGAGATGGAGACCTCAAACTCCACAGTGACGGGGTCAGAGACATTCTCCACTGGTCTGATGAACTGGTTATATCTTCTGAACAGTTTCCTGAACAACCGGTCCTCTCCCTTGGATGAAAAGCAGCCTGGACAGACGGAAAAGAGACAAAGATGAGAGACGACAGAAAGAGTGACTGGATGCAAATGTGAGTAAAAAGAGAGGAAGAGACTGAAATAAAAAAAGAAGTGTTAGAAACAAAGGCTGAAAGGCTAATGCTGGCAATGCTAATCAATCACAGAATCACAGCTATCACCCACAGACATCCAAGTCCATTTAAATCAGCTCGAGTTGTGCCACACATAACTTTGATGAGGAACTGAGAGGGAAGCAGACATCAGCGTCGTCCAATTTTGATGCAGTGTCACATCAGTCAAGTTTTTGATTTATGGATTAATGCTTGATGAATCATGTATAAATAAGTCTCTTTAGATTGTAGATCCTCTGCCTTAGATCTTCAGAGTTAAATCTCCTTTGAACAAGTCTGTGACATGAGATGACTTTTAGGGGTTTCTTTGTATGATTTTGCTGATTTTAATGGAGTCATAGCACTGCAAACTGAAGGGCGTGGGTATAAATCGTCTGTTTTCTTATTTTTTTTAGAATCGTAGGATGTCTTGTATTCATGCTCTGTTAGTTGGGAATATGAGATTAGGAGAAAAAAAAAGATCATTGCTTTATTCAAGACACAGATGCCCCACACTGACCTTTCAATCCTGACCTCCTGAATGACCCAACAGCTTCCCACTGCCTCAATTTATTTCAATTTAGTTCAGATAACCATGTGACCTTTTTCATTAGCTCCTGTTTTCAAATCATCACCTGCCTTATAGACCTGGCCATAGCTAGAGAGCTGCATTTCAGCTATATCTACTGGTCCAGTTCAGTCCATGGCAACTGACCTGAATTCATGAATTATTTGGCCACTACTGTAGTTCATCATGTTGGCGTAAACAAACATTTGGGATGAGGATCATTTTATGAAGCCCCACGAGTGTCTGTTTATTTAAGTGGGCAGGTGGTATATTACCATATCCAAGATATCCTAGAATAATATCTCATTTCAGCTCAAATAAAACTGTGATATCTGAATGGAGATAAATCACAGAGACAAGCATGTCCTCTTCTTTTCTCTTGAATGATGGTAAATATAGACAAGTAGGGGTTGGCAGCTGTGACGATTCATCCTATAAGAGTACACAATTTATTCAAATTTACTTCAATATAGGTGTGTTTTTGGCTAGACTAGCTAAGTGCTCTATACATAGAAGTACACTGAAGTATGAAGAACCTTATTTATTAATTATCCAGGAAGGAGCCTAGAAGGCATGAGGCACAATATCAGCATGGCTATTGTGTAAAATACAAGCTATTTTAATATAGTGCAGAGGAGTTGAAGACTGTAGCTGGAGGAGAGGAGATGAAGTGCTGAAAGATTTTTATAGTGCAGGTGAAGAATCAAGTTGTGGGAGGAGCACTGGACTCTAATAAAACAATTGTAGCCTTTTGGTTTGTGTAGCAAATTTGAAATTCTAACCCCATACCCATATTCTACCCCATGAGTCACTACATGCAGAAATGACCTCTTTCTATAGTATTATTCATCTGTAGTGACAGAGCTCACCATTCCCACCATACCAGAGCTGCTAAGCTACTTCTGGTGCTTCACATTCATTTACATGTGTTTTTTTGTTTTTTAATGGAGACTTGTGCCATGCACAGCATGAAATCAGATCATGGCTGCTCATGGCCTAATGTACAAGGCCAATTATTGACTGACTTATTTATTCAAACAAACGGAGCGACGCCTGCAAGCTAGTTGCGGCAGGGAACTTGATCTTATCGTGTTACATGTCACACATGTGACGTGTCTCACACTCCACAATCATTTACCAAACATACCCTTCCAATTTGGTGGTTTATTTCAGCTGTAATCATTTCCCATCTCTCCCTCTGCTCTGTCAATGCAATTGCTGCCCTGCAGCATCACCGCCTGTTCCTTCACCCCCACGACCACCACTGCATCGACGTACAGGCTCTGGGAGGGTTTAATATCTCTATGTAGACATATGTTCAAAGGAGTGATGAGGTTGAAGCCTGGACAAACTCAGTCCAAATGTTGTCTGAACGTAAGTAAAGTTTGTTTGGCTGCACTGTAAACAGACGCACTCATGCTGTATTTCTGACAAAGTAGCTGCTCAAAGACTGTTTGCTGACCTCAAAATTATGGAACTTGTTATATTAAACCACACTTGCTGTAACACCAAAAACCACAAATGTCAAATCAACCAGGACTGAAACCTTTGGGATAATAAAAATATAAGAATCAAGTTATTACATCAAATAACCCCAAAACTGAACACTCTGCTGAGGTAGACTAGTCATTGTTGGTTGTGTAAGCCACAAACATTTTCAAAGTGAACCATATCAAAACGAAAGTTGAAAGTTCCCCACACAGTTTGCTGCCTGAAGGCCAACTGAGTCACATTGGCTATCAACGCTGCTGTTTGTGAAGATGATCACCCACTCTCCCTCCTTTAAGACCCCCAGTGCTTAAAGTTGTCACTCAAAAAAAAAAAAAAACCTGCTTGCTCCCCCAACGCACTCTATAAATATCTAAATCAATGCTACATTCTTCACTGTTGGACATCTCTCAAGGTTGTTGGATGGAGGTGAGGGCACCATAGAGAACTGGATTGAAGAGAGGGCGCACAAAAGGAACAAAGACAGGAAGGAAGAAGGAACAAACAAAGATATAAAAAAAAAAATGCGAAGCAATAAAAAAAGACATCTACTATCCAGAGGATCTTTGAAGAACTTGCGTCACCTCAAACACACCAGAAGATTTTGCTTCTCTTGTTTTCCCCAAACTCTTTTAAATATTATCCTCATTTGACTAAACCCAGAAAAACTTAGTTTGCGGTGGATGAGAGGAAAATCTTTTAATTAAATGGACTTCTTTGGAAACTCTAATGATGAAACAGTGCTGACCCTATTACATCAAGATCCCTTCCCTAAAGGCAAAAGATAACCCTTGTCATGCAGATAACAATGACACCAGAAGCCCAGCTGGTTCTGAACTCCTGCAGACAACCCTCTGGAGAGAATGACAAGAGGAATAAGAAAGTACTGAGAGGAGAAGGGAAGAGGAGTGGAGAAGAGAAACTGAGAAGAAGCAGAGACAGATTGAAAGCAAAACCTTCTTAAGATGTCACTCAGCAGATTAGGTGAATCCAGACATCACAGGCCTCTGTCTGTTAGCTGCCTAGCATGTGCTAATGCTTTGATAAATAGAGTTGAAACACTTTGCATCTGATCCATGTTTGGCAAAAGAAAAAAAAAACATACACAAAGTTGGCAGCAGTATCTGGATCATACACAAGAAATAGAGTGCAATAGAAAAGAATATAGTAGAACAATGTCAGAGGACGGAAAAATGGATGAAAGGTAATTTTAATTAAAAGATAAAAGAAAGTAAGTGGATAAATTAGATGGACTAAAATGGACTGTCATGGTGGTTCATGGACTTGTTAGCAGAATTACAAAGGTCCACTGACTAAACCAGCTCTTTGATCAAAACAGGATTCTACACACACACACACACACACACACGTGCAGACACACATGCAGTACATGCATTTAGCACGGTCAGATGCATTTCACGTTGAGAATCACAAAAGAACCAATTATGACAGAAAATGTGCCACAGGTTCTACCCACTTTCATCTGTATTTATCACATTTCTGCCCCCCTCGCTCCACTTCTCTTCCTCTTCCTCTCTGCGTTTCCGATTATTAGTCATCCGGTGTCACTCACCTGTTTTCACTGGCTGCTTTCGTCACGCTAAGATTTACATATCACACGGCAAAAATGATTTGCTGATATGTGACTCATTTTTCATCATGATGTACAAAAAAAAACACAAGATCGACAAAAGTGTATGACAATGTGCAAATGAGTCTCGATCACATGCATCTTGCTATCCACTACCGCCAACTGCATTAATAGCAAACATCACAAGAAAGGGAAGGTGGGTTAAGCTTTGGCTTTCTGCACATGTGGAGATGGTGTACTGTACATGGGGGTGCAGTGAGAGAGATTTAAGGAGTTTGGGGAGTGGTGTGTTTTATAGCATTTCTGAAAGCAAAACAGAAGAGAGCAAAAGTCTGAGGAGTTGATTAAAATGTGTTTTTTCTGCTGTAATGTGAGCTGTAATAGTTAGCATGTCTGGCCAACGAGCTTACGACACACAGTAACCTACTGTAGTGCTTCATCCGAGGACAAAGACCATAATAACTAACTAGCTACATTAGTTTGCGGGGTTACATTTTGTAAATCCGTTCACAATACAAGACCAGTGTCTTGTATTTCACTGTGTGAAACCAGTCCTATGCTATAAGACTAAAGTTTTCAAACCAAATTAGCACAGCATGCTATCTAGCAAGAGCTGATCAAATCTGCCAGTTAATTTTCCGCCAGCAAATTTCATTAGAATTAAACATAATCCCTATCAGTTAATGCTAAAATTGTACTCACCGTGCAAATTGAGATGTGTAAACACCATGAAAAAAAATGTCAGTTTAGCCAAGAAACACGACAAGCACAGTTTTTCGCAGCAGTCATTTTGATTTGACATGGTAAGAAAATCACAGGTGTTACTGATAACATTAACGATGGCTCTGTTTTATTCAAGTGTCCCAGTAAGCTATGACGTGAGCCAGCATGAACAATACCCCTCTGAAGCGGCTAGATGGAATTCAGCCACCATTATTTTAATATTTACACCTGGGATTTTCCCAACTGTGACAAAGGGTCAAAAAGTGAAAATGGACTGTGCCTGGTCAGGTGTGTCTACCATAGATGAGTTTCTGTCCAAGCTAGTTTTGTCTCTTGATTCAGTGACACCTGGTGATTGCGTAGATATTTAGTAACAACTAATCTCTACCTAGCAACCTGTATGTGGTGCAAGCTGGCTGGTTTAATTCAGTATTCAACATGTAAATTTCCACCTGTACACTTAGGATAGATAAACTGAGGATAAATTTGAGAAAAAGCAGCTGGTCCAACTGGCTCTTAATCAGCATCTGACATTACCATAACGTGTTCAGTAATGTCATTTTACCGACTTGTTTGTATTTCTGTGATGTCTCATCAAGCACAAGCTGACATTACTGTAAAAAAATATGTAGTTCATTTGATGAGATGACAGCTGTCACAACCTCAGACTTTTACTGCATGATTATCATGGCCAAAATAATTCACACTGACGATATTATCGCAATGTCGCAAGAAAAACTACAGTAGGTGTGTTACCACCAGCTACTGTGTTGTAGTATGAACAGAAAATATATGTAATAACAATATAATATATGATAACGTAATATGCACATTATTAACAGGATCAGTCAATCAATATTTCATTTATATCATAATAATTCATGCATCGATATTGGTATATCAACTTGAGTTGAGATCGTCTTTTCAGTCCGGCTCCTTTTTTTTTTTACAACAAAATCAGAAAAAAAGAAGCCAGCTGCAGTTTAAGATGAGTTCGTGATTACAGTAAAGTCAGCAGCACGTACCTTTATGTAATGTACTCAAATGTACAGTATCAATTATTCAACTCAATGTGCAGAATCTGTCAAAACCCACTTAGAAAGTAAGTCGCTTCAAATACACATCCCGTGAGATATTTAATGCACCCAAGACATGAGGGTTGGAAGTCAACTTGCATACTGTAAAAAAAAAGAAAAAAAGAAGAAAAAAAAAGTCTGGAGATGACTGTCATTCAGGTCAATTATAGAGAGCAAGGATAAAAAGGAATGAAGAGGGAGGAAAAGGCGGAGAGACAGGAAGAGACAAGTGAAGGACAGATAATGAGTGATAGAGAAGAAGAGATTTTATGGCCGCTTTGAAAGGATACTGTTAGAGAGCCATTTAGCCTTCATTCTCCCCTGAGCATGCAAATGCTTTTAAAGGAGAGTGTGAGAACAAGAGACAGAGAGGAAAAGAGAAAGAGACAGGGCTGAAAGAGAAAGTGTTTATTTTACTTTTACTGCTTTTACTCCATCGTGTACAATGCTTTGAATGTAAATACTGCATAAAAGGAGTAATTGCTTTGCAATAAGCTGGAAGGCTCCAATTATGCTGTTTGTTTTCCAGGGTTGAAACAAGATTAAGTCAACTGACAGAGATTAAACGGGAGCAGGAGAGTAGGGAGAGTGGGAGAGACAGCGAAAAAGACTGGGAGATGCAGCCGAGAAAGATGAAGTGGCAAAGTGATGACAGCAACAGAACCTGAGAGATTTGTGAGTGAGAAAGTGTGGTGGAAGCACAAGAATGTAAGAGACAGGTGTAAAGAGCCAGAGAGGATAGGACGCTGGGAAGTGTGTGTGTGTGTGTGTGTGTGTGTGTGTGTGTGCAGGTATGTGTGTGTTTTTGGTAAATGGAGTAGGAACAGATGTTATGCCAGTGACAGCAGAATGCTTTTTCCCATCACAGATACACCATGTCAAAGGCTGCAAACAACTTTCTTTCAGTTTTGCTTTTCTTCCATTCTTCCACTCTGTCTTTAGAGCAGATTCAAGTACCAATACGTGTCTAATATAGTGCTTTTAAAAGCCTCATGACATTCACAGAAGACTGCACATGTGTCTGTGCACTTTTCATGCAGAAAGATAATGACTTCTTCTTTTTTTTTTACACCTTCATAATGAACAGATCAAATAGAAATTGTACATCTTTTGCCCTTAAGGCTTGTTCCCCAAAAAGTGGGTTACGCGAATTTGAATATGTTTGACGTAAAAGAGTCATTCGATCTTTGAGGTTCAGTTTTCTCATTTTAAAATGTACATGTCGTGGTGATTGAGTATAAATGAGACCCTGAAGCAGCCATATTCTTCTCTGTGGTTCAGGTAATGTCACCTTGGAGAGGCCAGTGAGAGAGAAATTACGCATGATCTTCTTGGGAAAATACATGTATTTTTACATTTTTTTAAAAAGCCATTCGGAAAAGTGTTCAAAAGTGAAACGTGTGTTTGCATACGTGCACGCGTTTTTGTGTGGAAATGAAGAAAGCAGCTTTACATGTTCTAGTAAAACATACGAGGAGTTCTCAATACATTTATCTATGACTCAGTTTGTGTTTAACCACGCCCACTCAGCTCTGTGTTCTGCTCTATAAATGTGACTGTGATATAAACCTTGTTACCACACAGCTGCACAAACACACACATGCACACCTAAACACGCACACACACACACACAGACACCTCATCACCACAGTTCACTGAACGGATCATCAGTCATGCAGTCAAATACATTAAGAGAGCAGCCTCTATTTAAATACAGGGGACAGCATCATGAATACACCTACAGGCTGAGGTAACACATTAGTAGTAGCACATTGAAACCACCGGAAGCAAAAGATATACTGTATATGCATGTACATGCTACTTATTGTGTGTGTGTGTGTGTGTGTGTGTGTGTGTGTGTTCATGTGTTTTGTAGGACAAAGGAGGAAATATATGCTAGTTGCCATATGTAAGAGACAAGAATTTCAGCCTGCTGTTTGCCAAAATGTCCTGACAGTCATCCTTGAGAAAGGATGTGATTGTGACTTCTAACTTTAGCAGAGGAAACATAACTGCTGCCCTGATTAGATGAATTGGCTTTCCTTCTATATGTGACATGTTTATAATGCACAGAGAAGTGGATGCATGCATGTACAAAGAACAGGATTTTAACACCACTGAAGGTTCATTGTGTCATGTCCTGCGTTTTAGTTGAAACTTAAAATCTGAACTTTAAATCAGCTTTCATTTTTTCCAACATTTAACCAAAACTATGATCCTCAGGTTGCCTAAGCATATCCAGAAAGTGCTTATTCTAAAAATAAAATGTTGTTATAAATGATCTTTTAGGAGACAGGTTTGCTTATTTGGTTGTGTCTGTACAACGTGCTGTATGTTGAGATTAGTGAGTGTTCAGGGAGTTGTAGAGAGTCTTAAATGTGTGAATCTCTCAAATTCATGAATTGTGATTATGTAAAAAATCTGTAATTGTATACTTAAGCTTAAAGGTCCAGTGTGTAAGATTCAGGAGTATTTTGTTGTAAATGAAAAGAATGGAATACTATATTTATTAAAGTGTTTCTTTGTTCACCTGAAGATAAGAATCATTATCTTATAATGAGCCCTTTATATCTATAGTGACAGCGGGTCCTCTTCCATGGAGTCCTCCATTTTGAACCACCATTTTTGTACAGTAGCCCAGAAGCAGACAAATTAAGCCCTGACCCAGAGATGGACCTTTGCTTTTAATGTGAATTTGGTAGTTTTTCTGCTTGGAATGAGAGGGTGAGGCGTGGGAGAGTACTCGTTTGGTCTGCAGCGTCACTGTGGGGTACCACTAAATCCTACACACTGGACCTTTAAAGCCGACTTAAACTCAGAATGATGTAAAACAATGTGCACTGAGATTTCCCACAGCTTAGCACTTTTGCCCGTTAGTTTACATGCACAGATTTAGATTCAGGCCCATGACTTTCCACAAACATTTACAAATGATTTAGGTGCAAACTTTTCTTCTGATAATAGACACACACACACACACACGCATGCAGCCACCTCCTTGCCCAGGGGGTCGTGCAAAATATGAGTGTAGAGCCTGATAAACCATAAAAGAGCCTCTCTGCCACCTCGCATAAATCAGATAGCTGCTATTTGTGCCCTTGGAGCAAATGTTTACGTTACTGCTTTGAAATGCCGCCGCATAATTACCGTCTCTGCCTCTATTCTACTGAGTGGCTCCGGGTCACATCCAGGCTCTCTGCCACAGCTGCGGTCAGTGATTAAGTCTCTGGATATATTTTAATAATGTCAAAGCCTTCCTTCCTTCCTTTATTCTATTAATCCCCCATCCTCTCTATTTCTTCCTCTGTCATCTCTTCCTTCCTTCCTTCCTTCCTTCCTTCCTTCCTTCCTTCCTTCCTTCCTTCCTTCCTTCCTTCCTTCCTTCTTCCTTCCTTCCTTCCTTCCTTCCTTCCTTCCTTTTTACAGAGAAATACAAGAACAAACACACTAATGACAAGTCAATGCAACTTTCTATGCATGCTATAATTGGGCTAAAACAAAATACGGTTATCAGGCTTATCCAAAGACGCACATTGCAATGATTTTTTTTGTTTGTTTGTTGTTGTTTTTTTTATCAAACGCCTGCACACATGCATTCACACTGCCTATCTGCCCTCTTTCTGAATAAAACAATGTTGGCGCAGGCCCTGTGCAACCCTCCAAACTCTCCAAGCAGCCGTAAACACGGAAACAGAGCCTGTAAACAAATTCTAATCTGTTGTGGTTTCCTGAAATCACGACTGACGCCTCAAAGCAAAATTTACATTCATCAAAATTCATTTGCCCCTTCATGCATTCTTCTGCATTTCATTTTCTTGGCCTAGATAACACGGAACGGAGCAGGTCCTGGACGAGGTTTAAGAACAAACATTTTTGTCAATTCATGAGGCTGAAATAGACAGTCGGTGATAAATCACTACACGTGTAACGGTGATTTTGTCATTTTCAAAATCATGATGAAACTGTAAAAGAGCTCTAAAGGCGGAGGAACGTCTTTGGATTTTACGCACTGAACAGAAACTCGTTACTTTGCGCGGCTGGAAGATTATGACAAACTTACTGAAAAGTGTCTGAATGAACCGTCATCAAATCTCCAAGTTGACTATCGAGGCACATTTCATCGCCATTTCTTTTAAACCAGTTCTTTAGAGCGTCAAATCGACATGATAAAAAAAAGCCTACCTGGGATAAATCCTGCTTACCTTGCGCCATCAAACACATGAGAAGAAACAGCAAAGTCCATCTTGCCGCCGGCTGCATCGCTCCCCCGTGTCGTTCGGGGATCCTCTTCACTTTTCTTCGGAAGGAACTCTGTCGGTTCAATCGATGAGATAGGATGGAATAAATAACATGAAATGCGTGCGTCTCTCTCTCCCCTGATGCAGTCTGTCTCGCTCTGCCGGTGCGCTCCTTCCTGATCCTATCCGAACTTCACTTCGCTCGTCCCTCCCCTATGAGCGCAAAGCTTCCCTCTGGCGCATCCATAAGGACTCCACGCAGGGAGGGGAAAACAGCCCAGACAATTGCTTGGAAGGATAATAGTTGTAATTTGACTCCGTGGATGTCAGGAAAAGAAAATGAATACAGAAATTCGAGAATTCACGAAGGCAGTCTTCATGGTTTGGTTGTTTTAGGTTTATTTAGAGTAAAGATGGTGTAAAACAACCAGAACTCCCACTGGGGAACATTCCAAATGTGTTTGTTTATGTGTTTGTTTATGATCGATATTTCTGTCTAAATTATTATAATAATTTGCCAGTTTACATATCAGCTCACATGGACGCGTGGAAGTTTAGTTTTGTGGCGGTAAAAGCAGAACTGAGTGATTTGTGATGTTTGCAGACAGCTCGTTTCAGCACCACGGACAGCGGCATGGACTTTCACCGAGGCAGCTGTCCGCGGTGCTGAAACGAGCTGCGCACTGACGTGTACTTACTTCATCCAGGCGGATTTTTCACATATCATCCACGTTTTACGCCATGTTTTGTCCCATGAGACAACCATATGCCGCGATACATTTTTATGGAACACATGTCAGTGTTAAAGTACAATCTGTCCATTACTTCAGAATGTGTGTTAAATCCAAGATGCTGTGTCTTAACCCAGCCACTAAACCGCAGCACTGCGCTGTGCTGAGGAGGAAAGTTTAGCTGCTCTCAAACATCGTTTCTGCCTCATTGAGAAGCGCCGCTCGTATTATGTGCTTCCCAGGTGTCTGTTTACCAGCCTCTGGATCGCGCCGATTAAGTTTAATTTTAGCCCGCGATTTTCCACGCTTGGTTTGACGTCATCAAACAAAGTAATTACGGTAGTAGCGCTTAGCCGAGCTGAGCTGAACCGAGCCGACACACACACAAAAAAAACCCTTCAGTGAGCAGTTAGAAAGTGGACGAGACACAAACTGCGGGGGTGTGCCTGGTGGGAGAGGGATAGAGAGACTGGATTTACCTTTGTGGCTGTCTACACTTGCTTATTTATGGACACACACATTCATATACTACCCTTTGTTGACGGTTGAAGGCAGTCGTTTGGTTTGGTCTCCTGGGGTGAATTTGGAACTGCTCATGAAAACCTCCTGTTGAACAAATTCTAATTAATTTAATGACTGGATGAATTATTCAGTTTTCATTTAAGTATTCTTAATTCTTAAGTGGCCTATTGTTATTCAAAAGTACCATCATTTGTTCCATCTTTGTTCCCCTTGGTGTGTTTGTAACAAACTACGCCTGATATAAAAAAAACACTGACAAAATCTCTCCAACACTCCAATTATTACAATCATGTTTGTTTTTAGTTAATATTCTCTTTTGTATGAATTACCAAGATCATAAAATACTTCGATATGAGGAGGATGATACAATTATTACAATAATTACTTGAGTGAAACAGCTAAATGTGCCTCAGGTGAAGCTCTCCCAGATGTGATATGTGGGATATAAATATCCATATGCAGCAGAAGTGTGTATATATGTATGTATGATGGTGCTTTCACACACATACCTTATGTCAGGACCTCCCTTTCACCCTCAGGTTATATCACACAGGACAAACACAATTAACCTTCACACGGGTGAGTGTTGTCACAACAATCAGAATCTCCTCATTTCAACCGTCAAAACACTTCATACTTCTCTTCTTCTTTATTTAGCTTTTGGAAGGAGTTTACTGCTACGGTTTAATCCCTGCAGACGGGCGCTGCATAAAAAGCACAGATGAAGAAAAAACAGAATAAGCACAACGGGGATAATGTGTTTTTGCTGTTGCTGGTGTCACCATCTGACAAGCGCTGAGCTCACAGTGTGGCGTCATGACACGCTTGTCTTCGCCAGCCTTATTAGTGAGGCAGTTTAGAGGAGGAACTAGGTGAGAAGCAATGTTTCTGCCAGGATTGTTTAGCGTGACGCACCATAGCCTGTCCTGCTGCTCTGCTCCAGGCCATGTTTAATTCATGTTATTCGTAAAAGCTGGATACACCGAGTCCAAAAGCCATTAGTGTCATCCTCTTTTCTCTCCACAGCGTCATCTCTCCATTTTTATTTCTACAGCCCGCATCAATCACTCTCTGTCCTCCTTTTCAGACTTCTGTTGTCCTCTCAGGCCTCTTTTTTTGCCCAATTTTCCCTGTTTGCTCATTTTATTCCTCCCTTTACACACTTTCTGTGACCCTTCTCCTTTCGCCACACATCCCCCGAACATGCCTTCCCCCACGGCACCTGCTCTCATTCATACAACGTACACTGGTGCCATCTTTCTGCCTCAACTGAAACGCAACTCATAAAAATATCTATCTCCCTCGCTAGAACTTTTAGACCATCCTGAATTATTCACATCCACATATCTGCACCACATCTCCTGACCCTCGAGAGAAGTGCTTTTATTTTCAACCCCCAAGTAATCTGGATGGTCTTTTTTCCTCCTCCTCCTTCATGATCATCTCACTGAGGTGAGTTTAATGGAGCGGAGCTGATCAGAGGCTTCTGGAAGCTTCCGGGAGGCAAGAAGGTGGATATCATGTCTTCCTTATATGGTGAGAAGAGGCATAAAGGTGATGGTGGAGTAAAGAGGTCAGGGTTGCGATGTGGATAGAATTCAGGAATTTTCAGACAGCCTCAGAGCTGCTGCATGCAGGAAATCACATCAGTCTGACTCATCGAAGTCTGTTCTACACAAATGCGACGTACAACACAAGTGAAATCACCATTATTATCATGGTAATATATAATAATACAACCACTTGGACTAAATAAAATTCTACTTTAGGTTCAAAGAGCCACATGAGTTAAATGCTTGCCATTGCCAATCCCTTCTGACCCTCAATAACCCCTGTTCCCATCACCCGACTCACCCACCCACCTACCCACCTGTTCCCATTTTGCTCAGCCGTGCTTCATGTGTGCCAGTCTATTTCCACTTGTCCCCTGTCAGATCATCATGTGTTCCTCACTAAGTGTTCCAGCCAGTTACCTGCCTGCATGACTGAACCTTGGACTCCTGCCCTTTTGCCTAATCCCTGCCTAGTTTAATCTGCCCTTCTTTGTTTGCTTGCCCGATGTCTGCCCTCGTTTTCAGCGAAGCTGAATTTTGATCTTTATCTGCTTGATCTCCGGGTTGTGCTTTTGGGTCCAAACCTTCCTTTACTGAATCTTTACAGAGCGTTCACAGGAGAACAATGCAGCAAGAGTCTGTCAGGGTCTATCAATCTATTGATTACAGCCTCATTGTTTCGACTGACTTAACTGTGCTCCGCTGAGCCTACTCATGTCACATGAAATGATATAACTGACTTCTTCATTACAATAGCACAAGTTTGTTTGGCCGCAAGTGCTCTTCTGTTGTATTTGTGATAATGTAGCTGTTCAGCAAGTGTTGCTACTGTTCAACTGAAGTTCCATAGTTAACCGCAGGCATGGCCAAATCAAGCAAGAACGTACTGATGAATAGCCATTGCAACCCAGGCCTGCAATCCATATGTATTCTCTTTGCATCAACCTGACCTCTCTCAGGTTGAGGTCAACATAATGTCGAGAGAAGGAACAGAAGCTTGTTTTATGTTTCTTAAGTCAAATTACTGTAAGGCAACATGCTGTATTGAACTGGGAAGACTGTGGTTGTAACCTGGGATGTGAATGCTGTAGGTGAACCACAGAGTGAATAAATACCTTAAGGGAGTTGCTTTGAAACAAGGATCTCACTGTTTCAGTTTAAATACATGAGCTGAATTTCCCTCAAGCAATATATTTGTGTATTAATGTGGCTACATTATTTATTGCTTCAATGGTGGCTTAATTGCAGGCATTGAATCTAGAGTATTGAGATTGATTGTCTTTTTTATAATAATATGAGCCCTCAACACTAAAGAGTATTTTTGGGCTAACAGAATGATATGAGATCTGCCAACAGAAGCAATCCCGTTCTTGAACGAAAGGATTATCAGCTTAATGCACACGCATAAAAGCAGGTGGAGGAGTGCGTACATACACCTACACAAACACATCTGTTCATTTGTCTCATTAAGGAAAGCAGTAATTTGATTGACTCGGCCCACGTGGATCTATAGCTCCATAGTGTCAGTGTACAGTTGGGTAGTTTTATACACACCTGGCTGTGCAGCACACCTACATAGGGATGATTTACATCAGCAGCAGGTAGCATATTGTAGACCGAAGCGAAAAGTGAACATACACGCGTACACACACACACACACACACACACACACACACACACACACACACACACACACACACATGCTGGTTTCGCAAAACAAATTTCCCGTGGGACAGCAAATGTCATATGGCCCGGTGCATGTAATCCAAAAAATGGGTTAGCTCACGCTGACTATAACTGCAATGAATCACAAGGGGACACCCATTTTTGCCCCAAATTTTATATAAAACTCCCAGAACACTAGTTTAAAGTCCTAAATCGGACCCATGTGTGCCTTGAAATAGTCGTCACCTGCACACACACTCATGCAAATCACTGAGCTGCACAGGTCCCAGCGTGAGGAGGAGATTGCAAGTCAGGGATTGTGAAGTGATGGGTTTAAAGCTGAAATAAATGTGGCAGCTCACCGGTGTGGCAAGACTTTGACAGTTACAGCTTGTGATAGCGAGGGAAGGAGTATCCGACACTCATATGTACTCGAGCCACAGACAAGAGGAATGCTTGAACAAGCTCAAACCCCTGTTAGTACATCGTAAGTGCTGTCTAAGAGCAACACACTCATTAGTGTCTGCAGAGGTGGATATCTTTTATTCATTGCTGTGTTGGCACAAGGGGAAGAGAGGTATAATTAGAGACCAAATGTACTGTCAACAGCTGTTTTTACATGCTCTGGCTATCCAAAATCAACTGAAAATTCAAACTTGAAAATTAGCTGCCATGTACAGCGTGTCAGCGCTGAGCGGACTGTAAAATATCTGAAAGAATAAATCCTTTTCAACTCGGACATTTGTTCACAGGACAAAGTGGTGGACATCGGTCTCCCGTTATTACCCAGTGCAGTGTTTCTGTGCCAGTGTCCTTTTTGGTCATCTTCAGCCAGCACATACACACACACACGCACACAACACACATACAAGCTGACGCACACAGCGATCAAATGTTGTGTGCTGCTGAAAGTGGGTTATCCTGTGGGACAAGCTGACTTAAGCCATCATGCTTAGCAGGCGATATCTAGAGGAGCCACAACGACACAGTGAGAAGTATAATACTGCGGGGGTCATCTGTGACCTATTGCTGCACAGGCACAATTTTATCTTGGCTTTTTCTCTCTCTACTACTTTACACTATGGACGAAGGAATACTTCTCGAGTTCATAATAATAAGTGTATCCAGAACTTATTTCATAACAGTAAGTTGAAGCTGTTAAATCTACTTCACTGAAGAGTAAAGCACTCAGGTGGAGGCACACCAACACAGGAATCTACACTGAAGCTTGGTATCTGGCACACAGCCTGTCCCATGTTCTAAGCTATTTGGGCGTGTAGCGTGAAAAAGGACAGATAATTGGGTTTATCACCAGCGTATTTTTAGTCCCCATTTCTCCGCACACAATTTACAAAAGACCGAAAGGGGCGGTGGGGAAGTAAGGGAGTGGAAGAGCAGAAATAGGGAGAAAGAAAGGGAGAGGATAAGGAGAGGTGGAAATAGAGGAATGGAGGTTAATAAAGGGAAGAGAAAGAAGGAATGAGCCACAGAGATTGAGCCTGGCACATGTCCAGGTTTGGTGGAGTGTGTGTGAAGGAGCAGTAGTGTTTTTTGCCCTCAGGCACCAGTGCGGTTAGACGAAGCAGAACGAACCCTCTGGTTGACTGCAGGGGTGTCTGACAAACCCTGCTTATTTAGGAGAGCAACCTTCTGAAACTTCAGCAAAGCAGGGAGCCAGATTTTCCACCATGATGCAGACCTCGGTTAACAATGGCAAACATCGTACGGCATTACGAGTATTAATCTGATGGTTGCTGTGTGGTTTGAGGCATCACGTCATGCTAACAAGTGAGATGAAGACACAGTTGAGTGAGTGGTGAGATTTACATTAAAGAAAGTCATTTTTCCATCATAAAATAATAGATTTGCTCATCTTGATCTTGATCTGTCTTCCCACTCTGCATCGCATATGCCTTTTTCTGTGATATGTAATTTTGTGCTCCAAGAGGTACGTAATGCTTTGCAGCACACAGTCACACACCACTATTTTGCCGGTTTTGGTGGAACTTGATCATATTTTATTTTATTTGACCTCATGGTGGTTTACAGAGTTTCCTGGTGGACAGTAAAGTAAACTGCTGCAAAATAGCTGTTTAAATATAGCTGCTGTTAGATAATGTCAGCTTGGTTTGTTAGCCAGGACCGATGGAGCATTACAGCGTTACATTTTAGACCACCGGGAAAGCATGTTTTCAGGCCCAATGTGTGGGCATATGTTGATGAAGAGCGGAGCCAGTGTCACACCAGAACCAGAGCTGGACAAGCAGGCGATGTAGCCAGGCTCAGCAACCTCTATGGATATCATGACAGGCCAAATGATGGAGGGGATGTTGGCGGAGGAAAAAAGGAGAGTGACCAAGCAAGATGCCACCGGAGAAGAGTAAATCTGGGAATTACTTTTTGTCGTGGTCAAAGGTTTGTGAAATAAAAGGCTGAAAGACAGTCGCCGGACTGTTGCTTCTTGCTGTTGGACTGGTAGGTAATATTAGCTGACAGCTATATCTTGTGATGTGACTTGATTGGTGTTTCTTGTTTAATTAGCATTCAAGTTAAAATAATAGTTATTATAGGAATAGTTTGACATTTTAGTAAATGCTCTTATTTGTCCATTAAATATGAAGCCACAGTCAAGGCACAGTTAGCTTAGCTTAGCTAAGCACAAAGCTGAGGAAACAGCTAGCATTGCTCTTAAAGGTGACAGCACCTTTTAAGCTTAATTCACATGTTTTATTTTTGTTTAATCTGTACACTCAAAAAACAACACATTGTTTTACAGGAGTTTGTATACCTTCAGGCAGAGGCTGACGTTAGCTTCTAGTCTTGAACTAGGTTAAGCTAAGCGTAATGCGCAGGATTGCTAATGAAAGCTACTAAAACAATGTCTTTAAGCTCTTTCTGAAAATTTTGTGATATGAATATTTTTACACAAGCTAAATAACCAGAGTTTAAGTCTACATCTGTCCACCAAATGAGTTTTTTTCACTAAGCTATTTCCACGTTAAGCTGCTTATGTCTATTTGTGACCCCTCCAATATTTGGCTTTATTTTCCACGGAGCTAATTGTCTGAAATTTTGTGAACAGAATCCGGGATATTCACTGGGGGCTACAGCCATTAAAAACGTGACACATCCACTTCAGTCACTACCTGCTGTACCTTCACAAATGGATAAAGGCCTCATTGTGTACGTGTGTGTGGAGAGTAGCTGCTGATCTGAAAATCTGGGTTCACTTAAACTAACACTGCCGTGGGTCAGCTGAGGCCAGCTACACCAGCAGTGATCAGGAGGGTGCCGGGGTGAGGATGAGGGAGAGGAGTGGCATCAAATGGAGAGATGAAAGAGATCAGCGAAATCACTGTCCTGGAAAAGTGCTGCTCGGTGAAAAACCGTGACACTATTCAAAAATCAGTCACAGAGGAAGAGAAATGAAAGCAGCGACTCAAAGTTAGTTCGTTGTTGTAGTCCGGAAAATGAAGCACAATCAAAAGTTCATTTGTGTCACATAAATACATACACATTCAAATGAAATAGAAATGAACAACAAACTAATTATTTGGCGAGTGGCACATCATCATATCTTTTCCAAACACACATGCAGAGATAAACCCACACGCAGCTCCTGTATATGCTTCATAAACATTTCTGACAGTGGTGTTCAGACATAATGCCACAGCCCTGTGAACTCAAGACCTCCATCATCAATATAACCGGCCATGTTCCAATATCTGAAATGATTTTAAAGTATTGACTGTATAAAATAGGGTATTGTTAAAATATTTTTCATCATACAATTATATTGTCATGTTTGCTTTGGTCAAATTACGTTTACATAACTATTAAATTTAGCTATGTATTTAATCTGTTTCACTCTTTTAAATAACCAGTTATTGTTTAGGTACATTTAGCTATTCTATTTTGTCCACTTATGTATTACTTTCAGCTAACCGTTTGATCATGCTTTAATCCATTTGAGCTATTTTTCCATTTTAGCAATTGCCATTTTATCCATTTATAGATAAATGGTTAACTTTACCTATTTGCAATGTTTATTACTTTTAGCTTCCTGTTTAAACTTCATGTACTTAATATGATTAGCTTTGGTGCACTCTAAATTGCACTTTTATATATTTTTAATCAAAATTTCTATTTTTCTTTAGTTGAGCAACTCCACAATCTTTCCACGTACCTGTGGTACCCTGTGGCAACTACAGAAGTAGACCCTGGGGTAAGGTTACAAGAAAAAGTCCTTTATAGTAAGTTTTAAAGGAATTCATAAATTCTTGCAGTTTTCACTATGGTTGAAAGACTGAAGGCAACAGTATTCTTCTTACATGAATTACATGTAATTTTAAAAACATGAAAAGAAGTAGTATTATATATTACTAACATAATTATATATTATTATATAGTATTATATATGCTCACTACACTGACAATTCACCTACATATTCCAAGTGCATTATGTACAGACTTTCTTGTCATATTTATGGCTAAGATCTACATGCAAATTCAACGTCACTCCGTTTACAGTCCCCTGGTAATGTGTGTGTGTGATGTATCAGCGCAGCTGCACAGAAGAACATTACATTACACAATCTAATATTACATATGACAGCTGGCCTTCTCTGTCCTCTTCTCCCTTTCCCCCTGACACACCAACATCACATCTGTCACCTTTATGTTCCAGTCAACCTTGTATTGATAGGGTGGGGCACCTGGTAAATATCACACACACACACACACACACACACACACACACACAGCAGAGGGGGCACAGTAAATATGTGTTTTGTCGATAACTGTCCACCACAGCAGAGGCTCAGTAGTAGTATTTTTGCTGAAGTGCTGACTTGAAGAATCAGTGCTTCACTTTTGCTGAGATAAAGAATTTGAGCTAGTTAAATCTTGTCATAGTCTATTATGTGTGTATGTGTGTGTGCGCGTGTGTGTGTGTTCGTTCATGCAGTAGTGGGCCACAAAAAAAAGTGACAGTGTGCTCTGTCTTGATGGCGATGTTGTTTTCACCTGATATTACCTTTTTGTTAGCAGATGGAGTTAAATTTGGACACGTGAATTTGTAAAACACACACACGCACGCACACACACACACACCAGTGGAACAAAAGCGCATTAGTACTGACGAGCACATTTCCGCTTTTGTCAGACTGAGGAAGGCTTTCTCGTACACACACACTCAACCACCAGAATGTCCATTAACAGGATGTGACCCTGTGTGTGGATTCAACCTTTTTCCACTTCAGAGAGATCCGCTGACCAGAGCAAAGGCTTAAAAGGGATTTTAATTGTGGGTGTATATGTGTGTAATCACACACACACACACACAAAAGAAAAGAAAAGAGTCTCACTGTTTGTCTTATCTCACCAACAACGCTAGCTAGCAAACAAAAGTTTAAACAGTACTGAATGTTTATTTCTCAGACAGAGCGACTCTTACATTCATGAGACTTCACAAAACAAGCAACCGCTTGAGTGCTGTCTTCTGTGTTTGATCAAGAAAAGGTTGGGAAAAGTTCAAAATGTCTTTGAGGTCATCCGAGATAAAACACAACATAATGACGCATAAGTGTCATTATACCAACCTTTGAATAAAAATAAAAATACTTATATCACTTTCTAACACTGTGCGACTCCTCCTGAGTGTTGAACACCTCCTTTCATGCCATCTGTCAGTACTCTGCTGAGTCTTTTCATGTCAGTTACCCCTTTCATAAAAGCAATTTTTTTTTTTAATTTTCCGCTAATAGTTCCTTGCAATGATGACGAGATCATGGTTTAGCTATATTTACTGTCAAGTGCAGAATCCCTATCAATGTTCAGTGCAGACTTACATCTGTCCAGATGGCTCAGTTGTATTCTGTACAACACACAGGCTTGTCCTAGGGTATACCATGAAGACAGGGTCTGAGCTTATAAACTGAGGCTGGAGATGATTATTATATTGAGAGTTTATGTTCATATATCACCTTTTGTGAGGCTGTTGAAATATATGTAAGAAATCCAAGTGTTTGTATGTGAAAAAAAACATCCGACTGTCAAATTTATTGCATGTTTTAAAGCACTCGTAGTTAATAATTATTTGTATTCCCTGTTCTGTTACCAAACATCATAGCTTATGAATCATACACAGGATTCACAGATAACTCACTCAGGCAGAAAATTAATTGAAACTAATGGGCCTCTGGAAGGTAGGAGAAATGCATTTAAAACTGATAGCGCTGCTTGCATCAACTGGGAAATGGCTGTCAGTAATATATGTTGTAAACACATAGCATTTACTGGGTCTGTGTAAATGCAAATCTGAGATTTATTTCAAAATATATTAGATATGTTGGAAAATAGTTGCTGAAAACATGTGAAAAGAATGTGCACAATGTATTAGAGAAATGTGGAGTTAGAGGTTCAAACAGTTTTTCACCAGTTTTCAGTCCAGGATTTTGTGGGCGGTCCTAAAGGGTGGCTCGATGACACGCTGAGGCCACCCTGGGCATACCCCTGCACCTCTAGCAGAAAGATAGAGATAATTCATCTCACTTAGTGTTTTAAAGTTAGTCATGTTATTTTCTGAACTCATCTGACACGTTTCAGTCGCTTCAAAATTGCTGCTTGACTGCTCCCATGGGTGGGCGTGGCTTCATCACATTCAATGATGAGTCCTGGAGCTGAGAATACTGCTCATATTTACCTGATTTTGACACCTAATTTCATAAATATGTCATCTTAAATGATGATTTTAATCATTCAAATCTGACTGGGCGGTTAAACACTTTCTTCCTTGGTCTGACAAACTCAGAACACATATTTATTCTTACGTTATATGTGATTTTAAGTAAAGAAATCCTGGATAAGGATAACTGAAAAACTAGAGGAACATGAGAGAACAGCACTGTCCAAACACATAAAATTCACAGTTTTTTATTCAACATGTAACAGAATACAGTCAGTGTCATATTTATTGTCAATACTGTATGTAACCTGGTGGTGCCACAATTGTGATATGGGAAACAAATGTAAATAATAACTAAGGAAGTGAGAAAGACATTAAGAGGAAGCAAGAGGAGAATATACATCCTTCAAAATAAGACATTGCATTAATAACTACGACTCTGTTTGGGAAGTGGATGGTGGAAATGAGGCACAAAGCTCTGAAGCAGAACAAGAGATGCGATGCTTTCATATTTTTATGAAGAGAAAAGCTGAATAGCACAAAGTGTCCTCACTTTATTACAATAAAGCTTTGTTTGAGAAGAGCAGACAAACAAAAAAATATGGGCCATTGCACTGTGCCAACATGAACAACTGGTATAATGTTGTTTAATGTTATATTTTTCAGACCTTATGCTCTCAGAGGAGCTGTAATGTGTAATGAACCTGCTTCCATTGTGCAGAACTCTTCCATCAGCAGCACAGCCAGTCCAAAATGAAACAAAGACAACAAATGATCAGTATATCTCATTATCTCTGTGGTTGTTCTTTATATTGAGAAAGTTAAACACTGTCAGTCTGCAATTTATCTTGTATGTTGTTAACTGTGCACAGGCACTATCTTGACTTTATAACAACGTCATCATGTCGGAAGTTATAAAAAGTGTATCAAGATTGCCATGCCTGTGGTGATGGCAGAGCTTGGATGTTGGCAAAATCCATCAAAAATAGAAGCCATGCAGTAATAAAAAAAAACAACAAAAAAAAACAGCATTCTAGTATGATTCTGTCTCAAGGTCCGTCCGCTGCTGCAAACAGAACCAATAGCTGTCTCCAGAGGTTATGATCCAACCAACGAAGAGCTGGTGTAGCCTGTCCATGACACACACATATTTGACTTTCTCACGTCACAGAAATCCTAGAAATCCCCATACCTATGAACAGAAAACCACACAATAGTGAATAAAAATATAAATTAAGAGAACTTTTTATGTACTCAAAATAGCAGGTGTAGGTATGGAAATATGTGAATTGAGACACAGCATTGGTTTGTGGATGCTTGTTGGAAATGAAGATGCATTTTGAGTACACACGAGCATAAAAAACTACTATAGGGTTGGCTATAGTTTAGAATGAATGCATTTTGCATGTTGATTCTGATTCTTATCAATTCCTGCAATTATACATTTTAGTTTGAGGAAATAGTTCGAGTGAGATGAAGAGAAGACATAAAATGTCAAACAATAATTACCTATCATTTTATCACATTTTGCTGCCATGAAAAGCCTTATTACAAATGACAAAATATCTTTTGATTCGACCGTATTGGGTATCAACTAAGTGCCTACTAATCTCCCTCAACAGTTAATCTCTAACAAAAACAAGCCATTTTCTAATCCACTCTGCATGGAGCTTCAATGAAACTGTTTAGATCCAGTTTAGAAATACAAAGTGTTCTCTAACTGACCAGCTAGGCTTTTATTGTGGAGCAGCCGTAGCTTCATGTTGCCTCAGGCACATATCTTAGCAACTGCTAAATCAGAGGTGCATAAAAATAGGACAACATGATATAGAGATTTTGAGTTGCTTTTTTTTGGCAGCAATGACATTTGAATGAGAGTCTTTGCCAAGCTCAGAGGTGTGTTGTGTGTCTTTTTTTAATGTGTGTTTTTGGAGTATGCAGGCGACTCACTCGGCGTCATCAGCAGTCCGTGTGTTATAGCTTTGGAACAATGGCTGCATGAAGAGTCCCAGAGTTCCCACCACACACACCAGGATGAAGATCCACAGGAACAGACGGTCTATCACCATGGCTACGTACTTCCAGTCCTCTATGATCTGGAACCAAACCAACAAGTTTAGACTGTTACAACATGTTGGGACAGATCAGTTCATGGCTATAAACATATGTGCGTGCGAGCAGCCTTTCGGGGAAACACTGTGTTGTAACGCTTGGTGAGGGTGGGTCTCAGAAGCTTTGTGTGGTCCCAGTCCACCTATTTTATCTTTTGTCAAACCCTTCTGGTTAAAAGCGTTTTAGCTGAAAATAGGTTTAGCCAAGCTTTGGCTTTCTCCACATGCCAAATCAGTGCTTGTGTACAGAGTGCAGCCTTTCAAAATCCAAAAATACAAGGACAAGGACTACTGTTTGTCTCCTCCACTTTCCTTTCAGAAAGTGATTAGTGATCAGAAGCTTACACTGCAAACAGCAGTGTCAAGACTGGAAAAAGAAATGCCATGAGGAATACAGCTGCAAAAGTGTGGGAGTTTTGTGGAAGTTTAGAGTCTCTGGGACATAAATCTAGGGTTAGGGTTGGTGCTGAGTTCAGGCAGTCTGAGTTTGTGCAAGGTTTTCTGGGGATATCTGACATTTTGATGAAAAAATAGATGATTGACATTTGTAATAATGTCACAGCTGGGACAACATCAAATCTCAACTGATTTAAGATGTGGCATGTCCCATTTCTAATCTTGCCCTGATAACCTCTTCATTTCTTGTACAAATCACCTCATTTTTTCCCCATTGCATCTTTGTCATCGCACATCTCCATAATCTGCTTTTATAGGTCTTTACTTCCCTCATTCTAACTCTGAAATAATATATTCTGTCTTCCCATTCATTCATCCTTTGATCCTATCTCTTCTTGCTCAACATCACTTCTCTATTTTTAAACCATGCTTTATTTTTTATCCTCACCCCTTCATCGTCATCTTCTGTCTTCATGTGTTCAGTGATGTATTTCACTCCATCCACTGCTTCCTCCAGATCTGCATCCCACTGAACAGCCAGACGCCTCTGGTGGAAGTCGGAAAACCCACCACCCCCATCTGGGATGTCGCCCACCTTCCAGCAAAACTTGTGCGCCAAGTCCTCGTTCACGTAGAACGAGTCGGTGTCTGTTCGGATCCCACCGAGTCTGATGTTGGAGTACTGCTTCTTCTCTGTGCCGGTCTGGGAATAGTTTTTCCCCACGGTACTTTGGTTGGCGTACTTCCGGCGGAGTTTATCACGGACATTGGAAGAGCCTGGACGCCTCATGAGGAGGAAGGTGGGCAAGCGGATTAAGAAGAGGCGTTTGACCCACTCTGGCATGTGGTGGGTGGATGGGGAGCGGTGGTGTACATTGAGGACACAGACTGTGCTCACAGTGGAGAACGTGACCAGCACCATGGTGAACATCAAGTATTTACCTTAAAGAGATTGATGGGCAGAGAGGAAAAAGATGACCACCATGAACAAATACATATTACTGCTGCCTTTAATCACACTGCTCTGATTCAGACATTTGTTATTCACTATTAGAATAATGGCATCTCAAATCATGACCTAATCCTAACCGTAACCCAACATGGATAGATAAGTCTCTAATAAAGCCCCTGTATGGCTCTCTCGGGATGCCCACATCAGTGATTTGATCAGTGCAACAGAATCATGTCATATTTACCAACTTGCAGAATAGAAATACTGTCTCAACACTCATCACTATGGACATTGTTGTCTATTTGGGCAAATTCTTTAGTGCGAATGTCACAATTTTTTTGTAACAAAGTTTCTGTCTTAACAAATTTTGGAATTCAAATTGTAATTTTTCTAATAGATCAGTAGAACACTGTGAAAAAAAAAAATGTCCACTTCCAAAAAGCTGCTATAACAACTTAACAAATGAATATGTTTTTCTGTTTTTGTCTGCATACAACTCTTAAACAACTCCAGCCCTGCTCAAAACTACCAAACATTCAATAATTTTGAATATGTAAACCTTTAAATGTCAGTTTGATTACTTGAATTTGTAATATATGAAAACAATTATTTCACATGAGTGTTAACTCACTAAGCAACTACAACAGCTTCTACTTTGCTGTTCTTTTGATCACAGTGAACTTTCTCGCAATAATAGTCTTCCTGCATGTTTCACGTTAAAAGTTTACCTGGAATGGAAGGGATCATGCCCCCTAAGGTTGTTAATGTGTAAAATGTTTAGTCTGAATGACTGAAACAGCTTAACAAAAAAAAAAGCATCAGAATGGAACTGACTGGAATCAATTCGTGAGTGAGTACAACATAGTAGTGAATGTTACCCGAGTTGTTACACCAATGAGATTAGTGCTGTCGAAATGTACATGATCATGAATTTATCGAAATTATTAGTTCACAACCTTAATTTTCTTAGCTCACACACACACACCTGCACTGGACACACATAAATATGACTGACCTATGAGTGGCACTGCGAGAGAGGTGGGTGGCACGATCTTTGATATCAGCAGCAGGAACACAGTGAGCGCCAGCAGCACTGAGATACACAGCGTCATCTTCTCCCCACAATCTGACGGCAGGTAGAACACCAGGATTGCCAGCGACGTGATCAGCACACACGGGATGATCAGATTAATGGTGTAAAACAACGGCTTCCTCTGGATCACAAAATCGTAGGTGATATCCAGGTAGGTGATGTCATTGGGGTCCTCGTTTTTGCGAGCCGGGAGCGAGACGATGTCCCACTCTCCGCTTGGCGTGAAGTCATCGCGGCTGGCAAAGTCGCTTGTGAGGATTAGATCCACTTCTGTGTGGTCGTAGGTCCAGGAGCGGAACTTGAGAGTGCAGTTTTGCTGGTCGAAGGGGAAGTTCTGCACCTCGATGGCACAAGCTGACTTGTAGATGGCTGGGGGAAGCCAGAAGATGTCTCCTGTGTTGGAGACCACGGCATTGCAATAGAAGGAAACCTCGTACACGCCATCAGCACTGTGGGAGGTAGTAGTGGGTGAGATGTAAGATTAGGGAGAGCATGGACTGAGACACAGATTTGAAATCAGCTGACTCTTGAGGCACCATTGAAGACATTTTTTTTCTCTTCATTGAAGTGATAGAAACCAGACAAACCCAAGCTCTCCTTCATGATTGGCTGAAGTGATATTAAAACCAAACATTGATTAAGCTTGTAGTAATCCCCTTCACCTCAGAGAATGCAGAACATTTTAAGTACAAAATCCCCATGGAAAAACATGTATTTTAGCAGCAGATTTTCTGCTTGAAAAACCTCTTAATACTGTAAAACGATATACTGTAATCCATTAGTATGAGGCCACCACACACACACACACACACACACACACACACAGGCCATCAATTTTGTTGCATTTTTTAATTGCACTGACTTCAGAACAGCTTATAATTGACAAATTGGTCGTCTCTTTGATGATGTGACATAGCTCATACTTACTTGTTGTAGAGCACTATATCAGGGAGCCAGATGTGTTTGGATGGTATTCGTAGTTTCTTGATGCCTTCGTATTTTTCCGGGTCCCATCTCAGCCTGTAGTCATTCCACTCCTGGAAAGAGAGTGTTTATAAACTCCCTCAGTTACTAACGCACCGACACACTGTACATATTGTACATTCAACGCTTTATGTGCGCTTGGGTAGCTGGAAAAGTTGTGTTGTACCTGACACAGCCACAGGTTGGTCGTCATGATCTGTTCTCTCTCATTCTGCAAGCAAACAATGGTTAGTCATACTGTGAGCATCTTTTTCATTTAACAAGATATGTGGTTGAATTATTATAATGCTCCGGCAGTGATTTAAGACACACAAAAGCTCAAGTCCAAATTAAAAAAAGCAAAAAAGCACACCTTTAGGGAGTGGACACAAAAAAAAATAGGGCAAAGCAACATACCTTCCAACACCTTTACAAATATCACAAAGAGGTAGACTTCATACAGAGGTAAACTGCAGTTTATTGTACAGGGCTTTCAGTGTCACACTATGTAAATGTGTGGCCAAAAGTTTCAGAATATTGATGATATGATATATATAGATATATTGATTTAAGATCAAAATATATCAGACTGAATGCCACGCAAGGCGTCACAGAGGAATCTGTTTGTTAAATCACTCCCTTACAGAGAACAAGACTTGTGCGTGTGATGGCATTAAGTAATAAGTAATGTGACAAAATATATGTTTAGGAACATGTATTATGAGATGAAGACTAAAATGTGATGGATGTTTTCAAAATTCCTCTATGCTTTTACACCTAATTTACATGCTGTTTGCCACAGCACAGCCTTTGAGAACCTCTGCTGTGATGAATTAAAGTGTGTTAGGGTTCATGACCCACAGTGGATAACAGTCTTCATTCAATTTCCCAAAAACATAGATAATCCAGACATGGATTACTTTTTAAAACCAAATGTCCAAAATTATCCATCCATCCAATTTCTAAGTTGCTCATCCTGTTTCAGGGTTGAGGGAGGGCTGCAGCCTATCCCAGCATGCCTTGGGAATGAGGTGATGCACATTCTGAACTGGTCACCTGTCTATCACAGAGCTAATTCCAAGAGACAGACAAACAGATTCAGGCTCATTCAGACCTACAAGTGATTTAAAGTTGCCAGTTCACCTAACCAGCATGTCTCTGGACTCTGGCAGTATGATGCATTATCATAAAGTTTTTATTATGACACTTGTAATGATGTCATATTTAATTCAGTGTTTTTCTTTACTCAGTGGTTTTGTAATATTTATGTAGCTGCATTATTCAAACCAACTCAACGTTTTTTTATAAATAAATTAAATAAATGAACATCTGTTATATTCAAGCCACTGCCAAACAAGTTCATACAATGCTGACCTTTCTGTGTTTCCCAGCATACAGGAGTTTTTAAACTTAGTGTCTATGGTGATATGTACCAGCCGTGATGCCTTTACGTCTGCCAGACATGTATTGCCAGAGCTGAGGGAGCAACCAAGTTTTACTTTTTCTCCTCTTCCCTCTGATGTCCTCTGGCTTCTCTCTTGGTGATTTAAGGAGTTATCTGATGGACGATGGTGCTCTTAGCTCCCAGTCCCTGGCACAGTCAGTTGATAGTATGGCTAATTTAGCTGCACAGCTAACCTGCTAAGTTAGTGGCTAAAGAAGGCAATCACTAAAACAAGTAAAGCCAAATTATATATATAATATGATCAATTGAATAAAGTTATAAAAGTTTTTTTGTTTTAGCGAAGCAATCAGTGAAGCCTGGTCTTGTATGTATAAATTACTGAATAGTGATTTTTTTTTTTTTTTCAGTTTAAAAAGTTACTACGTTTGTTATGAGTGTGTAGAAAACAAAGTGCAAAGTAGGCAGCCTGCATGTGAATAAAGACTCTGAAATCTGAAAAGACATTTAAAAAGCAAGCTGCATAAGAATTGCTTAAAGCCATAGGAGATAGTAATCCAAGTTGTCAGGTCCAGATTACAAAACAAAACAAACAGAGGGGCAATTTATGCATTGTGACCAAGCTGGAAAAAAAATGATTTATGATGATTTATCAAGAGTTTTTTTCTATCTCTATCACACTGAGGATGTCACTATTATCAAATGGGTAATGTTAAAAATGTATAATGAACGTGTATGTCAAAGCCACAATGTTTTTCTGATGCATGAGAAAATTGTACGTGTGTACAAATGTGTGTTTTGTCTGTACAAAACACACATTTGTACACATGAACAAATATACTTACTACACTGATGAGCTGAGACAGAGACACCTGTATGGAGATGGTGACCTGCTGGCTCTTATTAACAGCTGGTCTGATCAGTTTGTTGTAGCGCTCTGGACCCAACAGGTAATTCACCAGCCGCTCCTCTGCATTCTCTGCCCTGCTGCCTACCGACAGACAATCCAGACCACGCAGAGGGAAAACATTATACATTATATTTTTTAAAGTGCCATAAGTCCTAGGATGCATGCTCCATGTTAAATATTTACAATGTAGATACACATACATATGGAGGACTAAAAGTGCCAAAATTAAATAAATAAATACATCATTAAATTGTTACTTAAATGTGTCATTAATTTATTAAAATGGAATTAAGTACATAAATTTGTTTTTAAATGTATAATTAATTCACTAAAATACAGATTCCTTTTATCTAATTATTTTTAACAATTTTTTTTTTTTGTTATTTATTTATTTGCTTTTGATTCTGGCAACTTTGGTCCTCCATAACAATGAGCTCAGTTAGTCGAGGTACTGTCTCCACATTGAATACAAAAATGTCAACACATTATTTGTGTGTGTGCGTGTGGGTTGTTGTTCCCACCCATGATTTTCTCTCTATCACGGGATGTTTTTAGTCTACTGTCATCATGAATGATGAACAATAAACAAGTTGGCTGTAAATGAATTAAATGTACCAGAGGGCAACAAGAACGAATCACATGTTCTTTTTAAAAGTGTGTGTGTGTGTGTGTGTGTGTGTGTGTGTGTGTGTGTGTGTGTGTGTGTGTGTGTGTGTGTGTGTGTTACTGCAGGGTTTTAACGCATAAGAACAAACAAAATTCAGTCATGCATTTATCCCTGCAAAAGGATCCCCGAAGCTTTGTGTTTCCTCAGCCCTAAATTATTGGTTATGTAAAAGTGATCGTATGAATAAATCAGAAGCAAAATGCTTTCGACCCATTCTTCAAGCTTCTACAGCCATTATGTCTACATTGTCAAACAAAACTGACAACTGTGCAGAGAGCGTTTAATATCCGGAATGCTTCAGCCCCTCTGTGCCACATGAATTGTCTGTTGTTGTAAGATTACATGCAGGGAAAGCCAAGAAAACACGGATGCTCTTTTTTTCAACAGCACCCCGCTGTTTCAAGTCGCAGTGAACACCAACGTTTTCAGCTGTTTGAGAGCCAGAGACACAAGGGAATCCATGAACTTAATGGAACTTCAGTCTGCAGTCTATTTTAACTTCAGAAGATAAATTATTTGTCATTAATTAAGAACATGAATAATAATTGTGTGAGGGAATGGTGTTAGTTAAGTCAAATTATTGTTATTATTCTTATTATTACAAATTCATTAGTATATACAGGGCACCAATAAACAAAATACTTTGTGGGTACCACCAAGAAAATATTTAAGTATGGGGACAGTGGGCAAGGGGAATAAGAGACTTAAGACTTAAAACACAGTACAAACAATGAGTATATAATTCAATTAATAAGAACCTTTTTGATAATTACAGGGGCACAGTAATATTGTAATTGGGTAACACGGTAAAGGCAATTGATAAAATGGGCTAAAAGTCTTAATACTGCACTAAAATTAGCCATGGTATAAAAATCTACATTTGGGATTTCCTTAGAGCTAGATGAGAAGATCTTACATTAAAGGTCAGGATAAAATAAGAATAAATATGTGTTTTGAGTTTGTGGCCACATGGCCAATTTGAAGCATTAGAAATATTTATGAAATTAGGTGTCAACATCCTGTCAGAATGAGCAGTATTCTCAGCTCCAGGACTGTGGGGGCGTGTCCACTGAATAAGCAGAAGCCACGCCCACTCGTGGGAGCAGTCAAGCAGCAATTTTGTAGTGACTGAAACGTGTCAGATGAGTTGAAAATGACATGACTAACTTTGAAACACGCTGAGTGAATTGGATTCATCTCTATCTCTGCTGCTAGGGGTGCAGGGGTATGCTCAGGGTGGCCTCAGCGTGTCATCGAGCCGCCCTTTAAGGACTGCCCACAAAATCCTGGACTGAAAACTGGTGAAAAACTGTTTTAACCTCTAAGGCACATTTCAGTAATATATTGTTCAGTCTCTCTCAGTCACATTTTTTCAGCAGCTATTTTCTAACACATTACTGCCTTTACACATGACTGTAACTCTTTACTGTAAGTGCAACAATGTCAGACAGTTTTAAAAGGAAAAAGATCAAAATTGAACCAGAGATATTGTCTCTTGTATTCTAAGCATTCATCTTCCTTGTCAATACCCAGTGCCTAGCTTACCCACAATGCATCTTGACCGCCTTTTGTTTAGTCAGCAATTCAACTGTGTTATAGTAGTAACAGCTAATATAGCTTCAAGCTGCTGATAAAGCACAGATAAGGCGTAGGCAACACTGGTCTTGTAAGCTTGATTCTTTCTAACTTCACACCCAAAGAATTTTATTCATTTTCATATTTGCAGTCTTTAGACACAGCCAATGCTGACTCCAGTGACATCATTTTACATGACTGATTTTACATAGCACTCTCTGGAGGCACAGAATGGCTTTTTGTATTGTATTGGCTTTAAAATTGACAGTACACTACGTTAAGGAAGTTGCACAGGAAATCTGTTATATGTGGACACCATTTTTGGGCTGTACTATATGTACGCACTATGAAATGTGTAGACCTATAAAAAATATAGTTTATTATATTATATTGGAACTGGTGTTTTTTGTTTTGTTTTGTTTTTTGCAGCAGCAGCAGCTTCAGTTAAAAAACTGATGTGGGACTGAGGAATGGTGCCAAACATCATTGCATAGTACAAGGCCAAGTCTTCCGGCCTTGAGGGAAATACAAACACTCACAACAACATGGTGGAAGACACAGAGAAGTGCTATGTGCCTTCTTGGTGTATTATATCATTTGAATAATTTAAACCTAGATTTCAAGGTATCTTGGCCTTGATGGATGCTACGGAATCGTGCTCAAGTGCATTGCCTGTCATCACAATTTTTGAGTCCTGTCGTTTTTGAAGAGCAGATATGAACGTTGATGGCTCAGATTTTTTTTCTTTGTTGTTTTCTCCTAAGTTTACAGACTATGAGCTTATACGGTTTCAAAAGATGCAAAGTCAAGAAGAAAAATACAATCAAGGTCAGGTTGATAACAACGAGTGTTCTCCCTAAAAGACAGCCGACAAAGCTTTCTTGTTGGTAGGTATAAAATAATCCTATGTGAATTATTCAAAGAGCCCATCGGCTTTTGCTTGCCAGGATTTTAAGAGTAAGGACACGACACAGTTTTAAGAACACCGTGTCTGAGTGTTGAGGCTGCTTTTAATTCAAAAACTCCTTTCTGGGGATGCACAAGGGACCTCCGAGTTTTTGTCTCCATTTTTGGTTATAAAGAAAAAAACTCAAGATACAAATATAGGTAAGACAGGGCTTTAGGTGATGTTGAGTGACTGGCTTTTCTGCTAACAACAGTCAAACTTTTCTAAGAGGGAGTGTTTTCACTGAGAGAACTTCAACTCATGATATCAGTGAGTTAAAAGTCCAGACCATGGTCGCAATGGTACATAATGAAAAGACAAAATGTGTCTTTGATAGAGCTAAATCACTATAGAGAACACAGCACTAGCTCTTCAGGGTGTCATGTTGCATTCATGTACCAAAACATTTGGAAACGTACAGTAAAGGCTACATTGTTACTCTACATCGTGTATTTTAAGCAACATAAGATCGAGCACTTTGTGTGATTCAGTGACTAACAGGTTGGGACATATTATTGCAAAACTCGATGTCTATCTTTCATCTTTCATCTCATTTCATTAACCAGTGACAGCAGAGAGAGAGAGAGGGAGAGAGAGAGAGAATACCTTCATCGATTTGTAAAATAAAATAATAAAATATTTTGCATGATGTGTTTATCAGCACCATGGACAGCGTTATACTTGAGTATAACTTGAGTATGCTGCTGTACTTGGTGCTTAAAGCTAACAGAAAGTATTTACATAGACAGAACACTTTTATTTATTTTTGGGGGGGGTATATTATGTAACTTCACATAAATACACATCCATACTTATATATATATATATATATATTTAAAGAATATGAAAGAACTCACTTGTGAGAGAGAGAATGGAGAGCAGAAGAACAGTGCTGGCAGTCATCTCCTCTCTGCTGTCCCTGGACAAACTTGCCACTTTTTATACTGTCCTCCAAAAAACAAAAGAAGAAGAAGAAGAAGAAGAAGAGGAAGTGCCTTGAATGAGAACAGGGAAAAATATTCAGTATTTCTATTCCGTCGTGACACAGTGAGCCTTCTCTCTTGTACCTCTCTTCTCTTCTCCTCTGTGCGCTGGTTGCCTCACACTCCGGCTGATGGTCGCAAAAATAAACTTTGGCTAATATAATGAACAGGTCAACTGTAGAAAATGTTTATTTCCCAAACACAACATGTTGGTCCTTTGTTTTACAGCTTTGTTAGGCTGGCCATTGTGCGCCGCCGCCGCTTCAGCCACAAACCAGCCACGGTGACATTTAAACCTCTCGATCTAAATCCAACAGTGCAAATTTAAGGAGTGGAATTAAACCTTCTGATGAAGCGCGGACAGTGTGAAGAAATCGGCGCAGTTGCTCAAAGTGTGGGCGGGGGGGCGCACCGTCAAGACGCTTGTTGTAAACCAGCTCCTCTTGGGTAACTACTCATTTGAAGTCCACAAAGAAGCCGGGAAGGATTTTCCATGAAAAGTCCGCGTTGCCTGGAGGAGAAGCCAGGAGGAGAAGCGGGAGGAAGAAGAGATGTGGGGGTGGAGGGGGGAGCTGTGCGTGTGTGTGTGTGTGTGTGTGTGCGCGCTCCTGGAGTGGAAAAAATTCACGTCACGGCTTGAAGTGATGTTCAGCTGCCATTTGGCTCTCGATGGCTTCTGTTCTGCCAGTGGTGTTTAGATAGCCTACTTTTCGTGGCACCAAGTGAACCCAAACTTGAAGAATACTGAGAAGAAAACGCACAAGAAGCCACAACACATGACAGTGAGTTTGTACAGAAGATCCATTCTAAGAAGCACAAGAAGACTGCTCAGGCGCAAGTTTGCTCACAGTGAGATTAGTTTGAAGGCAAGCATTATGATCACCGGAATATGTTTTGGGATGGCATAAGTAGATACGCATTGAATGCCAGCTGTGAGCAGATGTTGTCATAATGAGTGGAGGCGGGGTGGGGAGAGGATTCCCTTGATATGTGAAAAACATCTCACTGAAAATATAATGATAAAAGCACAAAGCATAACGTGTTATTGCTGAAGCACTATAGTGCTGTAAAGTTCCCTGACAATGAACAAAGAGTCAAATCTATCAGATCCACACAGGCACCTTGCTTCTGACTTCCTTCTGATATATTTGTCCACAAATTCTATAACCTCTTCTAAAAGAAAAATACATTTACATATACTTAATTTTAAAAAAAACAGTAATATAATATGCATTCATTGATGATGTTCACTCTGTATCTGCATTGTCCACCAATATGTGCCAATGTGAACAGGAATTTTGTTGTTGCTCTGTGTCAGTCCTGTGATGAGCCGGCGACATATCCAGGTTACACCCCGCCGCTCTCCCAAAGTCAGTTGGGATTGGCTTCAACAACCCTGATAAGCTTAGGTGCTTATGAAAAGTTCAATTGCTAGACCCAAAATCCTCTTATTTCACTGTCCATGTTATTGCCTTCCAAACTAGTTGGGATGACAAAAAATGATCCTATGTGTCTTTAAAGATGCAGTGTGTAGATTTTATAGTGGTAAAGTTTCAGACTGCAACCAACTGAAAACCCCTCACCTCTCTGACCTCACCCCTCTTGGGCCAAGAATGAAGGAGTAGCTGTGGAATGTGAACAAAAACGTGAAAAGGACATTTCATGTAGAAAACGTGAAAGGTCCCATATAGAGCCAATGTTTGGTTTGTCCCTTCTGGGCTGCTGTTGAAATAAAGTGGGTCAAAATGGCTATAACTCCATTGGAAGAGGACCCACTCCCTCTTCTTATCTTATTAATATTATTTTCAGGTGATTTCACATAGTTATGAAAATGATATTCCATTTCTGTCAATACATACCCTTAAATGTGACACACCTTGTAACAGAGACTTCAAGTGAAGACAGAGAAACTTTTTCCCTTCAGCAGATGAGCATGAAAACAGTCTCTGAGAGTCAAAATCTGCACATACTTCATTCTGTAGTCAAACATCACAGTAAGATAATTCACGTCATCGTTATTTTTTTTTTTACCTTGTGACTTATTGTATTGTTGTTTTTAGGAGAGACAGAGGAGCTAATCATCTACCTCAGAGCCACTACACAGAATATTCAGTTATGTTGCGTGTGTGTGTGAGTTTGTGAGACGGTTTACTCATGCCAAGGAGTATTTTTAACAGTTGGACTGTGTGCATGTGACCATGATTTGCCATCACACTAAGAGGAGAGTCATGTCAAATGCCTCTCTGCTGCCGAAGTCACAGTGAAAAGAGAGAACGGCTCGGGTGTGAAAGCAATGAAGAGGAGAAGACAGGAAAAGGCTGCACTTCTTTTAGACATTTGTGCTTGTTGCACATGAATAAACCATTGCAGATTCAGTGGTTAACACTCGCAAGCATGGATTCCTCTGGGCCAGGCGGATTGAGAGGTTCTTTCATTTGCACAAGATATAAATATATATCAATCAAAAACAATTAACCTCATGGGAACATCGTCTGTCAAAAAAAAATCAAAAGAAATACATTTAAACACATTTTCTTAATCTTTTTTTCCTACTTCTTTTCATGTGAAGCATATGAATTGATGCATATACACTTCCCTTTCTCTCTCTCTCTCTCTCTCTCTCTCTCTCTCTCTCACACACACACACACACACACACACACACACACACACACACACACACACACACACACACACACACACCCAATCTCTTAAAACAGAAACAATGATCTCAAAACAAGAACTTATGCGAGATTTACCCCCGTGTCATTGTTTAAGGGTTCTTACCATGTGCATAAATCCCTCACAATCTGGGCCATATAGCTAACATATTACTCCTTCACACGGCCCACTGGAGATTTCAATCTGCCATAATGGAAGTGTGTCTCTGCTTCAGCCAAGTTAACTGGCACGAGCACAACACAGCTTACGGCAATTCATAACACCCCCCCCGTCTCTAACGCTACTGCTCCATCACTATCTTTCTCTTTCATACAGGCAGGTTCATACAGGCTGCTAAATAAAAGTGCCAAGATGATACCTGTCATATGAAATATTTATGTTAGGACACACTGTGTTTGGTGGGATCAATATATCAACATATTATTTCTCCTACTGCACTGTTAGAGCTCTGTACATGTTGGTGTTTAATATTTATTTATCTAAATAAGGTCTGCTGACTTTGCGTGTTGCAAAGATTGCTGAGTCTGCAGCAAACAGCCTCCCCTCCTATTCATAAATACACACACACACACACACACACACACACACACACACACACACACCTGGCTGAGGATGTTAATGTTAGCCAATGATCACCTCCAATGGTGGACTGTCATTCTCCCAAAACGGAGAAACCTGTTGGACCAGCTGCTGTCACAGCTGGTCCAGACTGAATCTTTGCATGTACTAATAAGGGAGGAAGAAAATAATAAATAAATAAATATATATATATATATATATATATATGTACAAGTCTTATATGTTATAGTCAACTCTTAAACAAGCATCCTAACAGTCCTTCTGTTTCATAAATCTAGATTCTACATCTATAAAAAAAAGAAAACATAGTTGCGCTTGAGAAACTCATCTCGCAAACAATATTTTTTGTGTAGTTGCTGTGCCAAAGCTGATATAGACCTTGATGACACCAACGTGGCTCCATATTAACATTTTTTTTCCAATTTTGCCTAGATAGTGAGTGGATCTCAGTACTGAGGCAGTAAAGGAAGCAATGCCATGAACAGGCATCATTCAAGACTTTCTGCAAGAGAAGATTTGCTAGCTACTTGCAGCGTTTTGTGAGATGTTCTTACGCTTCAGGAGGAGGCAGCGTTTGGTGATCTTTCGACTTGCCTATGGGATTTTGAGAGATTGATTTTTGAAAGAATGTGGGCATGCTGTACAGAGTGTACCTGCTTGGATGAGATCCAATCACAACGTGTGCCTGACCACCTCCAAATGTGGTCTGTCTGATCCAATCAAAAGTTCTGCATGTATTTACTGGCATTTTTCTTTGTCCAGATAATGTATCCCGATGAAGATCACATTTTGAATACCAAGTGCAAATAGGGTTCATGACATCATCATGGGTTCATTTGTCAATGTCCTCCCTCAGAGATTGAGAGGTGCTCATCATGACCAATAAACCTCATGTTTAAAATCCATGTGGTGCTCCTTAAAGTCATTAAAATAAGAGCTCACTTTTTGCAGGCAGGTTGTGCTCTCTGTAGGGCAGGGAATGGGCAACAGAGCAGTGTATGAATATGCAGCTCCGCCAGAGGAGGGGGTGAGGTTGAGGCTGGGAGTTTGCAAGAGAATACAAAAAAAGCTGCCAGCATGGAGGCAGTGAACAACCAAGGACGGGCATCAAAGCATTAGATGCCAGTAGAAAGAGTCATATAGGGGAATGCTTTAAGTGTAAACTAGAAGCAATAGCCAATCATCACATGATGTTTTTCTAAAATCAAACCAAGATCCTGAAAATAAGGCAGCATGGGTTCACGAGCAGAAATATAAAGGCTGAGTGCAGGGCAGACTGTTCCAGGGCAAAGAGTCATGTTGGCTTCCTGTGGGTGAATCAGAGCTATAGGTGCACAAGATATGTACACATCAGCCTGAGGGTTGAGGCTGGGAAACAGGAGTAGATCTGAGTCTAGCATAGCAATGTTAGGTGTGGGATGTTGGTAAATTAACTCAAGTGAGAGGCAGATACGGTCCGAGATTGAAGCCTGCAGGAATCCAGCGCTCTCCTCCACAGACCTGATAAGTGGAGTTGTATAGATCAAACACAAAACATCAGGCCCAAAGACATCAGTTCACTAGACCCAACATCTCATGTTGTTTCTCAGCACAAAACATTTTTAAGCCAATCTTTTCTTTCTATGGCATGGTTGAAGGGTTCAGTTACAGGTGATGACTGTGAAGAGGAAATCACTGATGTCCTGCCAAGCTTTTAGTTCAAACCTCAGGTTTTATCATGTAGCTCAACATTCCATTTTTTAAATCAGTGCTGTTTGAATTAAATTAGAAAATAAACAATAAAATATGACAAATACTTGGACCTAAAATGCAATTATCATACAACTCTGTTATAATTATATTTTGAACTGTGCTGCAGAAGATTTGTGTTGTACGGTTGAAGTTATACACAATCAGATTTTGTCCACAAAGGCTTATTCATTTTACTTTATACCAGTGTTGTAGTCAAGACCACATGAAGTCATGAGCAAGGACAGATGAGACACAACTAAGAATTTGGGGGGTTTGAGACCAAGTCAAGACCAAGACCAAGACAGGACAAGACGGGTCAGGACCATACAGTTTGTAGCTATTACTCACAAAGTCTCTTAAATGAGAGACTCACTTACACTTTAGCTTAACTCTCTTTGAACTGCTTCCTTTCGAACTGATGATAAATGTTTGACGTGCTCCTAGTCGTCTCAGTAAGCTTCTTCTGCTGTCGTTAATTTTCTTTGAGCGCGTGCGTGGGATGGACAGCACCATTAGAAATGGGTCAAGTTACGGGCTGCATTTGAAGCAGGAAGTTTGACGTCCAATCAAAGTAAATCCCTTCAGCTGTGGTCTCGGCTGGTCTTGAAATAAAGTCTCCTTTGTCGAAGACCAAGACAAGACCAAGAGTTTTACAGCCATCCTTAACCTGTTCTCTTTACTGGCATGATTTACCCCATCTCCAGACATAGATACAAATATATCCAGATGTTTTGTAAGTGTTTCGCTCCGTGTAGGCAGATTAGCTGACTCGATACCTGCCACTACTGATACATCATGACAGCAGCCTGGATCTGTTCCCTACCATCAGTATTCATGTCGGTGATACATCAGCTAATTAACCACTACACGTGTATGGGTATTTGATGACTGGTGTAAAGGTTGATACACTTACACTCATTTCTATGGCCCATACACTCCCATAGATTCATGTAGTATTGTATATGAACTCATTAATTACACGTTGTATGCTTGAAATATAGATTCCTAAAAAAGATTCCTACAGCCTGAAAAAAAGGTACAGAAATGGATAATATGTGGTCTATGTGTGTATACTGTAACATCACTAGATAGCTACAGCAGCCTAATAACTCAAACTGAAATAGTGGCTATTCACAGTAACATTATGGCACTACAGTCTGAAAACAGATCGTGGTATTGAAGTGACAACCAAAGAAACAATTAAAAATGTTCAGACATTTTATATGTTTGTCCATCCTATTCCTTTCTGTAACAATCCTAATGTCTTGTGTTAATGGACAGATCAACCTGCTGGGAGGCACTCTCTGTGTGTTGTGTACATGAATATCGTGCTTGAATATTGCATGACCCTGGGTTCACTGTGTGGATGATTCGATTAAAATAAATGTAATCACACTATCAACTCAAATAATAAGAAACATTTTACACAGTGCCTAGAGATTGGGAAATAATACAAGACCCATTACCAGTCCCTTGATATCAAGTCTGCCACCTATATTCCCAAATAAAATTAGTTCTTTCATTATCATATATCAATTGACATAATGTGAACCTTGGGTTTTGTGTGGTCCGTTGATGTCTGGGCTGCACCAGCTACTCATAAAAATCTTTTACTAAATATGAGCCTGCATGTGCGTGTGTGTGTGTGTGTGAAATAAATCAAACTACTGATTTATTAAATCTTCAGGAATATCTTATTGTATATATTCTCATTTTAGGTTAGTCTCATACTTACACATATACACAAATTAATTGTAGGGAAAAATCAAACAACAATATAAACAGGAGGTAACTGCAACGTCGCAAGCTGTAGCATCATTTCCAAAGTTTTACGTTTTATGGGGGTAAATAATAAATTAAACTGCCAATCCTTTGTAACTTACCACTATTTTGCTACATTAAAAATAACAATCTTTGCATTTTTGCATCATTACCCACGAGATCTTTATCCAGGGTCATGTCACATAAGTGGATCACATATTAGCAAGTTAGCATTAGCTCTGTCAGTTGGTTTAGATAGCTACACAACAGTTGTACTTTGCGGTTAACGCGTCATAATAAAGAAAATGTGTGTGCAACTTGTTTAATTTACTGATATGTAAATCTCCACTTTGTCAACACATATATTTTAACTAGGTTAGTTTATGAAGAGGCAATGAGGCAGTCACCTGCTTTTGGTGATCTTGTCATATGGAAAAGCAAAGACTGGAAGTCCACATAATTAACATTGTCCTTTTATTGTAACTGGGTCAACTGGGCCAACACATTGATGCACCAATATATATAAATGTAAAGGAGCTCTCACAGTCACTTCATTCATAACCAGTCCAAAACAAGTCTGCATCACAGGGCAAGTAAAGTTCAAGTCCAAAGTGTGTGGTACTTAAAACCAAGTGACACTACATCTTCTTACAGGATCGAGAGATGCCGGCTAACTCTGAAGTTATCATCGTCTGTCCTTTTCCTTCACCTGAGCCTTGAGTATGGGGACATAATGGAGCATATGAGATGACAGAGGGACAGAAGAGGACAATGGGATGTGAAACATGACATGACGTGCAGCACTGTAGCAACACACTTTGTTCTGCGCTTTAAGAATGACTTTTAGCATTGCATTAGCATAAAGGTAATTAAAATTTGAAACAACTTAAGTATTAGATGTCTGATCCTGACATTAAAAAAAGAATAAAAAACTGCCTTTTAGCTCAAACAACAACTGAATATGAACTGACAGTTAGAGCATCAGTCATTAAAGAGCGTTAAATCGTAATAGTGTAATGGAAATAATAATGGAAAATGGTTGGAGCAAACAACCGTGAGAAGCTGGCATCAGCTCCAAAAACACTGTAATCACTAATCGGACTTTTTTAGATGCTATGTGTGAAACATTCATAACTTACTGTAACAGCTGACAGAGCGAGAAATACACCCGTGGCTTACCAGTTATCACATTTGTCACAACGAGAGGAACGATAACCAGCTCGAGCAGCTGCATGAGCATATCTGCTGGCAAGCTGATGTAGGTTTTGTCAAAGTTTGACAGATAGACGTGTGTCTTCAGAATCATGCCCAAAGCAATGCCTGTAAGACAGTGGCATAGAAATATTGTAACTTTAGTTTTTGGGTCAAAATCACTGAGGATAAAGGTGTAGAAGAAGAAGAAGAAGAAGAAGAAGAAGAAGAAGAAGAAGAAGAAGAAGAAGAAGAAGCAGTAGTAGTAGTAATTGGGCAAAGAAAACATTACAAGTAACATAAACAGTGTGACAAAAACTAAACTAAATGCCAGACTAAAGTACAATACAATAACACAATTAAATATACAATATAAATAAGTCATACTTCACATTCAGTTATGATGTCATGATACACATTTGTGTACTCTAATATGATTGATACATCTCAATGAAGTATTTTGGAGACCAATCAATGCCTAACAGAATGAGCACTTTCATTCTGATGAACATATGAGCAGCACTACAGCATCTGGCACACATGGTAACATCTTCATGGTTATGGTAAAGGTGGCTGAATGCTGCTCTTTTTAATACCACAAGTAAGCAGTGCAAAGGGTCATGCAATAAACCTGAACAGCCAAGCTTTTTGCTTTGTCTAACCAAAGGTCCAAAACTTGAAATCCTTTTGGCTTAGGGTCATTGAGTGTGCTCTTTTGGAGCAAATGCAGTGATCTAAACTGTCCACTAGGTGGTGCTGTTTAACCTGGTGTGATACAGTGTCTGTCGTTAGGTACCGGGGAGCAGGACGAAAACTCATTACTATTCGCAAACAAATGTCACGTGACGTTCCTGCTAAAAACGCAAAGCACAAATTTAAAAATCAACGCCCTCTAGTGGGCAGTTGATTTTTGATTTTTTTCAATTGATCTTTGCTTTAACAGAGCCACTATATCACATACAGACGACTCAAAGCTAAACGCATCAAAATGAAGTTTTTTACTCGTGGACTTTTCGGGAAGGTGGATTTATTAACTTTTTTAATCCTACTCGGTGTTGCTCTTGGTAAGTGATGACTGCAAATGATTTTAATCAGTGTAAAGTTAGCTACTTGTTCTAACTGCCGGCCAGAGCTAGCTAACGCGATTTAACTGCCTGCCACAGGTAGCTAAGGCTAGATTATTGTATCAGCGTTGTTACTGTAATTGTGTTAAATATTAACAATATTGTTATTTATTCATTTTAAATACTAAAATGTTTTGAGACAAAAACACAAAATTAATGTGACGTTTTGCTAAAGTAAGGCAAAGTTTGCGTCCATATAGCCACGGAATGTGTGAAAATACCGGACGCTGCCATGGCAACCGCTTCTAGTGGCATGGATTTATTTATCTCACGGTGTCAGATACAGTAAATATTATCAATGATTTTGACAGTAACCCAGAAGCTGGAGTTATAATATTTCTGTCACTGTCTCACAGGCATCGCCGTGGGCATTCATCTGAACACACACGTCCACCTGTCCGACCACGATAAAATATACATCGGATTTCCGGCAGAAACGCTCATCCGGATGCTCAAGATGGTCGGCCTTCCTCTCATTATGACAAATGTGATGAATTGTAAGTCACAGGTGTACCTCTCACTCTGACTGTTGTCACATTGAGTTATAAACGTTTCACACATGGCGTCTCAAAAGTGATAATGGTTATTATAGCGTTTATGGGACGGACATCGTTTGCTCACACTTTGAAGACTCATGGGTGACTTTACTGATGTGCTAACCCTCGGTTTTAAGATCTCTGCTCACATTTTTGTTCTTTATAGCAATTTGTACTGCCGTTGGCATCAGCGAAAAAATCGCCTGGCGCGCAGCAGTGTACTATGTCTCCACTAATCTGCTGTCTGTTATACTAGGTAAGAGAAACACCATGCACATGGTTATTGTCACTTCAACCATATACACAGTACACAGTGACAGACAGACAGACAGTGTTTTGCCAAGGTGTGTGTGTATATATATATACACAGTATGATATTGATCGATAGATAGATTGACAGATACAGTAGATATTGAATAAAACAGCAGCAGCATGTAAAAACAAGGTGCAGTGTGCATGGATATATGTGCACGTTCACATTTTGCTGTTCAGCAGTCTGACTGTGGGAAGAAACTGTTTTCCATCCTGGCAGTGAAGGTGCTGTAGTACCTGGAGGTGTCCCAAATTATAACTCTATATATAATAGTGAAAACATTTCAATATTGAAACACTGAGCAAACAAACTTTAGACGGACATGCTGCTAAAAGTCAAGTGTTTCTATTTAGGAGAGATTCCGACATTTGCAGCTTAGCTGCAAAATATTTCCATATGTCACTAGTTTTCATACTCTGCTCTGTTTTTTCATCATGTAAAGTCATTTGTAACTTTGTCTCATGAGGCGCTGTTGATACTGTGCTCTGATGTTTGCCGTCTGTAGTCACTCTTGGATTATGTGTTGTAGGATTAATATTGATGTTGCTGATCATGCCCGGGGTCAGTGATAATACTGTACCAGATGATGATTATGAACCCACAGTTGAAGCCTTGATGGATAAAGTAATGTGAGTACAGCGTGTATATACACAGACAGGCCTGATTCCTCCCACTCCATGGTTAGGTTTCTAGTTTAGCCAGATTCTTCAGTCTGTTTTCTAACACTTAAAAAAAATAGTACATCATTTTGTCAGAGAATCCAAATCACGCTCATTACTAATATATTTACTCATCGGTTTTTAATAAAAGTACATATGTTTTTTCCTTACTCTTTACAGGCAAGTGGTGTCACCAGATTGGGTTCTGGGCAGCTATCAGCAGGTATGTGTTATTACACAGGTATGCAAGATGGCCCATGAATGAGACAATGTAATATTTAGGCGAGTTTTGAAATTGAAGCAGCTAATTCTAAATTCTACCCTCGAAACATGTTTCTTTTTGTCACTATGAAGATTCCTCTGTGAAGTTTATGTTCACTTTTATGTTGGCACATGAAGTTGCCGTCAGCTGCCTCTTGTTCTCACTGAGTTTCCCATCTTGTTTCAGAAAAAGGCAGTGGGCCTGATGGCTGAAAGTCATGATGAACTCAGTACTCTGGCCTTGGCTGTCTGGTCTGTTGTTGTTGGACTAGCCCTCAAGAAGCTGGGGGGGAAGAGTAAACTCTTTGTGGAGATTCCTTGTGGCCCTCAACGAGACCATTAGACGTGTGGTTAGAGGCATAGTATGGTATGGTGAAACAGCACATATATTCTGGAAGAAAATCTCAATCTAGTGCATATAATATTTAAAGTCAGTGTAAAGTAAGAATAAATATGTGTTCTGAGTTTGTTAGACTAAAGAAGAAAATTTGAATGATTAAAAGTTTATGAAATTAGGTGCCATAATCATGGAAATATGAGCAGTATTCTCAGCTCCAGGACTGTGGGGGCGTGTCCACTGAATGTGCTGAAGCCACGCCCACTTGTGGGAGCAGTCAAGCAGCAATTTTGAAGCGACTGAAACTGTGTCAGATGAGTTCAGAAAATGACATGACTACCTTTGAAACACTCTGAATGAGATGAATTAACTCTATCTCTGCTGCTAGGGGTGCAGGGGTATGTTCAGGGTGGCCTCAGTGTGTCATCAAGCCGCCCTTTAGGACCGCCCACAAAATCCTGGACAATCTCAGAATTGCCTTTACACAGACTTTAAAAAGTGTAAAATATACAATGAAATGATTCCATACTGTCATCTACTATCAATTACGCACAGAAAGACAGTAAACACCTTCAGTTTATACTATACTATACAAAATATATTCTGCTGTTTTTTTTCCAGCCTTTCACCAGTAGCAGTTTTTTTCTTGACTGTAAGCTATATTGTCGAGGTTCAAGACCACTGGGACGCTATCTTTAAATTTGGAAAATTCATTGCAGTGATCATTACTGGGTACGTTTTGCACTTTTAAGCACTATTGCAGTTAGACTGTGAATGCAAAGTCCATTTGCTTCACTATGTAGTTTTTGCTCTTTTTTCAGGTTCGCTATCCACGGAGGAGTAGTTCTACCACTCATCTATTATATGTTTTTGAGAAAAAGCCCTTTTCCTGTCATTAAGAGTTTTTTTCCCGCTTTAAAGAAGGCCTTGCTCACCTCACGTAGGTAAGAGAATTGTCTTTGCCAGCAGTCTAGACCAGTATCCTACAGATCCTCTCTGTGACAATCTGCAGTTGATTGATAGATATAAAAAAAATGGGCAGATATTTAAGAACTAACAAGGGCCGCACTCTGTCTCCAAGTGCTGCGTTTGAGGAGACTTTTCGATGTTGTGAGGAAGTAAACGCGATTGACAGGAGAATCACTGGCTTCATGCTGCCGATTGGGATCAATGTCAACATGGACGGAACGGCGTTCTACGGAACGGCAGCAGCAATTTTCGTCGCGCAGCTCAGCGGCATACAACTGGGCTTTAGCGAGTTAGTCATACTTGCGTAAGTCACACTCTTGTTATTTTCTCACTCACTGTTGACCTTTTATCCATATCTGATTTTGTAGTTTGTTTATGCTTTGTCCGCCAGCAGCTGAAGTTTCAAGTCTCTCCTGCAGAAGCAAGTTTTTTTGATCCGTAGCTTGGACAATAATGTAGTACTGTTTCTTGTTGTATATATGCACTCCCTCCATCCATTACATAACATGTCCCATGATGCCACATGTCACATGTTTTGAAACTGTCCAAACCAAAATTCCGGGGAAGCAAGATACTGAAAAATGAGCATGTAAAACTTGACTAACTATATAAATGATTAGAAAAAAGTATAGAATGTGTCTTCAACAGTTTGCTCAAGTGATCACTTGCATGGCTCTGCGTTTCCTCCACAGTGTGACAGTAATGGTGGTCCCCATAGGACACTCAGGGATCCCAGCTACAGGAGTGTGCACCACTCTCTTCATTTTGGTAGTGGCTGGGATTCCTGTGAGGGACGTTGCCCTTTTGTTTGCGATGGAATGGATTTTGTAAGTTCAACCTGTGCTTTGGCCGCGGACAACCACAACTGACATCAAACAACACGGTGTGAAGAGTCCCGTATCCGCTGATCTTTTGCTTGTGTCTTTCAGAGATCGCTGCAACTCTACTGTCAACATCCTGGGAGACTGCGTTGGTGTGGTGATTGTTGAGCGTCTGTCAAAAAGAGAACTCGAAGAAATGGACGGGGGACAAACGGAAGGGGCATAGCCGGGTGAAGTTTTAGTTGCTGTTTTTTTTACCGCAAGGGACAGCAGCACATAATAGATGATTTTAACCCAGTACATGGACAAATGAACAGAGCACATTCTATTTTCTGGTAGCTGATTATTATTATATCATTTTTATTATTAGTATGTGAGTGAAGCATTTACATGGATATGGAAAAATCTGACACACATTTGCATCTGTGTCATCCAGAGCCCTGATGAGGAGCCGGTAGGAGGGGTCTCTGGAATAGAGAGCAGAAGACTGAGACGAAGTGTGTAGTAGTCTCACTCACAGCACAACAGGAGTGACTTTGCAAAAATAAAAAAACAAAAATGTGCTTTACTAATACTTTTTCACTTATTTCGTAATACAATTAACACATTTTTAAAATTTAAAATAATCCCATTGGCAATTATTTGTTCATTTGATTTATTTCAGATGCTTATATCTTATTTCATAGTTCATGTAGATTTGATTCTAGTGAGTTAAATACAATGCCTCAGATTCACTTCAGGACAGCAGCTGAAGTATGGAGTAACCTCTTGATTTTGTTTTTTCTTTGTTCTGTTATGTATATATCTTTTGTTTGAACTGGTTAGCAAAGATTTGCTTATTTGATTTATTTGGAATTTTTGTTAATTGTGTTTTGCTGTTACATTTTGATTTTGTGTTCGTACTGTAAAAATTGGTCTGTTTTATAGACAGTTTCTTTTCTTTTTTTAACTGATTTATTTATTTAAACATAAATTGGCTTCATTGATTCATCGTCCTACAATTACTATGTTGACTTTTTTTATTTGGAATCAATTTGACGCCATCTTCATTTCCATTTTCATGTTTGCCAGAAATTACTATTATTAGTAGTAATAGTAATAATGTAGTAAATGATGACAGTGGTGTGATTCAGGTGGGACCACTCTGGGAACTGTACTGTGGACACTGCCTTTGATGGAGCAAGATATCCACTTAGTGGCCTCTCACCATGGAGAGACCCATTTAACCATGAGCCAGACATTGAAGCTTTTATGTCAATGTATATTTTTTCCTAAACAGAAACAGTTTTTTTGTCCACAAAGTTTAAACACCGACATTGTGCTTTGGACAAAGTGCATCATTAATAGGCTTTCCCTTAGTGTTTCTCCACATTCAACCATCCTCTTAAATCACGTGTATTGTATTAGAGCATATAAAATGTGCTGCAGTGCAGATTGATTCTAACAGGCTGAGAAGGAAAGTAAGAATTTGAAAACGTATATATTAAAAAGTATGTCTCAGATAAGAGAACTATACTGCCATCATGTGGATTCGTCTATCTTCAAGACTTTAGCGTAGAAGACTTTAAGCCATGAATTATACTTTTAAACTAATTGAGCTGAAAGACAGGAAAGTATGGTTTGGGGAAAGAATAACAGAAAACACAATGTTTTAGAAGAGGATGTTATACATTTATTATTGAACCAGCTTTTGAAATCCAAAAGACGGGGTAAGGGATTAAAAAAATCATTGCACTACTTAATAAAGTATTACTAGTAATAACTCTCATACAAAATGTACAAATGTTTGTTAAAAATTTCATTATCATCATAACAGGCCTTCAAATGATTTTGGTTACAGATATAATACATAATGAAACTATTATGACACCATTTTAATGACAGAGTTTCATAGAGTTTAAAAGGAAAAATATCCAAACAACCCAACAACTTGCATGGAAAAAAGATTAGCAAAATAAATCAATAAGCACTAATCATACTGGTTGCGCCATTTTCTGAAAAGACATAAATAGTGGGACTGAGGTAATTGCTAGTGTACCAAGCAACAACAACAACAAAAACTGTCCAACATTAAAAAAAAAAAAAAACAATCCTAAGACACAAATGGATGCATACAGTCAGGCCCCCTCCCCCCCCCCCCAAGAAAAAAAGATGACAGAAAATATACCTTCCCTCCATTCCCATGGATTTTACATGACTTTATACACGGACTACGCTGAGGAAGAGTTTTAGAAAACGATGAATTAATCTTCCTGGACACTGACACACTGTTAGTAAAAATGTATTGGTGTGATGTGGTGACACTGGATAAATACAAGTACCAGGAGAAAATGAAGCTTTATAAAAGGCATCAGATGTAAGACACTGCAGGTGCCTGGCAGAACTTTCCAGACCGAACTTTCTGTCTCTGTAAGGCCTATGTTAGGTTGTCATCTGGACACAAAACACCAATTGTGATAAATAGTGATAAATTACATTAGAAAGCTTGCTCTGTGCATGAGGTGAACATCTCCGAGTCACATTATCACATGCTGACATAGGCCTTACAGAGATAAAGTACAAAACAGAGCCCCTAAACCTCTGGAAATAAACAGATGTGCAGTGTGAAGAATATCAAAAGGGAATTGATACTGTATGAAGATGATGTGGAGAACATATACCGTATGTTTTTAAATGCTTTCAAATGTTTGTTCGCATACACACGTGGGACTGTGGGAAACTGATCAGTGGTTTGTTCAGGATGAAAAGAGTGTGTAGGTCTTAAATCTACGTATTAAAGTGCTCAAGTGTCAAATCCACCGTCTGGTGAAACAGTAGATTTCTCTGTGACCTTATAAGTCTCTTCAAACTTGTTCCTTGTCAATGCTGGACAAAAACATAGCATCCATATTTAGCAACACTTAGAGAACTCTGCCTGGGTACTAAGACAGATAGACGCATTTAAAAAGAGGCCTCATTCCCATTAGAAAGCTAGTAAAGTGAGCGCGAATGTTTTGATGACATTTTTAATGAATGCTTTGCATCCACCTTGTCAGCTCTGTAGGATCCAACTGTATTCACACGATGTGCCTAGGGTTAGAGCTTAGTGGATATGTCAAGGAACATAAATAGTCCTGATCTGTTTCCTTTAGGTTAAGGACATAATATGTCATGAAAAATGTCTTTCAAAAGCCTCCGGCCTTTACTAGCTTGAGACAAGAACAATGCAGAAGGGTAGACATGGAGTGACAGAGTCAAAGCGTGATAATGGCATGACACAAAAGCATTGTTAACTTCCCTGGAGGTGCCCTTGGTCCTGCACTTTAAATGTGAACCTTGATTTTTGAACAAATCTTTGCTATAAGACAGTCGGACGTTACCCTCAACCTCCAGTGAGTCTAAATCTACGTGAAGAAGAGTGAAAAAAGAAACAGGATTAAGGAAGTCAATGCACTGTATACCACATGAGCTGTATAAATACCACAGAAGGAGTAACGCACACACACACACACACACACACACAGGCAAATGCAAGGACACACACAGGCGCTTGCTTGCACACAGACACGCATAGAGAAAATAAAGTATATTTTTCCGTTGTCCCAGAGTAGCTCACTCTTTGACACACAGTGTACAGTATCTTCGCTTCACCTCATACAGCTCAAACTGCTCTCACACAGAGGAATGCAAGAATAAACACACCGAAATCAAAATGGACTGATACGCTTCAACTGCAATTAGAATGAGTCTAGTAAAAATGACAGTCTCTGTGGGCCAAAATGTGGATGCTTAATTATAACCAGAATGATAGCAATGACATTATTATAATCTTTGGACTGCCAAATTCTTCCTAAATGTTTGTTAGTACAACTATACAGAAGGCTTTTTCCCCCGCCCATCACCTACAAGACTGAACAGGTTTGGAAGGGCTCATAATGCGTTTAAAAAAATACACTTATATATGTCCACCTGCACATGACACTGTGTGTATGTGTTTTAAAGGCCATTCATAGTAAGGGTTAACCAAGAGCAGAAGGCAGAGTAGTAGGGGCGAAATAGTCCAAAACAGAGGGTCTACGAAGTCCAGCGATAAAGTGAGCATGAATCGGTTAGAAAAGTTGCTGATCCCAGATGAGCATTTCTGTTCAATATCCTGGAGGGTTCAAAGAGCACTGGTCCCAGTTATGTGGCAGAATGTGTGAGTGAGCGGGAGGTGTATAATAGAAGGGGCGGAGTTCACTGATCGGTTGGTGCATCCAAAAGGGAGTCCGGGATTGCGGGTGCTGAGTCTTGATATGAGGTCACTCAGAATCCCGCTGGACCTCAGAGGCATCGGCTCGACAAATCGGACAGGTTCGGTTAGCCTGGAAGGAACGAAAAATAAAGGTTAAATACATATATGTACTCCAGGTGGAAATCCCGGGATTTAAGGGCGCGGTTGACAGTTGATTTTCAATGTCTTTACTCACCTTGAGCCACTTGTCTACACACTTGGCGTGGAACTCGTGATTACAGGGCAAGACCCTGAGGAGCTGGCGAGACTCAAAGTCACACATACACACCACACACCTGTGAGATGAAAGAAGGTTGGTCCCATTTCAAAACAGCAAATGTGCAAATGTATACCACTTCAAAACAACAGCAATCCACCAAACAAATGCATAGGAAGGAAGAGAGGTACTCACAGTGTTTGCTCAGACTGATGGTTGTTGGGGTTAAACCTGTATGATGGAAGCTGTTCTATATCTGCTTTAGTTAGACCGCGGGGCTTTGCCTCTCCTAAACGTTCTGCGAGGTTCAACAGGGCCTGAAGTTTTCAGACAGAAAAGCAAAGCTTAGAGGACAAAGTTCATAAAAACAGAGGACGATGGCTTTATTCATTAACTGAATTTCAAACTACAGTCTATATAGCATGTCTGTCCCATAATGTCTCAAAGTCAAATCCTGATGTGTATCAGGTGCTAACAGAAGTTCTCACTAAACCGTTGGCAGCAGTTTGTCCTACCTCATAGTTCTCCACCTCTCCGTCGTCCACGTCCAGCTCTAGGCTGATAGTGGGGGCCACATTTGGGGGTACAGGAAGCATGGACCTGTAGATGGTTGAAAGCATGGCACACATAGTTTAGGAAACTGCGTGTGTTACATCTCTGGAGGCTCAACATAAACATGAAGTAAGTAAAAAAAAAAAAAAAAAAAACACTTACAGGAAGTAAGGCAGGAAGCTCGGGTGGTAGGGTGATGGGGGTACAGCCTGCTGAGAGCGGTAACGCCGGCTTGTGAATCGTCGAGGCATAAAGTGGGGATAGGGCTGTAAAAGATGGGAGAAAGAAGGTCCAATAAGTGATTCCACCATGGATAAACATATTTTATCCAGACAAATTATGCTGAGGGCATGTGGTGGATTTACTCACCACTGTAAAGAGCTCCTGCGACAGGGGGTCGTGGTGCGAGAGGAACTGGAGTGGTGTGGAGGGCGGCAGGGTGGAGGGAGGCTGGTGATGATGGTGGTGATGATGGTGGGCATAGCTGAAGCCTCCACCCACTGAAAGCTGCTCACCCAAAAGCTCAACCTCGTTCTCGATCCTCTGTAAGGGCTGAGGAGAAACACGCCGGGTTATCAAACGTGACAAATGTATAACAGGTGTTATGGCGGGCGCAATAACTGGGCCAAAGATGTTTACAAGTAGTTTTGTAGGACACTTAAGCAACATCAGGACAGCAGATTTTGACTTGGTGAGATCTATGTTTGGTGGCCTTATTTTTTTTCTTACTGGTTTAATGCGATTAAAGCTGAAGTTATTACTGTGACAAAGGTAACGGCAAACGCTATGAAATAATTAGGCCTACATTATGATGACCGATATGACAATTTGCACCATCATGACATTTCTTAGCACATGACATCTTTGTAATGTACGTACACAGTTCGCTTCTCTCTCCTAAGGCTGTCGTACGATGTTATGAATGTGTCAGTGGTGCTGCGTTTTTATGCTGTTTCTTTATTAATAACAAAACTCTAGCCTGGGATCCAGACAAATCTGCGGTGCTCGTGTTTCATTTGCTCTGGCAGATTTGTGTTTGCGAATTAGTCTGGCGATGCCAGGCTAACAAAACCTTAGAGAAGAACAGTTTAACTTCAAATATTTGAATGTGCATGAAGGTGCACCAGACAAGTACTCTTAACAACTAACTAGCAATGGATTATGACACTGATTAAATGTGCCAGTTAGAAGGAATGTTGCACTTGACACTAGACATTACATTTAGTGTGTTCTACATAAAACTACTACCACTAACTAAACTGGCTAAAATGGCTTCTTTTAGGCACACCAACGTTTGCATCATAGAATGATGGATAAATACCAGATAAACAATAAAAACATTAATCGTCCACTTACCGATCGTGGCTGCTGTGTCTGGAATGGTAGGAACTGTCCGGGTGAGGGGAGGTGTGGCGGGTGGTGAGAGAGGTGGGGTGGGTGGGGAAGCAGGAACTGAGGGTCACTTGACAGCAGTGAAGGAAAGGCATAGGGCACCGGCAAATGTTGCATTGAACATGCCTGTAGCATCTGGAAAGCAGTGAACAGGAAGAGAGACAAGTTTCAGATGCGTGTTTTTCCTCACTGTGGCCACAAGGTGGCAGCCGAGACCAGGAAGATTAACAGCCTCCTGACTGGGAAATGTTCTGCAGGTCTTTGCTACTTTTAAACCACTTTTACTTTGCTGTTTCTTTAGTTGACCCATAGGGCAGACTGTACAGCACAAAGTGTACTTTGTTGTTGTTGCAATCAAACACACACTCCTACAAATTGGTGCGCGTGTGTGTTCTTCTCACCGGGTGGTAGTGTTGTCCAGTGCTGAAGACCACGCTGCAGGCGGGGACTTGTTGTTGTGAGGAACAGGTAGGGGGAAGGTGCTGGCCGCTACACAAAGGTGCTGCGAGACCGTGTGGAGGGACGGGGGTCACTGTGTAGGACACTGGTACACTGGCCTGCTGCAGCTGGGGAGAAAACACACCACAGTTAATTTGCAGTCACACACACACACACAAAACAAAAAAAACACACACCCACGTGCATTGTCTTCTAGCGGTCTTGCGTGTAAATTATTTGCAGACTAACCTGTTCATGCAAGTCCATGACCATGGCTCCTTGCTGTTGTTGCGTTGCATGATGCTGTTGCTGATGGTGATGGTGGTGGTGGTGGTGAGCTGCCGGGTGCAGTAGTCGTGGCGACAAGGTGGGAGGGTGGAACGCTCTGGGCTCCTCCAAACCTGCCCCCCCGCCCCCCGCTGAAGGAGGCTGGCCATAGGCGCTGGGCGTGTGCGTTGGGTATGTCTGGTGTGTGGAGGGATGGGGGTTGCGGTGGTAGTTCTCATCCTGGAGCTCTGACGGCGACAGACGAGGTGGAGGGCCTTGGGTGGAGGGGTGGTGATGGGGAGGCAGGTGACGGGTGGGTCTGGAGAGGCGACCACGCTGACGCCTCGCTGGCGGGCTGGAGGTGGGAAGGGAAGGAAAGTTTTTACATTTTAGGATCGTCTGATGACTTCTCACAGTGGGACTAAAGTTGTAGAAATCAAGAAACCACCATACCTGCGCCTGTGCCGAGCAGGAGTGAGGCATCTCTCCTGGTGGTAGTGTGTGTGGGGGTGAGGCTGTCTCCGACTTGGGGGTCCTGACTCCCAGGGCCGGATGGGGGGAGATGGGGTGGACGGTGGGGGAGCGGATGAGGTTAGCTGTTCCAATACAGACTGACTGGACAGCCTCTGGCGTTTTGGACTGGGGCTTTCCTCACTCTGCCGAGGGAGGGGTAGAAAATGGAGGAGGAGGAGAAGAGAGGAAAGGAAAAGGAGAGCGGGAGAGAGGATGGGCATTGTGGTTAGTGACCCATAGCACTCGGATCAAATCAATTTTACCACACTTTACAGTCCCTCTGGCTTACAATCCATACTACTGCACAGACACTAAGTTCCTTTGTGACTCGTGGCATTTCCTGTATGATCCAGTGCGTGTACGTGGACGCGCTCGTATGCATTTGTGTCCGTGCGTGTGTGAAAGAGAGCATGTTACGCCACCAGTGCTCGGAGGCCCCGAGGGTTCAAAGTTACTTCCTCTTGGAGTGAGGAAATGCAAACGCCAGACAAGCACTCACAGGCCCATGTGCGAGTCATACGTACACACCCTCGACTTGATAACACGACACATTCGTTCACTCTGAGACAAAAAAAAACCAAAAAAATCATTGATCCACGCAGAAACTGTGACGTAGCTGAACGTGTAGTCATCAAGGTTTTGACTGACTAAGGAGTTATCATATATTCAACTCATCTGTGAGTCACTTCGCTTACAGTCAAGCGGTGACTCTCACACTTGGCACTTGGTGAGACAAGAACACACACGCTCATGTGTCAGTTCTTAGTCATTCTCCCTTAACACAGACCTTAGCTGTACTCTGAAGAACACACCGGTTCCATAAGAGACACCACACACATACATTTCCTCATAGTTACCAACTCAACACCGCCACCACCCCCCCACCACCACCACCACCACCACCCTACTTACTTGATCCCTGCTTCCAACTCCCCTCTTTGTGGGAGAGACGCGTTGTTAAAGTGTGATAAAAATGACTCAGCGGCTGTGACTTTTAACACACACACTCACACACACACACACACACACACAGCTCAGCAACCTTGAGAGCAGTGTGATAGCTAACAGGAAACAGCTGGAGAGCAGGCTGCAGAAACACACACACACAGAGTTATGGAAACGCCTGCAGACATGCGCAAATTCGCATTCACACATGGGCAGCTGCCACTGTTTGAGTTCTACAACCTATAAAGAACAATACCTTCTGAAGCTCTTTAGAGGCCGACGCTGCTGTTTCGAACAAACATGAACAAAATGTATCTTGACTGCAGAGCCCGAAAACACACACTGTACACTCATGGCTCTGCTGCTCTCTGGCACTGGATGTGGCCTGAGCTGGACCAGCTTATGGGAAAGACAAACAAAAACAATGACTTCATTTGGGCTTGAGCAGAGCGGACTAGATGACAGTAGAGGGCTGGAAAGACGGAGGAGGCAATGCAAAGGGGGAGAGAGAAGAGAAGGAGAGGAAGAATGAGTGCATAAGATGGGCAGAGACAAAAGCGAGGTGAAGCTTGGCGGAGCCTCGGGGCACACCAGACCCTAAATGACAGAACAAATTTAGGTCGTGGCGAGGGTTACACACACCACAATTTTGAGTGCGTCTGTCTGTGTCTGCCTGTTCTGGTTTTTTTTTTTATAAGCCATGTAAATTACCATGCTTCAGCATCTGTGTCCAAGATCACTGGTGCAATCAGCAGGCCTGCCCCTAACCCCTTTAAAGCTGCATTTTATCTGAACGCTTCCCTTACCTACACTGTCCATAATTCAAAATACATTTTTGTTCTTTCTTTCTGGATGTGATGGTGTCATTTCTTTGACAGCCAGCTTTTGAATTGCACAGTGACAAAGGGTTTGGAATGACCCAAAAAATGTTCAAATAACAGACAAAGATAATCATACTGCAAATGCTTCAACACATTTCCAGAAATTCCCTCAAGTTCCAGTCTTTACTCACTTGGTCTGTTCCTAAGCTCGATCAATTCTGATATTCAATGGTTGATCCTGTCTCACTATTAATTGCTCTTAGAACTTTCTTTAAAACATCTAAACTTTCTCTTTTCAAATAAGGGTACTGGTTGTGAGAAATAGAAACGTAGACAAACTATGAATTTGAAAGGAAAAAAAAGAGAAAACAGAGCCTGGCTATCAAACACAAACATCTTTCACCGCCAAAAAGAAAGCCACGGTTTTAAAATCTCTGATGCAGGATTTGTTCCTCATAGATTCGACTCAGATTTTAGAAAAGGCGATACATTAAGCGAAGTTAAGAATTCGCAAAAGCAATGTAACCAATGTCAGAGACAAAAGTGCTTTGTCTTCAAGTCTATAGTCTGTAATGTTCTAAAATTCTTAAATTTCAGGATATATTTGGATTATAAAGACGCATTTTTAAAAAATTCTACATAAGTTCATCACCGGGAAATGCTGTGTGCACAAAAGAAAGAAACAGAATCTTGTTTATGGGTTATTTTATGAAAAATGAAATGGAAGATACTATTGCTCATTTCTACACAGGAAGGAGGGCACCAGCGATCCACCCCCACTCCCAAACCCCTCTGTTCATCTCAATGACATCCCCCTCTCTACCAACCCGACACCCCAAAACCTCTCTACCAGCCTAGCCTCAACCACAAAACCCTAGGGACATCTACTGTGCCCATTTTCATACCTAAGCCATCCTCCTCCATCCCGAGGCTGACATATTCCCTCCTCATGCACTCCCCACCCTGCCCAACAATCTCCTCCCACCCTCCCCCCTTTCCTTCCATCAGATAAGCCGAACCCCTCTACAGTCCCCTCTTCCTCTTGCTCCCTCCCCCCTTTCCCCTCTGTCTGTCCTGTCCGAGACCCCGGCCTGAAATCTGAGGGGACAAGACAAGAAGTTCTTAGACAGGACACCCTCTCACACACGCACGCACACACACACACATGCATACATACACATACACACACACACAGTCTTAACACATGCAGACTATTGCCCATTAGTATGAAAGTTTGATGGGCCTGTCTAACCGCGTTAGTGGAAGGGGAGCGGTGTCAGACAAAGGGGTGTGTGTGTGTGTGTGTGTGTGCGTGTGCGTGTGTCCTCAAGCAATATGCCTTAACATGGCCTTATGTTTTAATAGAGCGCATGTTGTACACACATACACGCACGCACGCGCTCGTCTGGTCCAAACACGTTTCCACTAAAGCCGGAAAAATCGAGAACATGCTGAATTTCAAAGTCTCAAAAACACACAGACAGACAAACTGACACACGCAGTGACTTCCCGGCACGACCCAGAAACACTCTGAACTGTGGCTGATATTACAGCACATTCTGCAGTGCTGTCAGTGTAGGGACCACACACACACACACACACACACACACACACACACACACACACACACACCCTCCATTCCTTTCACTATGTCCACATTCAGTGTGTGCACACACCAAGCTGGGCAGACATCCTGAAGCACGAGCACAGACACACCCTTTCACGTTCTATTTCACCATGTCCACATTTGGGATATGCATGCGTCCACTCGCACACAAACACACACACACACACACACACACAGAGTAGCTGTGGCCGGCAGCTGTTGTGGCTTCGCTGTCATTGCTGAGAACCAAAATAAAGAGGCCCACAGAGTACATACAAACACACACACACACACACACACACACCTATGAAATACAATGGAGCCCAGGTCTCTCTCTTTTTCCGCATTCATGCCCTAGAAGTGGTCTGTGAATGTGCACAGTGAGCAAATATGGTCATTTGCTTTTAAAGATTCATTAATATTTGCAGACATGCTTCCACTAACACTCAAACACTTCTCCCTCCCCCACTTATTTTCTTTCCATCAACAAGATTTCAAAGCCCATTTTGTTTCCTCTGCCACTGTTCCTCCCTTCCTCCTCCTCCCCCCCTCCCTCCCTCGCTCCTTCCCCTCCTTTCCCTTCTCTCACTCCAACCAAGTCCCACAGCTGGAGGTGAAATCATTAGCAATACCCCCTCCCTGTTTTTGGCCTCCCCTCCCTTCCCTTCCGACTCTCCCTCCAAGCTTTCTGCAACACCTTCCTCAGCATCCTGCCTCCCCTCTTCTCCTCCTTCAGTTTTTTTTTTTCCCCGTGCTTCATCTGCTTGCTTTTTTTTGTTTGTTTGTTTGTTTTACAGCCCTTCGCTTGCGATGATGACAATGTTTACTGAAGTCCACTTTTTTTTTTTTTACATTATGCTTTTTTGAAAATAGATCCATTCATGACTTGACGTTTATAGTTTCTAATAAAGAATAAGCACCGCTAATGGTCAAGGAAGATATAAGTGTGCACGCTGTAGATAAGAGGAGTGCACGGATGTATCGTCCAGGTAATCAGCTGATGAGACAAAATGTTTCCACAACTAGTCATCAGCTGATTTCTTAAAAACACGGTCAGCTCCTACAAAGCCAATCAAAACAAAAACAAACAAAAACACCTGGAGTGACGTGAGCGCAAGTGCCCAAAAGGAATTTACTTAAACAACAAACCAGCAAACTTTGCATTTCTTCATCCTTGGGGGGGCTCGTGCTGCTGACGGCTCTCTAAACTCTCTAAACTAGTGTGTATAATGTATACGGTGTAAACACACTTCAGCATTAGTGAAGGCAGAGTTGCAATTTGCAAACTGTGTTCTGTTTGAGTTTATTGAGGAGGTACTACTGTTAAAAGTATATACACAACAAACATGATTAACAGTGTGAGGGCACGACGTAACGAACAACAACAGCATCATCGAGGGTTTGTCGGAGCTAAAGCTTTGACCAAATTAGCCCAGATTCCACGTTTCATTTAAAGTTAAAGAAGAATTCTTTTGAATGAGATCATTTTAAAAATGACAACATTATTTATGGATCAGATCAAATGATTGTTTTTAACCATGGATATTCCACATTGCATGATAAAAACATAATAAATCTAGTCATATTTACTGGCTTCAACACCTCCTGTTCTCTTAGACAACTATGAGTTCACTGATGGAGCATGAGACTCACACATCGTGCTCTGCATACACATCACACCATCTAGAACTGCTCTGGGTGTGTGTTAGGGGTCTCAGCCGTACGCACAGCGTTACTTGAGAAAGATGTCATCTAATATTTGAGTCATAGCGTAGCATGATCTCATCAGTGTGCAGCCCAGTGTCTGTTAGGTTTGAACATATGGATGTTGAAGGTGCCATGCGCTTACCTTATCACTCTCCTCTCCATATGCGTGGTCTGGGTGGCAGTGGTAGGACCCGCCAGAGGCTCCTAGACAGAGGAGGTAAGAGCAGAATAAATAAAAAAGGTCACCGTGAGCCAACATAGGCCTGAATCTGTAAAGCCTGGTGTTTGTTACAGACACATCTCATTCATATAAAATGCTGCCCAGGGTCATAAATGTTCTACATTTCATAACTGTGACACATCTGAATGTTTAATGAGTAAAGTCATAAAAACATTTAGTACGGAGTATCAAATACATCACAATCTAACAGAAAATGTTTAGTTACTGTCACTTACAAGACCTTTAAAGTTCATTAATATTGTTCAGACGATACTAAAATTGCTGAAAGTATTTTCATAGAGGCCCATTTAGCACCAGATCCAACAGTGCCTATGATTAGTCAACAATGTAATAAAATGCATGTGGCTTTTTTTTTTTTTTTTTTTTAAATGCCATTCCATTTGAACCACCAACCAACGTGTTTTCTGGAATTGTGTATTATTTTGCAATACAATATACAAAAACGTGTTGGTAATACCCTTTGTTGAAACCGATAGCGCCATTATACACCAGCATCATGGCGAGACCCCTGTTTATCTCCACGCGGTACATTTAATCCTGTTGTTGTTATTGTTCTCGTGCAAGTTGGATTTAAGACACAAGAGTAAAAAAACGGCGACAACATGTTTGTGCGAAGAGGTATGGACCGTGTGTATAGCATAAAAGTGATTGAAACCCATATGGTGTACTGTTGTCTCAGATCAGAGGCAGTAGATGTAGGTGCACACACACACACACACACTCACTCACACACACACACACAAAATAAACACAGTAATCCCGGATTAGAGAAGCTTTCTGATGATACCGCCGCTTGCATCATGGCTAAGACTTTTACTCTTTTGTTTTTCCACAATCCTTTCATCTTTTTATTGTCTTTCGTATTTATTCTGCCTTTTGTTTTCTCCTTTTTTCATGGGCACGTCATGGGCTGGGGACGTCCTCACCACAGATGGTGGCAGTGGTGTACGCACCAAGGGTAAGCACTCCCAAGGGCACTCCAGGCAAGGCTACCTTCACGATAGAGATGAAGAAAGCTAAAGTAGCAGGGAACAGATGCAAAAAAGGGCTTTTTAAAAAGAGCATTTTTCACCTCTCGGCTGTTTGTTTGTGGGATTTTTCCCTGCTCACAGCCTCCCTCTTTGAAGAAAAGCTGTGATTGACAACAAAGAAGAGAGGAGGGGGGGAGAGAAAGAAGAGGCAGACGGAGTGAGGTTTTCACAACTGAATTCCTCAATCCCTAAAAAAGCATTTCCTCTCATACTCCAATCCCCAGAGCAGGCAAAATAAATGGATTGAAAAAGATTGAGGTAAGTAAAGCTTACATTAGTGCAGTGAAAACCGGCTGAAAGGCTATTTTCAACGAGATGATTTGGGACGGAGTACTGCCGGAGCATTCACAGGACACGCCGGCTGCATGGCGCTCCTCTGTACGACACTCATTCACCAATCACAATAGGCAAAAATCCAGCTCCCTCCCTGAATATGGTCTCACTTGCACATTGTCAGCGTCCAGTAAATTGAGTCAGAGACGAGTCATTCAGATGGAGTCACTTCATAGAGCACAATACAGAAGCCACAGAACAGGTTTAAAATGATTCGACAACATCATGTCAACTGCTGGACTAACAGACTGCACGCAGCTCTGTACACACAGTTTAGTTTCTACATTTATGGCCTCAAGGAAAGTTGAAGAGCAGGATTCAGCATGATTTTTCAATGCTTGTGGTCACGGTAATGTCTGTCTCCGGCAACTAGGAAGTTTTAAAAATGCTAATATGGGCAATTTAATGAATAACATGAAAATCTGTTAATAGATTCTCTCGTGTAAGACTTCATTTGCACAGACAGGGAATCTGCACAGCACATGGTCCTCTGATTTGCGATATATATACATACAGTAATGAGTCACCACTCATGCTGCACAGACAGGGTCAATGTTGAGATTTCTTTGTATTATTATTGTTTGTGTATTTGTGGAGTTTAATTCTGGAGTTAATGGGGAAAAAAAAAATTCAAAGTTGGACCTTGAGACAGCAGCACAGCTCAAGAAGCAGACACACTCACGTCTAGGAGGCTTGTGCATTCACAAAACAGAGACACTGTAGGCAGAGTCGATGCTGCATACGTTGGCGGAAAAAATAAAAAGAATTTTGGGAGTGTGAGGGAGAATTCAGGGCTTAAATTCAATAAAACATTTATCATAGTCAATTTGACATGACGGGGGTTTAGTGAAGGAAAGTCTGTACTTTTAGGTAAAGTAAAAGCACATTCAAAATGTGCATGAAACCATCACGAGCCTTACAAATACGTTCGATATGGATAGGTTTCATTTACAGTGAGAGCATTTCACTTTAAGTGAGGCAAATAGTATTTGCAAAGTGAAATTTCAAACACTGTTCTAAGCTGTCAAGTGTCTACATGCTTTAAGCAAACTACAGTGACCGCAACAGAGCTGTAATTTTAAGGTTCTTAAGTTAAGATGGGATGGTGTTTGTATTAACCAGACAATATGAAGTCATTTGCATGACTAAAAAACACAAGACTGCTCCTTTAAAGCGGGACCCAAAAATAGCACGCCACAATCACCAGTCTTGACTTTGAAAGTTTCGCTGCTGCCTCATCAGCATTACCTGCTGTGTGAGTTTAAGGTGCAGCATGATACAAATGTAGAAAAAACATGAAGTAATCAACAGTCAATTAGCTTTGGTAACAATGTGGAGAGGTGAAAGTTTGCAGATCAAATGAATCAAATGAAATCATTCCTATTATCACGCTACGATACTTTTTTGATACAGCGTGTTTAAAACGATATGATAATCCAATAGTATGAAAAGTATTCAACCCAAAGCTGCAAAGATGAAACAACTCATTATTATTACTATTACAAACTTAGCATATTTTCTGTGCTGTGGACTTTTTTTTTGTCATGGTATTGAAAGACGTATCGACCACAACCACACCTCAAGAAAATTACCATCAGGTGTTTATTGGCAAGAAAAATCCCGAAAGTACAAGTCAGTGATCTCTGTTGTTCCATCTAAAGCATACCAGCAGCCTGCAGAGGAAAAGGGAATGTCTTGGAAAAAAAAAGGGGGTGAAAGACAAGGCCACTACAACAGTGATGGGAGGTGAGGAGGAAGAGGGGGAGCGTGAAGGAGAGAAACGACCAGCAAAGAGAATGTGGGGGGACAAGACGAAGGCAAAGTGGCGGTACAGACGGAAAGGACAAGGTTGGAAATGCACATGAAAGGGTGAGAGCACTGAGGAGGAAAGGGAGATGGGAGAAGATAAAGAGTGGAGGAAAAAGCATAAGGAAGGGGGAGAGAGCAGTAGAGGGTGAGAGAGCAGGAGAGGAAGAGAGAGAGGGAGAGAGCAGGGTGGGGGTTGTGGCTTCCCCTCTTGACTGCTATTGATTTTCTGTAAGCCTCAGAGTGCATCAGCTATTTCTATCCATTTCCTCCACCTCTCCCTCCCTTTCTCACCCCCCTCCCACCCCACCCGCTCTGCACTCAGCTCAGACACCCTCCTCACACATCCTCCTCCTCCTCACACTCTCCATCACTTCATCACCATCCCTCCCTGCCACCGATCTATTTCCCTATCTGCCGGCCTGTCTCTCGCCCATATATTCCTGCTGCTTTATCACACACCATCCACATTTCCTTGCTTTCCCTATCGCACCATCTCTGTCCGCGATCTCCATCACCCTCTCTCTTGCAGTCTTTCTCTATTAAACTACCTCTTCCGTTCTCATGTCAAAATGGGACAAAAAAAAAAAAAAACACAGAAGGAGTAGAGTAGAAAGGCTGCTTGGATGATGACAGACTTACCAACAAAATCAACAGCTCAACAGTAACAAATGGCCAGAAGCCTTGTGGGCTGTAGCCGAACTTGTACCAATTTACATATACAGGAAGTAAAGGCAATTTCAGCAAAGCATATGTATAACACGAACACACACACACACACATATATATGTGTGCACCTCTCACATCACCCCGCCTCCTGAACACATGTCACAGCACACTTCACACCCTCGCGCAAAGTAGAGTCGAGTAACAAGCTGGCATACTGGCTTAAAATAGGCGGGCATGTAACGCCTGCCCAGCCATTACCTGCCTAACACTGCTTCACATAGGCCTGATGGCAAGTAAGTGTGTGTGTGTGTGTGTGTGTGTGTGTGTGTGTGTGCGTGTGTGTGTGTGTGTGTGTGTGTGCGTATGGAAACAGGAATTATTCTACCTCTCTCCCACTTCATTGTCCTCCTCCTTCTATTTATTGTTCTTTCCTTCCTCATTATCTTTCTCATTATCTTCCTTTCTGTTCTGTTACTGCTGCAGTCCTTGAGGTTGCTCCTCCATCCTGCACTTGTCCTCAAGTCTGACAACTACTTCTAAACCCGGGAGAATGTGCGCAGGTGTTCGCTCTCATACATACTTGATGATCAAGTTATTGTGTTGTGTATAGGTGGCGGTATTGCTCTGGACACAATGGGGACGCACTGGAAACAGGGACAAGTCTAGAAGGTAGTCTGCGTAAAATAAAATGAATCAAAACTTTAATGCATCGCTAATGTGTGTCCTTCCTTGATCAACCAATCACATCTGGCTTGATACACACAGCGTTTCAAGCACACATGACGTGCGGCTGAAAGTCTGAAGGCGAGCATGGTATTTAACTCACCCACGAACCCTGTCTGTACATTCCTTCACATCATTTCGCCAAAGTTTTTTCTTTATGTGGTTAATGATGGCCTTTTAAAGGGCAAATACTCGTCATTATGTCACTGATTTGCTCATTACAGGACATTTTTTTTAGATGGTGCCTACCTAAGACGGCGTGGTTTGGAGTCACATCTCCGAAATGTCCCCGTCCACTCAAAACTATTTCGCCTTGATGATTGAGTTTGACATTAAAGGCCTGTTTTCACATTTGCCTGCAGAAGGAGAACGTTGCTGTCTCGCGTTAGACGCACATGCACCCAGAATGGTTCATTTTCAAATAGGAGACGTCCTGCGTCCAGCTGTTAAATGAGACACAAAAACATTTGCATATTCTCAGATTCAGGGGACCTGAATATATTAATATATTCCTCTTGTCACTTTAAAAACCCTGTGTGTGCAGGACTGAGACGTTTCTTCTCATAGTGGTAGTACCAGGCCTCTCTTTGGCAACTCATAAAATGAACCCCTCACATCTTGTGATCTTGTTATATTTTTGGTCACAAAACCGAGAAGCTGTGCAGCAAGAGATGGTTGCTAAATCTAACACGTACACTGCAAGCATACAAAAAAAACGATGATATGTCAAAGAAACATCAAAATGTTTTCATTTAGCTTATAGCATGCTATTCAGGCCCCCAGCGCTCGATACGCACACTAGCAGCTCAAGGACAATACCTGTCTGACTGCGTTGTGAGGTCTATTAGTCGATTAGAGTATTCCTTCGGTCTGATATTTCTTTATAGTTATACCTTTGCTCTCTTGCTTTCACTCCTGTCAACTTCTTCTTAGTGCAATAAAGCCTGCTGTGTATGTATGCATATGTCTCTGTCAGCCCCGTTCCTGCTCCCAGCCCACCCAGGCAGCAGCTAAACAAGTTATGTGCACATACACACACGCCGTCAGCAGAGGTACATGAACATCCACAGAGCTAACCACTCCTTCACAATCCTTATCCTTAGCCTCATTCCTCCTTCTGTCTCTCTCCTTCTTCTACCTATCTTCCAATGAAAGACAGAAAGAGGCAGTGTTAAGGGAGAGAAAGTAATGAAAGGCAGGGACAGATGACCGTCTTAATTCTCCTCTTCCATTATAAATCCCGACACTATGACCACAAAGTGAGCTATAAACTCATTGAAACTACATTCTGTGGAGCTAAATGGAAATAGCTTGGAATAAATCGCTTAGGCCAATGATGAATGTCAGCACATCTTAGATACAAACACATGTTGTTAAGTTCAAAATATGTGATACATTCTGAACTTATTTCCTTTGGTATTCTTGAGTTTTTGTCTTTTTCTTAGATGACATAACAAGTACTTACACAGATGGCAATAATACCATAGGAATACATGTGCAAACTTAGTCCTGTAGTCCGAATAGAAATCCAGTGAGTGGCTAAATAGATACATGAATTCAATTCATTTAAAACAGATACAGAACTGCATCCAAAATATTAAAAACAAAAACACATAAAGTATTAAATTATGTTAAAATTCATAGTATCAAAACAGCGTTGCTGTTGAAATATCTTATGGACGCTTCTCAAAGCATTCCTGCAGCATGTTCTGCCTCTCTACTGGCCGTCTGTGTTGTCAGTAGCCGTTTTCTTACAACTGTGAGTCTACAAAATGAGCAAAAACAAACTTATTTACTACTTCAACATCTCCATCAACACAGACTTGCCGAGTCCATGCGTGCAGTGCCAGCTCACTTTGCATAACAGTTACAACAGGGGGGCAGGAAGAGGACACAAAGAGGGTGGAAATAGGGAAGGACGCAGTCGTGTTGAAATGGCATGCGAAAGCTGAAGATGCTATGAAACTGTTGAGACAGAGAATTGCTACAAACGCAACCCGAGGTCAAAAGTGAGAGAAGTAGTAACTGTAGCAGAACTGTTAGTCTCTTTAGGCTGGATTTAAACATGACGCAAGAAGTTAATGGCAGTCTTGCCATAGACACCTACAGTTTCCGGTCCGGTCAGTTAAATGAGAGCTACAAAACAGCAGAATATATACTCCTTCTGAACTACGTCCAGTGGACTTTGCAACCACGGACTTGCACCCATGACACAACTAAGCCACATCCGCTGGACATTCCCAGTTATATCAACAGGCATAGGAGGCTGACATGCAAACAGCACCAAAGTCACTCAGCCGCTCCCTCCCTTCCCCTTACTCCACAATGATTCAACAATCATTCATGCATTTCTTACACGCACATCTACCTACACTCACAAGCATCAATGTTCTCTCCTGCCCTCTACCGTCAAACAAATCAGCTCCCAGCCAATCATTTTCTTCTTCTTTTTTTTTTTAATCTTTCTTTTCCTATCTATCCACGCCTCCTCCCAGGTTGCATATTCTACAGCTGTCTGTGAAACACGCTTCCTCTCTGTGCTTTGCTTACAATAACACTCATGGCGTCTTGTGTCTCTTTCACGGTCCACCCTTTTCCGTGAAACTCGTTCACGTTCTCCTCTCCTGTGCTTGGTCTAATCATCTCTCCCTTTTCTTTCCTTCCTCATCCTCCCTCTGTAGATCTCTGTACTTCACCTCCACCCAACACCAACTCCTGTGACTCCTTAATCCAACCCCTCGACCTCTCTCTCTCTCTCCTCTTGCTCCTTCCCAGTTCAGTTTTCATACTCTCACTGGCCTCCCTTTGCTATTCTCCATGTACTGACCTTATTTAAGGCTTTTTAGTGACCTCTCCCCTGCTCCCACCTTTTTCAAACCACATCAGGCCCCATCCCTTAGATTTTAATAATATGAAGTCACTGTCCTCTACCCCCACGATCTTATCTTGCTGACCAAAATGACTGCTTTGTTGTTGATTTGGGGTGACGGAGTAGCAGAGAACCCCTGCTACTTGTGGTCAATCCAAGGGAAAGAGTTTCTCTTCAAACTGGAGGGGGTTGCCTGGGTGACAAGACAAAGGAACATAAAATAAAAATAGAGCGTATTTTGCATGTTTCCACTTCTGTCGCAGACAGAAGGATGGAGAGGATAGGAGTGGAGTGGACGGGTAAAGGTAGAGTGGCAGGAGCGTCTGCCCCTCTGCTGCTTTGGGCAGTCCATTAAAACGATCCCTCCATTAGACAAATGTGGGGGAGGAGGCCAGAGAAAATGGACCGGAGGGGTACAGAAAGGGTTGACTGATCCAAAGGGCAGGGAGAAATGCATGTGACTAAGAGAGGACAGGCTGTCACGGAGGCGGGTCAGAGTCAGGATAGTGTATCAACTGCCACAGAGGATGTTTTTATCCACTTCGACCAATCTGGCAGCATTTTTAAGCATTTGGTGGACATCTTTTTTTTTTTTTACCCCAGAACAGCATTTGATAATCAAAGTAGAATGTCAAAACAAGGAAAGAAAAGAAATGTGAGCGCTACAAATTGTATAAAACACGCATGAAAGAACAAGGCACAAAAGAGGGAAAGCGGCCCAAAAGATTTAGAATGGACTGCGAGGGGAAGAGAGGGATTGAAGGGTACAGGATATCATTAGCTTTCATGCACAACGCAGGTGACTAGCACGGGAAGAATGGACTGAGTATCTCTCCGTCTCTCTCTCACTCTCTCCCAACAAGCAGGACCCATTCTGGGAATGGAAAGAGGGTCTAATAAAAGGTGTGTAGTGTTGGGAACGGTCCAGCTAGCCAGCTGCTTCACTTGTGTATGAGAATATTCAAGTATAAATTAGCCCCAAGGCTTCCTCCAGCCAAGTTAACAATGGAAACGGCACTCAAAAATGATAGAAATGGTGAAATGGTGCATGTTTTTCATTTCAAAATAAAGCAACTGTTTTGAAGCGCTTCACATCCACTAAATACCCATTTTCGTTTTGTTTTTGCACCTTTGCTGCAGCCAGGCTTTATTATTTCAGCTCCTCACACAGAGTACATGTAGAAATGTCCACACTCGACTGTATTCTTTCTGAAATACTGTGCTTTCATGTGTTATGCATTTTAGGTCTAATTGAAATTAATCCAGATAATGAGTGAGTGTCTATAGAATTTTTAGCCAGTGGCTCCCCCTCCAGATCGAAATCCATTTGGATGGAAATACAATACAGTCATTCTATCCATTGATTTGCACTATCCTACATGTCATAGCCAAGCTACTATGACAGAGTATAGGTCGTAGGTCACAGCAGGCCGATAAAAACTCTGGCCATGACTAGTTCACCTTCTGTGCCGATGCAGTATGAACGTCACACCGATCAGTATATCTATTTCTATTTTTTTAATCCTTTGTCTTGCTTCTTTCTCATCTCTCAGTTAAACACAAACATGGTGGACAAGATAGACCTTGACTCCTCCCAAACCAACAAAGCGAGACATACAGCACAACACACATATTGCTAAACAACCTATAGGCTGCGAGTCCAGAAGAGGCCTGTGTTTGTTTATGTGTGTTCAGCTGTGTTTTTCTTACTCTCACTCTCCCGGACAGGTAATTCCAGTCTCCACACACGGTTGCTCGGTCAGGTGCAGATCATTTTTGTTTAAGGGCGTCACAGACTTTATAAACTGTAAGCGTGGGGATCGGGCTGGTGGAATATTGTTTTGGGCTTTTAATATAAAAATTAGATTCATTTCACTGTGTAGTTGAACTGTGTGCCCAAAAGGAAGAAAACACATGTGACAGTGACTAAGCTAACCCTGGGACTGATTCTGCCTGCCTATTGTGAGTTGCTCAATGAGAGGAATGACTGGGTTGTTAGTCTTTTTGAGAGCATGTGAAGTTCTAAATGTAAAATTAGTATGAGTGTGTGCTCTGGAAGGTGAATAAGCAACTACAAGACATTCCTTTTAACCCCCTCCTTGGCAGCTCGGTGGTCAATACCTCTAAATTATATTCCAATTTAAAATATGCCTTGAGATTGGCACATAAGGACATGTAAAAGAAATGTAGTCAATTCTTCCCTTTGGAGGTTCAAGTTGTTTCATTAAGAACCGACCACTTAGAAAACTCTCCCCAAAGCACCACGGGAAGCAGCATTCTCCCTAACCTGAGAAGCCTGTTAGGTGTGCTGAAAGAAAAGCTTTCCCATAGCCTCGCTGAATGTGAAACTCTAGCTGTGCTGTTTCCATGTTGTGTGGTTCACTGCACTGCATTCGCTGTGTGAGAGTGCCCTCACATGTATTCCACACCCAGCACCAGTCCGAGCACACTCTCGCTTAAGTTTTGCTTTGCAGTGAAGCACAAATATCAAAGCACGGCTTACCCATTTAGTTACCAGTAGAGAACCCCCCCTTCCCTCTCTATCTGAAACAGAATACTCGAGTGCTGGCTCCCAGAGGCCATGGCCACCCTCGTTCATATAGCATGACACATCCTATTTTGTCATTTAACTGATGAGCATTTACAACATTGTAATTTTAGTCTGTGAATGCTACTTTAAATCAAGTCTCACTATAAAAATATATGAGGAGCAGCTGATTTCTGTCTTATTTCTTATCCACAGTGACTTTTGATTTGAAGAAAACCAACTCCCTGGGTTATAGTCATCGTTTTTACCCATGTTACCCGTGGGAGTCTTTAAAAAAAATAATAAATCATGCCCAGTTTGGACAAACAACAGCCCGTGCACACTGTAAGGCTTGTTTCCTAGCTACATCAATATTTTGTGTAGTTGACTAAAAGTGGACATGCCACTGTGCCTTAAGAAACACAGTCCGGATAAGTAACTATGCACAGCAGTTCAACGGGCTTGAGGCTACACCAGTCCACACCACAGACTGCTGTTGTTCATTTACCTACTGTACGTGCTAACTGTGCACCACATCCACACTGCAGCTCTGTGGCAAGCACATAAAACACCCCGTCTAATTAGAATACAACAAATGTGTTCACACATGCACAGACACTTTTGTCATGCCAACCCCAGGACATCGTCCTCCTCCTCCTCTCAATTTGCCTGTAAAAACCTCCCCAAGGTATTACACACATCGACTTCTATCACTTCAACTTGCTTATGCAAAGTCTAATACAGACGTGTGATTCCTTTGATTCTCTTGGTCTAAGGGTACCCTGGTCAGTGACAATGACAAGTGAGGACATTTACCTGCCGCCGGGATGCGGTGCGCTCCGGGAACCGAAGAAAGCCTCTGAATGCCGGGAGAGGCGTTACTTCCTGGGGCTCGCGGCTGGTTCTCCGAGTGGTTGCCGTGAGCTCCAAGTGGAGCGCAACCGGCGCCGTGCTGCTGCTGAGGATGTAGTTGCTGCTGCTGCTGGTGATGGTGGTGGTGGTGGTGATGATGGTTAGATCCCATGACTCCGCTGCCGGTAATTCCGTTGCCATTCCCACCACCGTACTGCTGGTAATATCCAGAGCGAGAACGCGATCGAGTCCTTGGGGGCTCCATGGCCATTTGGTGGGGGTGAAGGGGGTGGAAGAGAAAAGAGGAGGACGCGGCTGGGGACTGCGGCGGAGAACCGTTGATGGATCCGGGCTGTACAAAGCCCCTAGCGCCGCTCTGGCTGTAACTATAGCCCCCGAGTCCTCTGCCCCCCTCCGCGCCCCCGTACTCTGTTCGCTCTGCCGACTCCGCCGCCCCCGCCTCGTCGAATAAATCAGCCCCTTTAGGGACAGGCTCCGGGGTGGAGGGCAGTCGGGGGCAAACTCTGGGCTCCTGAGTCGTTGGCTGTCCAGCGGCTGCGATTGGCATTTCCTTTCGGGGGATTTCCTCAGTTTCTTTTTTCCTGCGTTTTTTTCCCTCTCGTTTCCTCTCACACAAGAAGCTTTTAGTCACTGTTTAAAAATACAAAGTTGGAGAGTGGTTAACAGTTAAACTGAGCCGCGGAGGCACTCTCTGTTAGACTGTTTACACAAACACTTCACGTGAACGGCCGCTGCTTATTTTGACAAGCATGCGTGTGTGTGTGTTGTACCTACTTCCCCCAAGTTTGTCTAAGTAACGTTAACGTACTGAACACACAGCGTGATTCCCCAAACTGGTTCAACAACTAAACAAGGCTGTCTGCTCGATGTGCCGTCGATATATCGGGTTTTAAGTAAACACACGTGTGGCTAATAGTCGGCAACTTGTAATAAAAATAAAATACGAAGCTACTTCCATAGGAGAGTAACGTTAAACCTCACGGCTCAGCAGTGTTTAGTCCATAACAACCGAGCAGTGAGTACGGCCATGGCTCGCTAGCTCGCAGGAGGCTAACGTTTTTTTGGGGGGGGGGCATGCTAACGCTGGTGCGCATAGCATACTGTGGTAAACGCGTTATTACGCTTATTCTACGCATACAACAACCGTGTTAGCATTTCCGCTCGCTCCCCTATAACCCTGTTTATCCCCGAGTTGAGTTTAAGGCAACTTTGTCCACTTTAACAACCATTTAAACTTGTTTAGCCAGTCTGCGTAATGTCGTTCGCTAGCTTGGCAAGCCATACCAACCCCTCCTCCTCCAACGACCAACATAGAGAAAAATCCCGTAGCTAGCCACCCACGCCTCGATTCCCTTTAAATTGCTTGGTAAATAATAACAAAACTAAACCCGCTTTTTAAAAAAAACTTATTCTTGGTTATTCTGGTTGAGTTAGAGTGAGCCGGTAATGTTTTCCCCAACTGGTAAGGGGGCAAACAGCAAAGCGCACAGAGAAAGATAAAAAGTGGTCAACCTAAAATTACAAAGAAAGAAGCACGGCTAAAATTAACACGATCTTAAGGAATGACCCCGCCTTTGAGTGTACGGCTGAAACCCGGTCTAATTTCCCTGCCTTGAGTAGTTTTTGTACAACAACTTACCTCCAATGTGCTCTCCTCGACTGTACTCCTGACTCGGATCTGTCGATAATATGGTGAGCCCTGCCTGTGCGTGTATGTGGATGTGTGTGTGTGCGCCCAGTGTTCGCTCGGTGTCAGCGTGAAATGTGACAGACCGTCAACGCTCAAGTCGGATTTCACCAGGCCAGCCCAATCGATACCGGAAAACGAAAAGCGTTTGTAGTTGAATTCAGTTCCCACACCTCCCCCCACACATTCACGGGTAACAAGAGAGCACGAAACAACATTCAAAAGTGTCCCGTGTGTTTTGTTTTTATCTGTTTCGCCTTAGAACCACGATTTTACTGGTATTTTGAATGTGCCGAGGATCGGTATTCGACTATGAGCCCTGTTAAATCAGAAGCTGTGGCTAGCAGAGAGGCAGGCAAAAGGGGGCTTTAAATTATTTATTTACAAATACCAAGACTACCCATTGCAGCTGTTTCCTCTGGAGTCGTAAGTTCGCTTTAAAGATAAGTATTAGCCGTGTTCGCAAAAGTTGCATACTAGTTTACAGTGGCTGCGAAACAAGACGGGGAGACAGGAAGTAAATAAAGAGTGACAAACGGAGAAAAGGAGAGGTTCATTTAGCCCACGTGTGAAATAAACTAGCCTCGATTCAGTTCGGGGTAAAATGAGAGCCTGCCTCTGTGACCTGAGCCACATTTCTAAAGGACAGAACAGGTTTGTGCGTGTGTCTTCATCCCTACGTGTGTCTTCATCCCTACACAGGCCAATTGAGCTACATATATATATATGGGAATTGGTCATATTGTGAGGACACAACTTTTCTGTTGTGCTGTTGTGTCAAAGGTCAAGAATATGGCCTGTATATGAAATGTTTCTGACAAATATGTATTAATAATGTGTGGCACTGATATTCTATGCATGTTCAATGCACATGTGTGTGCAGGGGAAGTGATGTGAGGGAAAACATGTATGTATCACATACATGCACACATACACACACCTAAACCCATCCCAGTCCATCTCACCTCCCAGATACCCTATTCCCTTGGTCTTGTTCTCTCATTTCACACACACTCAGTCCAACCCATCAACACCACTCCTAATACACACATACATACATACACACACACACACACACAGATACACACAGACGCGTGCACACACACACACACACATTCTCTCCTCATTACACTCCCTTTCCCTACTTTGATGATATGCAAATATCCCTCCCACCCTCACTCCTCCTCCACTGCTTCCCTCCCTCTCTCCCGCAAGCAGCAAGCCTCAACACACACACACACACACACACACTCACACATACACACACACCCACACACATCACACACACTCACACGCAGGCTAATGCGCTGTGGCAGCGTCCACAGACAGGCGGGGAGGATCAATTTTTCACCCAGTGTGCTACCGATATTCATAAGATAAGGCCACAGAAGAGAGAGGGAGAGAGGGAGGGAGGACAGAAGAAAGGTGGGGGAAGGAAGGGGAGCGGCAGAGATGGGGGATAAGGAAAATGGCGAGTGGGTGTAATGAAGGGGAGGGAATTTGAAGAAAGGGTGTCCTGGAAAAAGGGTGAGTGGGAAGAAGAGTGAGAGTGAAGGGAGCAGTTTACTATGGAGGGTGAGCATGGGTGAGAAAGTGGAGAGGGTGGGGAACTCTCGTGGGTGTGTGGGAGGGTGGAGGCAGGATGAGTAAGTGGGTTAGGGGTGGTAGGAAAGGGGGATGGGGTGTAGACAGGACTCTGGGGGATGGGGTTGGGAATGGATGGGGTGGTAAGGGAAAACGAGGGATGGTGTGTGTGTGTGTGTGTGGAGGGGGGGTTATTTTGCTGACGTGCTCTCTTATTGGCTTGTTCAAACGCTGGGGGAGGGGCAGCCACAAACCATACACTCACCAGCTGTAGGGAAGAGCAGAGAAACAAAGAGAGAGAGAGAGGGGAGGAAGGGGGGCAGATATGTGTTTTTAATGTTGATATTCTGGTCTAATTAGATTCCTGTCTAAGTGGCGGAATGAATGGTGCTGATCAGATAGAAATGGGCGTAGCAAAAGAGGGAGCAGGCTTTGTTTGAGTTGGAGAATTCTGTTTTTAGTGCACACACAAGGAGTTCTTGATCTATAATTCAATTTCACTTGAGAGACAGAGAGGAGCAAATTGCCAACACTGTCTCTTATGGATACATTCAAACTCGCATTTATTCGTGTTGTGTCGAAAAAGACAGGGTGTCTTCAGAGGAGCAGCTGAATTTGAGATGGCACGTCTGTGCTTTAATACATCCAGAGTTACCTAATGGTTATGCAATATGTTTATGGTGGTTGTATGTGACAATAAAGTCACCTCAAGTGATCCAAATGGTTGAAATTTCTTTTGCTAATTATAGTTCAGAAAAAGAGAAAATGCATATGGCCTCCATCCATATGTTTAAGTGTAAAAATATTTAAATATCTTTAAACACATCCATAAAATGGAAAAAAAAAAAAAAAAACAAGATTAAAGCATGGACAGCATAGAAAAAGAAATACCATTCCAGCACACACAAGAAGGCAGATTGAGAGCCATGTGTTTGTGGAGCCCAGCTGAACCCCGCCTGCTAAACCAGTCCGCTGGCTGTGACAGACTGACAGGCAGGGAAATAGAGAGGGTGGTGCGTATGTGTGTGTGTGTGTTTGTTAGAAAAGAACAAGAGAAAAAGAGACGAGAAATTGAGACAAAGAGGCAGATTGACCGACGCAGACAGACACAAAAAAATAAACCAGAAAGCAAAGCGACGAATAGGACAGACATGGAGAAACATACAAAGAGAAGGAGCGAGGGACACATACTGTAGTCATACATGGAGAATGAGAGAGCAGAGAGTAGAGGAAGCCAAGCTTTCTGTGGCTTAGCCAGACTGGAGCGGTGGGACTTGGCTGGCTGTGGACCCTTGGCTTCACTATTAAAGCAAGGGAGAAAAAAATCACAGTCAAAAAATGAAAAGGGCAAAGAGCTATGCCAAGAATGCACAGGCAAGAAGCAACACATTAGGTTCTTTCCTTCTGCCTGCCTCTCTGTTTCCCCAAGCAGATCTAAACAATAGGTGGGACCAGCCTTGAGAACTAAGCACTATACACTCAGAACCCTGCTGAGTGACTGAGGTCGACTCTGGAAGTTTGAAACTGTGTATAATGAGCATATCATCCCCTTAATGCACAGTTGAAACCCTTTGTTTCCCCTTAAGTAGATTTAAGGTTCTTAAAATCATCACATTCCACATAGTCTGACTGTAGGATAAATTGTGTACTTTATTATCAGCTTGTTCCAAAGCTATATGATGTGTACATTGAAATATTTAAACCTGACATGTTGTTTCTTATTTGTATCATTCAATCAAATGCAAATATTTTAAATGTTATGCACATTTTCACCAAATTCAGTCTGACATATTTATGCACAAAACTTTGCTGCCTATATTAGGATATACAGCTCTGAGGGTTTGATGACTTACGATGATTCACTACGTGACTTTCTGGAGTTTTTAATGACCGGCTCACCAGCAGGCCCACAGTGTGTTACGAGTGTTACCAAAAAAGTAGAAAAAAAGATTTCACACTTAAAATATCTTCTGTTGTGTTATGATAAAACAAGAAATGTCTGCAGCCAAGCTAGCAGCTGTGTGAGGCTGTACTTTGACACTGTGATGCTTTGAGCTAAATGCTAACATCAGCATGCCAACACGTTCACAGTAACGACACTAACATGCTGAGGTTTAGCAGGGTATTCTGTTGACCATCTTCAGTTTACTTAGCGCTAAACAGCGAGTACAGCTGAGGCTGATGGGAGTATTGCACATATTAAAAACTTGACCTTGATGATGGAGATGGACAGAAATCTCAAATCTCAAAAGTGGGAATATTGTGATTTATCCTAGAGGCTGTTGTGCCAGTCTAACTGGTAGATATTGAGATATTTCACTCAACTGATTGAGATTGTGACCTGCTGATGGCAGGAGATTATACATACCATGTTTCATGGCAGTCTGTCAAACAGTTGAGACACTGACTAACAGTTATGGTAGCACTAGAGGAAAAGTCAAAAAGAATGATTTATCCATTTGGGGGCATGTATGTACAAAATTCCATGGCCCTTCATCCTGTTCAGCTATTTCAGACTTGATCAAAATGGTGGACAAGCCAATTGACCGACAGACTTGCCACTAGCAGGACTCAAACCGTATCCAACATCTAATCTTGGCCTTTACAGTGTTTACTCTCTTTTGGTAAGCAGCACTCGAAGTTAATGGCATCGCAACAACAAATGTATGCCAGAAGTTTAGCTCTTGTGAGTGTGTGTTTCAAGTACCCTGTTGGCCATTTGGATGATTGGCATTGTATATCAGCCCTAAAGAGAATTAAAAGCCAGAGGGGCATCGGCACCTGCGTAATTTATGCTACTGGCGCGCACTCACACACACACACAAACAAAGAACATCCCTCTTTTAGTATCATCGACCATACAAAACAACATAATATCTCACAAGGCAAATTGACCCAGCTACTCACAGCCACTAATCATGTAGTAATAGTCACTATAATCATATCACTATATACGTAGAGGCATGCAGGGATTTATAAGCTTTGCCAGATTAATAGTGAAAAACAAGGACTTATTTTCCTGACTTTTCCATCCGCTGATACCCTAAGAAGAGGATTATAGCCTTTAGATCGTCTGACTCCAGAAAGGCCGTCACAGAGGGGGATATTTGTGGAAAACACACCCCAGAAATGGCTCACCACACCATGGTGCACAGCATACCAAAATATCCAACCGGCTGTGCCAAGTGAGCACCAGAATGGCTTTGAAACAGTAAAGGGTGCGAGATTTTTTTTTTTTGGCTTGGTTAGAAAACCTTAAGCTGTTTCCCTTTCTCTGACAGACTGATGATTTAGAAGAAGCACGGAAAAGTCATTCTGAAAACTGATATTTTCACATCGACAAATGAAAATATCAGAGGCAAGCTAAAAAGTGTTTTCGCTCTACCTCGAACAGGTACCACAGAGTGAATCACCATGTGGTTCTTTGGTTATCTTCATCCGTCAAATGTTTGAAATGCTGCTTGATTTTGTTTGCCATATGTCTTGTACTGCGAGGCTGATTGTGTGTATGCAGCTGAGATGCAACCCCAAAGCCATGTCATATTCTGGGCTTGGAGGAGAAAGGAGGATGCCAAGAACTGAAACGTGATGACGAGTGGGTGTGTGAGAGTGAGTGGGGAAAAAGGAAGCCTTCCAAAGGCTCCCTTTTGCTGTGTGTGTGTGTGTGTGTGTACTTTCATGTGTACGCACATGTGATCAAGAGTGCATTTATGTGTGGGAAGAAGGAATCCTTCCAGCCGTTTTCTTTCCTGAGCCTCTTCCTGTGTCCCCCCCGCACACAATTCTCAAAGCCGGCGTCGGAGGGTTTGGCCTCGGCAAGATCCAACCCACCAGAGGAGACGGAGGAGAGGAGCCAGTGTTTCTCTCCCTCCTCAGAGCTCTGTCTGTTTCAACCACTCTCTGAATGTTACTATAAATCCTGTCCACACACACACACACACACACACACATAGACAAATATTCCCACATCTCTCCATCCAATGTGTGTTGGTGTATCTCATATGACTTGGCAGAAGTGAACCATGCATATGTGCGTGCCAGTGCGGGAATGTGTGTGTTAAGAGTTTTGGCAGTTTTCTCAACGCAAGCCTAACCAAAAGATCCTCTGGGAAATGTGGTTTTAACGCCCCCTCTCTTCTCTCCTCTTGTTTCCTTTCTCTCTCCATTTCACAATTACATTGCCTCTGTTTCTCCGTGCTCAGCTCCCTCTTTCCTTTTAATTTCATTTTCATTTTCCTCTGATTCAACCTGTGGAAATCCTTCCTGCTTCTCCTTCTAGCAATTCCTTCTCGCTCTAATGACTCCAATCTCTGCTGTTTTTTGTGCATATTAACTATCTGCTCTCTATTAGAATCATGACATCATCGTTTGCATAAAAAAACATTGTGAGCTGCGCATGCATATAGGCCTCAGGTTCAGGATGTAACTCTCCGAGCGCTGTCCACACACAATGAATGCTGATGGAGAGACATGATAGGTTATCCTGTAGGGATGGCTGGTCAGATGAAATAGCTACTTGGTATTCCGTTCCTCTGCAAAGCGTGACACACACAGGAGCGGGATGCTAGCAAATATGCAAATGATGAAATACTTCATATATTTCATAGGCCTCTGAAGTTCATCAGCAATACAAATGATATGCAGATGTTTTTGTCACATTTGAGGACTGAGAAAATCCACTTTTACACATCACAAATGTTGTACATGTGTATATATACATGTGTTACTCCACATTTAGTAGTCAATTGTAATTACAAGTGAATTAGAAGATTAAGGTTTCATGTATTTTACGAATATGAATCTTTTTATATATCCTCTTTGACATTAACGAAATTTAATCCTGTTACTACTGTACTAATGCTGACATGTGATCTGGATCATGCATGTTCACATTTGTCCATTAAATCATTTTAAACATATAGAAAAAATATTTTTTCCATTTTTAGTTCCTCACTATAGCTATTACAGAAAATCACCCTTTTAACAAATAGGCAATGACTTTTTTTTTCTTTTTTTTTTTTTACATTAGTTCTCACCCTTTGTCTGTTAAACATGCATACTGCTGCCAAATCGTGTTGGTTTTCACTCATTTTTAACAACATTTAGAGACTTCAGTTTGTTTTTGGCCCGATTTGTGCTGTTTCCCTCAGCTTGTTCAAAGCACATAGAGCTTCACATTTAATAAACAGTGGGTTCCTGATAAAAGAAATTGATCTAAAATTGTATAATCTGCAAATAAAGTGCAGTTTAAAGGACAATAAATAAATGAAGTACTCCATCCATTTAGCATTTACTTTTATAACAATGTCGGACTCAAAATGGACAGTTGGACAGTGCCTACATTACCCACAATCCTGCTTGGTATCACTTGAGGCAATTTATCCAATTTCAGACAAGCAGTGTTTTAGGTTTATTTAGCTTATTATGCAATAGCAGCACTCTCTAAGATTAACCCCTCTTTCATGTTTTGGAAATAACTTTGAGCTACAACATGACATTTTGTAATAGTAATAAAATAAATAAATAAATAAAAAATGTTTTTTCATTTTTCATAGTAAGCTATTTTAGTTGTAATACTTTGACATTTTTACTTTTACTAAACTAAAATGTTGTATTCCAGAGTTTTACTTTGAAGTTTAACTAATACTACTAAATATTTCTTCCTTCACTGCAATGGCTGCTATAATGAAGTACATCTCTTTTAGTTATTCAGAGACAAGAAACAAGTCCCACTGACAATGATGGGGACTGAACCACACAGACGTTTGCCTGTCTTCATCTACAGCGGCCCTGTTCCGCTCTGTGAAGTTCATCAGAGTTCATCTTCTTTGTCCCCACCGAGCTGAGGCCGACTACTGTCTCCATCCTTGTCTCGCTCATCTCTCCTCACCCCTGTCCCTCCCCAGGTCTGCTTCCATCACCTATCCCGAGGGGATAACCGCCTCCACACACCAACACCACCCCCTCCCCCACCCCCCTCTCGTCTGTCCCTCAACCAACCCGACCTCACCCTGCCTCTCCCTCTGCTCTTTGGCTGCAGCCTCTTTATGTGATGTCATTGAGGAGAAGTACAGCCTTTTTTCGGTGTATGTGTGTGAGTATAAATGGGTGTATGGTGTGTGTGTGTATCTGTGTGAGTCAGGGAGTGGGGGCGTGCATGTGTGTGAGTATGTGACAGGGAAAGAGAGAGAGAGGAGGGGGGGTTCGACAGAAAGAATGAGAGAAAGGCACGAGTGTCAGGTTTCCCTTTTCAATTGAAAGGATCAACTCCTTGTTTTTAATCTAGAAAAGAGGGTGAAAACAGCAGGAAAGGAGAGAAGATAGCTGGGAATTTGAGCTGCTGACAGCTGTTTTTGTCCCTTCTCTCCTCACCGCTCTTTCATTCTTTCTCTCCCTCCCTCTCTTTACAGTGCCATGTCTGGGTACCCAAGGCATTTGTATAAAGATACATAAATTTGGCTATGAAATGTTGCCTATTTACATGTCTTTTTATCCATTATCATATATAGACAAAATAATTAGAGATGCTGTCTGTCTCTTTTTTTCCACTGATGATAGTATTTACCTCTCAAATCACATTTTTCTCTCTTCCTGTGACGTCTCACTCACCACATCCTGGTTTTGACTTCACAAGACGCCAACACATCTACAGTTTAACGGTTTTCCTGTCGATTTTCAGTTCACACACTTATGCACTTGCGTGCTCTCATAGGATATATATTTCTCACCACGCCAGCTAAAGTGAACGCGCCCACACTGCACAATAAATAATTATATACCATAATGGTAGGCTACTGTCCAATCTGTGGGAAGCCCGTTTACTTTGGTGAGTCTGACCTCTTTAATTTTTTTTTACTCTATATGTCTGTCTGCCTCTGTCTGTCTGCTCTCTGTCTTGTTCTTTCTGATCTTTTTCTTTGCTCTTTCGAAGTCTCTTCTTTCCTTCGGTTGCTTCATCTGAAAAGGAAAAAGTTAAAATGAATGAAGAGTAAAGAGAAACATTTTGCCCTTACCAAAAATGACACTTACAAAAATGTAAGTCTATGGGAAAACTATTGAACAGACGAAAATATATTAATATTAATGATTGGTCTGCCAAACACAGGGGAAACTAATAATGTTAACCAAGGCTGCATTCCATTAAGATATCCCAGTATTAAGCTGTACCGTTGTGCATACTAACTCACAAATGGAGCTAAATGGAACGGATACATTATTACCATTATTAGTTAACATGCTTGACGTGCTTTTCCTGCCATGACAAGACAAAATATCTGCTGTAATAAAGTATTAATATACGTTTTTGGCTCCATTCTCCATTTGGAAGGCAAAAAGAAAGCTTTTCACTCTTTCTTTCTCTATCAAGCAGACACACGCACACACAAATGCATGCACACGTATCCATGATAACAACAGGATGTGGGTCTAGCCAAACTTGCTCGCATGCTGCTCTCTGGGTTTCCTCCTTACTTTCTGTCTCTTTTAGTTGAGCCCTCTCCACACGCTTTGACCTCATTATTATATCCATAACAGCAACTTCAACCAACTATTTAAAGTCTATATTCTTAGTGTTGTTGGTTTTGTTGTTGTTTACTGCTGTTTGCTTCCTCTTTGCGTGCCATCTAAGTTCAAATTCTCTGATGTGACCTGGCCTACTTACCTCTTTTCCTCCAACAACGCCCTCTTTGGTCTGTTTGTGCTGATGAGAGTAACAGTCAGAACCAGACACTTGAACTATTTCTCGTGGGTTCAGTGTAAAATGTCATTACCCTGCCTCACAGTCACACAGTCCTCTTTTTTTCTTGGTACAGGTGAGAAGAAGAGGTCTTTAGGGAGGGACTACCACCCTCTGTGTCTGAAGTGTCAAAAGTGCAACAGACAGCTCACAGCTGGACAACATGCTGAGGTATATGAGGACAATGAATGAGGAAACATATGAGGAAAATAGCAAAAAAGTGATTGAATGAATGAGAAAGATGCAGTAAATGTGTCCTGCTGGTTGTGTTTCAGTACGATGAGAAGCCATACTGTTCACACTGCTACCTGAAGATGTTTGGTCCAAGAGGTACTGCCTTCACACTCTGAAAGCACACACATGCAACCACACACACACCCAAATGCTGGCACCCACATGCATTTTGTGAATGTCTTTTCTCTGTGTGAATCTCTCTTGACAGGTAACAGGTGACTGGTGTCGTCCTGACACAGCGCAGACACCAGACAGGGCCAAAATGGACAAATGCTGACATATGAAAGACACGTAGGGTCTGTTCATGTGAAAATTAAAAAAATAAATATGAATAACAGACAAATATGTAACAGCCCCTACACAAAACAAATATTTATAAATGTGTGATGACCACCTGATGCCACGTGTATGTGATTGTTCACCTTTATAATGTAAATGAATTTTGCATGTAGAAAATTAATTAAAATATTTTTAAACATTCCAACATCTGAATCTGGCAGATGCCTCTGTCTCTGTGGTGGACTTTGCAGACTTCAGGCACAATCAAGAGCCCACATGCTCTTGCTTTGGCTTTGCAGGGTGGATGTATTTATTCACAGACTAACAAATCAAATCAAATACCCTAATCACTGACAACATGCATGCACATAGAAAAATGAGTTGAGTTATAGGATTTTCTCTCTCTCTCCCTCATCAGGCAGCCAGGGGAAAGGAGAGGGGAGGAAGGAAAGAGGAATGGATGAGGGTGGTTGCTGTTGGCAAAGTAAATCAGATCTTATGCCAGCAGAATCTGCTGGAATGGGTGCTACAGTGAGGCAAAGACGGATCTCACACATACACATACACGTGCACACATGCATTCATTCACACTGCTGCAGGGGCTTGTCACCCAGTGGTGGGTGAAGTACATAGGTTTGACACACACACACACACACACACAGATACAGAGAAAGAGAGAAGTGTGCTGATGTGGTTCCCTGTAAAGTGCCATGTGCCACATGAGTGACATTTCGGGTATTTGTCCTTGAAGGGTGGAGGGATACAGAAATAAAAGGTATGGAGGATAAAGGAGGAGGCACAAACAGTATGGAGAAAGCTGCTGGACAAAGAGAGAGGGTAGATGGGATTATTTTAACATCTAGCAACGAGCTGGCAGAGCATTGCTTGTGTGTCTCTACAGTCTACAGCATGTCTTTGAACCTTTCTCTCTCCTTCTCATCCCCCCCAGATCCCTCCTTCATCCACCCTCTTCTTCTATCCCTGCACTCTCCCCCTCTCTCCCTCCCTCCATCCTCTCTCCATGTCTCCTTCACCCCTTAACCCCCTACCTTGATAGATCACATGACTGCTGTGATACCAGCTGGCTGACTGCTCATTTGCATGTTTTTCAGCTTTACTCCCTTATTAGAGAGATGGGTGGTGGTGATGTGGTGGAGGGGCCATGATATAGGTGGGGAAGGGGGTTAGGGTTAAAGGAGCATGAGGAACTGTGGAGAGCACCGAGTGATTGAGGGGCACTGTGAGAATTTAAAGAAAAGGGGTGAAACCGTGAACTTATGGAGGGAGACAGGAAGAGAGGAGCCCGGTGAGGTCCTTTGACCTGCATGAATCATCTACCATGGGCCCAAATTAAAGAATGGGAATTACCATGTGATGGCTACACCACAAAAAAATCAGTCTTTGAGCAGGCCACTTGATGAGGAAAAGACAACTTCAAAATGATCATTAAGAAGTACCAGTAAAGAAAAATAAGAAATATAAACCAAAAGTATATCTCTCAGGAAAAGTCTTCTTGCGTGACACTCCTCACTTTGAATTAGTCTTCATTTGTGTATCGCTGTCGACATCTAGTGGCCATAAAAGCTGCTGCTGCATTTCAGAGAAAGGCAGCAGCGGCATGAATGAAGGACAGTGAAGGCATCAGTATACTTGTTTTAAGTGTGAATTATGAATTAAATATCAGAATATGTTTAACGGAAGTGTCACGTTTTTAATTTTAAAGTTTACCGACAGCAAGTACAAGAAAGCCAGTTTGCTGTCTTAATTTGTATTAAGATTAGGAGAAATTCTTCATTTTAAAAAATGACTTGAAAAGAGAAAGAAAGCTGGCGGAAGACAGTATATCTGTGAGCAACTGGTGTCATAGCAGGTCAGAAGGTGATTCTGATGACTGGATGGAAATTGACTGGCTCGAAATGCAATAGAAACTAGTTTACTTCCAATAACTAGCCATATTTGTCGTTTTGTCGACGTTTAAAGCTTTTTTATGCGTTGTAGTCTTTGGTTTATGCCTAAACCAACCATGTGATGTCAACATGCGTCATTTTTACAGTAAACATCGTTCGAGAACAATTTTTGCCGGGCGATAAAATGCTCACGACTTCACATATCGGAAGTACCGACTTCACAAGGAGCACTTGAACGCGTCTTTAGTTAGCGGTGTTATTTTTTTTGTGTGCAGCGCATGCGCACTGTGCTACATAGGAAGCAGCAGCACAGACGAGCCTGACGGATTATGTGGACATATCGACACAGCTGCTTTCGAATAATTTATTTGGGCTTTATGTACTTGTGGGCAGAGGGACGCCTCCTTACAATGGAACACTGACACCTTAAAGGGAGCTGAATGTAATTTATTGAACATTTAATTGTATGTATTAAAAACTGAGCGACAATGATGTCAGAATGCGACCCGACAGAGACAGAGACCAGCGAGCCAATGCTGGACACCGGAGCGACAGCGGTGCCTTCGGAGTGTAACTTTCACTCCTCGGACCCTCCAAAGGTATTATTTGACAAAAACCGGTTAGGTTTGGGGCTTGGACTGAACCCTGGAGTTGCTGTTCGTATTTCGGACTCCTGTGAAAGCGTCTTGACCGAACTGGAGACAGACGGCTCCGGCGAAGAGGCGCTGTTGTTACCGTGCTTAGCAGGAAGCTCGTCGTCTCCGCGGGGTGTACGAGAGAAGCGGAGCAGGCGGAACAGACACAGCTCGTCGTCGGATAAAGACACCCTGGCTTCCCCAGGTAGGCCAGATTGTTTTGGATCGATGCCTTTGATTAAAGGATTAAAGGGAAGTACCGGCGGATAAATCTAGACAGCTAGGGAAGGGAAGCCATGTCTAATGAGGATATGTCTTCGGGAACATGTGTGTTTTGTGGCATATGGCAAGGTGAAACACAGACTGCTTCATGTCAGCTGTGGATAACGGTGAATATAGCCTTATTAAATCAGTCTTCTCTTGTTATACAAATCTTTTGAGGAGTGTTAACCATTTCACTGTGCCCCCGGGGCCCCTTGGAGGGTCTTGGGCCTGACCTGGAGCACCAAAATGTCTAATAATAATAATGGACATAAAGTCAAGTTTTATGAAGATATTCATCCATTCATGTTACACTGAAGGCCACTTGACTTGTGTTTGCATGAAGATTGAGTTGTATGCCCTGCCTGTGTTACCCCTGTGTGAGCTTCCCCTCAGCTGATGTAATAGCTGCATGTTATCATCCATATGGATGAGCTGACACATTCACCCGAATGACTTGAACATTGAACACTACACGGAAGTCCAGAGTACAGCTAATAGTCATCGCTCTAATAATCGCACAGTTGTTTCGTCTGTGTCCATGCACGTTCAGATGAAGCAGCTGTTTCAGCAGGTCACAGTGTGACACATTCGCAGCACTAGATTTGACTATAAAAAGAAAACACAAAGAAAAGGTGATCTAGTCGCCATGGAAGCGCCACATATTCTACCTTGACTGCTAATTGGATTTAACACTTCTCCCCCTCATACCGCCCACCCCTTTTTCTTTTTCTTTTTTTTTTTCCTCCTCGCAACATCCTCCAACACTTTGAAACATTTGTTCCTCTCCACATCCACTCGCTGTGTGTCTTTTCTCTTTTTCCACAGAGGTCCGTTGTTTGACCGGGTCCTATCAGGGCCAGAAATCTAGGCCACAGGTAGACACGCTGAGCCTGGAGTCGCAGGTGTTAGTGTCCCATTTCCCTGTGGCCTTTTTAGTATAACAGTGTTCAGGTTTAGAGTTACATCATCAGTTTTTATTCGGTGTTTTACATTACATGACATTAGGAGCCGCGCGATGGTCCTGAGATCTGCCTGTGTTGCTTTGTGTGATTATAAAATGTCCTATAAGTCTCCATGGCAAATTGTTTCTACCGCGCTTATCTCAGGCAACCTGATCTTAAGCCATGTGAGTCTGTACAGCTGAAAGTCACATCCATATAATCTGCCAAGTCCATTGTCGATGAGCACTGTTACCAGTGAGCAGCAGGCAGCGTGGAATTATCTCATTTAAAGTTACGCAAAGTGCATTTAATCTTCAAACATTTGAATACAGTTAAATAGTTAACAATGCCACTGTCTAAGCATAGAACAGCTGTATTTATTGTGTAGCAAAGCACCAATTAATCAAGAACATGAGCCTGGAGTGACTTCAGTGTAAGTGTGTGTGTGTGTGTGTGTTAAAAGTTCAGTGTGCATCTTTCGCAGTTTTTCAGAGTGTAGTGTTGCGACATCTCGCACAGCCCCGTCGAGCTCAGAGTGAGCTGCACTCCTGCTGTGAAGGAGCTCTGTCGGCCGCATTAACCTGACCAACAGCTCTGAGAGGCCGCTATAAAATATGCATCAGGCCTTTGTGCAAGTAAACACACAGAGCGACACGCAAACGCTCTGCGGCCCAGTATGATGCATAACAATGATGACGGAGGGGGAATTTGGAGAGAGAAAGCATGCGTGTGTATTTACATTCTCCCCGGCTTTCTGCAGGGTGAGAATAATGGAAAGGGAGAGATATTCCTGCCTCCTGCAGTCACACTATACAGTGACATTATCATAGACTTTCATCAGAAATACAATCCAGTACTAGCATCCATCCGTCATCAGACAAGACAGCTGAATAAACGAACCAAATCTATTGTTGGAAATGAAATGATGAAGATAAAATATTGTGTCAGCTCTGTCTCACGTACAGATAAATTGTGCGTTGTAAATCAGAAGGCATCCCGCAGGACTTTATCACAACAGTCTGTCTTTAGCTCTGTGTTGACAGCATATTATTCCCACATTAAAGTCAAGACGGAGCTGTTTTTTAAATAACAGCCCTGCTTCCCCGCAGACCACCAAAAAAATAAGATGCACGGTCACACTCTTCCAGTGCCTGGGTGGCGTACTGGCGAGTGCAGTTTGCCAACGGTCAACAGAAAGACCTTCAGGGAGGGTCTCTGTGGACTGTGTGGTGTCCTAACTCTCAGGGAAATGACCCAGCTCAAGCAAACAAGGCACAGCACACACTAACCCAGTGGATCACATGCTAGCATTTTCCATTTGGAGCGCTACAATGCGCATTCGTTACACACACACACACACACACACACACACACACACAACATCATGTGAGTTCTTCAGGTATGTTGTCATGTGCTGCTTTGCCACCATTCGAATCAGGACAGACGAGTGAATGAAGTGAAGACGATTGCTCATTATAACAGACGATACATGATCATTGAGTCTCGACAAAGGTCTTGAGTTGAGACTCCACAGGGAGATCTTTGTGATGGAGCGGGGTCAGCCCTGAGCAGCAGCAGGAAAATAAATTCCCTCACGGAGTCCAGACACTGGTGGCGGCGGCTGATTGACTCTGCTAAGGCTTATGATGGATGAAATGACAACGCTGATGAATCTGTGAAGACTAGGTGGAGCGCACTGGGAGAGAGAACCATATTTTGAAAGACAGCGGCTAGATTATATGCTAACAGTTTTGTTGTTGGCGTGTTGCCGTGCTCGTGGATGAAAAATGAAAACACAGACCTAGCATGCAAAAGAGTAGCCGTCCTGATTCAGCATTCACTAGAGCTCGACCAGAATCGCTAATCATGTAAGCTAGTTACTGGACTGGGTTGATTCTGCCAGTCAAAGATTCTCTATAGGGTGATCTGACCTGCTGTTGAAGTTTCTCCAAGTTTGAGTCAGTCTTAAAATCGTCTGCTGCTCTACTTTCAGGTTCCCTCTTAAGGCAGGATTAAAAAAAAAAATCCATAGTATAAACTAGGCTAACAAAGTGCCAAATGGAGCAAAAAAAATCTGAAGTTCAGCCCGGCCTTGTTAGCCTCTAGCTCTACTTTAAGATGCAGCTCATGCACAGTCCTTGAAAACATAAAGATGGCAGTAGCATGTCGCTTTGAGAGAGAAGTGTTAGCGATAATATGGAGGCTGAGAACAGTGTGGGTGTAAATTCTTCAGAAGTTCCTGTTAAATAAAAGACTAGATTTGCCTCTGAATATACTATGATGGGATGTTTTAATGTAGGTGGGCCTCATGGCTAGCAAAACCCCGATTTCTCTGATGTCATATTTGCATATCTTTATCCTTCTGTTCCCTCCTTTCCTCTTTTTAATTAGCCTCTCCCCTTCAAGTGAATTAGCCTCAAAGCTATCTTTGTTCCCTCTTATCTCTCTGTGACAAATGGCATGTTAACTGTCCTCCAGTCCCTTTGTCCATTTTTCCCTCCTCCCCGTGTCTCTGCCTTCATCCCTCCCCGCGTCCCACTGTGACTTTAACGCAACTGATACAGGCCATATGGAGCCTTTCTGTCAGCTGACTGTTCTGCCCAGTGTGAAGAGGAGACGGCAGAACGTGTCACGTCACACGGTTTTTCGTGCCTGCATCAAAGGAATAATTGGCACCCCATGTCCATCAGAGAGCAGTCACATCCAGAGAATTATATTAGATCTGCAAGGCAATAGAAAATGTCATTTCAAGAGGCCCAGTCATTCATTTTGCTCCGTCGCCTCACAGCAAGAAGGTTCATTTGCTGGTTCTGTGCCTGCAATCGACCCGCATGTCCTCAAGACAAACAGACAAGGTTTGGTGAAATGGTGATTCTAAATGGCCCGTAGGCGTGAATGTGTGTGTGTGTGTGTGATGGACTGGCCCCAGCCTGTCCAGGTTGTTACCCCATCTCTCACCCCCAGCATGTGCTGGATAAAATTCCAGCCTCCCATGACCCCGAAGAGAACAAGACGTTTAGGGAACGGATGGATATGACACAGTAGTTTGGAATAGACTGACATACCTGGATGATCGTTTTCAGTTCATGTTTGTTGACCTATGAATGCTTTTTAATATTAGATTTTGTCTTTAAAGAAAAAATCTGTCCCTTCATGATGCTGTGACACAGGTGAAACCAGGTGATCTGCGATGAGACTGTCAGGGTGATGAGACAAGCTGCAGTCATCTCTGATTGGTGCTTCAGACTCACAAATTACTCCTCCAGCTCTTCCTAATTATCCCTGTTTGAAATGTACTTTCTACTATTTTTACCTTTCATGATGTGGTTCAGCATGCGTTATGTAAATGAGGTCCACACAGCTGTCTTACTGATGTATTTTCAACTGCAGTGCAATTATTTCACGCCATCTTTTTGGAAGTGTGATGATGATGATGATGATGCAGTGTAATTGTTGTAGGCCAGTCTAATTAACCACAATATGGATATGAGTATTAATCTGATCTGTCTCCCGTTCTAGGTATCAACAGTGGAGACTTCAACCATTTCCCTGATGATCCTGAGTTTGCGGATATAATCCAAAGGGCGGAACAGGCTATCGAGAACGGCGTTTTTCCAGAGAGGATTTCCCAGGGTTCCAGTGGGAGCTACTTCGTCAAAGACCCAAAAGGGGTGAGATGGAAGAGGAGAAGGGGAGGAGAGGAAGGACTATGGAGCTTTTTTCTTTCACCCTAATGAACAAGACCTCTTTTTTTTAAATATTAATTATGAGACGCATTCACGTTCCCCACGTTAGTGAATAAATGTGCCAGCTTTGCTGTTAGCACCCAGTAAGGTGGTTGGCACGTGGCACTCGAGGAGAGTCGGGCAGCAGAAAGGAGTCGACAGGACTTGGAAAATTCACAGGGGGAGGAATCTCCAGTGGAGAGTGGCTGAATAATGCAGTCAGCATGCTCGCATCGATAACAGATCAGCCATCATGCATGATTAGCATCACATTAACAAGTTTAATGTCCGCTTCGGGGACAACATATCGATCTTTAACTTGTTAGCAGCATTTCTGTCACTTTACATCTGTTGCTCATAATTTAACATGTCTTTAATCTCGTCTTTTAAAGGTCCCATATAATTGAAAAGGTCAACTTCTGTCATAGTCTGTCATGTCCATGTATGTGTGTGTATGTGTATTTTACGGTTGTCTGAATGCATTTTATGACGCAACACTGTTGTCTCTTTTCCTTCCCTAGAAAATCATTGGTGTTTTCAAACCAAAGTCAGAGGAACCTTATGGTCACCTGAACCCCAAATGGACCAAATATTTTCACAAGGTATGTTGTGCCATATTTTTTATCTGCGGTGTATAAGCAGACATGTCACGCCTCTCTCAAGGTTTACCGATTGTCCTCTCTCTCTCTCTCTCTCTCTCTCTCGTTCTCATTAGCTGTGCTGTCCGTGTTGTTTCGGCCGAGGCTGCTTGTTGCCTAACCAGGGTTACCTCTCGGAGGCTGCTGCTTCCCTGGTTGATACCAAGCTCGGCCTGGGAGTGGTGCCGAGAACGAAGGTGGGGCCTCTGAGCGCATACATGTCATTGTTTTTTTCTGAACTTTGGTAAATGTATTAAAACAGAATATTCAGTTCAGCACTGTAGATGTGATGGTACATTTTCTTTTCCAGCTGTAGGAGGAAACTATCCAGCAGTGGTCGCATGAAACAACTAAAGCAGTGTTAACTGAGCATCTCTTCTCTCTTTTCACTCAGGTGGTGTACCTGGCTAGTGAGACGTTCCACTACAGCGCTATTGACAGAGCTAAATCCAGGGGAAAGAAGTACGCCTTAGAGAAAGTCCCCAAGGTGGGGCGACGCTTTCACAGAGTTGGCCTGCCACCTAAGGTAACCCTTCATCGTCTAATGTCACCCACTTTCAACTGTTTGGACGAGTAACCAATTAGATGCATCGGCTAATATATACTACTAAATAAACTGACATATTCAACATGTTTAAACAGGTTCTTTCAATTTAATTTAAACTCATTTAAATGTTGTAAATTATTTTACATATCTGCTGTCTCCTCATTACGTAATGAAAGAGTTGTCTCAGTGAGCAGAGGGCTCAGAATAGCTGCTGATGCAGCCCTGGCAGAGGACAGTAAAGACGGGAATCGTGCCACGCTGCCTGTCTTTGTGTTCCCCCGAAAAAGACAGGTTTATTCAAAGAAATAGGTCGGAGGGAGAATAAATGTCATCTCTGCTTTAAACTGTGTTCTCTTTTTCAGGCTCTTTCAAACAGAGATTGGGCATTCTCCTCTCTTTTATTGCGCGCTCATATCCAGCGCCAGTTTTAGCCTTTTTAATCCAAAACATGTGAGACAACAACAACACCGTGTTTCTCATCTGAGGCAGCCTTGCAGATGTTGGATGCTGTGAAAAGTTGACTGATGTGTTCAGGAAGTAGTCTGGGGAAGTTGGCTTCATATTTTAACCGTCACGCACAGCTGACACCGGCCCGTTGACGTCACAATTCCACATTACTTTGCACCGCACCGCATCATTTGCGTATAATTAAACTAACAACAAAGGACGAGTCATGATTTTCAAATGGTTGAACAGTCATGCAATTCTAAAAAAATCCAATATTTTCTCACGAAAATATATATTTTCCTTTGTTTTTTCTTGTGCCTTTTATAGTAAGTAGCACATTATGCATTACTAGGGCATTATTACATTTGCTACAGCACTGAGAGTGACGGTGTCAGTCTTTGAACAATGATCATTCCCAGTGAATATTGCATTTGTTTTTTTTTTTTTTACATGTACACGATGCGTTTACTTCCAGGTGGGCTCATTTCAGCTGTTTGTGGAGGGTTACCGTGAAGCGGACTACTGGCTGCGGCGCTTCGAGGCAGAGCCTCTGCCAGAGAACATCAGGAAGCAGCTGCAGTCCCAGTTTGAGCGGCTGGTGGTGTTGGACTACGTCATTAGAAACACAGGTGAGGGTGTGTCTGTGTTGACGCTTTAACAGCGTTGACTGTACTTAACCACAGCGCTGCATAACAGCTCGTGTTACATAACATACTTTAAGTTCCTGTTTGTAGAATTTTGGTATAAGTTCACTTTTGCACGCGAGCATTGTCGCCTGTTTTCTTCTTTCTGTGCACTTCAGAGCTGCTCGTAGACATTGTTGGCATATTTGCAGTTCATTAGTGTGCCACATTGAACTTGCACCTGTCATCATCGCCTCTGAGTTTAATGGCTGGTTGCATGTCTGTTTTGTCCTCGTCCTCAGACCGAGGGAATGACAACTGGTTAATCAAGTATGAGAAGCCAGGAGAAGGAGGCGAAGGAGACGAAGTAAAGGTGAGCTTAAATCAACAGGTACAAAAGGTGTGTTCAGGCTGACCATGGAACAAATCCGTCCTCAGGCGGTTGAGTTGCAGGAATGTTGATGCACTTTCTCACACAGACACACACACACACACACACACACACACACACACACACACACACACACACACACTCTCTCTTGCGCTCTCCATTCACACACAGGATGCACTGGGGCCCTGCATACACAGACAATAGCTTGGATATTGCAGGTCTGGAACAAACCAGCGCCCCAGTGACTTTGTTACAGCAACCAGAGCACTATCTGTCTATCATCAATGATTATTTGTCACATGTTGATAAATGAGCAAAGGCTTGCATCATTTTAATCAGGTCTTTGGACAGCGATCAATAACCACTCATCAGTCATTAATCATTCAGTCCGCTGCTGTTGGTGGTGACTTCCTTGTTCCTCTCTCTCTCTCCTCTTGCTGCAGGATGCAGACTGGTCAGAGAGCAGTTCAGACTCCTGCATCAAGATTGCAGCAATCGACAACGGCCTGGCCTTCCCCTTTAAACACCCGGACGAATGGAGAGCCTGTATGTTGGTCTCTTTCCTCCCTCATCTCTCTTCATTAATGTCTCGCTATTCGCTGTCTCTGTCAGCACCGTGTTCTTACTAATAATGATGTAAACAGCGGCTAATGACTCTAATGAAAATTAGATAAAGGAATCATTTAAAATTTTGGGAAGTACACTTGAAAACAAAGTTAACAACACAATATGCCATAACTGCACAGTGTGGACTTAACAGATTTAGTAACAGATGTAGATTGTTGTGAAAGAACAAGGCTGTGACTGCGGTGGCAGGTAAAGGTGACGTGAGAGATCATGACAAAATGTTCTCCTCCCTCCATCAGACCCGTTCCACTGGGCATGGCTCCCCCAGGCTAAGGTGGCCTTTTCGCAGGAGACCAGAGACCTGGTTCTGTCCCGCCTCTCTGACATGAACTTTGTCCAGGACCTCTGTGAGGACCTCTATGAGATGTTCAAGGTATAAGACGCCTCATAACCTTTCCCTCTTCTCTCCTTTCTTTCTCTGTTAATACAGATTAAAGGGAGTCTTCCAACTGGCACGTGTAATGACACAGGTTATTGTTGTTTTTCTCTGCAGACAGATAAAGGTTTTGACAAAACCATGTTTGAGAGACAGATGTCTGTTATGAGGGGACAGGTGAGTTCTACCCCCGCTGTTGCCTCTTCTGTCTTTCTCCATTCTGTCCTCTATTTTGTTCTTTCCTTTTATATCCTCCCTCGTTCTCCTTCCTCTCTCCCTCGTGCCCTACTTTCAGTCACTTCCATTGTTTGCTCTGTAACCTTACCACCACCATCTTGACCTGTTTCCTCACCCTCCACGCCTGTCTGCTGCCCTGCTTCAACTCTGCTGTTCTTCCTCCTCTTTGGATTAATAACCACTGAGTGCTTTAAAGCATAATGATCGCAGTGGGCAACAGAGCCATGTAACAAGTACCTTTCGATGTCGTTCCCATCATTCATCATTCATTCATTCATTCGTTCATCAGAAACACATCATTCTGTGTTTCTGTGTTCTGTTACGTCTACAAGATGTTGTCTTCTGTTGCCATTAGCGCTTAAACGATGAATCAGTCAGACAAAGAAAACATTTTAATTAATTGAAGTCACTTTTCAACACATCAAATGATACTTTAATATTTTATAGGTGTTCAAGAGATATCAAATGCAACCAATGCACCAGTACTCACAATGCCACCTCTTTTACAATACATGGTTTATGCATGTTTCTCTATTTCATGCGTCATGAACCCTTCTTGTCACCAGGTGTTGAACCTGACTCAGGCACTGAAGGACGGAAAGAGCCCCATCCAGCTGGTGCAGATGCCCCGGGTGGTAGTAGAGCGCAGCCGCTCAGGCGGCCAGGGACGCGTGGTCACACTCGGCAACGCCTTCACACAAACCTTCCACTGCAAGCGCCCCTTTTTCTCCTCTTGGTAGGCATCTTCCACATGGGTGAGGAGGAGCGGCTGAGGAGAGGCTTTTTTTTTTTTTTCGTCCAAAAATCAGGAGGCTAGGGAATGATGCTTATAGTTCCGTGGTAATAGGTCGCACTCCTGAACATTCCTTATTTGTGAAGAGAGTGCAGGGAATCATGGGAGCTGGAGAGCTTGCCATACCAGTGTCTCCAGAGACCTTGCTGTTTGTGGTTACCATGGTGACTTGACTGGATAATCCACAGAGGTGGGTTTTGTTTATTGTTAAGAAGAAAGGATTTTTTTTTTCCTACCCACCCAGAGTACCTAATGAAGTCTCTTGCAAAGTCTCTCAGTGGGGCTAATGGCCAAAGAACAGGCACTTACAAACCACAACCGAACAGATCTGTGGTCCTGGAGTGTTTGGGAATCTAAAGGACCAGTTTCGCAGATCTCTCCAGAAAGTTTAAACTGGGGCAGCGTCGATCCTGGTCTGGGAAGTCTAAAAATATTTGCTTTGCCTTGTAGGATTACTTATTAAAATATAGACGTGTACTTGCACTGCTGGAAGTGTTTGACTAGTGCTACACAACTGGGTCAAACCACTCTTTAACGAGTGTTAGTTTTCAAACCACATCTGTTGAGTAAACACAAACGCAGTGTCTTCAACTCTCTCTACTGCCAAAATCTGTCTGTGGAAGGAATATTTCAAAGCCTCAAGAGGAGAGTACTGTTGAAACTTGAATATGAACTCTGGAGGAGGAGGACTAGTAATAAACACTTTGCTTGAATGTAATCTGTTTACGGTTTCTACACAGAGTTTTGCTCCTAAACATTTCAGTATGAGCAAATGCTTTCAAAAAAATCGACTTTTCTCGTTACGATGAATGTATTTGTTGTTTGACATGTATTTAATTGCTGGCAAGCAGCCTTCTCTTGAACCTCGCTGCATGGGGGACGGCACCTCGTCTCTCCCCTTTATAACACGACATGAAGAGGAAAAAACATAATGGAGGACAGTGTTTCACACTTGCTCGATGACGTGGTGTTTTCTTATGTATGCATCTTGAAATTTTTATTCCAACTCAATGATTGTATGAGAAAAGTTGTATATTTAACAGATGGAAAAATAAAAATGGGGAAATTTTAATCTTTGTTCTGGTCACTTGTGTTTGACAAAATGTGTCAGCGATTGTGTCAAGAATGAGAACAGGTAGCAACAAAACTAGCTTTGACTAGTAACAGAGGAAAACGTGATACGCTGTAATACAACTGAATGCATTTACTTCTCTCTCACTGTTGACAAAGGTCTGTTCAGCAGAGCTGAGCAGACATGGGAGTCACAGTTTCCATGCACCTGTGACGTGGCTATTAAAGCAGCAAACAACTAGTTGATGATTTACTGATGGAGGGAACAATAATGCCTCAAGCAAGATATCAGTTACTATTAAATCTGTTGTAAAGGAAAAAACGATTTTTGATTTGCAGAGTAATCATTCAGTCCGGTGTTTCTTACATTTTTTTTTTACCACCTCAGAAAATATTTGTCTCTCCAAGTACCACCATCATGACAGAGGTTAAGATTCAGTTGACCCTGTTGGGCCACAGATCGCTCACATAGAGGGCAGGTTCATGCTACACTGTCTCTAGATTTTATGGTGAAAAACTGCCTAGTAACGGCTGTAAAAAAAAAAAACTCATACCACAGTTTGAGAACCAGTGATGTAGTCTATCCATTTTTTTTTTATTTATTTTTTTTTATCAAACAATTAAATCCAGAATTATTCAATTAACAATATCAAACTGAGTGAAGGAGCAAATTAGGAATGATCAAATATGTTGCCATCGTCAACAAATTAATTGTCTAATTGTTTCTGCGGTACTTATAAAAGTGGAGATTTGAAGGGCCACGCCAACGCTATTTGCATAGTTCATCAACAAAGTCATGGAAACAACCTGATAATCAATGACCATGTAGGCAGATAAGTAGTGATGCTAAAACCCTAAAGGTCAGCATCACTCCGCAGTACAAACACCCTCACAGTTCATGCTGCAGGTTATACTGATAATGGTTTTGATGACAGATATTGTCATGTGGACACAAAAACGTGCATAATGTAACTGCTCTCATTAAAACATCTCTGGAGACGTGTGCAAAAGAAGCACATGTACCACCACAAACCCACATGCCCCTCTCCAACCATCACAATGGTAGAGGTGTCATCACACACGTTCATCTGTTTAGACAAAGACGGCACCCACACATAGTTACTGAGATGCAGCGCACATCTGGAGAGGAGATAGTACGTGACAACGCGGTTGCAATGTGACCAGTGTCTGTCAGCAGGAAGAAGTAGCGGGGGACAGGTAGCTTAACACTGCCACCATGTGGGAAATATTCAGCACTGGCAGCCTGCTATCACTCTGACTGACTGACAGGTCCTCTAAAACTGTGGTTCTCAAACTTTGGGTTGTTTGATCACACAGTGAGAGTTTAGATCTTTAAAAGTGGGGTGAAGAATATAACACTTATTGCCTGCAGGGGGTGTACTGAAACGGTAACTCTGGTGCAACTACCACTTACTTTGCTGCAGGTCTAGACCAAGAGGCAACCTCCATGGCTGTGAACCAAGAGACCAAGAGGCAACCTCCATGGCTGTGAAGGCAGCCGAAAGCTGCAGTTCCTCAAACGGCCACTTGGCGCTGGCTACAGAACACGTCACGCTCCATCAGTGCCTGTATTAAAATATCAGACTTCACAGCAGAAATAAACATGTTTACAACATGGTATAAAAACTGTTTTTTGGTTCTGTAGCTAATTTTGTAGTTCATGACAACTGTACTGAGTCTGAATTTTTACATAACTCACCTATTCAAAATGTATTACTGCTTAAAGTTGTACATAGTTAACAGTGTGGCTGCTTTGATTAGTGCTGTTAAAAATGGCTTCTTTGAGCACCCAGGTGTCATTTGGCTGCTGATGACCCACGCCTTTGCCGATTTTTAGATTAGCCTACCTTGGAGGGACTACCAATATGGCAGCGGCCAGAGCCACAGATTTTGAGCTTCAAAACGGCTCTTCAGAAACGTACAGGTGACGTCACACAATACGCTGTCCTATTCTTCATAAACACATGAAAATAGATAATGAAATAGATAAGCAAATAGATATAATAATATTTATGTTATAATATTTTTGTCTGTGAAATTAAATGCTGTAAAAAGATAAAATTTTCATTATTTTCTATAGGCCTATTAATACTATTTATAAGAATATTAAGGCATAGGCATATCTTCTCTCTTGTTGCGTTCATGTTCATGTCAAACTAAACGCTGCTTTTAAACTGTGTCGTTCTGTGTTGTTGTGCCCACTAGATGGTGCGCATTACTAATTCCATTTCATGAGAGTGTCCCTGTCTCCAGTGCGCCTCAGGCTCCGGGACATCTCGTCTACAAAACTAATGTACAGTCGCAGAGCCGCCAGAATATGCGGGCCCCGATGAGTCGGCAAAGTGCGGAGTTCAATCTACACAGAGTTTCATAGGTCGAGTCTTCAAACCGCGCCATCGATCTGTGAGGTGGAGAGGGTGTAAACTTTTATTAATTCAGAACTCAGAACACAGAGAAACAGTTCGGCGGAATATTTTAGGGGTACAGTTAATATGATGTTATAAAGAAAGAATTCAATCCATCCAACTTATCTGGCGTTGTCAGCATCACAATGCAGCTACTTTTATTCGCCGCCGCGTTCCTCTTTACGCACGACCTCACCGGAGCTGTGCGCTCCGACAAGTGCGCCTCCCGGTGCGATGTGAGCTCGTGTCCGAGCCCCAGGTGCCCTGGCGGGTACGTCCCGGATAGATGTAACTGCTGCCTGGTGTGTTCACCGCAGGAGGGAGACCCCTGTGGCCGTAAAAACGACCTGCCCTGCGGGGATGGCCTGGAGTGCAAGATGCTCGCCGTTGGAAGGCGGCGAGGCTCCAAGGGGGTCTGCCGGTGTAAGATGGAGCATGAAGTGTGTGGGAGCGACGGGAAAATGTACGGCAACGTGTGCAAGATGACAGCAGCTAGCCGCAAAGCTCAACAGAAGGGGAGACCGGGAATTAGCCAAGCGCACAAAGGACCCTGTTCACCTTCAGACGCAGGTAGGGCTGCTGCTGGTGGTCAGAGAGCTACAGATCGGAGGGTGGACGTTCTCAAAACATCCCTAAACCGACTGTGTCTGTGGTGCATTTACCTGCACTTATACCGCAGTTTGATACTTATTTAGCACACAACATTACTTTATTTATTATGCAACTGATAGAATAGGTTGGACACTTAAAACATGATCTGGAATAGAGCTGCGACAAGTAGTAACATATTTCAATACTTCATTGTTCTAGCCTTTTTTCCAAGCAAAATGTATCAACCTTTCTCTGATTTCAGCATCCGGAGTATCAGGATTTGTTGCTTTTATCGTGAGCTGAACATTTGTGTGATTGAGTTTGAAGATGTCACTTTGGACTCTGGACTTTGGACTGTAAAGAACATTTTCTTCATGATAAAGTAAAAAAAAAAATCCTCATTAGGTGCAGACCTAATCTGGATTTATTTTTTTTATTTTTGGAATACTTAAATACTTTTTTAAAACTTTAACAGTGCTGGAGGCTCATTCTGAACTGTGACTGTCTGGAATCTTCCTTGGTTTAACATCCTCCTCATCGTCTTTTTTTTCTCACACTATTTTACCTTTCAGTGTAAACTATGTGGTCTCAGTTGCAGTCATGTTTGCGGGGGATGATGGTTTATTTGTGTGTGTTTTATATTTATGTTAATGCAGTGTGTTCTTCATGTCAGTATAGGTCTTTCCCTGGTCCGTCCCGGCAGCCCTCGCTATAAGTTCAACTTCATTGCTGACGTGGTGGAGAAAATAGCACCTGCTGTTGTCCACATCGAACTGTTTGTAAGGTGTGGCGTGTGTGTGTGTGTGTGTGTGTGTGTGTGTGTGTGTATAGGTGATAAAGCTCCACTAGGAGGAGAGATTGTTGCGTTAAAGACGCACATAAAGCAAACAGCTCTAACTTTTTCAATCAATCATCAGTTTCTCCATGAATTCAAATCCAAACCTCATCCTGCCAAACTGTCTTTGAAAATACACAAGTTTAATATCGTTGGTCTCCTTCTCCTTTTTTTCTACAGACATCATCTGTTTGGTCACGTTCGTCTCTCCAGTGGCTCTGGTTTTATTGTGACCCACTCAGGTATGATTGTGACCAATGCACACGTGGTAACCACAAGTTACATGGCAGCAGGGAGGCCCCAGCTGCGTGTGCAGCTCCACGACGGCGACGCGTACGAGGCCTTGATCAGAGATGTAGACAGGAAGGCAGACATCGCCACAATCAAGGTCAATCCTCAGGTGAGAACATCCACGCCAAACACAGCTATAGCCTGTCAAGATCATAAATCTTTTGTCACCCATTTTTTTTCTTTCTCCAAAGACATTTTCGACTTCCTTGACCCTAATACAAAAACCACACCATCGCACAAAAACCCACATCCTGACACGTCCATGTGCCAAGTTCTGACAGCTTCCTGCTAGACATTCATAGGGCAAGCAGGAATACTTTCATAAACAGCAGCACTGTGACTCAGAGACACGGCGCTGATGTGTGTATTCTCACACCCATACCTCAAATAGTTAGACAGTTTTGTAAGCATTAAACTCTTCTTCTTCTTACCGTCTCCGACTGTGTCTTTTCTCTCTGTATCTCTTTTCCAAATGTCTTCCACACTTCATCCTTTGTTTTGTACACTCTCTGTACATGACATGTCTATATGTGTGCTTGTGTGTTTGTGTGCATCTGTATGCAAGCAGAAGAAGCTTCCAGTGCTGTCTCTGGGCCGTTCTGCTGATCTAAGACCAGGGGAGTTTGTGGTTGCAATTGGCAGTCCTTTCGCCCTGCAGAACACTGTCACCACCGGCATCGTCAGCACTGCTCAGAGAGACGGAAAGGAGCTGGGCATCAAGGACTCAGACATGGACTACATCCAGACCGATGCTATTATTAACGTGAGCTCAGACACACACACACACACACACAGTTTGCGACCTGCTTACAGCCTCAACATTTCTTTTGTTCAGGACAGATGCACATAGAAATGTCGCTGTGTCTTTTGTTGTGTATTTTTGCTCCCATTCTAAAATCATGAATGTAATTGTCTCTGTCTCATATTTCATGTTGTCTGTGAGAAGTATGGAAATTCTGGAGGACCTCTTGTCAACTTGGTGAGTAGTGATGACTAATACAGTATGAATCTGGAGGATTATTCAGTGAGGCTGTCAGAGGTCCACATTGTTGTAAGATCTAAAAAGCCTCTTGACCCAGTGAAATCTGTCAAGATGGGATGTAATTTTGGAGCATCATATATATTTTAAAAATGGAGGAAGCCACAAATGTACTATACAGATATTATGGTGATATATTTCAGACATAGCATTATGTATTTTTCCCCATTAAAATGCAAACAAATGAAATATTTGAAACCTCCTATCTGCATATCATCTCCACATGGGCTTTTGACCCCAGGATTATAAAACTATAATGCCATTGTCTTTTGATGCTGAGGATCTAAAAACAGGCAAATGATCCACATACAACTGCTATAAGGACCCCTATTCTGATTACTACTCTCTCCAATTACTACTGTGAAGATTTGTTATTTTGGATCATATAAATAAAATTGACATTGATTTGATTTATTATTATAATTAATTCAGTAGTATTAAATAATAAGAAGAATTATTATTATTAGCATATATTATAGTTGCTTATTGCAACCCCCTCGCCTCCCCCTCTCCTTCCTAGTGTGAAGGAGAAACTATGGTGATCGTGAAATGCGTAAAAAAACACAAAAGGCCTAGTGTAACATAGTGGCTCAACATAGTAGACTAACATAGACTCTGTGACATCTGTAGATGCAAACGGCTCATTTTAAGCTAACAAAAACATAACAGTCCTTTCTGCGGAGCTGATTATACACTAGTGAAAATAAATGTTTCATTGTATCAAACTGAAATGAATCAAAATAAGAAAAAAAATCAGTTGGAAATAAGTTTCTGTTCTCCACACACAGGAATTGAATTTCTGCACACATCTGTCACACAATTTTCCTTTAAATAAGATTGAATCAGTTTCTATTGAGTATTACCCCAAATGCACATGAGCACAGTATAGTATTACAGAACCAGTCATGAGGAATTTACTGTGTGCTCTGTATGTTTGCGCGTGTGTGTATTTCTCTCAGGATGGTGACGTGATAGGCATCAACACTCTGAAAGTGACGGCGGGCATCTCCTTCGCCATACCCTCAGACAGAATCAGCCGCTTCCTCACAGAGTCACAGGCCAAACACAGCAAAGGTGAGGGCTCAGAGCACGAGCAGCACATAGGTAGAAACAATAAGCAAGTAGATTCAGTGTTTGATGTCCTGCTGTAATACCTGTAGAAATACTATGTATGAAGTTCTAATATCCTGTCGCTGTTGTTGTTGTGACAGAAAAGGCAAGACTGCAAAAAAAACTTACAGAGGAGCCGCAGTCTGATGCAGGTGAGAGCCACAAAATGGAAATTCAATGACTTTTTCCACGTTTGACGTGCTGCACCAGCTTCCTCTGGTTTATTCTTTTGTGCTGTTTTCAGAGTTGCCTGAAGGAAAGAGACGTTTTTTAGGCATCAGGATGATCACCGTCACCAGAACGTGAGTTACACACACATTAGGTTGTGAATGTTTATTACAAACCCTCAGCTTCCAGTGAAATTTGCAACACCTGGAAAGAAATAAATCTTATCAGTAACAGTATTATTAATATTGGTATTTTCATCAGGATTAACATTATTGGTCCTGTGTTTTTGTGCGTTTCAGACTTGTAGCACACTTGAAACGTCAGAATCCAGAATTTCCTGAGGTCAGCAGTGGAGTTTTGGTGCAACAGGTCATACAAGACAGTGCAGCACAAAAGTATGTTGGCACACATGCAAGAACCCAAGCACACACACATACACTCACACAGCTCGCAAGGAACAAGACCACGGTTCATCACTGTAGCATGGGGCTTATCAAGTGGTTGCATGAAGTCATTTGTTATTTATGGACTATTATTGGGATTGCATGAATCTGTGATCACATACACATTTTGTGTTACAACTTTTGTACCTGTACTTTTGCTATAACCCAACAGTGACTACAGTTTCTTTCCTCTGTGTTTTCAGTGGAGGGATTAAGGAAGGTGACGTTATAGTTAAATTAAATGGACAGCCAGTCCAGACCACTGCGGACATCCACAAGGTGCTACAACGTGATCAGCCTCTCCTGCTTGAGATTCGTCGAGGCAACGATGATTTACTGTTCAACATAAACCCTCAAGTCATGGCACACTGAAGATCAGGACAGTTTATTTGATTCGAGTGTGAACAAATGGGGCATTAAACTGTTAGGGATTATGATCAAGCCATATACGGCAATATAAACTGATCTGAAGTGTTTGAAGTTCCCCGTCTGATGATGTATATTTTGTTTGATGGATTTTGATAAGCTGAACTTTTGGGATGTGTTTTATTATGCAATCTGTTTGATGAATCTAGTAGTTTAGTGCAATACTCTGAATATATTGCACTGTATATCATTTGAAGCTCAAAGAATTTCAGAATAAAAGCGTCCAAACTGCGAGTGGTATGTGTTTTCCTGTCCGGTCTGTTCAGCAGCTGTTGTCCATCCACACAGAAGGAAGGTTCGGCTCCCTTGTTTATGTCTTCTCATCCCTCCTCCCTCCCCTGCTGCCTTGGAAAGACTTTCTCTTTAATTTAAACAAACCTAAGCAGACACTCACACACATACACAGCAAAGTCCTGTTACTGGAAAACTGGCTTTCATCCTCTCCTGTTTTGGTAATGGAAATCCTGAATAGCATTTTCTGAACCTTGAAGTTGGGGACAGGAAATCCTTTTTTAGATTATCTAAATTCAGCCTGAACTTACCGACAAAGGTTTTGCTTTAATATAAAATGAAGTCATGTACGGTTGATCTGAACAAACTCTGCTCTTGATGGTTGAACATGACACAGTTTTAGGACAGTGACCCCCACCTGGTATGCATGTACACAGTCCATAAACTGGACCCAGACAGGCAATCTCTGGTGCTTATTTGAATGAAGCCAGTGCCATGTTACTATTGGCTTCGACACTGAAAGACAGAGACAGAAAAAGAGGACGGGAAAGAGATCAAGGGAAACAGGAAAAAAATGGGCTGAGAGAATAATAAGAGACCTGCCAGAATAGACAAATGACTACCGCATCGGCCAGTAAGGAGTCTGTAACGTGCTCCTTTGAGTCTTGTGTGTCTTGAGTGTGTGCGTGTGTGCACGCCTGTGCCGTTGACCCAGTTGTCCGGGCATGTGTGAGGTGTTTTCTAGTCAAGCCAAGACACACTGTCATAGCCGAGTGGCAGACTGCTTGAGTGGGACAGACAGAGGACTCAGCAGTTTGTCCTTATACAGACAATACAACCCCACACTGAGCTCACACTTCAACATCTTACATTTCTGTGAAAGTGCATTGATTTCCTGATACAAATGAGATATGCTGTGCATCTAATACATTCATCTACCAAGTGATTTATAACATATGCAGTCCGTTTTCTAATAAAGCCTTCATGTCCACACTGAGGATGAGTTCATCTCCCGTTGAAGTCACAGACTAATGAAAATATCGCCATCTACAGGCCAAAATGGGATCACATTTTGATTCCCTAATAGACCACTAGATGGCGTGTTGGGTATAATAATTTGCTCCTGACGTGGCAACTGATGCTCAGATCACAAGTACGTGAAGTGAAGCTCCTGGAGCAGTCCACATATAGCTCTGGTTTATGACTGGTTTCTAATGTTGAGGCTAAAGTAGAGGGCACAGTTAAACATGTCAGACCACATGAAGGACTAATATGGACGTTGCATTCATATGCAGTGTGTGCCCACGTGACTGTTCTGTTGCAACCATTTCACTAAACAAAACCTCCCTTCTGTAAGCCCCTGTCTCTGCCACTAAACAGACCAAACATGTTATTAATTGTGATCAACAAAACAGAGTGTCCTTGATGAAATATTTTCTGTTTAGCAGAGAACCAGGTGCTGCTTTCTGGATATGCGATCATAAGCACCCTGTGTTATAATAAACAGCACTTTTATAAATACCATGGAATGACACATTCACTGCTTAGGTAATATTCACTTCATACTTCTACGCCACCATATTTCACAGGGAAATATTTGCTATCTTTGGCCAGTCATAGTGGAGCTTTTTCCACATGACTTTTAATATTTCAGGTACAATGTCCTGATTATATTTACATTATATTTACCATACAAAAAAGGATTTTTACTTATAATGGAGTATTTTTTTATAGTAAAGTACAATGATCTCATCAATGTCTTCTTCCACCACTGCTTCTCAGCCAAAAAAGAATTATATAACCATTGGCTATAAATGGTCAGTTCCTTCACGTAAGTGTCTCCCACACAACTATGGATTTTTTTTTTTTTTTTTTCAAAAAAGGTAACATGAATATTCAATGAAAAACTTTTAAAACCTGTTTTGAGGGGCCTGAAACCTTCTCAGTTTTGTTTTTCTTGCCTTGTTTGTCATATCCACCTCTCATCGCCTGTCTCTGCTCTACTCTTCCCACGCTTTTAACCACTGGCTCAATAGCTGAGAAGAGGCTATAGGGGGGGTTGAAAGGTCCAGGGACCTTAGACCGCCAGGAAAGGCTTCCATAGGGAATGATGGACCTTTAGCTCAGTCACATGTTTTCACGAATCTCTGTTCATCATTCAGAGAGAGAAAGACAGAAAGACTGAGAGACATTTACAGGGCACAGTCATAATGTCCTGTATAATGTCAAACTGTGAGTCATCCGTGACCTCAGAACCTGGTGACATTCTGAGTGCGATCAGCAGCGCCTAATGGATGCTAATCAGTGTCTGCTGTATGCAAACAAACACACATGCATTGTATGTGTCACTCAAATGAATCTGAGATGGATGCATCTGCAGTTAGAGAAAAATATTGAGCTGTTGATCTCTAATAATAATAATAAAAAAAACTTTTGATTACATCAGTGGTGGTACGTTTACTCAAGTACTGTGCTGAGCTCTACTTTACTTGAGTATTTCCATGTTGTGCTACTTTATTCTTCTACTCCATATTTCAGTGGCAAATATTCCATCTTGATATGACAGATATAGTTAGTAGCTACAGATTATTAATGCAAAATTCAATATATGACGATATATGGATTGCAACTTTTACTTAAGGTTCCAGTGTTTAGGATTTAGTGGCATCTAGCAGTGAAGTTTTCCAAGTGTGTATGAAGAAACTACGATGGCTGCAACCGCGAAAGGCCTTGTAGCCGGTGTTATGTGTCCATTCTGGGCTACTGTAGAAATTCAACGTGGCTGGCTGTGTAGAAAAGGCTCCTGCACCCTCTGCAGATTCAAAAGGCTCCTAACGAAAACACAGTGATTCTTATTTTCAGGTGATTCGACAATAATGAAAACATAGTTATGCATATCATATTCCCTTTCTGTCCATAGAGCCCCCTAAATTGTACACACTGTGCCTTTAAGTAAACGATCAGAGTACTTCTTCCAGCTCAGGATTTTGGAAGTGTGCCTGTGGGGTTCTCATATGGTCAAGGGAGTGAGTAACGAAAGACTGGGAAATGTTCCAAGAAAAAACTGCAGCATAAAACAGTAAATTTACAGTATGTGGCTTCACTTGAATCTCTAGTAAGCTCAAGAGGCCACGCTTACAGTAAAGCTATGTACTGGGGGATCTTTGGACGAACTGACTGCAGACTGGGGCATCTGGTGTAGCAGCAGAGCTATAGACAGATTGGACTCAATTTAAAAAAATAAAAAAAAAAGTTGTTAAACAGCACATTACAGTAGTACAGGCCCTAACTACTTCCATCTGTCCAACTCCTCAACTCTCACTGTATGATTCAGCACATTACTGACCAAACTGTGAGAAGAGAAGAGAAGAGAAGAGAAGAGAAGAGAAGAGAAGAGAAGAGAAGAGAGAAAATAATCAAGTGTTACACCACACACACACACACACACACACACACACACACACACACACACACACACAGACTCCCACACTACTTTAGCATACAGTTTAATACAGCTAAAGGCAACATCTCTGCCACACTGGACAATTAGTCTTGGAAAAAAGCTAAGTAGATCCATGTGCTGTTGTGCGTATGAGTGAGTATTCTGCCTGGAGTCCACAGTATGATTACACTCCTCCACCATTACACTCCCCCACCAACGTGATAAAATAGATAGTGCAACGCTGCACAAAGTATGATCTGCATATGATTCAAGTGTTTTTCTCCAAGTACTCGATCTATCCACAGTCATTTTGTCAAGTTGTTGTTGGACTGAAGTGAGACGGTGGATGACTCCTCCCTTGTTTTGTCTGTCTCTTGCTCTTTGTCCTTACAGTTCAAACAGACTTCTCTCTGTGATTATATAAAATAGGGGGTGAATTTGAGAGGAGAAAAAGCAAAAAAAATAGTCTTTGACGCTTAATTTTTTTTTCACTTTTGCAGTACAGTGCATGCCCACACGTGCCAACATAGGTGCGGAGAGATATTTTTCACACCTTTTTTAGCCTCAGCTCTCACTGGCTGCCTCGTCTTTCTTTGTCTTCTTTTAGTTCCTTACATCCATGCCTTGTCTGTTTGTATTTCTTGTTCACACTTCATATTCTCCGCTGACTCCTTCCTTGGTCTCAAGCCCTCGAGTGCTAAAGGTACAAACATAAATTCAGTGAGCACAGACTGTACTGAGGACACTGTGCTCTTTTTCCTCGAAGAGCTCTCATTTCTTATTTCTGTCTGTGAATATGGCTGACGTTAAATCCTCTGGTAAGGGAGTTGTTTAATATTGCAGTAAATTTTCTCCGAGTTCCCAGGCACTGAACAAAAAGGAGTTGTAACATTAGACATCCAAGCTGCCAGGTCAGCTTCACCAGTCCACTCTTGTTCGTTTTGTTAAAGTATCGGCCTCAGCTCGAAAGAGCTTTATGACAACTTTCAGCTAATTGTTTCACCGCTCACTCTTCTGCTGCTACCCACACTGCACCAGGCAGCAGATAAACAAAGATGAGTCGACAAGCTGGTGAACATAACAAACTGTCTAGCAGATAAAGGGACAGCTATTTCCCTCTGTAGTTGGTGAAGGCAAAAACTGGACTTAATTCGGTCGTCAGAAACATGACTTCAAATGTTGTTACCCAAGTTGTTCCGTAACTGCCAGGTGTCTAAAAAAAAGTTTGTTAACTGATTGGCATGTCAGCTCAGCTTTAGCTTCGCTTAAAGACTAAAAGAGAGGGGAAACAGCTAGCCTGGCTCTCTGCAAAGTATGAAGCTGACTAACGAATACAATTTATATCATTTGTTTAAGTACAACACACAAAATAGTTTTTAGTTGTGATTTGACAGGAAGTTATGCACCGTAACTATTTACTGACTACCTGAAGTCTTGTAATTAATCATTTTTTACATTACATTGTGCTCGTTAGTAGTTCTATTTTTGTTTCTTTGCAGAAAGTCTAGTTTCCCCCTACTCCCATGCTAGGCTGTGCTAATTGTCTGTATATGCTGTAATACTCAGCTCACAAATATGTGAGCAGTATCAGTCTTCCCAGCTGAAAACAGTGCGTATTTCCCCAAAATTACGAAACTATTCCTCTGAGGTATTTCTGTCAAGCTCTGAGGAAAACGGTTGAACAAAACAGAGACAAATGCCATTGCTTTGCTGTGGCTTTACACAAATTCCTCAGATTTGGATGCCCTCATATACACCCCACTGAGGAAATGAGACAAACACACACACACACACACACATGCACACGCTCAGCCACACAGTAAAGTGAGCCCAGAAATTCTTTTGAGAGTGATGGCTAAATCCTGTGAGCTCTTCCTCTGTCTCTCAACTTTCTGGCATACTGCTGACTCATGCTTTCTGCTCCCCAACCCCCCTCTCCGTGTCTCTGTTTCTTTCTAAAAATCCAGGTTGCAGGCATTTCTCTGGATTTTTAATAATTCAGCTGCATTTCCTCATCTTGTGACCTCTGCATGCCTGTGTGCGTGTGCTCGCACTGGCAATATTATTGGAAGTGTGTGTGTTGGTTAAGCTTGTTGGGTGGGTTAAGCCACCCTCCTGCCTGTGCAGTTTATTTAGTGTGTGAAGAAAGAGTCTAATTGCCTTGTATTCTAGCTGTATAGCTGGCTAAGTTTCTCTTAATGAGAATAGTGCCTGCTGTGCCCAATATGCTGTGGGTGAAATTGGCACACGAATGCAAACCAACATTTTACTGCAGCTGGAGCCGGTTTGCTCTCAGCTTTTTGTTGGTTTGTGTGTGTTTTTTTGACAAGATAGGGTTATCTATTTGTTCACAGATGCCGGTGCCTCGCAGTACCAGGTGGACAGCTTTTTTGGGATGCAGCATCCAGAAGTTTCTTTTAGACATTTTAAAAGTAGAAAAGGAGACGCCTGGGACACACATTTCTGGAAAATAAACAACAAGTCAGCCAAGGGAAGCAGGAACTGTAATCTTGGATAACTGCAAAGTAGAGAACCACATGCTCTCTAATGACCTGAGAAGGTGCCAGAATTGTCATATCTAAAAACAAGAAGTTCCACACCAGGTGGTAAGAATAAGAATCCAACATAGGCCCAAAGGACAGTTCACTACAAGAAAATAGTTGCATGTACACTGTTCAGCCTATCTTTTTCCCAGCAGGGGTAGGAGAATAGTTGGTTGCTGAGTGTCACTGTCACGGGATTTCATGTTAAGAGTTTAGTCGAAAACAGCCAAAACTCCCTTCTGTTTGTTTTACATGGAGGTAATCTAAAAAAACAATCCTGACAGCCTTAACTTTAAGTAGTCATAGAGGGGTCATTATTAGTCTCATATGATTTTCTGAGGACTCATTCAGTATTAAGCTGGGTAAAGGATCTTTGTTCCTGATAGATTTTTATTGTTAAGGTTAATAACACCTTGCAATTAGTTGCTTACGACAAAAGCGGGCAAAGCAACAAGTACATGAAAAAGAAGGATTCGTAATATTTCCGGTAAAGGAGAAATAAAGCATTGTCATGTTTATGCAGGCTGTGGAGACATTGCTGAGCCTTCTCCCCATTTGACATCTGTATTTTCACTTAATCTTAGTCTGTCATCATGCTCATGAATCATGTGGACTCGTGATCTTGTGATAGTCAGAGGAGCTCTTCTCCCCAAAGCAGCAGTGTGCATCCAAAAACTCAACGGAATAATAGAACAAATTCTTGGGAAACCTATTCAAAAACATCTAATTACAGAGAAGACATAATACAAAGCAGATTACTAGCAAAAGCCAGCCAACTGCAACTACAGATGGTCTACATGTGTATTTGAACTAATAAAAATAACTCCATTCAGCTGATAAAACATTAACACTGAGCCACAGGACTTAAAACAACATTAGGGATTGATGTTGTCCAATAAAATGCATTATAAACATACTTACTTAATATAATAATAAAAACAAAAACAAAAGATGAGCATGAATGGCAAAGATGAATGAATATTGTTGATATTAGTGACATTTATGAACTTTTTATAATGTGGAGTTTATGGTAAAATGCTGAAATATTGCTCACAGATTTGATCTATGTGACAGCATGTGTGTCGATCACTACCACCACTTCTCAGCTGACTAAGGTTTGACATATATTGTTCATGTTATCGTCAAACGTGTGAAAAAGTGCCTCTGACCTTCATAGCATCGCACACTCGCTCACAATCATACTCCAACACTGTCGGCACGTGACTGAGCGCGAGATGAAGCGGGAGACAGAGAGAGGCGGGAAGAGGGAGTGGGAGGGAGATGGAGAGTGACAGAGAATGGAAGTGAGTCTATGTGTGTGTCTGGACATGTGAGTGTCTGTGTGAGTTAGCGTTTGTGCGCGCAGCGTTTGCTCTGTAGCTCACAGGGCTATAAGGCCTATTTATACGCCCGGACTCCCACGCTCCAGAAACGCCCACCCGTGTCATCCATGACATTTGTTTGCATTTTGTCTCTTCCTCACATCTTCTTCTCATTTCCCATCTTTTATCGCAGCCCTTATTCTGTTTTCATCACCATCATCCCTAGGCGGATCTTACTCTGCAGGGGCATGCTACCGTCACCTTGACAAAATACTTTATTTCTCAGGTCTTTCAAGGGTAGGAGTGAAGTGGAGAGAGAAGACAGATCAGGGTCACTGCAGCCAAAAAAGTGTGATTCTCTTCTGTCAGTCACTACGAGTCTTGTAGTACTAAGGGAACAGCACACAGGGACGTAGGCTGTATACCAACGTGAACACCTTCTTCTGCAGGGAACCAACCCTCAGAATGACTGAGAGCTGACTTGCGTGCAAAATTGATGGACGCATGGGCCGGTGGACAGACAGTTAGTCACCTTCTAGCTCAGCGGGGGGAAGGAACAGAAGTGAAGTTAAGGTGATGAGTGAGCTCCATATTGTGTTGTGGGAATGGTCATGTTATATAATGGCACACATTTGCAGCATATACACAGAGTCATGGAGCCAGGGGCAGAGGCTTAGGGGGAAGTCGGATGGACCCCTCGCCTGCTAACGGCACTTCTTAAGTGCTTCTGCCATCAGCATTCTGTTGCTTGCGTAACAGCCTTTCCAGCTCTGGGAACCCAGTGGACACACGTGATCACTAAGAGGGTTCCTTCTGGCTGAGGGGTGATTTCTCATTCCCTCTGTTCCTCGTTTTCTCCCTCTTTCGCCCGCTCTCTTCTTCTTAGCAACAAAGGGTTGCCTCCACGGCAAAAGAGCCATTAAGTTAACACGCTCAGGCACAGTGCTTTCACTAAAGGACAGAAGGATGGCAAAAAAAGAGAATGGCAGCGTATTAGGCGCATTACTGCATATACTGTAAATGCCATCTTCTCAGAATCTGTTAATGATTGAATATAAATGGGGCCATTGGGGAAAGCGTGGATAAACAACATCTGGGGAGCTGCTGAGAAGAACAGCAGCGCAGCCCACTATAAAGCCTGCAGACAAACAAATATACTGTGTATGGAAAAGCTGCCCACACACACATACAGGTGTGAGGTGATCGCTGTAGAAGATTTAAAATCCTCCAATAAAAACAATAACTCCATGTGATGACAAAAAAAACCCATACATTTATCAAAGTAGTCATTTTTATACAAATCATTCCTTGAACATAGTTAAGCCATTTTTTGCCTAAACCCAACCAAACCTTAACCATTGTCACTTCACTAAACACTTTTTTTTCAATGACAAAACATTTAAAAAAGATGATTACTTCGTTTTTTACTCTTTAGGGATCAGTGTGTAGGATTTAGTGACATCTTGTGGTGTAGTTGCGGATTTCAACCCACTCCACGCACACTCCCGTTCCAAGTGTGTGAAAAAAATTAGGGTGGTTGCGAAATGCATGAAAAACGCTCGAACCAGTGTCTGGTTTGTCTGTTCTGGGCTACTGCAGAAACATGGCGCTGGCGTATGCTGGACATTTTGGAGAGGACCCAGTGGCGTCTGTAGATATAAATAACTCATTCTAAGTGCACAAAAGCAAAACAATTATCAGGTGAGTGTACATTAATGAAAATACAGTTATGCAATATTCTGTAAGTAGAGTTCCTGAGATCTTACGCACCATCTGGATCTTTAATCACTGAATTAACTGACAGAGATTTTTCCATGCATATTAAAATCATAACACAGAAAACAAATGATAGAGGTGTATTGCATTTCACTGTTGCTGATACTAAATGCAATGTGTTTTCATTAGTTTCCAAGATATGGGTGCGGAGGAGTATTTCCTGATTGAGATGGAAACACATTTTTCATGTCAAAGTATAAACCAATCAAATGTCCAATTACAGCTTGGGAGCATGACTATGTGGAATGAAACATGAATGTCACAATGAAAAAACAATGTATTTGTGTATGAAGCTATTGCTTTTGACACCTTGTCTTTGACAATACTGAACATTAAAACCCAACATCTCAAATAGTCTATAGCTGCCGCTGAGATGTTCCTGAAAGGCGATTGCAGGCATCATCCACTTTCCCAACCATCCATCCTGCACATGTCCTTCCACCCCCTTCATTTTCTTTTTAGCCTCGGGTTCCTCTCATAACTCCCTTGCTCCCTCCTCTCTTCAACCTGCATGCGTGATGCCAGATTATGCCAAGCACAGTGTCTGATATTTTCAAGAAGTGTGATACTTTCTTCCAGACGTTTGAGCGGAGATCAAGACAAATCAACGCCGAAGAAGATGAAGTTCAAAGAGTTATAAAGCCCCATGAGATTTGGTGTTGCTATGGAGATGGGTTATTCTGTGTGTGTGTGTTTGTGTGTGTGTTCATGTGCACCACCTGATGTTTTTATCTGGATGGGTGGGTGGGGTGGACTAAATCTGTCACTGTGGTCACAGCTTAACTGGAGCTATGTGCTCATGTTGATCAACTGGAAGGTGTTTAAGAGAAGTCAAGGTTCAAGTCAAGGTTTATATGTAATTTTACAACACAGGATTGTATATATATATATATATATATATATATATATATATATATATATATATATATATATATATATATATATATATATATATATATAGAGAGAGAGAGAGAGAGAGAGAGAGAGAGAGAGAGAGAGAGAGAGACTGTATTTGTATGTCAGGAGAGGATACAAATAGCAGACACACACATACTCCACATATTAGTAATATTTCATAAATAAAAAGCAGTGCCACATGGACATATTTCCACAGTCATCACTCAGAGCTTTTATCTAAAAAACATAATTTTCAGGGGTGAAAAGTGGAATGTGTGCGCAAACACTGAGACATCCCCATCTTCTGATATTAACTCCTGCTTGCATGAATATTGTTCACGCGTCACATGAGCCAACAACCGACTGCACGTGCAGAGCGCACGGTATTGCCAGCGAGAGAGGAGGCGCAGGACAGTGCGCATGATCGAGAGTAAACACAGAGCACTTGGCAAACCTGGAGTCCACATTTGCACAGCTTTTCACGTTGGACTACAGGAGGGTAATTACTGGAAAAATGAAAAGAGCACAGACACTAATTAAATGGGACATTTGTAATGAGTTTAATTAAAAGTAGCTCGTGCAACTGACTGACACTGACAGGAAGTGTTGTTTGGATGTTTCAGCACTGGACAGCTCTTCCCCACGTGTCTCTTGCTTCCAAACGCGTGTGAAAATCCATCACATCTGTTGTGGGGGGGCTCGAGCAGAGAGCATGGCGGACTCTCCACAGCATCCTCCCCACAGCCGCTGCTAACGAGGCTCGAGAGATGAGCATACCGGAGTTCCTGCTGGAAGTGTCCATTGTGGTGGTAGCTGTTGTGTCGCTTTTGACAAACTTGTCCGTGCTGCTATGTTTCACCCAGAGCGCCGACTTAAGATCCCACGTGCCGGGCATCTTCACCCTAAACCTCTCCTTCTCCAACGTCCTCCTCACTGTCATCAACATGCCCGCCACGTTTTTCGGCGTGGCCAAAAGCGCAAAGCCCTTCGGGGATTTGTTTTGTCAAGTTGTCAGTTTCGCTGAGACTTTTCTCACCACTAATGCGATGCTGAGCATGGCCGCGCTGAGCATGGACAGGTGGATAGCGGTGGTGTTTCCTCTAAGTTACTCCAGCAAGATGCGCTACAGGGACGCGCTTGTGATCGTGGCGTACTCCTGGCTGCAATCTTTCACCTTCTCTCTGACCCAGCTTCTGATGGACTGGGGAGGTTACAGCCACACGTACGCCTCATGTACCGTTCACCTGGACAGGGGGGAGAGGTCGCAGCTCGCCGCCTATGCGACCTTTACGGTGCTTTTCCACTGCAGCAGCTTTGCGCTCTGCCTCCTCGTCCTGTGCTTTGCCTACCTGAAAGTTTTGAGAGTGGCCAGGTCTCACTGCAAGAGGATAGATGTCATTACAGTGCAGACTCTGCTTCTGCTGGTTGATATTCACCCCAGGTAAAATATGCAGGAGACAAATCGTTGATCACTTCTTGCAAACCTCAGCAGAGGTTTCCGTATGTTTCCACCAGCAGTTTGTGTTGTTTCAGTGGACTTATTTTGTGATGCATATCATTTAGATTGCTGATATATAGTAGCTGCCCTGTCAGCCACGGGTTAATGTCTCTGTGTCTGTCTGACAGCGTGAAGGAGAGATGTCTGGCTGAACAGAAGAAGAGGAAGCAGCGCGCCACGAAAAAGATTTGCATCTTCATCGGCTCCTTCATCCTCTGCTTTTCACCCTATGTTATAACAAGGTAACACTGCTCTGTAGCTTACTGCCTCACAAGCTTTTTTATGGTAGACTGTCTGAGATGCTTTTACCATAACTGGCCCCAAACTGTGTAACATTTCCTGTGTGTCTGGTATGTGATATAATACTGGGTTTATATTGATTATCACATCTAAAGCACAGAGACTAGACACAGTATCCCGATCACATCACTATATACTTTAAATTTTGTCTCATACATTTCATACATTTTAATGAGGTGACATTTATTTCTTCTATATACTTGCAAGTGCAGTTCTTTATATTCATGTGTTCATTAGCTAATCACAATTACATTCATAAAGTAATCAGCTAATGGGTTCAATTCAAATATATTGTAGGACAGCCAATAAAGATTGTTAATATACAGTGTGTTTTCCTCCATGATCCTATCACAGAATTATGGTTTAGTGTCTCACAAGATAACTGGCCTAAGTCATAATTCTGAGATACTAAAGTATTATTTGTTGATTCGTCCATGACAGGTGAGTGAGTTGACTTCTTTTGCTTCTATGCCTCTTGCAGGTTGGTGGAGTTGTTGCCCTCTGTGCACATCCCCCGGTACTGGGGTATCGCTGCCAAATGTCTCTCCTATGCCAAGACCTCAAGCGACCCATTTGTCTACTGTCTGTTGCGGCAGCAGTACAGGAAAGTCCTGGTTAGCATTATCAGCCGGGTTCTGAGAAAGGATCAATACTCGTTGTCCGTCCACAGCACCAGCAGCACGCTCGACACCACAGATGACAACTGTATTGCCAGAATAACCTGAGCATGATGTGCAAATATTTGGCTCAACGCCTGGATCCCTTCTCGTCAGGGGGCAGCCCCGCCAATGGAAGTGTCTTGGTCAAGGACACTGTCTTTAACACATGGGGCGGATCACAGGAGTCTTCAAGACACAGTGTTGTCCACTGGGAGGTCTGTGAAAGACACTATGGGCGCTCACTGAGACCACACCGGCCTCTGATGTGTGCCAAAGGTCTTTTCAGAGTCTACAGACTGCTGTTTCCACAGGGCTTGTCAGTTTGCCTGCTGAGGCATTGCCATGGATACACCACATGAAGCGCACAACACTATGTTTATTATTATCATCAATGTAAATGTACGGTGAGCTAAACTTTCTTTGGAAGTCATCTTCAAGTCTCAGCGAAAAAAAATTGAAAAATGCTCATTCTGTTTTGAAGCCAGTATTAAAGTTTGGTTGGTGATTCACACGCTGAAGACAGAGAGTGTAAAAATAGGTGTGAGGATGTTTGGAGATGTTATATCACAGCAAAAACACAGATTAGAGAATAAACTCCACTGCCACAGACACAACGAGTCCATAATACGAGTCAATCATTCCATTCACTGTCAGTCATGTTGTGGTTCCTGATTTTTTTCTGATCTGATTTGTGATTTATTCATTCAAGATTGAGATTTTTACTTCTTGTTTTTAACCTAAAGGGAACCTGAAGAGTTAAAAATATCAAACGTTTCACAAGAAGAAGAAAGATAAACGTCTCAAGACAATTCCCAGCAATGTTTTTTTTTCCTCCCCTTATTCCTTTAATCATCTGGTGACCCCTCATATTTATCATGGGACCCTCTGCGGGGTCCTGGCCCCTATGTTGGGTACCACTGCTACATACACATTATAAATTCCTGTGATGGTCTAATAATAGATACAAGAATAAAACAGGGGGGACGTGAAGGTTGACGAGGTCTCACACACTAATAATACAGAGATCTGTTCTTGCGATGTGAACACACTCAGCAGCGTCATTATGTCAAACAAAACAGGCATGAACTTCCCTCACTCACTCCCACCCCCACACAGGCCACGTTTCTTCCTCATACTCCCCTACACACACACACACACACACACACGCACACACACACACGCAGTGAAATATGATCGGCGCTCGCTCGTAACGCACAGCAGTGAGCCATAGTCCTGGCGCGCAGCACTTTTTTTGGGTCAGGGATGCTCCGCGCAGACAAAGGAAGGAGGTTTCCGTGTTGTGGGTGGTAATTATCATCCAGACTTGAGGACAAAAAAGTTGCAGCTTCAAACACACACACTGCCACATCACACACCGCCGTTGTCAAGCGGCTTACTGCGCTCCAAACATGCTTTTAGGACTTTGGGTGCTGTTTCTTTCCCTGACGAAAAGTTGTTGGTGCGCCCCGCAGCAGACATGTCATCCAGAAGACGAGCTAGGTAAGGTCAACTTCAAACAAATGGTTCATAGGAATGTGCGTAGTGTACGTACTCAAAGGCACAGTGCACTTTGGCTGATACGAGAGGCGTAACAGAACTTGCTCATTTCAACAAGTAATATAGACGATTTA